>CM057458.1:583320000-583920000 GCA_016271365.2 Neoceratodus forsteri | reverse complement strand
CTTAAAAGTAAGACCCTGGCACACTAAAGCTGCCACGCCCCATTTGGTAGAAGAGTAGGAAGCCACATAACACATCCCAACCCAGTTCTGGACAAGCTTAGCATACTCCTTGGCATGCAGGTGTGTTTCCTGTAATAAGGTGACATGCGCATTTTGATGTTTGAGGGCAGCGAGGACCTTCAGTCCCTTAATGGGGGATGAAAAGCCCCTCACATTCCATGAAATGGCGTGTGACTGGGACCCATAATTAATATCAAAAAGAATCACTCTGCTATAAGTCACCGCACCCCACACAGCCCAGTGACCATCCCCATATAAAACCAAAGTGCCATAGGAGAAACTCTGGTACAGAATGGACCTTGAAGTAGAACTGGAACATATAAACATTTGAAACATTGGAAACATTAAACATGGATAACTATAACAATCAACCCCTACCCCCCCAACCCTGACATTATACTTAACCAACTTCAACATTATTAAAAGACTAATACAAATATAGTACACCTACGCAGTAAGGCCCAACAAGATGCAAACACTGCCTTATAAAGTGTAGAAGAGTTACCTTTAAACTAGAACTAGCTCCCTCTCTCCCCAGTCCTCCATAATCTAACTAAATGCTATCAGTCCTGGGGCCAGTCCTATTCAACATCTTCATTAGTGACCTCGCAGATGGACTAGAGGGTAAGGCTTGTCTGTTTGCAGATGACACCAAGATCTGCAACAGAGTAGATGATCCAGATGGGGTGGGCAGAATGAGAAGAGATCTGGATAAACTAGCAAAATGGTCAGAAGAGTGGCAACTGGGATTTAATGCAAAGAAGTGCAAAATCATGCACACAGGGAAGAGAAACCCAAGCCACTTATAGGCTGGGAGGAGTTGCTAGCAGTCACAAAGGAAGAAAGAGACTTGGGCATCATCATCACTGATGACCTAAAATCATCCAAGCAGACCTCTAAAGCAGTAGGTAAGGCTAGAGGGGTGTTAGGGTGTATTAGTAGGGGTATCACAAGTCGTAAGAGGGAGGTAATAATCCCTCTTTACAAGACACTGGTTAGGCCCCATCTGGAGTACTGCGTGCAGTATTGGAGGCCACACCTTCACAAGGACATTAACCAAATTGAGGCAGTCCAGAGAAGGGCAACCAAAATGGTGCAGGGACTGCATCAGAAGACATATGTGGACAGATTAACGGAGCTCAATATGTATACCCTTGAGCAAAGGAGGGAGAGAGGTGATATGATCGAGACATTTAAACACCTTAAGGGCATAAACAAGGTGAAAGAGTCTAACATGTTTAAATATAAGAAAAATAGCAGGACAAGAGGACACAGCATGAGATTAGAGGGAGGCCAATTAAGGGGGAATGTGAGGAAATTATTTTTCACAGAAAGGGTGGTAGATGCATGGAATGGCTTACCACAAGAAGTGGTGGCTATGAATACAGTGCAGGGCTTCAAACAGGCATGGGATAGGCATAAGGGAGCAATACAAACGACTATGAATAGATAGGTCACTGACAGAGCAAAGGCTGATGGCACATTTATAAGGTAGAAAAAGAAATGGGCAGACTGGATGGGCCTTGCGGTCCTTATCTGCCATCAACTTCTATGTTTCTATGTTTCTATGTTCCCTTGAAGAAGTACCCAGCTAAGAAATGGCCAGCTGTCCATAAAAAAGTGGACACCTAGATAGCCACCCTCCAACCTGTTCTTGTCAGGTGGATTCCCAGTCCACGCCCATCTGATCACGTCTATAATCAATCTGGGCACAGGGGTACAGGAGTCCGTCAAGTAGTCCCCCCCATGACCATCATGGCCATCCCATAAGCAAAAAAAAGGAAATCAGAGTGGTCAGCATGGACTGAGTGGACCCGACCCTTCCCCGCCAAAGAGCATCTGAGTGCCCTCCACCCCATGCCCACAAAAAAAGCAAATTATTCATTACCTATGACCCAGATATCTAAGAACCTATGGCACTGCAACCTATATACATATGCCCCCTTAGAGGCAACCGCCAGTTGCCAACCCTCCCAATAGGGTGGGGCTAAGCACATAACTCTCCCATCCCACAGGCCGGAATCCACCCATGTAGAGCCCACCAACCAGCCACTAGTCGCAGGGTAGGAAAGGCAGAAATACCAAATCCCCCAGTGCAGCACAGCCAAACCCACTTTACAAATAAGTTTGTTCCCCTCTGAACAGAAAGGCTGATATTGCTGATGTCTTTTACTCAGCTCTGGCTCCAGCATCAATCCCCCTACCCCCCCAAAAAGAGCCCCAGCAGACAATCTCACCTCACCCCAGCCAGTGCACCCCCACCAACTCTTACTCGTAGCGCCACATGCCCAGTAAAACCTTCCAACCCCCCACTCCTCAAAAATATTCCCCAACTCGAACGTACATATCTAAATTATAAATCTGTGTCAATATTACAGTTAACCAAGGGCTGTGAATATGGAGCTTTCGACTCTGTGCCCAGAGGGAAAAAAAGGAGTGAAGAATACTTGCTATTCTTGTATCACTTTGCATGCTTGCACTTTGTATTATGAACAACTGCTTGTTATCAATTGGAGTTCATGCTTTGGACTTATCTTGTTTAAATTTTATCCTTCTGTTTTTATATGACGCGTGTATACATTACCAGTTATTACTATGTAATTGTTGCCTTGACTGCTCCATTGCCCTCCTTTACCTCCTCCCCCAGAACGCATCTGAAAATGAGCTGTTTAGCTCAGTATGTTTCTCCTGGTGAAACATTTGAAATAAATAATATTCAGAATGTTAATGTGCCCAGGGTTCTATGTTGATTGACAGCTTTGGGCTCTGCCACTACCCCAGCATGGGTGTTCATTACCCATTATTAACTCCCCATTGACAATGTGAAGCGATACAGAAATTTGGATTAAATTTATTCTGTCTCTTTGGTATATAATAAATTATTTGAAATACATTGAATTGAATTTGTCTTAGTCTATTATTCTGTGAAACTATTGTGTATGAGGCTATAATGTTGGTCAGTAGTCGTCTGTTAAGGGAATGTACAAATCTTTTCCTCACAGTTTTTTGAGAGGATGTAAATCAACTGAGGTTCTAGCGAGAAGATAAGAATATAATTTTCCAACTAATTTTTCTTCAGAGGATAAGCTATAAAAATGATTCTAGAGGGGTTAAAGATGGAATGTTGAAGTTGCCCAAATATTTCCTCAGAACCTCACAAATATGAGGGTAGGTTAAAAAAGACCCTGGTTGCAACTGTAATCTTTCAGTTGATTCTTGGGAGATTCATTTTTCTTGAACAAAAACTTCTCTAAGCAGCAAAAAATCATTTTGAAGCCAAATGATTAGAAATATAGGAAAGCAGGAGGTGAAGATAACAAAATGACACAGAAAGTTGTGCAATTTTACTCTTACATCCCAGTAACTTATTTGCGTTTTATCAAGGCCTCAACCATTGACTTCGTGTAAAACAGCACACTGAATGTGTACCAGCCTTGCTAAAATTGAGTTCCAGGGCAGTTATTATGCTTTTTTCCTGGGAGTAGATAAGCTTCTTGTGAGAGTCATGGCAAGGGGTTGTCCTGCTCTTTAAGCCAGTATACAACAATTTTAAGCTGTGCAGCTAGGTAATAGAGAAACATATGAGGTAGACCCAAACCACCAGACTTTTCCTGGCCCATAATAATTTCCCAAGATTTTTCTCAAAATTATTGAAGAACGTTCTTACCCTTTATGCAAGGATCCGGAAAAAGAAAAGATTGTGAGGTAGAAAATTCATTTTTATGATTTTGACTATCCTCATCAAGGTGTGTGTGTGTGTGTGTGTGTGTGTGTGTTGGGGGGGGAGTAATGTCCATCTATCCAAATCAAGGTGTATTTTTTCTAACAGAGAGCCATGATTTAAAGATCATGTGCAACAGTTTTTACATATTCTTAATAAAAGCTTGAACAAGCTTAAATTCTAGTCCCTGTGTCATGATTAGTGTTTCCTGAAAATTTCATGCAGTTTGGTTTTGTGTTAACTTGTCTGCAGTAACATAAAACAGCAGTATTGTTTCTGTCCCTCTCAGTGAGGCTTGGACAGTGATGACATCATCATGGAGCTGCTTCAGCAGTATTGCTTGACTGAACAGTTGTTTCACTTCCCAATCAGAGCAGTCTGTAGAGTTAATGGTTTGCTCTCCAGGTTTTGTACTAACTCAGTCTCTGGTTTGTATTTAGATAGATTAACTTAAAATCTATCATTCTCTTCTCATAAAAAGTTGATCATTTGTGTTTCAGCACTGAATTGAAGTGGTGTGAATCTTTTTGAGAATTAGCTTGTCTGTATCACAGCTGCTAGTTCTGTCTCATCAAAACTCTGCATTTTTTCTAGCAATATAAAGTACAGTTATGTAAGAACTTACTGTAACAGTAGATCTTTGAGAGAAGCTCTTGCAGAAGGCCACATCGGTAGGACTAAGCCTCCAGGCACTAGGACCACATGAAAAACTTCAAGCTAGCAGTCCACCATGGGGGACCACCCATCACCATCAGTCAGCTGGCATCAGCCTAGCCTACATAGGTGGGTGGTCCCCCACACCTACCTCAGTTCTCCTGCCTGAGATCATGTATGGGCAGCTAAAGGAGAACCAAGTTTTCCTGAGAGCAAAAAGAAAGGCAGAAGTCATGTGAGAGAAAAAGAGCAGCAGGGGAAAGGAGGGAGGGAAAGCAAGGCCTGCTGCAAGAGCTTTTCTCGAAGATCTACTGTTATGGTATGTTCTTACGTAACAGTACTATCTTACTTCAAGGAAGGCTTTTGTAACAGGCCACACTGGTAGGACTTAGTCCCAAGCAGTATCAGGTGTCGCCAGGATAACACCACTGGGAGGAGGACAAATCAGCAGCCAAGAGCTCAGGAGAGAAGGCCTTGAAGAACTGCGCCTAGAGGTGAGGTCCAAATTGTAATGCTTGGTGAAGGTGTGGACAGAACTCCAGGTGGCAGCTGCACAGATGTCTGTAGCAGACATATTTCTGAAGCAAGCCATGGAGGAAGCTATACCCCTGCTGGAATGGCATTTGACCACCGCTGGAAGGGGTTTGTTGTACTTGCGGTTACAATAAACAATGCAATTCGCTAACCACTTAAGACAAACACTATCTGGAAACAGGAGTGCCCTCTCTCTGGAGGGGGGGAACGAAACAAACAACTGTTCAGATTTTCTGAAAGGCTTTGTGTGGTTTGTGTAGTACCTCAAAATCCCCTGTCTTTTTGGGGATGAGGAAGAAGTGAGAGTAAAACCCCCTTCCTCATTGAGCCTGAGGGGTGGGTTCTATGGCTCTTTTCCAAAGAAAATCCTGAATTTCCTCCCAAACCAGAGACATGAGTGGGGGGGGTAGATGGAGTGAATGGGGGGTTCTGAAGGCCACTTCAGGAACTCCAAAGTGTGACCGTGTTCTATGATCTGGAGCACTCAGTTGTCTGTGGTCACCCCTTCCACCCCTCTAGGTGGAGGGAGAACTGACCCCCAACTGCCTCCCTTGGGTCCTCAGCCGAAGGGGGGGCAGTTGACTAAGGAGTCAGGAGGTAGGAGCAGGAGCAGACAGGGAAACCATGGGCTCTTGGGGCTCCAGTAGTGGCAGGTGGCCACTGTGGCCTTGCACTTATGCTGACCATTGGCAGGCTAGTTCCAAGACTGCTTGTGGTAGGACCTGCAAAAAGGACTGACGTTGACCTGCTCTAGGCTGGGTGTGATAGAGTGAATGGACTGACTGGAGGGACTGCCCAGACTCCTGCAGGGTAGAAATGATGTGCTGGACATCCCACCAAAGAGGACTGAACCCCAGAAGGGGGCATCCAAGATGCGGGCTTGAACATCCAAGGTAAAGCCAGATACCTGGAGCCAAGAATGGCACCCAAGACAGACCCGAGCAACTGCCCTTTGCTCGGAAGCATCCACAGCATCATACGCTGCCTGTAGAACATGACTGCCAATGTCCAAGCCTGACTTCATAAGTTGGGAGAGCTGCGTCTTAGTGGGGTCCTCTGGTAAGGTCTGCACCAGGTCCCTGTCTTGGTCCCAAAGAACATTTTGATATTGGACCATGACGGACAAATAACTTATGGCCTGGACAGCCAGAGTGGTGGAGGCAAAAACACGTTTGCCAAGGTGATCCAGCTGCCTGGACTCTCGGTCTGGGGAAAGGGTACTAAGATGCTTGGGCTTCTTAGTATGGTCATGCACCGTATTAATCACCACTGAATCCACCTTAGGGTGACTCCCCAGAAGGGGCTTGCCAGCTGAGGCATGGTAAGGGTGGTCTGTCTTTTTAGGCAGAGGAGGGGTGGCAGAAGTATGATTCCAGGCCACCCTAATGACATCCTCGTTGGAGTCAATCAAAGGGGCACTGCCATGGGCAGGACATCCTGCTGTTGAAAACAGATGGCCAAGCAGCATCTCTCTGGGTCCTGCTCCTCTGTCTCCCAGCCCATAATGAACTAGATGTGGCACATGACATCCATGAAGGATCATCAGAAGGTGATTTTGGTACCTTCTTAGCCTGGTTATCCCCCCTCCGAAGATTCTCCGGTAGAGGAGGAAGACCCCAAAGAATCAGAATCATCCACAGAAGAATCACGGGGTGGGCGAGAGGGTGCTAGGACGGGTGAGAGCCATTGGGATCTTGGAGGGGCTCTGTGTGAGTCACATCTGCAGCTAGCACCGAACAGCAGGAGCCACTGAAGTCCAGGAGCAAGGAGCCACTAGAGAACAGTGTTTTTTTTTTTTTGCTGCATCCATAGCTAGAAGAGAGGGGCAGGAGCCGCTGAAGTCTAGGGCAGGGAGCCACTTGGAGAGAGCGGGGAAAGTGGTTTTTTTTGCAGCATCAGCAGCTAGATGAGAGCAGCAGGAGCTGCTGAAGTCCAGGGTGAGGAGCCACTTAGAGAGAGCAGAGGTCATGTGTGGAGGTTTCCCAGCTCTTGAAGAGCCAATCAAGCAGTGCTTGGGGAAACAATCAGGCTGCAAGCTTGGGAGCTAATTGAGCAGAGTCGCGCATGATTCAAGTGAGCGGCTGGGCTATAAAGAGCTAGGCCCAGCTGCTATAGTATCTGGTGGGCAAGAGGGCACTTGGATGGGTGGGAGCTGGTGGGATCTCGGGGGGCACTGAGTGAGTCACATCTGCGGCTAGCAGTGAGTGGCAGAAGCTGCTGCAGTCCAGGAGTGAGGAGCCACTCAGAGAGAGTGGGGAGAGTGGTTTTTTTTTTTGCCGTATCTATGGTTAGAAGAGAGCAGCAGGAGCTGCTGAAGTCCGGGGAGGGGAGCCACTCAGACAGAGAGGGTTTCTTTGTCCCGCCCACCCACCCCAGGATGGGGAGCCACTGGGAGAAAGCAGGATTTTTTTGTCCTACCCACCCACTCCGGCTCTAACCTCTATTAAATGGTTGTGGTGGGAGGAGCCAGCTTCAGGGAACTGCACGGAGCCAAGGGCTGATCAGAGGAAGGTGCTGCCCTCTAGAAGGTGGCACATTACACAGGAGAGAGCCAGGAAAAAGCTCATCACTACTCTGACTTCTTAGACCCGGGCTGGGTGTGGATGGTGAGTCTCTTTGAATTATTGTCTGCAAGGGCAGGAATATAGCATCTTAAGCAGTATTCTGGTATATCATTGGAATTATTGTCTGTAAGGGCAGGAATATAGCATCTTAAGTAATATTCTAATATATGACACTATTTTGTGTTATCACTGTTTTGTTTATCTAGGAAGTAATATTGTATGCAGTTTGGCAAGTACAATCAGGAAGGTTAGACTGGCTGGAATTATTGTCTGTGGTGGGGGGGGTAAGCAAGGGAGTAGCGTCCCAAACTGTATTTGGTAGAGGATACTGTGTAGTGGGTAGTGTATTTTAGGTAGGGACCAGACTGCATAAAGAGAATAAAAAAAATTAGTACTGTATGTTTATCTTTGTTTTTATGGACAGGACTAGCTGAAAACTCATAGTACGTACTAGCTGATAAAACTATAGCTAGTACTGTACTCTTCTTTTTGGGTCCTTTTCTGTTAATCACTACTGCTCAATTTTTGAAATGAAAGCGTTAGAACCCCAAATAGGTCTAAATAAAGAAATTAATTGGAATTGTTGTAGGAAGTAATGGAGTACATCGACCTATATAGATATTAATAATATGACCAGAGAGATAAAATAATGCCTGGTTATATGGCGAAGGACATCCTAACAATTAAGATCCATCTGTAGTTCCAAGTTAGGAAAGTAGTACGGTCTGTAATACTAAAAGACGGCATTCAATTTATGTTGGACTATTTAAGACATCCTAGTAATCAAGATGCATAGTTATGGATTTTTTTGTATGCAACCGTATCTTTAAGTTAAAGAACTGTTTAATATTATTCTTAAATATCAGGATGCATAACTATCATAGCATCCGAAGGACATCCTAGCAATTCAGACATTAGAAGTTACAACTATAAAAAAAAAACTGTCTCTGAATAAGGACCCCGTAGCTGTAAAATGTCCAGTAAGATAGCAAGGGACATCTTAGTAAATTAAATGTATTTGTACTTTTAAGTCAGAAAAACAATATCATTTTTAAAACTAAAAGATGGCCCTTAATCAGTGCTGAATTGCTAAGGATAACTCAGTAATTAAGATGCATAGCTATGACTTTGTTTTGTGTGCATCTGTACTTTCAGGTTAAAGAATGGTCTAAGGTCATTTTTAATGGTTGGTATGTGGAGTTGTGGATGTTGGGGACATTCTAGTGATTAAGACATATGGTTATGGATCTATCTGTATGTTTTCATATTTTGAAGTCAGAAAACTGTTTTGAGTTATTTTTGGCAGTTGGGATGTGCGGCTGCAGATGCATTTTTTTGAATTTGTTTGAAGTTAGAAAAATGGTGCAGTTTGTAAACCCAAAAGATTGTGTTCTATTAATGACTGAAAAGGACATCTGAGTAACTAAGAAGTGAAATCACGGATCATTTTATATGTATCCGTACTGCTAAGCCAGATTATTGGTACAGGCTGTAAAACTAAAAAATGGTCCTTAAATCAACTATTTTCGACAGTTCAAGTAACATTTTTACAGTCTGTGTGTGCACTCCAGATTGAAAGCATGTGTAGCTTTAAGGTAAAGAATCTATGACGTAATCTGTAGAGCGTCACCAAATTTAAAATGCTACCACAACTCGTATGCACACACGAGGAGATTCAGTCGCGGTCTCACGTATCAAGAACACCAAAAAGCACGGTGAGCAAAGTGTTTTTTTTTGAAGCATTAAGGAAAAGAAATGCTTATAAACCAATCTGTAATAACCTCAATATAAGGTAGAAAGTGGTGTTTTTAATTTGCATTGTAGTTTGGATAGACAAGTTGAGAAGGTCGATTTAAGTTTTAAAAAATTGAAGCATTACATAGAACAAGTTCAGATATATCTTGGAAATAGTCGAAACAAAGTGCAGCCACCGTGTTGGCTGAAAGTAAGATGTCTTTGTTAAATACTATGATAGCCCTGGAACTGCAAGGTTAGTGGCGTTCTGGTTACTATGAATGCATATCTTGTAACTAGTCGAAATAGAGTGCGCTTGGCGTGCTGGTTGAAAGTAAGATGTCTGTGTTAAATACTATGATAGCCCTGGAACTGCAAGGTTAGTGGCATTCTGGCTACTATGAATGCAAAGACTACATTTTATCTAGCCGAGCTGCAGTTTAAGGCAATTTGTAACTACACGGATAGTGACGTCCTGAGTATTATGAATGCATAGATCACATCTCATTTAGCTGAATCGCGTTTTAACAAAATTTGATAGGATGAGTTCGGCTTACTGTTTTTAAGCAAGATATCCACTCAAATTGAAGTAAATGAATATTAGATGTGAATAAATACTTTAAAGGCATTAATTTTTGAGCGGTAAAGATTGTGGTGCTGCACTAATAACTATTGTATGGATGTTATCTGGTGTATGTGAACAGAACCACTGACACACCATAAATATGGTAAAGTTTAAAATGAATGGATGGCATTTTCACCATAAAATGCAACTAAGTTTAAATCTATTGGCACTCTGAACTTTGTATTTTAAAAAAACTCATCAGAAACGATGATGTCACTATTGTGTATAGGACACGATTGAGTTTAAAATAATAGATGTTGATTTAGTCATAAATTTGATTGAGTCCAATATAGTCTGAATGATGAAAATTCATCAGAAAGTATGTGACTGCCACACTTTGTATCTGGCTTAGTTTAATTTTAATTTTAAATTTAAAAGAAAAAGACATCTAAAGTGACAATTATTTGAATCAATCACTTTGAAACTTATTCCTAGAATAACATATTAATGAATTAACATTGCATATATGTCATTGAATATGATTAATAATATTTCAGGAAGCATGAGAAGGAGCTGTTTTAGTAACTGGTTCTCTAATCAAGATGGCTTATAAAAAACTGTGAGACAATGATATGAACTAGTGTGGTTTAAATGTAAGAGATATGTGTGACCATTTTAGAAAAGTACAGGATGTTAGTGGTCATAAATGAATTATTTAACAAAATGTTAAAACAATATATGTGTGAATAAGTACATTTTTCTGTAACAATAGTATATTGGAACATTAGAAGTAAGAACTAATTTATTTATTTTCATGTTTTAATATGGAACCTAAGAGACAACAAAGTTTTTGAAATCAGTTAACAGTTTGGAGGACTGCCATGAAATTGATACAAGTTTATACCACTGAGACAGAAGACGTGTGGGCAATTGAATATCTTTATGATTTGATGTATATATCAAAATGAGTATTTGATCTCATTATAAATGTAAATGATTAATCAAATAGTCTGAAATGAGATATGATCTTGTATCTTATAAATTTTTTCAGGATATTCTGAAAAAATTTCTCCCTAGAAGACTTTGCCATTGATGAAAGATACCATTTGAATTATTCTTTGTAAGTAGCACCATTGGGAGTTATGATGTTTAATTCTGTTAGTGAATTTTGTTTTATTTATGAAACTGGATGCGGACAGTATTCTTAAATTATTGTTATTTATGTATTTTCTAGAAAGGCAACTCTTGAGAAAGCCTACACAGTAGGTGAAACATTGAGTTTATTGCCATTTGTATATAATAAAGAAAGAAGTTATGAAAATGGAACAACTGTGTCTACATTCAGATATCTACAGCGCCTTACCACACCTTTTGCTCTGAGACAGAGAAATCTTCATTATCTTCAGATACATCGGTATAGGCTGCTTGGGAAAATAATTAAAAATTCTTCAGAAAAACTGTTAATTTCCTGTGGACATTTTCCCTTACCCTTCCCCTTTCCTTTTTCCTCTCATATATTTTACTGCTCAAACGTGGGCAGAATAGTGGGCTGTAATGGATATGGGGCGGCAGTTTGAATGAACATTCTGTGGAAGCTTGGAGGGTGTCCAATCTGTCACAGACAAAGAAGACTCGAGGAACAGTTGCTGTGGCTTGGCAGAGAGCTAGAGAGGATGGGAGGAGGGAGGGGGGATGCTTGGGCAGGATGGCCTCTTGCAGGGGGTAATACGAGGGCACCACGTGGGAGAAACTTTGGATCAAGGGAAAGGATGGGAAGTGGGTGTGGGAGCAAGCCCGGACCTGAGACCTAGCACTGTAGGGAAGGCCAAGGTCAGGTGAGAGGAGCTGAAGCATGGCACTACAGTGGGGGTAGGTAATAGGTTTGTGGTGCTGGTGCTGGTGACATTGGTGGAGGGAGAAGGAGGGGTGGATCTCCTGGAGGAGGCAGGAGGGGGAAAGGAGGGGAATGCACTTGGGCATTAGGCAGTCGGAAAAGGGGGAAAGGGGTAATGGTGGAGAGGCACAGCAGGGGGGGCTGGTTGAAGGCAGCATGGTGGGAGAGGAGAAGAACAATGCTGGTAGGAAGGACAAGAAGGCTGAAGGAGGGGCCCAGGGAGGTTGGGAGGACTGTGGAGGATAGTGAAGGAACAGTGAGGGTGAGGGGGATAGGTCAGGGGAGGGGGAGCCACAGGGGTGAAGGGCAGGTTACAAATATGGCAGATTCTAGGGATAGGTACCTTAGTAACAGGGGGGTGTGGGGGCAAGGAATGATGAGGGGGAATACTAGTGCTGGGGCAGCAAGGGGGAAGGCATAGTCATATATGGGTGGAGTCCATTCCTGGGTTAACAGCGGGCAGGGTGGGGCAGTCAATTCTGAAGTGCACAGGGAGGAGTAAGAAGAAACCACATCTCGTGGTGCACATGGGTACAAATGACTTGGTGGGGGAAATGGTAGAAGTTGTGAGGGAGAGGTTCCAGGAACTGGGAAGGTTGTGTGAGGAGCTGGGGGAATTGGTGGCCTTCTCAGAGGTGTCTTGCACTGTAAGGAGCACAGCGAGGAAGAGGAGGATCAGGGAGTTCAACACATGGCTGGCAGAATGGTGTCAATCCAAGGGGTATGGGTTAGTGGGTGGTTGGGGGGAGCTGAGACAATAATGACCTATATGCAGGGTACAGGCTACGCTTGAGCGGGAAGGGGAAGGGAGTATTAAAGCAGGGATAGAGGGGTACATAGCAACAAAGGTGGGTTTAAAACTAGGTGGGGTGGTATTGAGTGGACTTCTTGTAGGCAGGGATCCCAGAGAGGGGAGCCAAATGAGCTAACCCCCCAAGTTAATAGGGAGGAAGTCAGGGGAGGGGCACGGGGGGGATGAGAAAGCCAGAGAAAGATAAGGGAGGAAATGAGGTGGAGAGTGGTCATGCTGAATGAGAGGAGTCTAGGTAATAAGTCATAATAGGTAATAAGTCATAATAGGTAATAAGTTTAAGGAGGCAGTATAGCGCAGTGGTCTAAGGCTCTAAGCTGCAAATCTGGTGACATCCAGAAGACCAGACCTGGGTTTGAATCCCACAGCTTCCACTTGCATACTGTGTGACCTTGAGCAAGTCACTCAACTTCCTTGTGCTCCCAGGTCGCTCCTGTAAAAAAGCTTTCAGCTTAGTGTGCTATACCTGGTTAAACAACTAAATAAAAAAAAAAAAGTCAGCTGAGTTGCAGGCTCTCCTGACGGGGGGGGGGGAGGTGGACATTGCAGCCATCATGGAAATGTGGGCCACCCAGTACCAGGACTGGGATATGATGATCCAAGGGTATAGAATATTTAGGAAGGATAGGGCTAAGGGGAAAGGAAGGGCATGGCAATCTACGTATGGGAAGGGATAAGATGTATAAGGAAGGAGGGGGAGAAAGGCAGGACAGAGGCCCTATGGATGGAGTTCCAGGACTTGAGAGGTAGGACGCTGAGGATAGGGGTAGTATACAGACCACCAGAGCAAGGGAATGACCTGGACTGAGAGCTAGCTGAGCAAATCATAAGGGTCTGTAGGAAGGGAAACGCAGTGGTGGTGGGGGACTTCAACCTGTCTGAGGTGGATTAGAGCACTCCAACCACCATGAGTGCAAGGGAGCAGGTAATACTAGAAGCATTTCAGGACAGCTTCCTGGTGCAGTTGGTACATGAGCCGACTAGGTTGCGGAGGACTCTGGACCTGGTACTTTCAAATGGGGAGGCTGTAAGAGATCTGGAGGTGGAGAACCCTCTGGCTGGGAGCGACCACCACTCGGTGTGGTTCATACTCAATATGGGTAGGGAAACAGGGGGTATGGGAACCAGGGTGATCGAATTTAAAGGGGCGGACTTTAAAAGGATGGGGAAATTTTGGGCAGGTAGTTAAAAGGAATTCAACTGGACATGGACGCTAGTCAAAAATGGGATATTATTAAAAAAAGGTCTGATGGGGCCACTAGAAATTGTACGAAGACACAGAGTAAGAAGGGGGGGGCAAAGAAGCCCAGTAGCCCAGTTGGTTGACTCATGAGGTTATGGAGGGGGTGAAGGCCAAGAAAAGGGCATTTCAGAAACTCAAGAAATCGGGAGGTGGGGTTGACAAGGACGAGTATACGAAGAAGTCCAGGAAGGCCACCAGGCTAGTCAGAATGGCCAAGCCCAAGAGCTGAGACTGGCATAGGGTATTAAGGAAGGAGAAAAGGACTTCTTCAGATACATTAGAGAAGGAAGAAAGAATAAAGACCAGATTGTGAGGATTAAGAAGGAAGACCAGATTGTGAGGATTAAGAAGGAAGAAGGGTGGGTGGAGAAGGGAGTGGATCAGGCAGAGGCATTAACTAATTACTTCTGGGTGGCCATTTTGTGTCAGGTAAACTATAGATAGTTTGGACTTCATATGGAGCTTTTGGAGGTAATGAGTTAAGTGAATACTTCTGCACTGTGTTCACGAAGGAGAAAGGGGGCAGATACCTCAAGGGAGGGGTGGAGTGGGAAGGAGGGAGTGGGGGTGACTGATGTAAGGATTACAGAGGACAGGGTTCTGGAAGTACTAAAGGCACTAAGGGCAGACAAGGCACCAGGACCAGATGGCATTAACCCTAGGGTGCACAGGGAGCTAGCAGAGATCTTGGCAGGGCCACTGGCTGACCTGTTCAATACCTCTCTAGACACAGGATGCATACCACAAGATTGGAGAATGGCCCATGTGGTGCCCATTCATAAAAGTGGCCCTAGGGATGAACCAGGCAACTACAAACCAGTAAGCCTCACATCAATTGTGGGGAAGTTCATGGAGACAATCCTAAAAGAGAGGCTAGTGGCCTTTTTTGGAGGACAATGGTCTCCTGGATGGACATCAACATGGGTTTGTCTTGGGCAGATCCTGCCAGATGAATCTAATTGAGTACTATGACTAGGTGACCAGGGAGCTGGACAGGGGCCATGCAGTTGATGTCCTGTATTTGGACTTCAGCAATGCCTTTGATTCCATGCTGCATGGGAGGCTGGGGGGAAGCTGTAGTACATAGGGGTGGGAACAAAGATGGTCAAATAGATTGTCAACTGGCTGTATGGAAGGTAGCAGAGGGTGGTGTTGGGGGGTAACGCTGAACACCGAGGGAAGTGATGAGTGCGGTGCCACAGGGATCGATACTGGGACCAGTGCTGTTTGAGATATTTATAGCGGATATCTCATATAGAATATGGAGTAGGATCAGTTTGTTCACTGATGATATGAAGATGGGAGCTGTGGTTGATGACCTCGAAGAGTGGAAGGGGTTGCAGGAGGATCTGGCAAAACTACAGGAGTGGTCGGAAACATGGCAGCTGGGGTTCAATGCCAAGAAGTGCAAGGTACTGCACTTTGGAACTAGGAACCAGGGGAGGAGCTATCAACTGACAGGGGTGCAGCTCGAAAGCATCGAGGAGGAAAAGGATCTGTGGGTGCTTATAACAGGCAGCATGTACAACTCAGCCCAGTGCAAGAAGGTGGCAGCAAAAGCCAACAGGATGCTAGGGTGTATAGCGAGGGGAATCTCCTCTAGAAATAGGGAGATGATCCTTCCTCTATACAGGTCTCTAGTCAGGCCGCACCTGGAATACTGCCTGCAGTACTGGTGCCCATTCCTGAGGAAGGATATCAAATTGTTGGAGGGGGTGCACCGGAGGATGACAAAGATGATCCAGGGCTTGGAGGGAAAGTCCTATGAGAAGAGAGTGGGCAAGCTGAACATGTATTCTCTGGAGGAGAGGAGGGATAGAGGAAATATGATTGAAACCTTTAAATACCTTAGGGGATAAACAAGGTTAATACAGAAGGGATTTTCTGGATTAGAAGGGGGAGGGATATGAGAGGGTATCAGCTAAGACTGGAGGGGGGAAGATTCAGGAGGGAACTCAGTGGACATTTTTTCACAGAACGGGTGGTAGACAGGTGGAATACTCTGCCCGAGGAGGTGGTTTCCTGTAGTACAGTGGGCTACTTTAAGAGGGGTTGGGACACGATGAGGGTCAGTTGTGAGATGAGGGGCTAGCTGCACAATCAAGCAGACTCGATAGACTACAAGGCCTGCTTCTGCTGGCATGTTCATATCACTATGTGGGATCAATGCCGGGGGCAACATTTGTCCCTTTGAGAACCTGAGCTGATGCCAGGTCAAGCCCCTGGGGACTCTGACGTGTGGGGTGCACTCAGCACAGCCCAGTCTGGGTTCTGCAGCTGGGGGTCCTGAGAAGGGTGAAGTGGGTTTGTTGGAGGTAGCCCTTGAGGGGCGGGGGTCTGTCTCTGCATGATGGACCACAATGCCGAAAAGAGGACATCATAATCCACCGAGGGCGGTATATTGTACACCAGTAGGAATGGATAAGAGAGCACTGGGAAAGTGCACTACAGCTGAGGAGCAGGCAATGGCTACCCTGGCGCAGGTCCACCTGGCGCCGGTTCAGGATCCAGCGACTGCTGCAGCGCAGAATGCAGTGGGGTGATGACGAGGTCAGGCCCATAGGGTTGGGCTGCAGCAGCACTAGCGGTGGCCCAGCAGGTGATGGCCTGGAATGCCCTAGGGAAGGATCTGCTGGTGCCAGCCCAACTGGAGGAGCTGGCCCCTGAGGGGATGGAGACACCTGAGTCAAAGGCAGAGGTTACGCTGCTGAGGAGGAGATCACGGTAGCTTGCTACGGATGTTGCCTGGCAGGACTGATGTCAGTCTCAGTAGTGGGAACTGACGAAGGCAGCGCCGTGGCCGGGGGGGGCGATGGTTGTGGTGCCAACACCCGAGAGACCAACACCAGCCAAGTCACTTGGCTGAGAACCTATGGAATATATGGGCCTGAGCGTCAGTGGCTGGGGAGCAGGAGACAAAGTCCCCTGCCCTGAAGAGCCACCACCTGAAATGGCAATGTGTGTGGGCAGCAGAGCCACCGGGAGCCCAGAAAAAGAGAGGGCTGGCAGGACTGGAGGAGCCGACCCCCCCATGGGGAGATGACCCCACTGCGGCTGACAGTTTGTGGGGCAACTGCGAATGGGAAGCTGACCGGGCCCAGACCTGGTGTTTATCCTGGTGCTTACACTTCCTAGATTTCTTCTTGTGAGAAGATGAAGAGACCCCAGAGGACTGTGCCAGTGAGGCCAAAGAGCTCCTGGCCTGCAGCTCCTTCTACATCACGACCAACTTCTACTTCAGAAGGTGGCTCTCCAGAGTTTTTAAACGACATCTCTGAGTGGCCTGGTTGAATTTCAGGCAAAACTGACAGGCTTCAGTGTCATGGCTGGGGCCTGGGCAGATGAGACATGCACAGTGGCCTCCCTTTTCAGGAATCTGTTTGCCGCAGACACACTTTGATGAGTGGTTGGAAGATGAGGCTGGTGGAGAAGACAAACTTGTCGAAAAGAACACTGAAAATTTGATGTTTTACACTGAAGAAAATGGGGGGAAAAAAGCACAGTAAGTGCAGGGAATGGCAGTCGACTGTAACTACAGCATCCGCTAAGGTCTGACATGAGCGGGTTGACAATGGGAAAAGAACTGAGGTAGGTGTGGGGACCGCCCACCTATATAATTTTAGTTTAGTTTTAGGGGGTTTTTTTTGGTAACTGGGTAAGGCCCACTAGGCACAAGTGTCTGTTTTCAGGGGCGACCTGGGAGCACTGGGGGGTTAAGTGACTTGCTCAGAGTCACACAGTACACAAGTGGAGGTTGTGGGAATCAAACCCAGGTCTGCTGGCTGTACCAAGCTCATTCACAGCTCATTACTCTAACCTCTAGGCTATACTGCCAGACCCTTATATAGGCTAGGCTGACAGCAGCTGACTGACGTTGGCAGTGGGCAGTCCCCCATGGCAGGCTGCTAGCTAGAAGTTTTCCATGTGGTCCTAGCATCTGGTGGCTTTGTCCTACCAATGTGGCCTGCTGCAAGAGCCTTCCTCAAAATAACATCTGACATAAAAAAAAAAAATATGTTCTTACATGGATGTATTTATGAAGGCTTCACCAATGACAAACTACTTCTATTAATGAACAACATTTAGATTTATTTTTTATCAATTAAACAACCCTGTGTTATATAGCTAGAAAAAATGCAGAGTTTTGATGAGAAAGAACTGACAGTTATAATACAGACAATCTGATTTCTCACAGACAAAGATTTACACCACTTCAATGCAGCATGGAAACTTGAATGATCAACTTTTTATAAGAAAAGAATGAAACATTTAAAGCTAATCTATCTAAACACAAACCAGAGACTGAGTCAGTACAAAACCTGGAGACCAAACCATTAACTTTACAGACTGCTCTGATTGGGAAGTGAAACAACTGTTCAGTCAAGCAATGCTACTGAAGCAGCTCCAAGATGATGTCATCGCTGTCCAAGCCTCACTGAGAGGGACAGAAACAACTCTGCTGTTTTCTGTTACTGCAGACAAGTTAACAAATGCTGATTTAAAGAAAACCACAAAACCAGACAGCAAAAAATTTTCAGGAAACGCTAATCATGACACAGGGACTTGAATTCAAGCTTTTTCAAGCTTTTATTAAGAATATGTAAAAACTGTTGTGCATGATCTTTAACTTAAAGGGATAGTAAACATTGCTGGGGCCACTCAAATTGTGACAGTCCCTAAAACGATCTTTCAAATGAGGTATGGGCTTACCTGTAGGTGTCAGGAGTCCTGAGTTATGAATGCCTTTATCTTCTGTAAATCAATACAAGGCAGCAGCCATTTCATTGACTCATGAGACCAGCAGTGATGTCACTGAGGGGCAAGCTGTAATTAACAACATGCAGCTTGCCCCTCAGTGACATCACTTCCTGTTTTAAAATGACTGCTGCCTTGATGTGATTTACGCATTAATTAGATAGTCATATCTTGGGACTCCTGACACCTATACGGATGTCCAGTGCCTCATCTGAAATATCTTTACATGGGCTTTCACAGTTTGAGTGACCCCTGCAATGTTTACTGTCCCTTTAAGAAGTTAATTTAAATTTTTGTGGCTATAAACCCCCAAAATACAGTGGTAGTCACAAAAAAGTATACCTGTACTGCACTCCGCATGTCATTGCACGGTAGCAGTATACGTGTTTTTCAATGGGTACCACATTTGCACAACACTCGGTATACCGTGCTACCAGTAAACTTTAGCGTGATTACTGCTGTATCTGTCTCTTTACACAATCATATTCCTGCTAAGGTATTTTGTTCTACTATATTTAGATAAAACCCTTGCATACATAAACTGTTATTTGTGTACTACTTTGTTAATATTGGCAGGTTGAGGCTATAGGGTACCTTCCCTATTACTGTGACTTGTTGCTTGGCTGGCAAGGGATTGTGGGGTACTGGAGGTTTAGAGCTCATAGCCACCAGTGTTCCCCCTATTCTTCTGCTTATAACCTTTGTGCCTCTTAGGGTACACTTACCTACTATTTCTAGCCCTACAGACATCCAGGGTAAGCCTTTTTAAAGGCTTTGTAATGCTTTTTAGCGTTAATTCAGTAGCACAAAATCTGAAGTAGCATGATTAGCGCTTCCGGTTCTGTCCTCCTTATAGAGCTGCTCTAGCGAGCGGGGCGAGGGTGCATGGAGCCGCACGCAGAGACACGCACATCTCAGCGTGTGTCTATCATGTCCATTAGGGACAAGGGGACGAGAAGGTAAAAGCTGGTATTTCCTATACAACAGAATAGACGGTAAAACATTTTTCAAAGTATTACTTTACTCTTCTTACTCACAATGAAAAAAGCTAATAAATATTGTACAACATGTAAGATGTATGCCTTTGGCAAACAAACACCTAATTATACATGTGAAAAATGTGTTTTGGTTGGCGATTTACAGGAGGAAATTACTCGCCTGCAGCCAAAGATGTCTTTAAAACCAGACATCAAAGCACTGGAAGATTACATCAATCAGATATTACTCTTGGTGGAAACAAACACCTCTTCCACAAAAATTGTGTATGATGATAACCACCAGGAGTCTCACCTAGATGTTCCACAGGTCCCTGTATTAAAACATCCAATCATTACTTCTACTCCTTTAATTGCTGCCTCAAGTTGTCAGCAATTAAATACAAGTAAAGTTGACACTTGGGCTACAGTATCTCAAACAAGGTCAAAGAAAATAATAAACAAAATTTCTTCGCCCCCTATTTCTTATCAAATCCCTCCACATTACTCTTTTGAACATCTTTCACAAATGATTAACGAAACTGTGTCAATGAGCCCAGAACTTGGTATAAGTGTTGAAAATAAACCAAAACATAACCAAATATTTAGCGAGCAAACTTCTGCTGTTCAGATTCATCCCCAGATTTCTTCCCCTCTAACTGTTCATGTGAAAATACCTATTAAAAAAGCAAGTATTTGTCCTGGGAGATTCCATCACAAAATATATAGACCGTGTTGTTTGTAACCCCGATAAAGAACATCGTACCTGCTCTAGTTATCGGGGGGCAAGGATTTCAGACATCACCTCAATGGTCAATCAAATTCTACAACCAGCAGGAGAAAATCCACTAGTGGTTATACATGTAGGAACTAATGATATCTCCAAACTACCTTTGCAGCAAATAAAACAGGATTATGTTTCCTTGTGTAATTTACTAGTGGAACGGGGCTGTAATATATGTCTATCAGAGATTCTGCCAGTTCCCAAGAGCCACAGAATATATCACAGCTAAAACAAAAGCCTTAAATGAATGGCTTCAAAAATGGTGTCTTAGACAAGGTATTTCCTGTCTGACACACTGGGAAGAGTTTCACCATAATCCATCCCTCTTTTGTTGGGACGGCTTACATCTTAGCAGACGGGGAAGTACATTTTTGGGACTTAAAATTGCTACCTTCATACATACCCATTTAAACTGATGGTAAAGGGGGAGATTGGGCTAACTACCAATATTCTTATTACTGGGACCTACTTTTCAAACAGAAATCAACTAAACATTTTATCTCTTAATGCTCGATCTTTAAACATTTCCAAACATGCAGAACTGGAACTTAAGGCTTAGTCCCTTGATCTGTCTTTAATAGCTATAACAGAAACATGGGGCAATGCTGATATAAATTGGACAGCTGAAATGCTGGGATTCAAACACTATTTCAAAAATAGAGCAGATAATAAGATAGGTGGTGGGGTCAGAGACGACATCACTTCTTATGAATCCTCAGTGAACATTCAGTCTGAAAGTGTATGGGTGTATATTCAACTAAAGGGTTTTTCCCAAATATTGATTGGGACATGCTATTGTCCACCTTCAGCAGACTTTATCCAAAGTTCACGGTTGGCTGATGAAATCTCCCAGATAGCAAACAATGGCTCAGTTCTAATTTTGGGCGATTTCAATTTCCCAACCATAAACTGGGAAACTTTAATGGGTTCAAATCATCACAACCATAAATTTCTTACAACTGTTATTGATTTGGGACTTTATCAACTGGTCAAGGAACCTACCCGGGGAAGTAACATATTGGATCTTGTCATATCTAACATAGACATCCCTGAGACTGATTTATTAATATCAGATCCTCTTGGTAATAGTGATCATATGTCCATACTTCTTACTATCCCACTTTGTCAACGTTCTGTGATAAATAAGCTTAAAATTAAGCAATATGATAGGGCAGACTTGTATAAAATAAACCATCACCTAGGAGCATTTAAATGGGACACTATTTATTCTTCACTTAGTACTGATGAAGCATGGGATTTTCTAAAAACACAAATTCAAGAACTTGAACAGCTGTATGCTCCAGAAAAATATAAGTACAATACTAAAGGAAAAATTACCCTTTGGTTTAATAGATCTATTAAAAAACAAATTTCTCAAAAACAAAAGTAATTCTCATTATTAAAAAAATGCCACACTACTCAAAATAATGAAATATTAATTAAATATAGGGAATTGGTTAAAATATTAAAAAATTGATTCTGCTTGCAAAATGTAATTTAGAATTTCGTATTGCACATACCAAAGATTTGCATAAAGCTTTGCATGCCTATTTAAACAGCAAAAAAGGAAATAACAGAATTATTGGTCCATTAAATATAAACAATACAACAATTACTTCCAACTCAGAAACCGCTTCGGCTTTAAATAATTATTTTTCATCAGTTTTTGTCCAGGATCCATCCCAAATTCTTCCTGACAGATATTCCTCAAGTCATACAAATGATAAGGTTTCACAAAACGACGTCTATGAATTATTAATAACATTAAACAAATCGACGAGTCCTGTCCCAGATGATGTTTGTCCCAAATTTCTTCTGGGAGTAAAAGATACTATTGCCCTACCACTCGCTATTATTTTTAATAAATCTCTCTATGAATTAAGGGTTCCTTCCGACTGGTTAACTGCAATAGTAACTCCCATTTTCAAACAGGGTTCCCACTCAAAAGTTGAAAACTACCACCCGATTAGCTTAACTTCAATTCCTTGTAAATTAATGGAAGAAATAATCAAAACTTTTCTAGAAATAGAAATGGAATCTTTGAATATAGTTGATACAACTCAACATGGATTTAAAACTGGTTTTTCTTGCACCACAAACCTGCTTTCATTCTACAACTATATTAGCATGAATCTTGATTTAAATATTCTGACTGATGTCATCTTATTGGACTACAGTAAAGCTTTTGACAAAGTATCACATGACATTCTGATTAAAAAACTTATTCATTTAGGATTTGCATCGACATTAGTTTCATGGATAAACAATTGGCTGAGCAATCATACCCAGAGGGTTAGGGTAAATGACGCCTTGTCAGACTTGGGTAGGGTGACGAGCAGTGTTCCCCAGGGTTCTGTTTCGGGAACCACCCTTTTTAATATTTTCATCAGTGATATGAAAATTTGTTCTTCTAACACCATTATGAAATTTGCTGATGACACAAAACTAGGGGGTACTGTAAATAATGCAGTTAACATAAAAACTTTATTAACTGACCTTGCAATAATCGAACATTGGGCTTACATAAATAAAATTCACTTCAATGTTACAAAATGTGCAGTTTTACACATGGGAAAAAATAACCCCAAACAAATATACACTTTGAACAATATTATTATTAGGGCATCTAGTTTAGAAAAGGATCTTGGGATACTAGTAAATAATAAGCTTTCTTCATCTTCTCATTGTAATAAAATTGCCAATCAAGCTAATGCTCTTTTTCGCAGGATAAATAGCACATTTGTCTCTAAGTCAGAGCAGTGTATCATGACCCTGTATAGGTCTCATGTTAGACCTTATATGGATTATGGCTCCTCATTTTGGAGTCCTTATCTAGCTTCGGATATAAATAGAATTGAACAAATCCAACGTAGGGCTACAAAACTTATTCCATATTTTGCTCATTTGGATTATGATTCTAGACTACAGAAAACAGGCTTGTATTCACTTAAACAAAGAAGAACTAGAAGCAATATTTTACAACTATTCAAACTTATGAAATCACCCGTTCTGATGAAACGATGTGGTATAACGTTATCCAGCAGAAAAATTGTAGCCAGGTTACACAACAAACAATTGGACATTAAAAAATCTAATACAAATAAAAGACAAAACTTCTTCACTATTAGAACTCCTAGGTTATGGAATACACTGCCTCAAGATATTATTGATTCACAAACTGTTATGATTTTCAAAAACAAACTTGATAAATGGTTATTAAAATAGAATCATGAATAATGGTCCACACATGTGGAGGACAATCTCGATAGGCTATGGCCTTCTTTTGCCCTTCAAACCTAGTAAACCTAGTAATATTTGGATCTAATAATATAGCTTCACTTTTCTGAAAATTAATTTTACAACTGAAGACATTACTCAATAAGAACATAAGAAAGTGCTGGCAGAAGGGAACCGTACGATCCATCTAGTCTGTCCTTGTGGGCTACCCCTCCAAGTCTTTTTTCCTTCCTAAGTTTCTGCAGTGCCTATCCCATGCTAGCTTGAACTCTCTCACTGTCTTTGCTGCCACTTCTGGGAGCAGACTGTTCCAAGGCTCCACCACCCTTTTGGCAAAGAAAAGAAAACATTACTTACCATAGTAATTTTGTTTCTTCTAAAGGAATCTTACTGTATTCTGACAAATGCAGTGTGGTCTCACCATAGGGCTGCCCCAGAGCCCTAATGGTTAATAGAACCTATGCTAATGATGGAATGTTAGGCGTGGGCTCAGTTTTCAAACCACTGTCCCTGGTTGCACTTCCTGCAACCATCAGATTCTTACGAAGCATGCAGAAGCTAATAATACTAATCAACTAATCTAAACTTAACTAATCCTAATTACCCTAACTAGGTTAAAAAATACCTCTTAAACAACATAGGGCATTTCTAAGACTCAGTCAACAGATGCCCAAGAAACTAATAGTTACCCACAGGTTTCCAACATCAATATACAGGCAGTGTGCAGTGCCCTGTAGGTCCTAGCAGGGTAGAAAGGGTGGGAGCTCAGAATACAGTAAGATTCCCTTTGAAGAAACAAGATTTCTATGGTAAGTAATGTTTGCTTCAAACTCCAGGAAATCTTACTGTATTATGACAAATGCAGATTACCCAAGCAGTACCTTTAGAGGCGGGCAGAGGACCTGTTTAGGAAACAGGCTCTGCAAAACTGCTGTGCCAAACCTGGCATCGCTCCTGGCCTGGGTATCCAGGCAGTAATGTTAAATAAATGTATGAACTGTTTTCCAGGTAGCTTCCTTACAGATTTCCAATAAAGGGATATCTCTTGAAGCTGCTATTGATGAAGCTGTCCCCTTTGTAGAATGGGCCCTAAGCCCTTGAAAGGGCTGTTTGCCCAGATTGCCATAACAGAACTGGATACATGGCACAACCCATCTTGCTATGGATCACTTAGTCGGCAGGTTTACCTTTTCCCACTTCTCCATAAGTCAGAAAGAGTTGAGTCCTATCCCCCCGTGACTTTTTGTATGCTCCAGGTAGTAGCTGATAGCTCTTTTAACATCCAAGCTATGCAGTCTATGCTCACCTGAAGTAGAATGGTCAGTAAAGAAAACTGGAAGGGTGATGGACTGATTAATATGAAACTCTAAAACCACCTGAGGAAGGAATTTGTTATTGGCCCTAAATACCACTTTGTTCCTGTGGAAAACCACATAGTCAGTTTCCATGGACAAGGCCTGAAGTTCAATGATCCTTCTGGCAGAGGTAATGGCAACCAGGAACACAGTCTTCCAAGTTACATAATTGAGATCAGCTGTTGACATGGGTTCAAAGGGTGGTTGCATAAGCTGTACTGTGCAAATGTTCAGATTCCACACTGGAGTGGGAGTTCTATGAGGTGGGTGCAAATGCAGCAATCCCTTAAAGAACCTCCTAAACACAGGATTAGAGGCCAAGGATGATGTCTTACCTGCTGACAGGTAAGCGGAGACTGCAGCCAGATGCACCTTCAATGTGGAGGGCCTTAAACCCAGAGAATTAAGATGGGTTAGGTAATCCAAAACCACAGGCAATCGTGCCTGATTATGGTCCAGGTTTTTATTCTGACACCAAATAGAAAATCTTTTTCATTTGGAAGTATAAATCTTCCTGGTAGAGGGTTTTCTACAAACCCTAAGAACCTCCATGACACTTTCTGAGAGGTGCAGGTTGGCATACTCTAGGTCCTCAAGAGCCAGGCCTTGAGCCTGAGAGACCAAAGGTTCAGGTACCGAATCCTGCCCTGGGATGAAGTCAGCAAATTGTGCCTTGTGGGGAAGCTGACTGGCTTGGCTACCAAATGTTCCAGTGCCAGGGAGTACTATGGCTGCCTGGCCCAATATAGAGCAATTAGGATCATTGTAGTTGGCTGGGATCTGAGCTTGATCAGAACCCTCAACAACAAGGGAAATGGAGGGAAAGCATACAGGAACTTCCCTGTCCAATCTAGAATTAGTGTATCCAGTGGCACTGACCCTGTCACTGGAGGCCTTTGGGAGCTGGTGGTTGTCTGGTGAGGTGAACAGATCTCTGGAGTTCCCCACCTTTTGAAAACCACCTGTAGTACCTGACTGTTCAGGGACCATTCGTGATGGTTCTGATGTACTCTGCTTAGTACAAAAATCACAACACATTGTCTTTGCCTGGCAGATGAACTGCTGACAACCGAATATTCAGTGAGTAAGCCAGACTTCATATTCTCATGGCCTCTGTGTACAGGGCGTGGACCTTGTGCCTCCCTGCTTGTTGATATAGTACATTGTGGTCATGTTGTCTGTTCAGGCCTGGACCACATTCCCTTGAAGCATGCTGGCAAATGCCTGCAGTGCTAGCAGGACTGCCCCAAGTTCCAGCAGATTGATGTGCAGCAGGAACTCTTGTCTGGACCATGAACCATGAACAGTATGCTCCCCTAGATGTGCTCCCCACTCTAGAAGGGATGCATCTGTGGTGAGCACCAGGGAGAGTTGCTCTTGTAAGAAAGGGACTCCCTGTCTGAGGTTTTCCTCCTCTGACCACCACTGCAGAGCCTGCAGGTGGGTGTGAGTTACTGGGACCATCTTTGATAGTGAATCTTTCTTCTGGAGCCAGTATTGCTTTAGATGATATTAAACATCTCTCATCTGAAACCTTGCACCCAGCACTGTAGTTATTGATGCTGCCATGTGGCCCAATAACCGCAGAAAGTGCCTGGCAGGTCTGAGACTGTGAAGCTTGAAAGAGCTTGCCAACTGCACCAAGTTGCTTACTCTTTCCTGTGGAAGAAAGGCTTTTCCTTTTACTGAATCCAGTTGAGTCCCTATAAATTTGAGGAGCTGCACTGCCTGTAGTACTGACTTTTTCTGGTTTATCAGAAACCCCAGAGACTGTAGGAGATCCTGTGTGATCACCAGGGAATGCCTGACCTGTTGAGGAGACTTCCCTATGACTAGCCAGTCATCCAGGTAGGGAAATACTGCCACCCCTGTCTCCTTAGGTGTGCCACAACCACAGCCCAACATTTTGTAAACACCCTTGGAGCAGAAGTGAGACCGAAAGGCATTGCTCTGAACTGATAATGGCCTGAAGGCAGTCTGAACCTGAGAAACTTTCTGTGTGACTGCCTCACTGGGATGTGGAAGTAGGCATCCTTTAAATCTAGGGATGCCAACCAGTCCCCTTGCCTTGATGTGGGCAGAATTGTAGACAGAGTGACCATTTTGAATTTTGGTTTCAGTAAATGCCTGTTTAGGTGTCTGAGATCCAATATGGGCCGCCACTCCTCTGTTTTCTTAGTAGTGAGGAAGTATCTTGAACAGAGGCCTTTCCCTCTCTGTGGCAGAGAGGCTGCCTCTATTGCCCCTAAGGATAGGAGATTTTTTTTTCTGTTTATCTGCCTTACTGTCTCTGTCCTCCACTCACAGAAACATAGAAACATAGAAGTTGATGGCAGATAAGGACCACAAGGCCCATCTAGTCTGCCCATTTCTTTTTCTACCTTATAAATGTGCCATCAGCCTTTGCTCTGTCAGTGGCCTATCTATTCATACTCATTTGTAGTCATTCAGATCCCCTCATGCCTCGCAGCATCCCCCTTATTTCCCCAGAAGTCTGCCCCTTGAGTGTGACCAATCTCTCAAAAGACCGTTAATACCCCAAGATAACCCCCTGGGCAGGGCGAGGAGAGGCTTCCCATTACCTTCCCTTGAACCATGGATGAGCGGTTGGCACACAGTGGAGTCTGCCGCCGATGACAACTGCAAGACATGGTGTCGACTTCCGGAGGGGTCATCACCTATGAGTGATGGAGTCCATTTTCTGTGTTCTGGTGCCCCTACAGTCGCTGGTGCTCGAGGAGACCCAACTGGGAGATGTGCATCAAGACGCAACTCCTCCCAGGGCTCTCAGATGATGTTTTCCCCTTCTGTTGCTTGTCCCTGACTGCACTGTCAAGCCCAGGTTCACCCGGGAAATGGCAGTATAGCAGCAGGACTAGCATAGAACCCTCCCCAGAGAGGGAGAGCCACCTCTGGGTGCTCAATCCCTCTATACCCCTGCCGACCCCCAGTAGCCCAAGTCCATTCCCGAACCCGGGTCCCTGGCATGTAGCGAGGTGTGGCGTCCAGCGCCTCAACCCTCAGCACCACCGGGTAAGCTCAAGGATAGGAGATTTAATACTTCCTTTTCTAGCAACAGAGTTTCTGCTGGGAAGGAAGGTCGAAAAACGTTTGCCCTCAGTTTTGGTTTGAAACTGAGAGCCAGACCATGGCCCACTACCTCCAGGACCCACTTCTCTTTGGTAATGGATTGCCATTCCTGGAGGTAGTGGGCCAACCTGCCTCCTACCTGTACTGGGGAGGCGACATAGGCAGACCTCTCAGGATATCTGCTTAGGTTGGGATGCTGGCTGAGAGCTGGGGCCTGTACGGTTACCACTTCTTCTGCCCCTGCCTCTAAAGTAGCCCCATTGCTGTTGGTACTGCTGGTACTGTGGATAAGCTTGGGACTGGAAGAATGGCCTATAAGGCCTGCTCCTATGTCCCCTGGCTTGCTGCTTATGAGATGTAGAGGTCTTATCCTTTGCAGCAGCACTCTGGTATGCTGTCTTGTAGGCCTCTGTCTGCTCACTGAAAAGAGAGAGAGGATCACAAGGAAAGTCCATGGCCTTGGACTGAGTGTCTTGTGTCAGGTTAGTAGTCCTGAGCCAAGCAAACCTCCTTAAGGATACAGAAGAGGCCATCTGTCTGGCAGCAGTGTCATTACTGTCTACTGCCATGCAAAATTGGACTTTAGAAGCTTCTATGCCCCTTTTTGCAGCCTCTTCCAGATCTGCTGCCATAGGGGCTGGAACTGACTTTGTGATTTCCATCACGGTGTTCCACAAAGTCTTCTGATATCTAGCAACATAGGCCATATAGGAGGCCTGCCTGATAGCAAGAGAAGACCCCCATGTATTGCTTTTTAGTAATTGAGTCTATTCTCCTGGAATCCTTGTCAGGAGGGTGTGATGCCAGAGGGATGCCAGCCTTATCACAGGCTGCAGCCTGTACCACTCCCTCATGGCTAGGGTGCCCAAACAAAAATTCTGATCCACCCTTAGCCACCCAATACTTTTTGTCCACCTTTTCCTCCAGGGGTGGAATAGAAGTAGGGGCATGCAGCACTGTTAAGACCTGTTTCTTCGAAGATTTATGGAAGGGCAACAAAACCCTTTTAGAGGTTGGCACATCCATCATTTCTCTATAGTCCTGTTCCTCCTCCTCATCAGTGGGGAGATCCAGGGACTGAGCCACCTGCCTAATGAAAGTACAGTTACGTAAGAACTTACCGTAACAGTAGATCTTCAAGAGAGGCTCTTGCAGTAGGTAATTATATATAGGACTGACATCGGCAGGTGGCAGGACCCCATGGAAAAATTTCTAGCTAGCAGTCCCTGGCAAGGGACCGCTCCCACATCAAGTGACTGGCGTCGGGAGACATCGGTATAAAGGGGCAGTCCCTGACGCTTGCCTTCCAGTTCTTTCCAGCCACAGGCCAGAAGAGGCCGGATGAGAGAGGAGCGGATATTTCCCTTAATGGAAAAGGAGCTGAAAGAGCTTAGGGGGATGGAGGGCGGGAAGGTATTACCTACTGCAAGAGCCTCTCTCAAAGATCTACTGTTACAGAAAGTTCTTATGTAACTGTACTATCTTACTTTGAGAGGGCTCTTGCAGTAGGTAATTACATTTAGGACTGAGTCCCAAGCAGTCTGGAACAAGGAGAGGCACCCGGGAGAAGGAAATCTACTCCAAGTAGAAGCTATAGCTGTGCAAGCTTTAAGATAAGAGGTCTTTCAGGACAGCCAGCCCAAAGCCTGCTCTACGGCGAGAGGCAATATCCAAACTGTAGTGTTTTGAAAAGGTATGAATGGAGGTCCAGGTGGCGGCAGCACAGATATCTGCCATTGACACATTCTTGAAACAAGCCGCTGAGGCAGCTACTCCTCTGGTGGAGTGGCCTCTTACTTGACCCAGCAGGGTCTTGTTGTACTTGTCATAGCAAAAAGTGATGCAATGAGCCAACCATTTGGATAGGCATTGCTTAGAAACAGCACTGCCTTCTCTTTTGGGTGCAAGAGACAAACAGTTGATCAGTCTTCCTGAGATCTTTTGTTCTGTTAGTGTAGTATCTCAGAATCCAGTGAAAATCCATAGTATGGAGTAAATACTCCCCCTGATTAGAGTACTGTGTAAAAAAGGTGGGTAACTCTATGGACTGGTTTAGAGTAGACTCCGCTACTACCTTACGGAGAAACTTAGGGTTAGTGCGCAGAGCAACACGTTCCTTGTGAAAAATCAAGTATGGAATTTTACACATCAGGGCCTGGAGCTCGGAAATTCTCCGAGCGGAAGTAATAGGCCTCAGGAAGAGAGTCTTCCATGAAAGGAACTTCAAGTCTGCTGAAGCTGCCGGTTCAAAAGGAAGCAGAGTAAGTTTCTCAAGAACAAAGTTCAAGTCCCAAGGGGGAGCAGGAGTACATATAGGAGGTCTCAGATGGAGGACCCCTCTGAGAAAGGTCTTAGAGACCTTCAGTTGAGCAAATGTCTTGTCTGCAAAGGGGACATGATAGGCCAAGATGGCTGCCATGTGGACTTTCAGAGAAGAATGACTGAGACCCAGGTCAAAATGATGGCGTAGGTACTCCAGCAGAAGCCCCCGCTGAGCAGGAAAAGGGTTCCACATCCTTAGAAGCAGCCCAGCTAGTGAACCTTTTCCACTTCATGGCGTAGGTATATCTAGTGGAGGGTTTTCTAGCCTCCACCAAAATCTCCGCCACTTGGGGAGAAACCCCAAAACGGGATTGAGCTAAGTCCGCAGGAGCCATGCATGCAGCTGAAGAGATTTGAGGCCTGGATGGACCAGGGTCCCCTGATCCTGGGTCAGCAAACCTCGTGATAGAGGAAGAGGAAGAGGATGATCCTCTGAGTATTGTGGTAGAAGAGAGAACCAAACTTGCCTGGACCACAAAGGAGCAATCAGAATCATTCATGCTCCTTCTGAAGCTAGTTTCTGTAAGACTCGTGGGATAAGTGGAATTGGAGGAAAGGCATAGATGAATCTGTCCTTCCAGTCTAGAGACAGAGCATCTCTCCAGAAAGTGCCTCACTCTGGAACGAGCGAGCAGAAGATGGGAAGCTTTGCGTTTAGAAGGGATGTGAACCGGTCGACCTGTGGTGTTCCCCAAAGTCGGAAGATACTGTCTAGGACCCCTTGATCCAGTTCCCACTCATGAGCCAGAGCAGACGAGTGACTTAGCTTGTCTGCCAAGGTGCTGTCAACTCCCGGAACATGAACTGCTGTGAGGTGAAGGTCGTGTTGTGTTGCCCAATCCCAAACCCTCATTGCTTCCCTGCAAAGAGCGTAGGACCGAGATCCCCCCCTGTTTGTTGAGGTACCAAACCACGCACATGTTGTCCGTCTGAATGGCTAGGTGGCCGGGAAGGATGTATGGGTGAAGGGCTTGGAGAGCGTACAACACTGCCCGAGGCTCGAGCACATTGATGTGGAGTGTCTGTTCGAGCTTGGACCAAGAGCCCTGGGTCCGATGGGGACCTAGATGGGCTCCCCAACCTTCGCCCGAGGCATCTGTGGTTAGAGTCTGGAAGGGGGGAGGACGAAAGAAAGGAACTCTCTGAAACAGGTTCTTTTGAACCGTCCACCATTGCAAGTCTCGGAGCATCGGCGAGGAGACTAGAACTGGGTGATCTAAGTCGTCCACTAACTGATCCCATTGGGAGTGGAGAGTCCACTGAGAGACTCTCTTGTGAAGCCGAGCATGAGGAACTGTCGGGATAGCAACCGCCATGAGCCCGAGAAGGCGAAGAACCGACCTTGCACTGACCCGCCTGTGGCCGAACAACAGACTTATTTGAGTCTGGAGGGTGGACGCCTGGTCCGGTGGCAGGAAGGCCCTGCCAATGGTCGTGTCTAGAATCGCCCCAATAAACTGTAGTCTCCGGGATAGATCCAGATGAGACTTGGAATGGTTGATGGTAATACCCAGGCAGGATAAAACTGCTGGGTAAGGGAGAGGCAATGTAGGAGTTCCTCCCTGGATGAGGCCACCAGGAGCCAATCGTCCAGGTATGGGAAAACCTGCACCCCCCTGGTACGCAGGTAAGCTGCCACCACCACTAGGCATTTGGTAAATACTCGGGATGCCGAAGATAGGCCAAACGGAAGTGTCTTGAACTGGTAGTGGTCCCCCTGGAATGCAAAACAAAGATATTTGCGATGAGACGGGCGAAGGGAAATGTGCAGGTAAGCATCCTGCATATCCAGGACACATAGCCATTGACCAGACCGGAGGAGGGGCAGAAGGCTCTGCAACGAGAGCATTCTGAACCTTTTGTATTCCACAAAAAGATTCAGGGAACTGAGATCTAGAATAGGTCTGAGATCTCCTGTCTTCTTTGGGACCAGGAAGAAATGGGAATGTAACCCGTCCCTTGAAGATGAAGGGGGACAGGTTCTATTGCTTCTTTCAGTAGCAGAACTGAAATCTCTTCCTGGACCAAGAGAAGATGTTCCTATGAATATGACAACTTTGGGGGGGTGGCGAGGTGGTTTCTGTAGAAACTCTATCGAGTGTCCTTCTGCGATCAGCTGGAGCACCCTAGAATCTGATGCTATCCTCACCCATCCCAGAAGGTGGAGGGAAAACCTCCCTCCTACCAGTTCCTCCGGGGAGTCCGGAGGCTGTGGGAGAGGAGAGGAGAGGAGAGGAGTCAGGTGGTGTGGGGCAGCGCCACAGCTGAAGCACCCACTGCTTTTTTGGTTGGGGGGGCTTAGCAGCTGTGGGGGCCCAACATTTTGTGGCCCGCCTTCCCTGGGGTTTCGCCTTGGGCTGATTCCATCTGCGAAAGGGAAGGTGCTGCGGCTGGTGGGGGCGGTACATGGAGTCAACAGACTTCAGTGCCATCCCCTTCTCCTGCAAATCGGTGATGATGTCCTTGACATCACCACCGAAAAGCACCAATCCCCGGAAGGGCACTTCCTGGATAGCGGACTGCACTTCCAGGACCAACCCTGACACACGGAGCCAAGCATGACAATGTAGGCCTACGGTGAAAGCTGAGCTCCGTCCAGCAGTGTCCACTGCATTGTAGGTCGCACAAAGCATGTGTCGACTGGCCGAACGTGCAGAGCGGACAAGATCAGCCAACTCCTGCTTGACCTGAGAGTCCGTTAGGGAGTCCAGTTTGGTTTCCACCTGAGTAAGAATGGCCTTCTGGTAGCCCCCCATATGACCGACATAGTTCAGGACCCTAATCCCCAGCATGGAGGAAGCGAAGATCTTCTTTCCATATTGGTCCAGTAGACGGGATTCTTTGTCGGGTGGCGACGAGCTAAGATGTTTTGGGTTAGCCGACTGGCCGTGAGCGGCGCTAATCACGACCAAGTCAGCACGAGGGTGAGAATCTAAAAAATCAACACCCTCGGGAGCCTGGTATAGCCTATTCGGCTTCCGCGGAAGTGGGGCTAGAGCCAACGGCTGCTTCCAGATGGTGGTAACGAGGTCGGCGTGAGGCTCTGTCCAGGGTTGCACCAAAGTAGGAACTGTCGTGGGCAGATCCAGATGCTCGGCTAGTTTCAACCACTGAGGGTCTGGTTCCAAAGAGTGCCACTTATGAACCTCCTGGATTTTTCGTAGCAACTCCATAAAAGAAGAATCTTCCGGAGGAGACTTCGGAGGAGTCCTTGTCCTGGGCTTCGACGGAGAGCGTGGCTCGTCGTCCCTTTTGGAGTAACTGTCGGAGGAATCCGAGGAGTCCGAGGGTGAAGAGGAAGAGGAAAAAGACTCCCTTTCCCGACGTGGGGGAGGAACAGACCCCCTTGGGAAGCACCCGAGGAAGCGTATCCTGCCCCTCTCTGGACCCAGATGGGAGAGCCCTGGAGTCCGGAGGTGATGAGGAAGTGTGCCACCTTGGACATACGGGAACCTGAGATGGCACCATCATCGGTAGGCAGCTCTCCACCTCCCTGGTGAGCTAAGCCTTGGCCTCAGCCCACCAGGAGGCCAGAGTCTCCTGCAAATCCACCGGTGGCTGTAGGGGCGGTGGAGGAGGAGGAGGAGGAGTGGGGATAAAGGTATGGGTTGTACTCATACAGAGAGTATCCAAAACCCGGCGTCGGGTATTGTGGCGTCGGGTACTGCGGCATCGGAAAGACCGGCATTGGGTACTGTGGGGCCGGATACTGTGGTCCTGGATACGCAGCTGCCGGATAGAATGGAGGGTATCCGGAGGCGGAGGAGCTGCCGGAGCAGACGACCCGGCTGGTGGCCTCATGGACGGATCCAGGTTGGAGGGCCCGGTGGCGGGGCGACATCCGGAAGTGGGATGTCAGCTGGAGTCAGTAAAACCGGCATTGGGCCGGTGTCAGAGGCCCCGGCATCAGAGGTACCGGCGTCGGAGGTGCCAGTGTCGGAGCCGGCGTCTGAGGAGCAGACGTCAGATCCAGCGCACCTAGAGGAGGACGGTCCGAAGGAGGAGGAACCCCAACGTCGCCCAGGGATGGAGGGGAAAAATCCCCGGGGTCGGGCTGGGGGGACTTGGGGTCCCTGGATGGCAGCGAAGGCTGTGGAGAACCAGGGACAATGGACGTGGGTAGGTCCGTCATCGGTTGTGTCGCTAACCGAACATTGGACGAACCGACGTGCGGTTTTACAGCGAGCTCTCGGCGGGTGCCGGAGGAGCCAGCATCCGACTTATGGGAGCCTTCACTGGAGGCGGGCCGAGGGGTTGGCCTGAATCAGTGGGAGAGGGCGTGCACCGCCCGAAAGGGTGATGCGCCTTACCGACTTTCTCCATACGGACATCAGAGGAAACCCGGCGTCCGGCTTGCTGAATTCATGCAGCCAGTGGGCCTGGCTACGGCCGGAGCAAGGGCGGAGGCCTCCACTGCCGGAGGCACCCGAAAGGCCCGACGTGAGCCAGGCAGGGCAGGCGAGCGCCCCTCGGAAACCTCCGAGGGTGGGCGTCAGGAAGCGGTCCCCGGAGAGATGTTACCTGAGTCCTGGCGACTCCGAGGGAGCAGCGGTGGAGAAGCCTTGTCCGGTGCCTCTCCTTGTCTTTCTTCTTCCGATGGCCTCCGGGGAAGTGGATGCCTGCCTCAGTTTTTTGAGCTCCTTCTCCATCAAACTCATCTTTTTCTTCAAGATGTGGGCTTCCAGGGATTGTTGCCACCTTTTCCGGGTAGCCACATTGAAGCTGAGGCAGTGCTGGCACTTCTCGACCGGGTCATCGGGGCCTAGACAGAACAGGCACAGGGAATGGCAGTCCTTGTGCGGGAGTTGGACGCCGCACGAGTCGCACTTATTTTTGTGCTCAGAGGGTGTAGGGGACGACATACACCGACGATGACCTGACGAATGTCAAAAAAAGTCAAAATTATTCAGTAAAAACCGACGAAGGGAGGCTGACGAAGCAACAAACTTTTCTGCAAGGCACTGCACGAGCTAACAGCGGGAAGGAACTGGAAGGCAGGCGTCAGGGACCGCCCCTTTATACTGACGTCTCCTGATGCCAGTCACCTGACGTGGGGGCAGTCCTTCGTCAGGGACTGCTAGCTAGAAATTTTTCCGTGGGGTCCTGCCACCTGCCGATGTCAGTCCTATATGTAATTACCTAATGCAAGAGCCCTCTCGAAGTAAGATCTGAAAATGAGAAGTATAATTCTTCATTTCCCTTATCAGGGGAATCAGGCTGGTGAGGATCTGGGGAAATGTCCAGTTCAATCGGCTTCCCATAGTCCTCTTCTTCATCATCGTCATCCTCATCATATTCTTCTCCAAAAGTCTCTGTTTCAGGATCCAATGAACTGAGAATTGAAGTAGAGCCTGTGATAAACAGACGCGGTTGCTTTTCAACCAGAACCGGGCAGGTTTGAAGAGACTGGATAATGTCAATCGCATTTGCTATCGCTTCAGCGGTTGGAACCGATGCCTTCGATTGCGGTTCAGCCGCTGAATGTTTTTCTTTCTTTTTTCTTTTACCTGTATGTGCAGGGTTAGCGGCTGGTTCGGCAGGTCTTTTCTTAGTAGAGGAAGAGTCACCCTTGTCAGAGGGCTGGTCCTCCAGTTCTTTATGGCTGTCTGTTGCTGATTCAGCAGCTTTTTCAGACATCTTCTCCTGCAGTTGCTTAAATCACCTATCAAGTGTCAACTGAGGGAAGTTCTTACAAATTTCGCAGTCCTCCTTGAGGTGGTCAAACCCCAGACAAATTACACAAATAAGATGAGGACCTGCCTTAGTGAACGGTACTCCACACTCTGTACAATGCTGGAAACCTGTGGGGCCCGTTCGTTTCTTGGTCTGTGACATTTATCGGTTGGCTAGAACCAAAAATTAACTGAGAATTACACCAGTAAAAAAGATTAAAAATTTAGACCAAATAAAACCACCTTACCAGATGGTACAAATTGTTAAATTTATTCAGTAAACACCAGATAGAGCTATCGGTTCCCTCCCGGTTGGAAGAACCAAGGAGGAACCGACAAAACTTACCAAACTAACACTATCAAGACTAATTCTACCTGTGAACCAAGGACAGTGCTTCAACAATTGAATGAAATCAATGGACTTTTAAAATTAACTGAGAAAATAACTTCTTCAGTCGAAGTGAAGGAGAGCTCTCCGAAGACTTCTTACTGAGGCAAGAGGAGTAAAGAATCTGACGGTTGCAAGAAGTGCAACCAGGGACAGTGGTTTGAAAACCGAGCTTGAGCCTAACATTCCATCATTAGCATATATTCTATTAACCATTTCGACTCCGGGGCAGTTCTATGGTGAGACCATACTGCATTTGTCAGAATGCAGTAAGATTTCCTGGGGTTTGAAATTTCCTGATGTTGGTTTTGAATCTACCTCCCTGTAGGCGCATGCTGTGCCCCCTTGTTTGAGTAGTAGGGCTTTCTCTGAAAAGGTCCTGAGTTTGTACTGAGTTAATTCCTTTGAGGTATTTGAAGGGCTCAATCATATCCCCCCTGTCCCTCTTCCTTTCCAGTTAGTACATCTTGAGATGGCGAGTCTTGACTCGTAGGGGTCTTGATGAAGTCAGTGAATCATCTTCGTAGCTCTCCTCTGAACAGTCTCCAGTCAATCTCTTTCTTGAGACGTGGTCTCCAGAACTGTATACAATACTCTAGGTGTGGCCTCACCAAGAATCTGTACAGCGGGATTATCCCCTCGCTTTTTCTTTTCATGATACCTCTACCTATGCATCCAAGGATGCCATTAGTTTTCTGTGCTGCCTTTTCGCATTGCCTGGTTGACATTAAATCATCAGATATGAGTACTCCTAGATCCTTCTCAACCTTAGTTGCTGTCAGTTGTTCCAATCCTAGGGTATATTTCCTGCCTGGGTTCTTTCTCCCCATGTGCAGAACTTTACACTTCCTGGTGTTGAATGTCAACTGCTATTGTTTTGACCATTCTTCCAGCTTCCATTCTTCCAACTTTTTTAGATCAGAGTCCATTCTTGAGGCCCCCTCTTGCATGTCTACTCTGCTGAAGAACTTGGTGTCATCTGTGAACAGGCAAACCTTTCCCTCCAATCCATGAGCAATGTCACTGATGAATATGTTAAATAAAGTTGACCCCAGTACTGATCCCAGGGGTACTCCACCGGTTACCCCACCTTGTTCTAAAAAGAGTGCAGTTTACCATGACCCTCTGGGTTCTCCCCTGGAGCCAGTTCCTAACCCAGCTATTTTATGCCCCACTCCAGTGTGTTCCAACTTGTTTATTAGTCTCCTATGTGGAATGGAGTCAAACGCCTTACTGACATCCAGATACACTATGTCTCCTGCTACACCCTGGTCCACTGTTCTGGTCACCCAATCAAAGAAATCAATGTTTTTCTGGCATGACCTCCCTGCTGAGAAGCCATGCTGCTTTGGGTCCAGTTTTCCATTTGATTCCATATATTACACTATTCTTTCCTTCAGTAATGTTTCCATGATTTTCCCCACCACTGAGGTAGGGCTGACTGGAAGGTAGTTACCAGTGTCTTCCCTGCTCTCACTTTTGTGCAGGGGTACCACTGAGGCTTTTTTCCAGTGGTCTGGGACTCTGCCACTCTCCAGGGACTTATTGAAGAGGACTGCTAATGGGGAGGCAAGTTCCTCTGAGAGTTCCTTCAGTATTCTTGGGTGGATACTGTCAGGTCGCATTGCTTTGTTGATTTTTAATTTTTTTCAGTTCTTTTAGGACCCTTTCTTTTGTGAAGGGATTCGTGTCAGCTTCACTGGTGTGGTGTCTTTCATTTCCTAGTACCAGCCCACTAATCTGTTCCTCTTGTGTGAAAACTGAGCAGAAGTATTCATTTAGAACCTCTTCCTTTTCTTTGTCAGTCTTCACGTTCTACCCCTCTCTAGTTCTCAACCGAACAATACCCCTTTGCTTTTTCTTTTCTCCTGTATGTATCTGTAAAAGGTCTTGTCCCCCTTTTTAACCCTTTCAGCAGTTCTTTCTTCTGTTCACGCTTTGGCTATCCTAATCACCTTCCCTGCTTCCTTGAGCCTTGCCTTGTATTCTTCCATGTCGATGTCCCTCTTTGTCTGTTTGTACTTTTTGATAGCTTTTTTTCCTCCTTTATACTGAAAGCAACTTCCTTAGAAAACCAAAGAGGGTTTCTCCTCTTCTTAGTTTTACTGATCTGTTTGGTGCATTCTGCTGTGGTGAGTTATTGCATCCTTTATGGCCTTCCAGCTTTCCTCCTTGTCACCCCTGCAACATTTTTGAGATGGTTTTTAATGCACATTTTCATTCTGACATAGTCAGCCTTCCTGAAGTCCAGGATCTTCAGTTTTCTGTGACTTGTGTCCTCTGACCTTTTGACTGTAAGTCAGACTGACCTATGGTCGCTTGACTCCAGATTGATTACTACCTTAATGTCTGTGATCCTAGTACTGTTTGACAGTACAAGGTCCAAGATTGCGTTTTCTCTGGTGGGTGACTCCACCAACTGTTATAGTCCTGCCCCTTTTAGAGCTATGAAGAACTCTCTGCTCCTGTCCGATGAAGCCATGTAGAAGGACCAATCTATATCAGGCAGATTGAAGTCTCTGATGAGCAACAAGTCGCCTTTATCAGTCATCGTTAGCTTGATTTTGAGTAGCTCTTTGTCTCTATCTGTTTAGACGGGGGTCTGTAGATCACCCCCACTCAGATGGGGGACTTTTCCCTGGCTCCAAGGGTGATCCAGAGGGCTTCAGTCTCAGTGTTTGCCATCTGTACCTCTGTGGCCTTGATTCCTTCCCTTACATAGATAGCCACCCCCCTTTCCTTATTTTGTGGTCTCTCCTGTACAGAGTATACCCAGAATGTATTTATTATATGTAGAATCTTAGGTATGGAATTTTTGAGATCCCTCACAAAAGGATATCATTGGCATACACAGCTATAGACTGATATCCATCATTATTTTAATGCCTATTGATGCCTTAATGTCCCTTACAGTGATAGCAAAGGGTTCTATAATAATAAAGAATAAGAGTCAATAGGAGACAACCCTGATGGGTGCCTCTTAAAAGGTTGTTTGATTTTGAATAAAGCTGATTTGTTTTAATTCTAGCTGAAGGTGACTTGTAAATTAGAACTGTTTTTTAAAACCAATTTTTATAGTAGTTTACGAAATCCCCAGCTAACCCTATCGAAGGCCTTCTCAGCATGAAGTCCCAGAAGGGCTGTACCCTCCTGAGATGCTTATTCAATAATATTAAGGGTCCATCTTATATTAGAAGACAGTCTTTTACTTTTGTTATTCACATGTATTCTGTATTTTAAAACCTTTAATAACATTTTGAAAATTAAAAAAAGAGACAGTCTCTTACCCTTAATAAACCTTGTTTGATCTTCATGAATGATTTTATGTACAGCTTGAATCTCTTTGCCAGAATTTTTGTGAGGATTTTATAGTCTGAGTTGAGCAAGAAAATTGGCTGATATGAATCACAACTGTCTGGGTTTTTATCCTTTTTAAGCAACAGTCACTACTGCCTCATTAGAAGGAGGAGTGCACAGTCCTGCTGTGGCTGAGAAAACACTGAGCAAAGTATAGGAGCAATAGCCCTGATGAGTATTGTAAAGCATGTTGTTAAAGCCATCAGAGCCTGGGGCTATCGCCTCTCTGATCTCTTCAACAGAAATCCCTTTGTTAAGAATAGTAAGATCGTCCTCTGACAGCAAGGGAAACTGAAGATTTACCTCAGACTGAACCCTTTCTGGAGTATAAAGACTTTGACAGTGGTAGATATTAATTTCAGCTAGATCATAAACTGTACTGCCCTGATTATCCATAACACAGGAGATACTATTATACTCCAGCTCACATTTAATTTAATAGGCAAATAATTTATCCGGTTTGTTGCTAAAAAAGTAATATATGGACTTTGCCTTGCTCACCGATCTCTATATTGTATAGTTCACGGATATGAAGGATTTCTAACAGATACTCTTGTTTTCCCAAAGGACTTCTAACAGATCCTCCTGTTTTCCTGAATTTACATGTCTTGAATGAGCTGTGCATAGTTTGTTTTCAAGACTGTCTAATTTTCTGTTATTCTTTCTCTTTATATGCTCCAAGACTGATTAAAATTCCTCTTAAATATGTTTTTAATCCCATATGATATTCAGCAGGATACTGTCTTTTGAATTTTGCTCCCAGAAGATATCTACTTCCTTGTGAAGTTTATTAGCAATGCAACTTTTAACAGAATTGTATCTAACCAACATAGGAAGACTCTTCTAATAATTTTGGTTGGTCGCATCCAAGATAGCCGCAGCAAGACATGGGTGAAAGTTGCTGAGAGCAGAGTTAAAGGGATGATTTCCTCTTTTTTTCTCAATCTTTATTTTACAAGACGCTGAATTATGCTGTAACTTGATTGGGAGCAGGAGTGGATGAGCCCTATGCCTGACCAACCAAAAAAACAAACAAACCCAGAGCTAAGTACTTTTCATGGGTTTTTCACATGCCGTCTAACATGCTGATTTGCTTGATAATATGCTCATGAGCCTCGCTTGTCTCTTGTAACTGCTGCCTGTTACCTTACCTGTTACCTTGATTCGCAGTCATGGATGAACAGTTTGTGTGTATTGGCTCCTTGCTGTCTCTGATTCTTGGTGCATAGCTTGATGTTTTTTTTCTCTTCTGCCACTGATGCTGAAGGCATAAGAAATGAGAGCATAAATGCATGCAAAAAGGCTGCCCCAACACCGAATTCCTCCCCAGTCTTCAATCAGTCCATATCTGAAGATGAAGGTAAGAAAAAATTACTCACCTCAGTAATGTTTTTTCTTCTAATGGAGTCTTGCTGTATTCTGACTATTGCAGTTAGGTCCTGCCTTTCAACTGCCACGGAGAACAAAGAGTTAAATTTCCATGGCCAGCATGGAATGTTCAGTGCGAGCTCGGTTGAAGCCTCTGTCTGCTGTTGTTTAAACTCCAACCGTCAGATCTTTATGAGCAATACTCACTAGAAGTTCTGTGTGGAAACTGTAAGACTTACACTAGCCAACTGGCAACTAAATTTATTAAAAAAGGGTTTTTTGGTTTCAAAGCAAAGACTCAAGTCAGGAAACCCAAAAAACAAAACACAACACACACCCAAAATAAAGGAGGGGGAAAAAGGGGCACCTCTAGGGTGCCAACACTGCTCCTGCCCATCCACATCCCAAAAAAACAGGTTCTGAGAGGGGAGGCGGGGGGGGAGGTCAAAATACAGCAAGACTCCATTAGAAGAAACAACATTAGTAAGGTGAGTAATTTTTTCTTCAAACAACATTAAGTCTTGCTGTATTCTGACTATTGCAGACTACCAAGCAGTACCTCCATGGAAGAGGGACAGAACCTACTTTGGGAATAGGCTCTGAAGTACTGCTGTGCCAAACCGAGCATCACTCCTAGCCTGGATATCCAGAGAGTAATGCTTGGTGAATGTATGGACTGTTTTCCAGGTGGCTGCTTGACAAATTTCTAAGATAGGAATATCCCTGGCAGCAGCCAGGGAAGCAGCTATACCTCTAGTAGAGTGAGGCCTCAGGCCTGAGGGTGGAGTTCTACCCAGTTTTTCATAGCAGAATTGTATACAAGAGACAATCCACCTGGCAATAGATCTTTTAGTGGCCAGTTTGCCCTTACCGACCTCTCCATATGTGAGGAACAACTGGAGGGACTCAAACCTGTGACCCTTGGTGCGCTCTATGTAGTAGCTGAGGGTACTTTTAACATCCAAGCTGTGCAGCCTCCTCTCTCCAGAGAAGGAATGGTCAGTGAAGAAAACAGGGAGAGACATAGACTGATTAAGGTGGAAACCTGAAACCACCTTAGGCAAAAATTTCCTGTTAGTTCTTAGGACCACTTTATCTCTATGGAAAGAGATGAAATCAGGCTCCACTGACAGGGCTTGCAATTCACTGATACGCCTGGCAGAGGCAATGGCTACCAAAAACACAGTTTTCCAAGTCAAGTACTTAAGCTCTGCAGAGGACAAAGGCTCCAAGGGTGGTTGCATAAGCTGAGCAATGCAAACATTAAGGTCCCAAGCAGAAGCAGGGTCCCTAAAGGGGGGATTGGTGTGCAACAATCCCTTGAAGAACTTACAAAACACAGGATGGGCTGACAGAGGAGAGGGCTTGCCTACTGACAAGAAGGCAGAAACAGCTGCCAGATGTACCTTAAGTGTAGCTGGCCTAAGTCCCAAGCCATTAAGAAGAACCATATAGTCCAGGACTGTAGGCAACCCAGCAGATTCTGGAGAAATATGCTTATTAGAGCACCAAATAGTGAACCTTTTCCATTTGGAGTTGTAAGTCTTTCTGGTGGAAGGCTTTCAAGAAGTCTTAAGGATATCCAGAACCCCTTGAGAAAGGTGTAAATCAGCAAACTCTAACTCTTCAAGAGCCATGCCTTGAGATTGAGAGATCTGAGGTTCGGATACCAAATCCTCCCCTGAGAGGATGTCAGCAGGTTGTAATTCCTGGGAAGAGACAGGGGAAGGTGGACTGTGAAGGACAGCAACAGTGGGTACCAGGGCTGTCTGGCCCAGTCTGGAGCAATCAGAATCACTTTGCATGGTTGAGACCTGATCTTGACTAGCACTTTGAACAGGAGAGGGAAGGGGGGAAAGCATACAGGAACTTCCCTTCCCAATTCAGGATCAGAGCATCCAGGGGATTGAGCCCAAGACTGGAGGTCTGCAACAAAAGAGAGGAAGTTGGTGATTGTCTGGGGCTGCAAAAAGATCTATCTGTGGAGTGCCCCATCACAAGAAAATCACTTCCAAAACTAGGGGATCTAGGGTCCATTCGTGATGGCCCTGGGATATCCTGCTGAGAGCATCTGCTAGGACATTGTCCTTCCCTGGGAGGTGAACTGCTATCAGAGAGATTTGCAGGGAATAGGCCAGGGACCACAACTTCATTGCTTCTGTGCACAAGGCCGTAGACCGAGTGCCTCCTTGCTTGTTGATGTACCACATTGTGGTGGTATTGTCTCTTCTGATCTGGACCACCTTGTTCTGTACAGATTTGGAAAAGGCTTGCAGTGCCAGAAACACTGCTCTGAGTTCCAAGAGATTGATGTGAAGCAGAGATTCTTGAGGTGACCACAGTCCTTGGGTGGTAAGATCCCCAAGTGGGCTCCCCAGCCCAGCAGGGAGGCATCTGTGGTGAGTATCACTGAATGAGACTGAGTGACAAAAGGAACTCCCTGTCTCAAATTGTCCTGATCCTGCCACCATTGCAAAGCCTGGATCAGGGTTCGAGTCACTGGGACTAGTTTGGTAAGGGAATCCTTTCTTTGGGACCAGAAGGCTCTTAAGTGGAACTGAATGTCCCTCATCTGGAATCTTGCCCCCTGGACCACTGCTGTAGAGGCTGCCATGTGGCCCAGGAGCTGCAAGAAATGCCTTGCTGGTCGAGACACCTGAAGGGTGAATGAAGAGGCCAGTTCTATAAGGGTCCTTGCCCTGTCCAGGGGAAGGAAGGCTTTTGCTCTTATTGTATCCAGCTCGGCCCCTATAAAGGTGAGGAGCTGTGCTGGCTAGAGAACTGACTTTGGAAGGTTGAGGAGAAATCCTAAGGAAGTGAGCACTTGCTGAGTTACTTGCAGATGTGTCTTGACTTGGTCTGGAGACTGACCCACTATGAGCCAGTCATCCAAGTATGGAAAGATGGAGATCTTTTTTCTCCTTAGGAAAGCAACCACTACTGCCAGGCACTTTGTGAACACCCTTGGGGCTGATGTTAGGCCAAAGGGCATTGCTCTGAATTGATAGTGGCCTGAGGGCAACTCGAACCTGAGGTACTTTCTGTGGGAGCACCTGATGGGAATGTGAAAATAGGCATCTTTGAGGTCCAGGGAGGCTAGCCAGTCCCCTGGCCTTAGAGAGGGCAGAATTATTCCCAGAGTCACCATTTTAAATTTTGGTTTTAAAAGGTGCTTGTTCAGATATCTTAGATCCAGGATGGGCTGCCATTCTCCTGTCTTTTTGGGGGTTAGGAAGTACCTGGAGTACAATCCTTTGCCCCCGTGTAGGGTAGGAACCCTTTCTATGGTTCTGACAGCAAGGAGGGAAGAAACCTCTGTCTCTAGGTCAAGGGTCTCTGATGGATTTGCAGGTGGAAAGGATCTGGTTCTCATCTTAGGAAATTTTTTTAAGCTGAGAACCAGTCCCTGGCTTACTACTTCCAGGACCCACTTGTCTCATGTCAAAGACTTCCAGTCCTGGACAAAGTAAGTCAGCCTACCCCCTACAGGTATTGGAGAATCGGCCCGGGCAGACCCGTCAGGGTGTCTGCTTGGCAGGGGCTTTAGGCTGAGGGGTGGAAGCAGGCCTGCTCATTCCCCCATCTGCCTCTCCCTCTGAAAAAAACCCTTTGGGCATAAGAAGAAGAGGAGGCCTGGGCTTGGTAAAAAAGCCTTTGAAAGGGCCTGCCCCTGCCTCTGGAATGCTGTCTCTGAGGAGTGGCTTGCCTTTCTTTGGCCTGAGCACTCCTGTAGGTGGTCCTGTACTCGTCCATCTTCTTCATGTAGTTCTCTGTCTGCTCCCCAAACAGAGAATTACCAATGACAGGGAATTACATGGCCTTAGCCTGGGTATCCTGTGATAGGCTAGTACATCTGAGCCAAGCCATCCTCCCGAAGGGCCACAGATGTAGCCATGACTCTAGATGAAACATCATTGGAGTCCACAGCAGCATGAAATTGCACCTTGGATGCCTCAATCCCATCCGCAGCCACCTGCTCCAGCTCCTTGGCAAGCTGGTCAGGGGCCTGTTTAGCCAGAGCCAGCACAGTGTCCCACCTGGACTTCTGGTATCTAGCTGTGTAGGCCATATAGTTAGCCTGCCTGAGTCCCAAAGATGCTGCCATGTACTGCTTCTTTGCCATGGAATCAATCCTCCTGGAGTCCTTATCTGGGGGGTGTGATGCCAAGGGAATATTTGCCTTATCACAGGCAGCAGCCTGCACTACCCCAACATGGCTGCATTGCTGGGAAAGGAACTCCGTGTCTGAGCCTGAAAGGGTATACCTCTTGTCCATTCTTCTGTCCACAGGAGGTATGGAATTAGGAGTCTTTAGAATTTTAAATGTCTGTTTCCCAAAAGATTTATGGAGGGGAATAGACAATCTCCTGGACTCTGGGATGTCCATCATCTCAACAAAATCAGGCTCCTCCTGATCTTCCACTGCTTCTTCCATTGGAAGCTGGAGGGTTTCAGCCACTTTCTTGTAAAACATAAAGTGGGAAGGGGACTCAGAAAGCCTAGGAGGAGAAACACCTGAAGGTCTGTCTGGGGAGATGTCCGGGTCAATAGGCACATCCAGACTTTCATAATCACCATCATCATCATTATCCTCATACTCTCCCTCCTCCTCCTCCAGTTCATAAAATTCTTCTAAAGTATAATCCGGACCCAGGGGAACCGACCGAACCGAGCCCCTGACAGATGGTGCCGGCTCGGCCGGAACCGAAGTTAGCGATTGAACTATCCTTATCGCTTTGGCTATTTCATCAGCGGTCGGAGAAAGAATTTGTGGATCCGAACTGGATGATTTTTCCCTTCTCTTTCTTTTAACCAGAACCGACTCCTCAGAATTGGCTCTCCTTTTGCCCGAAGAAGTTTCGCCCTGGTCAGAGGGCACTCCTTCTGGTTCGGTCGGAACCGAACCGGGCTGGCCATCTGGGTCAGCGGACTTCTCGGCCTCCCTTTCCCTCAGTCTACCTACTCTCTTATCCAGGGTAGCTTTGGGAAAACTTTTACAAATTTGGCAGTCTGAATTGAGGTGGTCAAACCCCAGACAATAAGCACAGGTGGTGTGGGGATCAGCCTTAGCAAAGGCTTCCCCACACACACTACAGTGTTGAAACCCAGTGGGCCCGGTTTTTTTCTTGGGTTTCTCAGACATGGACAATCCTATCCAAAACTTACCCTTTTTTCAGCAATCCACCAGGCAAGACACCCCTATTGGTTCTTGACCGTGTTACGGGTCTTGGAAAAAAACGTAATTAAATCTGTTTTTTTAGAACCGATATGGACCGGTTACTGCACTCTAATAAATTCAAAAGTTTTTTAAAACTTATCTGATCGGTTCAAACCAAACTGATCCAATGTTTACAAGTTCCACACAGAAACTAAATGCAAAACCTATCTAGTACTCATGGTACCACAGACAGAGACTTAAACCGACAGGTTCAGTAGCAGAAATTCGGTAGAAACCGATCGAAAAAACGACACTTTAACCGACTTTTTTGAACCGAGCAAAGGAGAAATCTCCGGAGCGACTGTTCAGTGAGGTGGAGTAAAGAATCTGATGGTTGGAGTTTAAACAACAGCAGACAGAGGCTTCAACCTAGCTCGCACCGAACGTTCCATGCTGGCCATGGAAAGTTAACTCTTTGTTCTCCGGGGCAGTTGAAAGGCAGGACTTAACTGCAATAGTCAGAATACAGCAAGACTCCATGTTGCTTGAAACAGCATCATAACAAAATAAGTGAAAGAAAACAGGAATACATTATGAAGTTTGAGGTGTTTAAAGGGGCAGTAACGACTGAAGGGTCAGGGTCATTTTTCTTGTCTGACACTGGCTCTGCTTACATTATAAGCTGAACTTCAGCTATAGCTGGTGGGAGTCAGAGAGGTTCTAATCTACAAACGCTGGCTTTTGAATGACCTGAAACTCTTCTGAGCACAGCAACTCAGTAACTGTGGCTGGTGGTGCCGCAAATCCTAGAGCACCCCTTCCCCCCAGGAATTAGGGTATCTGTACCACAACTGCTCGAATTGGAAGGGTGAAAATCGGGGAAAAATCACTTTCATTCATCTTTCATATCCTATCTTTCCCTGGCCTTTTTAAAGAGATGCCTCTAGGAAATTCATCTCTTCAGTCTTTTAAGACACTGAAATTACAATTGGACTCTGGTGATTCTGAAATCTCCACAGAATCAGCTTCCCAGGTCATATCAGAGGGCATATCAAAGGAAATATCAAAGTTATTCACCAGAGTCCTAATAGCTCAGACTTCTCTAAGCAAAGAAATCAAACAGAAATCCAACAGGATAATATTCCAGGGCAGCTTATTACTAACAAGTACATCATCCTATGCAAGATAGCTGGCGGGAAGCATAAACATGAAACAGATGCAAAATCTTATATTTAAGACCCAAAAGAAGGAGAAGAGAACCCTGCAGTTACAAATGAAACATCATCACCTCCCAGAGCTTCAGATTTGGATCTGATGGCAGAAATGAAAGTTGGGTTTGCTCAAAAAAATAGCTCTTTGTGCTCATTAAGAGAGACTTTCAATGCATTGACTGGCAAAGTAAAGAATATGTCTCTGCATATTGAATGTGTGCAGAACAAAGTTAGTCATTAATAAAATAAATTAAATCCACTAATTACGTTCGAAAAACAAAAAAATGGGACTGGAAGAACTTTATTAAACTGGAAGACGCTGAGATGCTTAACAGGAGGGAAAACTTAAAAACTGGGGGAATCCCAAAATAAATGGAAGGGGCCGATCCCCTTATATTCTTAGAGGAACAAATTGAAGTGATGAATTCAACTCCAGATTCAAGGAAGACTGAGCTAGACCAAGTGCACAGAGCAGCTTTAAATATGAATTATAAGGGAAAATCACCAAGATTTGTATATACTAAGCCTCACCATTTTCAAGATAATGAACATAGCCTTAACATATCAAGGCTCGAGAGAGGTTTTCATATCAAAGGACTGACACTGCAGGACTAACCAGATGCTGGCCAGAGGTCCTTATGAAGAGGAAAGCTTTCTCTCCAGTATTAGATCTCCTGAAAGAACATCAGATTAAATTCTCACTTCTACCGCTAGCTAAGCTAAAGGTGTTCTTCCAGCATTCTATATATATTCTTCTTTTCTTCTTGTGAAGCTGAAAATAACAAATGCTCTTTTGGAAACCAGATAAGGTTGCTGCTTGTTTAGAACAAACAAATGCAAGAAGGAAGGTAGAACAGCCTCCCCAGGATAACAGCAGTATGGATACACAACAGAAACCTTCCTCTTCCACAAGCTCCAATGATATGCCACATTATCAGCTGGAACAGGCAATGACACAGGCTAGCTCAACCAAACATAAAGATAACCCTATATCAAAGGCCAAGTTCACTTACTATCCAACAGCTTCTAATACAGAAGACCATGGCATAAGCAGCAAAAAAGATCATCATGGCTTAATCACAGACGAGGACAGTTCAGTGGAAGCGCTTCATTAAGATGTACAAGATGTGTAAGATGCACATGACACTGGTGATGGAATACTAAACAGTTCAGAAACAGGATCGAAAAAGATGGTTCTATGCAGCAGAACTAGGATTTACAAATCTAAGAATTATTAAGTTCCAAGACTGAAAGGAAAATATGTTAAGTCTCAAGCTTGAAATTTATATAGTATAAATAAATCTTGTTTAACATTTTGTCATGTATGCACTTCCAGTATCTCAGGCCATCCTGGATCACCTTCGTTCACGTCTCGTGGACCTTTCCATAGGTGCTCAGTCATCTTTGCAACCAGTGGGGTGGGTTGCTTTATCTGCAGTGTCAGCAATAAGTCTGACCAGCAGTATAGTTGGTAGAAGGGATGGGCAGAGAAGGGGGGGTCAATTTAGGTGGGGGAAGGGCACTATAAATTGGCTGTACACGTGTCTTGTTTTTCACTTTTTATTTAATTCACTTATTTATTCACTCGGTGCTATAGAAAAGGGTTCAGTATTAGTATTTAACTGTCTCACTATGTTAATACTAGAGGTAAAAGGTGCAACCGGGATCTACATGATTTTCATATTATGTTTTCACACTACAGCACTCTGAATTTTACTAATATGTAAAGAACGTGGAGTGTCTATCTTGGAATATCTGGGTGCCCACAGCAGATCAAAAATAAAGAAAATAAAGAAAATTATTAAAGAAGTTCAGAATAAGTATGCAGATTGTTTCAATTTTCCTGAAACGTACCTGTACAAACTATATTTCTAACTAATTTAAAGGGACTGGTGTACATTCTTCATTTTCCATATCTGCTAGAGGGATAGCTATCATCAAAAAATCTCTACAGAGTCAAACAATTGTTTCTTATGTAGATCCAACTGGGAGATTTGTAATTGTTTAACTAAGTAGAGAGGGAATCATTTTGAATTTAGCTAATGTCTACATTACAAACATGGAAGATACAATTTGCTTTGCAGATCTATTCTTAAAGCTGCCTCATTTTCCAGCACTGTATGCAAATAGGGGAGACATGAATCTGGACTTATATAATATGGACAGACAGAACAAGAGGATCAGAAGGAAAACTAAAGCCCTTGTGGAGGAATTAGCTCCGACCAATTTCATTTTGTGAATTATATCTGGATCTCAAGATATAGGGCTCGATTTTCAAAGCCCAGGGATTGACGAAAGGTGCTTGCGTCAAACATAAATGGTGCAAGTGGCACCTTGCATCAAAATATGAGCCCTGAGCTATTCACAAAAGAAGCCTGCAGGCTGCATGCCCCAAAGGGGACCTGCGCCAGCCTTGCCCCACAAGATGGGCTGCGGCATTGCGCTAGGGGGCTTGTGGCAGACGCAGGCTACCATATCTCCAAAAGTGGGATTCACAAAACTCTGCCAGAGGGAGAATTTCTAAGTACCTTTAGACCAGCCAGGGCTGGTCTAAGGGTACTTAGATATATCCCTCTGGGAGAATGTAGCACATGCAGCACCCTATGACTGTTCCACTCAGTGTGATAGATGTGCTGTGGTCCCCACTCCCCGATTCTGCCTGTTGTTTAATATTTCTTAAATTGCCCCTCTCTGATCCCCGATTTCTGATTTCACCCATTGTGTAATATTTTTTACATTGCCCTTTCCTAGTGGTCTAGTGCCCCCCAACCTCAGCAGGTGGTGCCCACCACCCCGCTTTTCCCCATCCTGAAACAGCTGGCAACCATCACAGCCCACCTCTAACCTCCATGGCTGTACACATTATAGTAGGCACTCAGTGACAGTTCAGTAGGCGGCCAGCCGCAGAGGTGAGAGCTGCACTGTTACAGTCACCAGCTGTGTTTTGGAATGGGTGGGAGTGGGGTGATGGGCACTAGACCACCAGGGAAGGGCAATTTATAAAATATTAAACAACAGGCGATATCGGGGAGCCACTAGAACACCAGGGAAGGGTAATTTATAAAATATTAAACAACGGGCGATACTGGGGATCGGGGCTGGGGGTCACTAGAACACCAGGGATGGGGGAATATTTCTATTTAATACACAGGTGACATTGGGTATCGAGGCAGGGAGACCACTATACCCCCAGAGAAGGGGTTTACTTTGTCTGACCTGGGGATCGGAGATGGAGAGATGTTTGCTTTTGCGGCAGGAGCTTGCAGCAAACCCCTTGCATGCATCAGATGTTTGTTGCAAGTGTGGGAGCTTAGGCACTGGGACCCCTCTGTACTAGAATCAGGTGCAGAGTCCCTGGCGCGCCAGGCTTCGGCACCGGCTGCTGTTTGCCACAGTTTGTGCTGAACTAAGTCTCCTTTGAGAATCAAGTCCATAGTCTTTTTACTCTCCAGTACTTAATTCCATCTTCCAAACTGACTATACTGTATGCTGATTTCAAAGTCCCTCTTGCATATGCTGAAAGGTATCACATACAGTCCTATAAAAATGTTGGACCATGGCCTAATCTTCGCAGAGTTCAAGTTAAATCATATTAGGAGTCGAGTGTCTCACAGCAGAATGACTAGAGGAAAACCCTGACTGGTGCTTTTCCTTCCCTTTATGTTTTTTTTTTTTGTGGGAAGAGGTCAATGCTAAACAGTTCAAAGACCCCAATGCTGAGCATATGTAAGATCTGGACCACTTCTTTTTACCACTCCAGGAAGACTGTTTGTCCACCCAGGAACTAAACTACCCATTGCCAGAACACCAGCCCAGAGAGAGGTGATGACCAGACACAGTCCTTTTGCCAGAGCAACTTGCCGCTTCAATCTCCCTACTTTCTATGGTTGACCATTTGCATGTGGTAGGGCTGAGAGAAACTGTACACTTTACAGTAAATTTAAACTAAACTGACTCGCTATCAGAGCACCGGAGTGCTCACCACAGGGATCCAGCAGGCCGCAAGAAGCTGTACCCCCACACACACACAGCACACTCACTATCGGAGCACCGGAGAGCTCACCAAGGGGATCCAGAAGGCCGCAAGAAGCCATACCCCCCCACACAGCACACTCACTATCGGAGCACTGGAGAGCTCACCACAGGGATCCAGCAGGTCACAAGAGACCATACACCCCCCTCACAGCACACTCACTAGCGAAGCACCGGAGTGCTCACCATGGGGATCCAGCAGGCCACAAGAGGCCATACCCCCCCCACACACACACACACAGCATACTCACTATCAGAGCACCAGAGTGCTCATCACGGGGATCCAGCAGGCCACAAGAGGCCATACCCCCCCATACACACACAGCACACTCGCTATTGGAGCACTGGCGTGCTCACCACGGGATCCAGAAGGCTGCAAGAGGCCATTACCCCCTTCACAGCAAACTCGCTATCAGAGCACAGGATTACTCACCAATGGGATCTAGCAGGCTGCAAGAGGCTGTACACCCCCCCTCCCCACAGCACACTCGCTATCGGAGCACCGGAGTGCTCACCACAGGGATCCAGCAGGCCACAAGAGGCCATACCCCACCCACACAGCACACTCGCTACTGGAGCACCGGAGTGCTCACCACGGTATCCAGCAGGCAGCAAGAGGCCATACCCCCCCCCACAGCACACTCACTATTGGAGCACCAAAGTGCTCACCATGGGGATCCAGCAGACCACAAGAGGTAACTGACAGAGCTTCCCTCAACAAGCTTGTTTGTTATGGGGGCAAATTGCTGCATTTCTGTCCCAACACCTTGCCTGATTGTTTCTGCTGCATTGAATGTACTGGGTTGAACTGTGGGGATTTGTACTGCTCACTTCAGAGCTTTAAGGGGACTTTAAGGGGCCTGTACTACATAGTCACTAGCGGTTAACCGCTCTAGCCTAGACCGTAGCTGTTCTACTGTGCCCATGTCTACCAGATGTACTGTTGTTGCGCAGGTTACCTGTTAGTTGGTGTGTTTAGTGGAGGGCAGGTCTGCAGGGTCTTGGTGTCCTTGTCCCAGCATGGTCAGGCATTCGGATCATTAGTGCAGCCATTGCTCCTAACACAGCCACGCATGTGCATTTGGGACTATATCCCAATACTTGTCTTAAAGTTCTGATGCATGCACAGTTGGAGGAATATATCCCGATCACACCTTAGAGATCCTGCGCAGGCGCACTAGAGGTTAGGACCCACAGTATTCCCGCTGCATACTAATCCTGGGGTTTTCCCTTTGTTCTTCCCTCTTATAGGCCGTACCCCCCCCCCCCACAGCACAGTCACTATCGGAGCACTGCAGCCCTTCCACTACTCCAAAGTAGTATCCACCCTTTCAGAAGCTCAGCCTAGACTCTCATACCATCCACCTCTACTGCAACCTTAGGCATCAGGAATGCAAACTCCCTACTGATGTGCCTCCATTATCTTAGCCTTCCTGGTGCTCACCTCTCACCAGCCAGATCACACTCCCAGCCATCAGAGGGCTGCACTCCCATACCTCACTGGATTATCTTGGCCTCCCCCAACTCTGATCTCACATCCAGGGTTCAGACACCCACCTCCTGGCCACCCTCCCAACACCTCTGCCTACCCAGGCCCTTCCAGACCCACCTCCTGTACACCATATCAACCCTTTGCGCACTACCCATTCCCTGTTCCCCTGTGGCCTCACCCACATCTCGATTTTTAGCCAAGGAGTTCAATGGCTACTGCCCCCCCAGTCAGAATTATTACTTTGCTACTGCTCCTTTCTGGTAGTGTCCACCCTAACCCAGGCCATAGCCCCTCCAGCCCCCGCCAGACCCTGCCTTCAGGACTCCAAATTGCCTTCTTGAACATCTGCTGCTTGCTGAAAAGATCCACTGCTCTCCAATGCTGGGTCATTCTTCACCAGCCCAATATCATCGCCCTAGAGGAGATCTGACTTTCCAAATCCACCCCAGACTCCTTTGTCTCTCTCTCTCCCTGGGTACACCCTATACCGGGAAGATTGAGTTGGAAAACGTGGTGGTGGTTGTGCAATTTTTATACATGACACTGTTGTTGGTCATGTGCTCCCTGCCCCCAAGTTCGATAAAGGAGCAATGTAAACTTCAAGCCCTGGGTCACTGGGAACCGGTGAACCCAGAATGGAACCTATATTTTTTAGAGCCTGGATTACTTGTAGGGGTCTAGCAATTTCTTCCGCAGAGGGTATTTTATCTTTGTCTATTGGGAGCTCCTTTGCTTTTTCAGCAGGAGGCACAACATTTTTCTCTTTATATTTCTTTTCAACAGGCAGTCTCAGGTGTCTGCTCACTTGTCCTTTAGTGCTTAGTATGCTCAGACCCCTTTTCTGCAATGTTGGAGTCTGAGGTGTTCTTAGAAGGTTTCTCCTTTCTCTTGGTATGTGAGGAAGAAGGACCCTCTTCACTTTGCTTTGGTGCCACTGAGGTAGGAATAGAAGTAATTTGTTCCAATCTTTTTGCCCTCTTTTTGATTGTTTTGGTACAAAAAGTACTACACACTTCATAATTAGAGAAAATATGAACCCCAACAGCGAGGATCCTAATTAATGGTGTACCATTGGAGGAGTTCCAGCTTCGAAGGGGCACACGGCAGGGCTGTCCCCTCTCCCTTCTCCTGTTTGCAACTGCCATAGAACCCCTTGCAGTTAAGATCCATGAGGAAACACAAATCCAAGGGATCCCAGGAACATGGGGAAAGAAGCATACCATCACCCTCTATTCGGACAATGTCCTCCTCTTCCTTACGAACCTGGCTCAATCAGTACCTGTAATACTGAGGGTGGTGGAATCCTTCACAGCTTTCTTGGGCTATAAGAAAAAATTACTCACCTTAGTAATGTTGTTTCTTCTAATGGAGTCTTGCTGTATTCTGACTATGGCAGTTAGGTCCTGCCTTTCAACTGCCCCGGAGAACAAAAAGTTAAACTTTCCATGGCCAGCATGGAATGTTCACCGCGAGCTCGGCTGAAGACCCTGTCTGCTGTTGTTTAAACTCCAACCATCAGATCTTTATAAGCAATACTCACTAGAAGTTCTGTGTGGAAACTGTAAAACTCACACTAGCCAACTGGCAACTAAATTTATTTAAAAGGTTTTTGGTTTCAAAGCAAAGACTCAAGTCAGGAAACCCAAAAAACAAAACACAACACACACCCAAAATAAAGGAGGGTGAAAAAGGGACACCCCTAGGGTGCCAACACTGCTCCTGCCCACCCACATCCCAAAAACCAGGTTCTGAGAGGGGAGGCAGGGGGAAGGTCAGAATACAGCAAGACTCCATTAGAAGAAACAACATTACTAAGGTGAGTAATTCTTTCTTCAAACAACATGAAGTCTTGCTGTATTCTGAATATTGCAGACTACCAAGCAGTACCTCCATGGAGAAGGGACAGAACCTACATTGGGAATAGGCTCTGAAGCACTGTTGTGCCAAACCGAGCATCACTCCTAGCCTGAATATCCAGAGAGTAATGCTTGGTGAATGTATGGACTGTTTTCCATGTGGCTGCTTGACAAATTTCAAAGATAGGAATATCCCTGGCAGCAGCCAGGGAAGCAGCTGTACCTCTAGTAGAGGGAGCCCTCAGGCCTGAGGGTGGAGTTCTACCCAGTTTTTCATAGCAGAATTGTATACAAGAGACAATCCACCTGGCAATAGATCTCTTAGTGGCAGGTTTGCCCTTACCAACCTCTCCACATGTGAGGAACAATTGAGGGACTCAAACCTGTGACCCTTGGTGCGCTTCTATAGTAGCTGAGGGTACTTTTAACATCCAACTGTGCAGCCTCCTCTCTCAGAGGAGGAATGGTCAGTGAAGAAACAGGGAGAGACATTGACTTGTTAAGGTGGAAATCTGAAACCACCTTAGGCAAAAACTTCCTGTTAGTTCTTAGACCACTTTATCTCTATGGAAAGAGATGAAATCAGGCTCCACTGACAGGGCTTGCAATTCACTGATACGCCTGGCAGAGGTAATGGCTACCAAAAACACAGTTTTCCAAGTCAAGTATTTAAGCTCTGCAGAGGACAAAGGCTCAAAGGGTGGTTGCAGAAGCTGAGCAATGCAAACATTAAGGTCCCAAGCAGGAGCAGGGTCCCTAAAGGGGGGATTGGTGTGAAGTAATCCCTTGAAGAACTTACAAAACACAGGATGGGCTGACAGAGGAGAGGGCTTGCCTACTGACAAGAAGGCAGAAACAGCCGCCAAATGCACTTTAAGTGTACCTGACCTAAGGCCTAGGCCATTAAGATGGACCATATAGTCCAGAACCGTAGGCAACCCAGCAGATTCTGGAGAAATATGCTTATTAGAACACCAAATAGTGAACCTTTTCCATTTGGAGTTGTAAGTCTTTCTGGTGGAAGGCTTTCAAGAAGCCTTAAGGATATCCAGAACCCCTTGAGAAAGCTGCAGATCAGCAAACTCTTAACTCTTCAAGAGCCATGCCTTGAGATTGAGAGACCTGAGGTTCGGGTACCAAATCCTCCCCTGAGAGGATGTCAACAGGTTGTAATTCCTGGGAAGAGACAGGGGAAGGTGGACTGCTAAGGACAGCAACAGGGGGTACCAGGGCTGTCTGGCCCAGTCTGGAGCAATCAGAATCACTTTGCATGGTTGTGACCTTGTCTTGGCTAACACCTTGAACAGGAGAGGGAAGGGGGGAAAAGCATACAGAAATTTCCCTTCACAATTCAGAATCAGAGCATCCAGGGGGACTGAGCCCAAGACTAGGGGTCTGCAACCAAAGAGAGGAAGTTGATAATTGTCTGGGGCTGCAAAAAGATCTATCTGTGGAGTGCCCCACCTCGAGAAAATCACTTTCACAACTAAGGGATCTAGGGTCCATTCGTGATGGCCCTGGAGTATCCTGCTGAGAGCATCTGCCAGGACATTCTCCTTCCCTGAGAGGTGAACTGCTATCAGAGAGATTTGCAGGGAATAGGCCAGGGACCACAACTTCATGCTTCTGTGCACAAGGCCGTAGACCGAATGCCTCCTTGCTTGTTGATGTACCATATTGTGGTGGTGTTGGCTGTCCTGATCTGGACCACCTTGTTCTGTACAGATTTGGAAAAGACTTGCAGTGCCAGAAACACTGCTCTGAGTTCCAAGAGATTGATGTGAAGCAGAGATTCTTGAGGTGACCACAGCCCTTGGGTGGTAAGATCCCCCAGGTGGGATCCCCAGCCCAGCAGGGAGGCATCTGTGGTGAGTATCACTGAATGAGACTGAGTGACAAAAGGAACTCCTTGTCTCAAATTGTCCTGATCCCGCCACCATTGCAAAGCCTGGATCAGGGTTCGAGTCACTGGGACTAGTTTGGTAAGGGAATCCTTTCTTTGGGACCAGAAGGCTCTTAAGTGGAACTGAATGTCCCTCATCTGGAATCTTGCTCCCTGGACCACTGCTGTGGAGGCTGCCATGTGGCCCCAATGCTGTAGGAAATGCCTTGCTGGTCGAGACACCTGTAGGGTGAATGAAGAGGCCAGTTTCATAAGGGTCCTTGCCCCTGTCCAGGGGAAGGAAGGCTCTTGCCCTTATTGTATCCAGCTCTGCCCCATGAAGGTGAGGAGCTGTACTGTCTCGAGAACTGACTTTGGAAGGTTGAGGAGGAATCCTAAGGAAGTGAGCACTTGCTGAGTTATTTGCAGATGTGACTTGACTTGGTCTGGAGACTGACCCACTATGAGCCAGTTGTCCAAGTATGGAAAGATGGAGATCTTTTTTCTTCTTAGGAAAGCAACCACTACTGCCAGGCACTTTGTGAACACCCTTGGGGCTGATGTTAGGCCAAAGGGCATTGCTCTGAATTGATAGTGGCCTGAGGGCAACTCGAACCTGAGGTACTTTCTGTGGGGAGCACCTGATGGGAATGTGAAAATAGGCATCTTTGAGGTCCAGGGAGGCTAGCCAGTCCCCTGGCCTTAGAGAGGGCAGGATTATTCCCAGAGTCACCATTTTGAACTTTGGTTTTAAAAGGTGCTTGTTCAGATATCTTAGGTCCAGGATGGGCCGCCATTCTCCTGTCTTTTTGGGGGTTAGGAAAAAATTACTGTACTTACCTTAGTAATGTTGTTTCTTCTAATGGAGTCTTGCTGTATTCTGACATATGCAGTGATCACCAACCTTTGAACTGCCCCGGAGAACAAAGAGTTAACTTTCCATGCAGGGCATGGAACGCTGAGCTCGAGCTCGGTTGAAGCCTCTGTCTGCTGTTGTTTAAACTCCAACCGTCAGATCTTTATGAGCTATTCTCACTAGGCATTCTGTGTGGAAACTGTAAACTCACACTAGCCAACTGGCAACTAAATTTGTTAAAAAAAGGGTTTTTGGTTTCAAAGCAAAGACTCAAGTCAGGAAACCCAAAAAACAAAACACAACGCACACCCAAAATAAAGGAGGGTGAGAAAAAAGGGGCACCTCTAGGTGCCAACACTGCTTCTGCCCACCCACATCCCAAAAACCAGGTTCTGAGAGGGGAGGCAGGGGGAAAGGTCAGAATACAGCAAGACTCCATTAGGAGAAACAACATTAATAGGGTGAGTAATTTTTTCTTCAAACAACATGAAGTCTTGCTGTATTCTGACATATGCGGACTACCAAGCAGTACCTCCAAGGAGGAGGGACAGAACCTACATTGGGAATAGGCTCTGAAGTACTGCTGTGTCAAACTGAGCATCACTCCTAGCGTGGATATCCAGAGTAATGCTTGATGAATGTATGGACTGTTTTCCAGGTGGCTGCTTGACAGATTTCTAAGATAGGAATATCCCTGGCAGCAGTCAGGGAAGCAGCTGTACCTCTAGTAGAGTGAGCCCTCAGGCCTGAGGGTGGGTTCTACCCAATTTCTCATAGCAGAATTGTATACAAGAGACAATCCACCTGGCAATAGATCTTTTAGTGGCAGGTTTGCCTCTACCGACCTCCCATAAGTGAGGAACAACTGGGGGGACTCAAACCTATGACCCTTGGTGCACTCTATGTAGTAGCTAAGGGCTCTTTTTACGTCCAGGCTGTGCAACCTCCTCTCCCCAGAGGAGGAATGATCAGTGAAGAAAACAGGGAGAGACATAGACTGATTAAGGTGGAAATCTGAAACCACCTTAGGCAAAAACTTCCTGTTAGTTCTTAGGACCACTTTATCTCTACGGAAAGAGATGAAATCAGGCTCCACTGACAGGGCTTGCAATTCACTCATGCGCCTGGCAAAGGTAATGGCTACCAAAAACACAGTTTTCCAAGTCAAGTACTTAAGCTCTGCAGAGGACAAAGGCTCAAAGGGGGGGTTGTATAAGCTGAGCAATGCAAGCATTAGGGTCCCAAGCAGGAGCAGGGTCCCTGAAGGGAGGATTGGTGTGCAACAATCCCTTGAAGAATTTGCAAAATACAGGATGGGCTGATAGAGAGGAGGGCTTGCCTACTGACAAAAAAGCAGAAACAGCTGCCAAATGTACTTTGAGTGTAGCTGGTCTGAGTCTCAAGCCATTGAGATGAACCATATACTAACATACTAAAATGCCAGCAGAATAGGCCTAATGGTCTTTCGTGTCTGCTCGTTTGGTCAGCCCCCACCCTGGGTGCTGACCTTGCTGTCCCCCTCGCCTTCTCTGGCTTCTCCCTTCCCAGTTCAGGATATTCTTGCTGCATTGGATTTTGCTTCCTGAACCCTTCCCCTGTACCTGTCCCACCCCCTCTTGAACCCCTCCACTGTCTCTGCCTCCACCAGCCCCTAGGTAGTGCATTCCATGGCTCCACCACCCTCTCAGTGAAGTAGCACCTCCTCCTTTTCTCCCTGAATCTTCCCTCCAGCTTCCACCCATGCCTCTAGTGGCCCCTTCCTCCTTCCTTCAAGCACCCTCACTGTTCCTCCCTATTTACCCTCTTCATGTACCTGAAGACCCTATCATGTCCCCCGGTCCCTCTCTCTTCCAAAGTGTACATATTTAGCTCTTCGAGCCTCTCCTCATAGGTCCTGGTCCCCAAGCCCCAAATCATTTTGGTTGCCCTCCTCTGACCCTCTCCAGGAGGTTAATGTCCCCTTAAGTGTGGCCTCCAAACTGCACAGCAGTACTCCAGGTGCGGCCTCACCAAGCAGTTATACAGAGGAGTATCACTTCTCCTTCTGAGGTGATCCTCTAGCGATGCATCCCAGCATCCTGTTGGCCTTGGCTGCTGCCCTCCTACAAGTCTCAGAGTTGTTCATCTTGACATCCACCACCCCCAGTCCCTCTCAGCCATTGAGACTTGGTATTCTCCAGGGTGTACACTTGGCCTGGGTTTCTGCCCCAGGTGGAGTACCTTGCATTTCCCTGCATTAAACCTCAGCTTCCACTTTCTAGACCATCTTCCAGAGCCTCCAGGTCCCTGCAGGCCACCCTCCCTCCTCCCCATCCACCACTGCCCCAGTTTCGAGTCATCTGCAAAGAGACTCATCTCACTCCTGATTCCTGTCCTTATGTCAGATACATAGGCGTTGGAACAGAAGGGCCCAAGGACTGATCCTGTGGGGACCCCATTAATGACCCTCCTTGGGGAAGAGATTATCCCACCAACTACGACCCTCTGGTCCGGTCCTGAGCCAATTGCTATCCATTGGATCATCTGGTTTCACCCCATTTCTCCTAGTTTATCCAACAGGCTCACGTGAGGAACAGAGTCAAATGCCTTGCTGAAGTCCAGAAAGAGGACATCCACTGGTCTACCCAGGTCCAAGGCACTTGTCACCCAGTCATAGAACTCCACCAGGTTTGTCTGACATGATTTCCCGGATGAATCCATGCTGTCTCATCGTCCAGGCACCCTGACTTCATCCAGGGCCCCCAGCCTCTCCTTGACAATGCCCTCCATCACCTTGCCCACCACTGATGTCAGGCTGACAGGCCTGTAATTCCCTGCCAGCTCCCTTGATCCCCCTTGTGGATAGGCACTACATGCGCACCTTCCAGTCTTGGGGCACCCACCCTGTCCTCAGAGAGATGGTGAAAAGCTCTGCCAGGGTTTCGCCAGGACATCTGCAAGTTTCTTCAGCACTCTAGGATGTAATTTATCCGCCCCGGTGCTTTCTCTGTCTTAAGGAGCCTAGGGCTTCCTCACTCTCTCTGCTGTGATTTCCACTCCAGTACCTCTCTCCCTGCTTAGCCCTCCCCTCCTGCCAGTGATGCCCCTCCCAGACCTGCCGATTGCAGGGGCCCCTCCTCATTATCTCTGTCTCTCCCATGTATGATGCAGCATCCCATTTTCCCTGGTGAAAACTGAGGGAAGTACTCATTTAGTACCTCAGCCTGCTCCTCTGGGTCTGTGCCCATCTCTCCCTGATTTAATCCTGCTAATCTGCCCTTCACCCTTCTGCCTTCCCCAATGTATCTAAAGAACCCTTTTCCCTCTTAATTTCCTGGTCAGGTTCTGCCCTTCTTTGCCTTAGCCACCCTCACCACTCTAGTGGCCCTTCTAGCCAACAGCTCATACTCCCTCGATCCCTTTCTACTCCTTGAGCACTTGAATTTTATAGGCTGCTTTCTTTCCTGCACCACCTCCTGGACCTCCTGGTCCACCAACAGGGTTTTTGGCCCCACCGTATTTTCGTCTTACTCTTGCACAGGTGCTGGTAGCATCCTGCACCCCTCTCCTGATGCTTTCCACCTACTATCATATCAGCGTCCATGTCTGACCCAATCCCATCCAAATGCTCCTTAAGGATCCTTCCCATTTCCTTAAAATCCACCCCCTGAAGTCGGGTTACTGCCTTTGTGCAGCCTTCTACCCTCCTAGGTCCAGGCAGAACCAGACCATGGCATGGTCACTCCCCGCCAATGGGTCCCTTACCTCCAGGCCCTAATCTGGTCACCGTCTGCCAGGACCACATCCAGTACCCAGTGCTCCCTGGTCGGTTCCCCTCACCTGCTGAGTTAGGAACGCGGCCTTGAAAGACATCCAACAACCTCTGTTCCTGGTCACAGAGGATGTCATAGTCTCCCAGTCTGTTCCTGGCATGTTTAAGTCCCCAACACCACCACCTTTCCTCTGCCCAGTCTGCAGTGTCTCCTAACATCTGCCACCAGACTGTCCTCCAGCTCCTCCGTCCAGGGCAGGGGGTCTATACACCACTCCTATTTTTACTCTCTTGCCCCCTTGTTATCAAGGTGACCCAAATCGCCCACGGTTCCCTCCACCTCCTCAACTCCCCTATGTCAATGCAGTTTTTACTATCATTGCTACCCTCCTCCCTTCCCTCCCCCGTCCTTCCTGAACATAGTGTAACCCTCCAGGTTCAGGTCCCAGTCATGTCTTGCAGTGGCCCAAGTCTCAGTGACCGCTGCACATCCACTGCTCCCTCAGTTAACATCGCCTGGAGCTCAGGCATTTTGTACCCAAGCTCCTGGCATTTAGCAGGACTACCTTCCACCCTTTCCCTATAGTTTCATTTCCCTGCTCGTGTTCCCTTGGGGATTCTGTTTTCTCCTGGTCTGCACTTTGCCAGTTGGTCTTTTCCTGCAATCCTCCTGGTCCCCAGGGGGGTGGAGACAGAGTCCCTCCTTTATCGGCATCCCCTTGACTGCCTTTTCTCCCATCCCACCCCCCTTCACAAGTTTAAACCCCACTTTTATAGTCCAGGACTGTAGGCAACCCAGCAGATCCTGGAGAAATATGCATACCAGAGCACCAAATAGTGAACCTTTTCCATTTGGAGTTGTAGGTCTTTCTGGTGGAAGGCTTTCGAGAAGCCCTAAGAATATCCAGAACACCTTGAGAGAGGTGCAGATCAGCAAACTCTAACTCTGCAAGAGCCAGGCCTTGAGATTGAGAGATTTGAGATTCGGATACTAAATCCTTCCCTGAGAGGATGTCAACAGGTTGTAATTCTTGGGAAGAGACAGGGGAAGGTGGACTGCTAAGGACAGCCACAGTGGATACCAGGGCTGTCTGGCCCAGTCTAGAGCGATCAGAATCACTTTGCACGGTTGAGACCTGATCTTGACTTGCACCTTGAACAGGAGAGGGAAGGGGGGAAGCATACAGGAACTTCCCTTCCCAATTGAGAACCAGAGCATCCAGGGGGACTGAGCCCAAGACTGGGGGTCTGCAGCAAAGGAGGGGAAGTTGGTGATTGTCTGGGGCTGCAAAGAGATCTATCTGTGGAGTACCCCATCTGGAGAAAATCACTTTCAAAATTAGGGGATCTAAGGACCATTCGTGGTGGCCCTGAGATATCCTGCTGAGAGCATCTGGTAGGACATTGTCCTTCCCTGGGAGGTGAACCGCTGTCAGAGAAGTTTGCAGGGAATAGTCCAGAGACCACAACTTCATGGCTTCTGTGCACAAGGCCGTAGAACAAGTGCCCCATGCTTGTTGATGTACCACATTGTGGTGGTATTGTCTGTTCTGATCTGGACTACCTTGTTCTGAACAGACTTGGAAAAAGCTTGCAGTGCCAGAAACACTGCTCTGAGTTCCAAGAGACTGATGTGAAGCAGAGATTCTTGAGGTGACCACAGCCCGTGGGTGGTAAGATCCCCCAAGTGGGCTCCCCAGTCCAAGAGGGAGGCATCTGTGGTGAGGATTAGTGAATGAGACTGAGTGACAAAAGGAACTCCCTGCTTTAAATTGTCCTGATCCTGCCACCATTGCAAAGCCTGGATCAGGGTTCGAGTCACTGGGACTAGTTTGGTAAGGGAATCCTTTCTCTGGGACCAGAAGGCTCTCAAATGGAACTGAATGTCTCTCATCTGAAATCTTGCCCCCTGGACCACTGCTGTAGAGGCTGCCATGTGTCCCAGGAGCTGCAAGAAGTGCCTTGCTGGTCGAGACACCTGAAGGGTGAAAGAAGAGGCCAGTTCTATTAGTGTCCTTGCCCTGTCCAGGGGAAGGAAGGTCTTTGCTCTTATTGTATCCAGCTCCGCCCCTATAAAATTGAGGAGCTGTACTGGCTCCAGGACTGACTTTGGAAGGTTTAGGAGGAATCCTAAGGAAGTGAGCAATTGCTGAGTTATCTGAAGATGTGACTTGACTTGGTCTGGAGACTGACCCACTGTGAGCCAGTCGTCCAGGTATGGAAAGACGGACATCTTTTTTCTCCTTAGGAAAGCAACCACTACTGCCAGGCACTTTGTGAACACCCTTGGGGCTGATGTTAGACGAAAGGGCATTGCTCTGAATTGATAGTGGCCTGAGGGCAACTCGAACCTGAGGCACTTTCTATGGGAGCACCTGATGGGAATGTGAAAATAGGCATCTTTGAGGTCCAGGGAGGCTAGCCAGTCCCCTGGCCTTAGAGAGGGCAGAATTATTCCCAGAGTCACCATTTTGAATTTTGGCTTTAAAAGGTGCTTGTTTAGATATCTCAGATCCAGGATGGGCTGCCATTCTCCTGTCTTTTTGGGGGTTAGGAAGTACCTGGAGTACAATCCTTTGAACCTGTGTAGGGTAGGAACCCTCTCTATGACTCTGAGAACCAAGAGGGAAGAAACCTCTGCCTCTAGGGCAAGGGCCTCTGATGGATTTGCAGGTGGAAAGGATCTGGTTCTCATGCTGGGAAATTTTTTGAAGCTGAGAACCAGTCCCTGGCTTACTACTTCCAGGACCCACTTGTCTGATGTTAAAGACTTCCAGTCCTGGATAAAGTAAGCCAGACTGCCCCCTACAGGTATTGGAGAATCGGCCTGGGCAGACCCATCAGGGTGTCTGCTTGGCAGGGGCTTTAGGCTGAGGGGTGGAAGCAGGCCTGCTCATACCCCGTCTGCCTCTCCCTCTAAAGAACCCTCTCTGAGCAAAAGCAGAAGAGGAGGCCTGGGCTTGGTAAAAAGGCCTTTGAAAGGGCCTGCCCCTGCCCCTGGAATGCTGCCTCTGAGGAGTGGCTTGCCTTTCTTTGGCCTGAGCACTCCTGTAGGTGGCCCTGTACTCGTCCATCTTCTTCATGTAGTTCTCTGTCTGCTCCCCAAAGAGAGAATTACCAATGACAGGAAAATCCATGGCCTTAGCCTGGGTATCCTGTGATATGCTAGTACATCTGAGCTAAGCCATCCTCCGAAGGGCCACAGTTGTAGCCATGACTCTAGATGAAACATCATTGGAGTCCACAGCAGCATGAAATTGCACCTTGGATGCCTCAATCCCATCCGCAGCCACCCACTCCAGCTCCTTAGCAAGCTGGTCAGGGGCCTGTTTAGCTAGAGCCAGCACAGTGTCCCACCTGGACTTCTGGTATCTAGCTGTGTAGGCCATATAGTTAGCCTGCCTGAGTCCCAAAGATGCTGCCATGTACTGTTTCTTTGCCATGGCATCAATCCTCCTGGAGTCCTTATCTGGGGTGTGGCCAAGGGAATATTTGCCTTATCACAGGCAGTAGCCTGCACTACCCCAACATGGCTGCATTGCTGGGAAAGGAACTCCGTGTCTGAGCCTGAAAGAGTATACTTCTTGTCCATTCTTCTGTCCACAGGAGGTATGGAATTAGGAGTTTTTAGAATTTTAAATGTCTGTTTCCCAAAAGATTTATGGAGGGGAATAGACAATCTCCTGGACTCTGGGATGTCCATCATCTCAACAAAATCAGGCTCCTACTGATCCTCTACTGCTTCTTCCATAGGAAGCTGGAGGGTTTCAGCCACTTTCTTGTAAAACATAAAGTGGGAAGGGGACTCAGAAAGCCTAGGAAGAGAAACACCTGAAGGTCTGTCTGGGGAGGTGTCCGGGTCAATAGGCACATCCAGACTTTCATAATCACCATCATCATCATTATCTTCATACTCTCCCTCCTCCTCCTCCAGTTCATAAAATTCTTCTAAAGTATAATCTGGAACCGGGGAACCGACCGAACCGAACCCCTGACAGATGGTGCCGGTTCAGCCGAACCGGTTAGTGATTGAACTATCCTTATCGCTTTGGCTATCTCTATCAGCGGTCGGAGAAAGAACTTGTGGATCCGAACTGGATGATTTATCCCTTTCTTTCTTTTTAACCGAACCGACTCCTCAGAATCGGCTCTCCTTTTGCCCGAAGAAGTATCGCCCTGGTCAGAGGGCACTCCTTCTGGTTCGGTCGGAACCGAACCGGGCTGGCCATCCGGGTCAGCGGACTTTTCGGCCTCCCTTTCCCTCAGTCTACCTACTCTCTTATCCAGGGTAGCTTTGGGAAAACTTTTACAAATTTGGCAGTCTGAATCAAGGTGGTCAAACCCCAGACAATAAACACAGGTGGTGTGGGGATCAGCCTTAGCAAAGGCTTCCCCACACACACTGCAGTGTTGAAACCCAGTGGGCCGTTTTTTCCTTGGGTTTCTCAGACATGGCCAATCCTATCCAAAACTTAGCCTTTTTTCAGCAATCCACTAGGCAAGACTCCTCTATCGGTTCCTGACCGTGTTACGGGTCTTGGAAAGAAACGTAATAAAATCCATTTTTTTTAGAACCAATACGGACTGGTTACCACACTCTAAGTAAATTCACAAACTTTTTTTAAAACTAAACTGATCGGTTCAGCCGAACAGATCCGACATTTACAAGTTCCACACTTAAACTAAGTGCAAAACCTATCTAGTACTCACGGTACCACAGACAGAGACTTAACCCGACAGATTCGGTAGCGGAAATTCGGTAGAAACCGAGCGAAAAACGACACTTTAACCGACTTTTTTGAACCAAGCAAAAGAGAAATCTCCAGAGCGACTGTTCAGTGAGGTGAAGTAAAGAATCTGATGGTTGGAGTTTAAACAACAGCAGACAGGGGCTTCAACTGAGCTCACGGTGAACATTCCATGCTGGCCATGGAAAGTTTAACTCTTTGTTCTCCAGGGCAGTTGAAAGGCAGAACCTAACTGCAATAGTCAGAATACAGCAAGACTTCATGTTGTTTGAAATTAAATATTAACAAATCAGAAATTATGTATTTAGGCAGGGGGGAGGGGGAGGGCCCACAAAAGACCTGGGGACTTAGGAGGGTCAAAAAAGCAATAACATACCTAGGTTTGAAAGTAGACCAGGATTTGAGGGGTATGTATAATCTAAACTATACACCTCTGGTAGACACAATCTTGAAAGACTTGCAGAGATGGAAGGCCCTCCCCTTATCGTGGATGGGCAGAATAAATATCCTGAAGATGAATGTCCTACCCAGAGTTTTATATGTCCTTCAGATGATGCCAATGGGGTTAAAGGACAAAGAAATCAAAAAATTGGAAAAGGGATTTTGGACAATTTATCTGGCAGGGTAGGAAACCAAGGATTAGCCTGAGAAAGCTGAAGGCTACTAACAAAATGGGGGGGGCTGAATTTCCCTGATATAAAAGGGTATTACTTAGCAACCCAATATAGATATATACACAACTGGATTAATAGAGGGGAAGCTGCGAATTGGTTGGATTTAGAGGAAGAGGGAGGCCATGGGCGCCTGCCAGCATACCTAGAAAAGGAAGGGTTACAAGCATATAAACAGTTACGACACCCTAATCCTCTGGTTATAAGCAGCCTAGAGGCATGGAGAAGTAGTACAGAAAAGGGGGTGTAAAAAAGAGCATCATCCTGGTATCAATAGCAGGCAACCCAGAGTTCTTACCGGGCCTGGAGGAAGAGGGATTTAGATTATGGGAGGAGAGGGGCATCAGATGTGTGGGAGACTTAATAAATAAGAATGGAATGCACACATTCTAGGACACTCGAAGGGGACTGAATCTCCCAACATCACACCACTATAGGTACCTCCAAGTACGAAATTATATGAGGAGCTTAAATAGGGAAGGGGAAAGTGTTTAGAACATAGCCCAGGTAGAAAAGGAAATAATGGGGGTGAGAGACTAAGAGAGGGGCCTAATAGGGAGGGCAGCAAAGCTAGACAGGGCTCACTTTCAGGGGGAAACCCAGAAAGTTAAAATGTGGTGGGAACAGGACCTCAGTATTGCAATAGCGGACTCCAATTGGGACTTAATACTGAGATCCCACATGGGCCTGCTAATTTGTAATAAATTTTATGAAATGTAGTTCAAGTTCTTACACAGGCGTTATTATCCACCTAGTATGGTAAGCGGAATCCACCCTGGGGTCTCACCCACATGCACGAAATGTGGTGGTGCAAGGGGAACACTGATGCATTACTATTGGCACTGCCCGGGGATACAGAAGTACTGGAAGGGAGTTGCAGCTGAAATAACTAAAATGGAAGGTCAACCAATAGAATTTTCACCGAGCTCACTCCTATTTGGGGTGATGAATCAGGAGGAGGAAGAATGGAACCTCCATCACAGGAGAATCAGGGTTCTTCCGTTGGTAGCTTGCCAGGGCATACAAAACTTGTGGATAACCAACACCACTCCCACAGTGGAGCAATGGAAAACTCTGGCACTGAGAGCACTGACAGTGGCAGACTGACATATGCACTTAAGGGAGAGGAGGATAAATTCCTGATTGCATGGGAGACCTTCCTAGGTATACTTTTGGTGGGAGAGGCTGCAGTTTTGAGGGATGGCTGGCTCACATAGGGAACACAGACTAAAAGGATCAACAGAAGATTGGGAGGGGGAATGAGGGATCCGAAGGTAAGGAATTCGAGTGTAGGGACACCACACCTATGTACCTTTTTTCTGTCTTTCTCCTTCTTTTCAGTGCAAAATAATTTTAAGAATAAGTCAATTAGCTAAATGAAAAACACAGACAAGGCAATTTTTTTGTATTCTGTTTCATTTTATTTTTTCATTCACTTATTTCTTACTTATCCTGAGAGGGTACTGTTTCAATTACTTAAGATAAGTTGTAAGGTACCTAATTAATAACTTCCCTTGAGCAGTACAATACAGTAAATCTACTCACATATAAGAAAAAATTACTCACCTTAGTAATGTTTCTTTTAATGGAGTCTTGCTATATTATGACAATTGCAGTATGACCGCAGGTTAGAACTGCTCCGGAGGTGAAATAGTTAACTTTCCATGCAGGCATAGAACTCAGAGCGAGAGCTTGGTTGAAAACTCTGTCTGTTGTGCTTCAAACGCAAACTGTCAGATCTTTATGAGCTAAAACTCACTAAGGTTCTGTGTGGAAGCTGTAAACCTACACTAGCCAACTGGCTACTAATATAAACACTCATTTTGGCCTAAAACAAAGACTCAAGTCAGGAGACCCAAAATGCAAAAACACAACACAAATTCATCCAAAAGGTAGGTGAAAACAAGAAGGTGGGCATCAAAAAAGTGCTAACTCTGTACTGCCCACCCACATCCCCAAAAGAGAGGTTCTGAGAGGGGCAGGCAGGGAGGGAGGTCATAATATAGCAAGACTCCATTAGAAGAAACAACATTACTAAGGTGAGTAATTTTTTCTTCAAACAAGATGAAGTCTTGCTATATTATGACAATTGCAGACTATACAGCAGTACCCCCATGGAGGAGGGACAGAACCTACCTAGGAAATAGGCTCTGAAGCACTGCTGTGTTAAACCGAGCATCACTCCTAGCCTGGATGTCCAGGGAGTAATGCTTGGTAAAGTGTGAACTGTTTTCCAGGTAGCTGCTTGACATATTTCTAGAATAGGAATGTTTGCAGGAGCCAGAGAAGCAGCTGTACCTCTGGTAGAGTGAGCCCTCAGGCCTGAGGGGGGAACTTTTACCCAACTTCTCATAGCAGAATTGGATACAAGAGACAATCCACCTGGCAATGGATCTTTTAGTGGCTGGCTTCCCTTTACCAACTTCGCCATAGGTGAGGAACAGTTGGAGGAGTCAAACCTATGACCCTTGGTACGCCTATGTAGTAACTAAGGCTCTTCACATCTAGGTTGTGCAGCATCCTCTCCCAGAGGAGGAGTGGTCAGTGAAGTACACTGGAAGTGAAAAGATTGATTAAGGTGGAAATCTGAAACCACCTTAGGCAGGAACTTTCTGTTAGTCCGAAGGACCACCTTATCTCTGTGAAAGAGATAAACTCCTGCTCCACTGACAACGCTTGTAATTCACTTATGCATCTGGCAGAGGTGATGGCTACCAAAAACACAGTTTTCCAAGTCAAGTACTTGAGCTCAGCTTGAAGACAAGGGCTCAAAGGGGTTGTATAAGCTGAGCAATGCAAACATTAAGATCCCAGGCAGGGCAGGATCCTGAATGAGAGGTTGGTGTAAACAACCCCTTAAAAACTTGGAAAATACAGGATGAGCTGAAAGGGAAGAGGATTTACCTGCTGAAATAAAAGCAGACACAGCTGCCAAGTGCACCTTCAGTGTAGCTGGTCTCAGCCCCAAAAAATTCAGGTGGACCATATAATCCAGGACTGTGGGTAGATCAGCAGAGACTGGGGAAATCTGCTTTTCCGAGCACCATATGGAAAACCTTTTCCATTTGGAATTGTAAGTAGCCCCGGTGGAAGGCTTCCTTGCGGCCTTCAATATATCCATTACACCTTGGGAAAGGTGTAAATCAGCAAACTCTAACTCTTCAAGAACCAAGCCTTGAGATTGTGAGATTTGAGATTCGGGTACCAGACCCTTCCCTGGGCACAGGTTAACAGATTGTGATTCCTGGGAAGGAACAGGGGAGGATGGACTGCTAAGGACAGCAGGAGTGGATACCAGGGCTGTCTGGCCCAATCCGGAGCTATCAGAATGACTTTGCATGATTGGGATCTGATTTTGACTAGCACTTTGAACAGGAGAGGAAAGGGAGGGAAGGCATAGAGAAACTTCCCCTCCCAACTGAGGGCTAAGGCATCCAGGGAGAGTGAGTCCAACACTGGGGGCCTGCAGCAAAAAAGAGGAAGTTGGCGATTGTCTGGGGCTGCAAAAAGATCTATCTGCGGGGTGCCCCATCTGGCAAATACTACTCCCAAGACCAGGAGATCCAGTGACCATTCGTGGTGGCCCTGGGAAATTCTGCTGAGAGCATCTGCCAGGATATTGTCCTTGCCTGGGAGATGAACTGCTGTAAGGGAGGTGTTCAGGGAGTAAGCCAGAGACCACAACTTCATCGCTTCGGTGCACAAGGCCGTAGACCGAGTGCCCCCTTGCTTGTTGATGTACCACATTGTAGTGGTGTTGTCTGTTCTGACCTGAATACTCTTGTTCTGAACAGATTTGGAAAAAGCTTGAAGTGCTAGAAAAACTGCTCTGAGCTCCAACAGGTTGATGTGGAGCAGAGATTCCTGGGAAGACCACAGACCTGGGTGGTGAGGTCACCCATGTGAGCTCCCCAGTCCAAGAGGGACGCATCTGTAGTAAGGATTAGAGAATGAGACTGAGTGACAAAAGGAACCCCTTGTCTCAGATTGCTCTGATCCTGCCACCACTGTAGGGCTTGGATCAGGGTTCGAGTTACTGGGATCAGCTTGGTAAGAGGATCCTTTCTTTGAGACCAAAAAGCTCTCAAATGGAACTGGATGTCCCTCATCTGAAATCTTGCTCCTTGCACAACTGCTGCGGAAGCAGCCATGTGTCCTGGGAGCTGCAGAAAATGCCTTGCTGGCTGGGAGGCCTGCAGGGTAAATGAGGAGGCCAGAGAGACTAGGGTCTTTGCCCTGTCCAGGGGGAGGAAGGCCCTGGCTTCCTGTGTGTTCAGTTCTGCGCCTATGAAGATAAGAAGCTGGACCGGCTCTAGAACTGACTTTGAGAGATTCAGAAGGAAACCTAGAGAGGTAAGCAGTTGCTGCGTTATCTGAAGGTGTAAATTGACCTGGTCTGGGGACTGGCCTACTAAGAGCCAATCGTCCAGGTAAGGAAAGATGGCAATCTTTTGCCTTCTTAGGTAGGCAACTGCTACAGCCAGGCATTTGGTGAATACCCTTGGGGCAGAAGTGAGGCCAAGGGCATTGCTCTGAACTGGTAGTGGCCTGAGGGCAGCTCTAACCTGAGGTACTTTCGATGGGAGCTTCTGATGGGAATATGGAAGTAGGCATCCTTGAGGTCCAGGGAAGCTAGCCAGTCCCCTGGCCTTAGAGAGGGTAGGATAATTCCCAGAGTCACCATTTTGAACTTTGGCTTTAAAGGTGCTTGTTTAAATATCTGAGATCCAGGATGGGCGCCATTCTCCTGTCTTTTTGGGGCAAGAAAGTACCTGGAGTACAAACCTTTGCCCTGGTGTAGGGAGGAACCCTTTCCACAGCTCTGAGAGCCAGAAGGGTAGAGACTCTCACTCTAGGGCGAGTGCTCTGATGGAGTTGCAGGTGGAAAGATCTGGTTCTCAGCTTTGGAAATTTTTGAAGCTGAGAACCAGTCCCTGGCTTACTACTTCCAGGACCCACTTGTCTGATGTTAAGACTTCCAGTCCTGGACAAAGTAAGCCAGCCTGCCCCTACAGGTAAAGGAGAATCGGCCCTGGCAATCCCATCAGGGTGCCTGCTTGGCAGGGGCTTTGGGCTGAGGGTGGAAGCAGACCTGCTTGTACCCGCCTGCCTCTCCTCTAAAGAACCCCTCTGAGCATAGGCGGAGGAGGAAGCTTGGCTTGGTAAAAGGCCTATGAAAAGGCCTGCCCCTGCCTCTAGAAAGCTGCTTTTGAGGAGTGGCCTGCCTTTCCTTGGCCTGTGCACTCCTATAGGTGGTCCTATATTCATCCATTTTCTTCTTGTAATTCTCTGTTTGCCCCCCAAACAGAGAATTTCCCACAACAGGAAAATCCATGGCCTTGGACTGGGTGTCCTGAGACAGGGTAGTACATCTGAGCCAAGCCATCCTGCGAAGTGCCACAGATATAGCCATGACTCTTGATGAAACATCATTAGAGTCCACTGCAGCATGAAATTGCACCTTGGATGCCTCATACCATCCACAGCCACCTGTTCCAGCTCCTGGCAAGCTGGTCAGGGACTTGTTTTGCTAGGGCCAGCACAGTATCCCATCTGGATTTCTGGTACCTAGCAGCATAAGCTCATATAATTTGCTTGTCTGAGTCCCAAAGATGCTGCCATGTACTGTTTCTTTGCCATAGCATCAATCTTCCTGGAGTCCTTCTCAGGGGTGTGAAGCTAGGGGAATATTAGCCTTGCTGCACAGGCTGCAGCCTGCCTACATGGCTGCATTTATTGAGTGAGGAAATCAGTGTCGAGTCTGATAAGGTATACCTCTTGTCCATCCTTTTATCCACAGGAGGTATAGTGTGAGGAGTTTTAAAACTTTTACTGTCTGTTTCCGAAAAGATTTATGCAAAGGAATAGACAGTCTCCTAGACTCTGAATATCCATCATTTCTGCATAGTCTGGCTTCTCTTGGTCATCAACAGCTTCCTCAACAGGGAGCTGAGAGTTTCAGCAACTTTTTATAAAACATGAAATGAGAAGGGACTCAGAAAGCCTTGGAGGAGAAACCCCTAGGGTCTATCTGGAGAGATGTCCGGATCAATGGGCACATCCAGATCTTCAAAACCATATTCACTCTCCTCATATTCCTCTTCCCTTCCCCGGTTCATAAAATCCTCAAAATCATAATCTTGAACTGGTGGAACCGGCCGAACTAACGCTACCTGAAGGTGTCGGTTCAGTCGGAACCGAGAGAGACTGGACAATTTGAATTGCTTTAGCTATTTCCTCAGCAGTTGGGAGAGAACTTTGGCTCTACACTAGCTGACTTTCTAGTCCTTTTGCTGGAACCGGCTCCTCAGAACCGGCTCTTCGTTTGCCGAGGAAGTATCGCCTGGTCAGAGGGCACTCCTCCGATCCGGTTGGCACCGAACCGGCTGGCCATCTGGGTCAGCGGACTTTTGCCTCCTTTCCTGAGCCTACCAACTCTCTTTATCTATGGTGGCAGCAGGAAATTGTGACAAATCTGGCAGTCTGAATTGAGGTGGTCAAACCCCAGACAATAGACACATGGTGTGTGGGTCAGCCTTAGCAAAAGCTTCCCACAAACACTACAGTGTTGAAACCCAGTGGGTCCGGTTTTTCTTTGGGTTTCTTAGACATAATGCCAGCCTAACCAACTTGCCCGCTTATGGCAATCCACCAAGCAAGACACCCTTATCAGTTCCCAACCGTGTCACGGGTCGTGAAAAACCGTAATGAAATCCGCTTTTTTAGAACCGATAAGAACCGAACCGCACTCTAAAAATAGGTTTAAATACAACCTGATCGGTTCAAACCAAACCAATAAAGAATTACAAGTTCCACACAGAAAAAATAAATGTAAAACCTATCTATTACTTACATTACCACAGACAGAGCTTGAACCGACCGGTTACGGTTTAATTTCGGCTAAAAACCGAAAAATAATACTTTTAAACCGACAAAATGAACCGAGCAGAAGGAGAAATCTCCGGAGCGACTGTTCAGTGAGGCGGAGTAAAGAATCTGACAGTTTGCGTTTGAAGCACAACAGACAGAGTTTTCAACCAAGCTCGCGCTCTAAGTTCCATGCCTGCATGGAAAGTTAACTATTTCACCTCCGGAGCAGTTCTAACCTGCGGTCATGCTGCAATTGTCATAATATAGCAAGACTTCATGTTGTTTGAATGTACCTTGGGTTGTAAAAATCTGAACTGGACATGTTATGTACACAATGTGAATGATCAATTGTATTTATTATAGCCATTACAAGATCTGAATGTACTGTACTTGGAAAATCTTAATAAAAATATAGTACAAAAAAAATAAAAAGAGAAAATGGCTGGGACCCAAGCACTCTATGCACAAATTGTGGCAATCAGCCTTAGCAAAGATCTGAAAGCACTTTATACAAAAAACCTGTGGGTCCCCTCCACTTTTTAGATATGTCTAACAAGACTGTGAAAAAATGTCCCAGAACAAAATTTATAGCAATCGCAGCTGGTTCCTTCTGTTTAACAGGAACTGTGTTTTAAACAGACATATTTGTTTTTATTCAAAAAGTAATCAGTTCCTAAAATGAAACGGGAACCGATCGCTACCCATAAGTAAGCATACAAAGTAAGTTTACTTTCAAAAACACGATCGGTTCCTAGGAAAAAAAGGGAACCGACTGTAATTAAAACAAAGTTATTTTAAATAACTAGACTAAATAACACTTTAAACTAAAACTCTAGCAGTCAGAACCGCAACTAACAATAGTTATGGGCAGACTGGATGGGCCTTGCGGTCCTTATCTGCCGTCAACTTATATGTTTCTATGTTTCTAAGTTTAAACAGAGTAACAGAGTAAATAGGTTCCTGGGAACGGTGATGGAACCGCTAAAAACTAGCTAAATTACCCAAATAAACTTAACTTTAGTAATAACTAAGAGGCAGAGTATGAATAAAATATCGAAAAAATACCACTTTTTCAACAAAATAAACAATCTTGCATCGATGCTGCTGTGCAGTCTTGGGGGAAAGTCCTGCTGTCTAAATGGAAAATTGAATCTGGCAGATAGGTAGAAAGAGGCAGCAGTTTTGAATGTAGCATTCCAAATTCTCTAACTTGCATACATTCCAAAAAGTACAGTTATGTAAGAACTTACCGTAACAGTAGATCTTTGAGAGGAGCTCTTGCAGCAGGCTACACCATAAGGACTGAAGCCGGAAGGCACCAGAACCCCACGGAAAACTTCTAGCTAGCAGTATACAGCAGGGGACCACCCCTGATGTCAGCCTGCCCCCAACATTGGCCAATTGTATAAAAGGGGTGGTCCTCCAGCCTTACCTCAGTTCTCCCGCCGGAGACTCGGGCAAACCCAAAAATGGAGCACCAAGGAAGTTCCCCCAAAATGAGGAAATACAAAAACAGTCAATGGAGAAACTGTTACCGGGGCAAGGTGGGAGGGAAAGCAGCACCTGCTGCAAGAGCTCCTCTCAAAGATAGTACAGTTATGTAGGAACTTACCGTAACAGTAGATCTTCGAGAGAGGTTCCTTCAGTAGGTCATCACATATAGGACTGGCGCCACCTGGCGTCGGGCCGCATGGCAGACTTTTCTAGCAATACCTGATGGGAGACCGTCTACCTGATATCACGTGACTGACGTCAGCATGACTGTATATAGTGCCTGCCCTCCAGTTCTCCCACCAGAGCCAGGAAGAGGCCTGACAGCAGGAGCGAACAGGATTTGGAATCCCTGTAAAACATAAAATGTGGGGAAGGAGGGAGGGAAAAATATGACCTACTGAAGGAACCTCTCTTGAAGATCTTCTATTACAGTAAGTTCCTACATAACTGTACTATCTTACCTTGAGAGGGTTCCTTCAGTAGGTCATCACATATAGGACAGAGTCCCAAGCAGTCCCTCCAAGGATAGACCAAGAGAAACTAGGGAGGAGGAAAACTAACTCCAACGGAAAGAACTGAAGTCCAAGAAGGACCCAGTCTAGAACAGAAGGCCCTGCAAGACGGCCAGGCCAAAGCCAACCCTCCTCCTAGATGCAATGTCCAGACTATAATGTTTGGCAAAGGTATGAACAGAACTCCAAGTAGCGGCAGCACAAATGTCAGCCACGGAAATGTTCTGTAGGAAGGCTGCAGAGGCAGCCATGCACTAAGTAGAATGACTTCTGATGGTACCCAGCAGAGGTTTATCGTACTTCTGGTAACAGTATCGAATGCAGTTGCCTAGCCATTTAGAAAGACCCTGTTTAGAAACTGGTTTGCCCTTCGATCTCGGGGCAAAGGAGACAAACAACTGGTCACAAGAGCGAAATTCTTTGGTCTGATGGGTGTTAACACCGGAGAATCCGATGGACATCCATCTTATGAAGGAGTGCCTCACCTCTGTTAGAGGGGGATGGATAATACACTGGAAGCTCTACCGACTGATTCAGCATGGCTTCTGACACCACCTGGGGAAGAAACCTCGGATGAGTTCTGAGGATTGCCCAGTCCCTATGGAAAATCAAGTATGGCTCCTTGCAGACTAGAGCGTGAAGCTCCGAAATCCTTCGGGCTGACGTGATAGTCACAAGAAAAAACACCTTCCGGCAAAGGAAGCACAAATCACAGCTTGTAGCCAGCTTGAAAGGAGGAAGTGTGAGCTGTTCCAGTATGAAGTTCAAGTCTCAAGGTGGAGTTGGGCTGCGGATAGAGGGTTTCAAATGGAGAATCCCTTTCAGAAAGGTTTTGGAGACTTCCAGCTGAGCCACAGGTTTACCATCCACCAGCTCATGGTACGCTGAGATAGCTGAGATATGGAACTTTAAGGAAGAGTAGGACAGACCGGAGTCTGACAAGTGAAGGAGGTATTCCATGACTTGTGGGGCCGAGCAAGAGAAGGGGTTCCAGCCCTTAGCAGTCGCCCAAATGGAAAACCGCTTCCACTTCATGGTGTAAGTTGAACGGGTAGACAGTTTCCTGGCCTCGATGAGGACTTGAGCAACCTTGGAGGAAACCTGAAATGGGATATCGCTATGTCTGCAGGAGCCAGGCATGGAGATGCAGGGTCCTGAGCCCTGGGTGTACCAGTCAACCTTGATCCTGGGTCAGGAGGTCGTGAGTCATTGGAAGTGGAACTGGTGGTTCCCAGGAAAGCTGCTGTAGCAGCAGGAACCAGATCTGTCTCGGCCAGAGAGGAGCGATTAGGATCATCTTAGCCATCTCCACCTGGAGCTTGAGGAGAACCCTCTGCAGAATGGAAAATGGAGGGAAAGCATACATACATTTCCCTGTCCAAGATAGAGACAATGCGTTGCTCCAAAAAGCACCTTGCTCTGGAATGAGTGAGCAAAACTTGGGAAGTTTTGCGTTGTATTGGGAGGTGAAGAAGTCGATTTCTGGACACCCCCAATTTTTGAAGATGGAGTCCGCCACTTCCTGATGTAGTTCCCACTCGTGAGCTAGGGTCTGAGACCTGCTGAGACTGTCTGCCAGGATGTTTAGAACACCTGGAACGTGCATGGCCAGTAGGACCAAATGGTGCTGGACTGCCCAGTTCCACACCCTCTTCGCCTCCCTGTAAAGGGGGTACGACCGTGTTCCTCCTTGTTTGTTGATATACCAAACTACTGACATATTGTCCATTTGGATTAGCAGTAATCCCTTTGGAAGAAGGGTCTGAAAGGTCTGTAACACATACAGGACCGCCCTCAAGTCCAGAACATTGATGTGGAGAGAAGTCTCCAAGCCGGACCATAGTCCCTGTGCTTGGTGTTCCTCAAGATGAGCTCCCCACCCCATATTCGAGGCATCCGTGGTGAGGGTGGCTACTGGTGCAGGGTTCTGAAAGGGAAGCCCCAGAGAAAGATTGCGAGAATCCTTCCACCACTGTAAGTCTTTCTGAATTGCTGAGGAGACTAGAACCAGATGGTCCAAGTTGTCCAGGAGCTGATCCCACTGCACCCGCAAGGACCACTGAGTAATCCTCATGTGGAGCCTTGCAAGGGGAACGGTAGTTATGGAGGCCGCCATCAGGCCCAGAAGGCGAAGGACTTCCCGGGCAGGGATGGTCCTGAGGGAAGCCACTATGGAGGCCTGACAGATAAGGGTCTCCATCCTGTCTGGAAGAAGGAAGGCTCTGCACTGGACCATATCCAGGACTGCCCCAATAAACTGAAGTCTCTGGGCAGGGATAAGGGATGACTTGGGAACATTGACCGTGATCCCTAGTCTGCTGAAAAGGTCCAGGGTAAAGGACAGAGCCTCCAGCAAAGAATCCCTGGATGGGGCTGAAATCAACCAGTCGTCCAGATAAGGGAAGACCGCAATGCCCCTGTGGTGAAGGAATGCTGCGACCACCGCCATGCACTTGGTAAAAACCTGTGGTGCCGAAGACAGGCCAAAGAGGAGTGCCTGGAACCGGACGTGTTCCCCTTCAAAACGAAAATGCAGGAATCGGCGGTAGCTGGGGAAAACAGGAACATGCAGGTATGTATCCTGCATATTCAGGGCACAGAGTCAGTGGTTCTCTATGAGGAGAAGGAGAAGGCTCTGGAGTGTCAGTATTTGAAATTTTTTGTACTCGACAAACCGATTTAGCTGACTTAGGTCGAGTATGGGTCTGAAGTCCCCAGTCTTTTTTGGAACCGGGAAAAAATGGGAATAAAATCCCTTTCCCCTTTGCCTGAAGGGGATGCGCTCAATTGCTTCTTTGAGCAACAGTGAATTCACCTCCTTGCGGATGAGAAGAGCCTGGTACTGAGAATAAGAGGACTTTGTGGGTAGAGTTTCTGGAGGAATCTCCAGAAATTCTATGGTGTGTCCAATGGACACTAGGTGCAGGACCCATTTGTTGGAGGTGATAGTCCTCCACTCCTGTGCATGGCAGGTGAACCTCCCCCCTACCTGCTCCCCTTCACGAGACTGAGGAGGCAGTGGGGCAGGGGTGTCAAGAAGTGGCGAGACATTCAGGGGAAGGGCCTCCTGAATGTCTCTGATTTTTGGAGGCAGGAGGGGTGGCTGTACCCATGGCCTTTCACTTCCCTTGGCAGCATGCCTGAGCATTCTTTCTCTGCCTCTAGGGCCTTTTCAGAAAGGGCTGCTGTTGCTGCTGTTGCTGAGAGCCCGACTGGTACACTGACCTGATAGACCTAAGTGCAACTCCCTTATCCTGTAGGTCTGTGATAATATCCTTGGTGTCCCCATCAAAAAGGACCCAGCCCCTGAAAGAGGCAGCCTGAATTGCCGACTGGACCTCATTGGAGAGGCCAGAAAGGCGAAGCCAGGAATGCCATCTGAGGGCAATGGAAGTTGCCGAGGTATGGGCCACTGAGTCGATGGAGTCGTAAGTGGTGCGTAAAGTGTTCCTACAAGAAACCTTGGAGAGGCGCAGATCCTTGGCAAGGTCCTCCTTTAAAGGTGAGGAATCCATGGACTGGACTCATGCTTCCAGCCTGGCCAGGGTCACTTTCTGATGGGACACCATGTGGGCCACATAACTGAGGGACTGGAGGGCGCACGTGGCCAAGGAATATATCTTTTTTCTGAACTGGTCCATCTGCCTTGACTCTTTGTCCGGAGGAGTAGTGCTCATGTGCTTGGGCACTGAAGAGCGATCATGAGCCACCAAGATGACCACAGAGTTAGCCTTGGGATGGGCTTTTAAGAAAGGAGCATCTTTTGGTGCCCGGTAGAGCCTGTCCGCCCTCTTGGGGACAGTCGGGATAGAATGAGGCATCTGCCAGATGGTAGTGGTGAGATCTTGGTGAGGGGCCATCCATGCAGGAACGGGAAAGGGAGACAGACTCCAAGTCTAGGTGTTCCATGAGCCTCTGTCTGATGGGATCCTGTTCCTCTGACTCCCAGTCAAAATAGTCTTTCATGGCCCTCAAGAGGTCCGAAAAGGCAAGGTCTTCAGGTGGAGACTTTGGCGAGACCTTGCCTCTCATGTCCTCAGGGTCCTTCGGGACCTCCTCTGAGAAATACTCCCTCCCGTCTGAACTGTCATCATCATCATCATCATCCGCCTCAACAGGACTGCGTCTGGTATCCGGAAGGGAAACATCCTGACGAGTCTTCCCCAAGATATGGACAGTGGCTATTGATGAACTGCTCGGTGAAGGGGACCTAGGAGACCGTGGTTGTGGGAGCCTAGTCTCTAGGTCCGAAACCAACTCCGACCTAGATCCCTGCCACCAAGACTGTAGTAAGGTCTTGAAATCCGGGGTAACCGGAGGAGGAGAAGGAGGGGAAGGGGGGGAGTAGGCAGAGGCTGGGGGGAGGAGGGATAACTGGAGGTGGACAATGGCCCCGGAATCCCGTATAATGGGAGTATGGATTAAATCCAGGGTAGAACTGCCGGAGATGACTCCAGTCCGCAGTGGGACCCCTCTGGGTAGTGATCCCAGGATACCCCAAAGGGTAATATGGGACAGTTCGGGGTCAGGTATAAATCCCCGTTGTCAGATCAGTCATTGGGGAAACCCATGTCGGACCCGCCATACTGTAAATAGGTTGAGGGTCCGGCGTCGGGACAGCCTGCCTCACGGGAACCAACGTTGGAACTGGCACCACCTGATCCATCGCCGAAAGGGGATCCAGCATCAGAGGGGCTGGCATCAGAACCGGATGAAGGGGCCCTGGCATCGGGACCTGATCCGGCGTTGGGGCCAAAGGCAAAGGCTGGACAGCCGGTCCTGGCTGCGGGACTGTCGTCGGGATAACCGGCATTGGAGGAAGCGTCAGAAGCCCACCGGAAGGCAGAGGAGGGGCCTCCACAGAAAGGCATGTAAGCCGAGAAGGAGCCTCCTTCTCCTTGACTCCAGAAGGGGAGTGCAGAGAGAACCCCAAAGTCTTGATAGGGTCGATGGGTTCTCCACTGGTATCGCCGGATGTACCCGACGGTGAACTGGAGGGCATGGGTGAGGGAGGAAGAGGAGGGAGAGGGGCTTTCTTCCTCTGGTCCTGCCGGACGTTAGGTGAGGTGCCGTGAGGTCTCAACGGGGGAACCGAGCCCGCAGTCGTAAGGACGGGCCGATTTAGTGGGCAGTGTCGGGTAGTCGGGAGGAGCCCTCGCCAACTTATCGACCGGAGGCGGGTGACTACACCCAGCCAGGGAGCCGACTTACCGGCAGCCACGCGGTCCCTGCAGGAGCCGGGGATCGACTTATTGGCCGAGGCGTGCAGTCGCCGGAGAAGCCGATGGCCGACTTATCTGCCGAAGTTTTTTCTGACTTACTGTCTGGTTTTCTGGGCACTGGGCCTTGCTCGTCGAGGGCCTGGAGTCATCAGCGGAGCAAGCCCGCTCCCTAGATTTCACCTTGTGCGTTTTTGAAGGAGAAGATTTTTCAGATGAATCCCAGAGACGATTCATTTTCTTCTCTAAGGAAGCCAGGCGGACTTTTAGTAAATGGGCCTCCAAAGCCTGCTGTCTCCTCTTTTTTGTAGCCTGGGTAAAGGATTGACACTCAGGGCAGAAGGAGACTGGATGGTCCAGGCCTAGACAGAGTACGCACTTGGAGTGACCGCCTTTGTGCGGGATCGGCGTGCCATAGGACAAGCACTTCTTCTTGGGTGAAGACATAAGAACACAAAATTTTGAGAAAAAAAGCAGCGAGGGATAAACTGACGCAATGAACTTTTATGACGATCGCCAACTGGAAGTTTGCAATGTGACTGACACGAGGTGACGGTGGGAAAGAACTGGAGGGCAGGCATGGGGACCGCCCACTATATACATTCACGCTGACGTCAGTCACGTGACGTCAGGTGGGCGGTCCCCTGTCAGGTATTGCTAGAAAAGTTTGCCATGCGGCCCGACGCCAGGTGGCGCCAGTCTTACATGTGATGACCTACTGAAGGAACCCTCTCGAAGTAAGATATACTGTTACGGTAAGTTCTTATGTAACTGTACTACCTCACTTCGAGGGGGAGCTCTTGCAGCAGATTACACCATAAGAACCGAGTCCCAAGCAGTGAGAGGACCAACCTATAAATATAAAACATAAAATACATAAAAATATGTAAAATAAAAAACATAAAAAACATTAAAGTCCTCCCTGACTCCCTCAGTGACCACTCCCCAGTGTCCTGTACCTGGTCTAATAAATTTCTCAAGCCACCCCCCAAAGTTATAACAAGCAGAGTATTGCCTTATGGGAATCTTATCAGTTGAAAACCCATCTCCTACAACAGGACTGGACGCCAATCCTTGAATCAACTGATATTAATACCGCACTAGAATACTTCATTAAATCTTTCAACTCTGCATGCGACTTATACGCCCAGTAAAAAACGTAAATCAAAGCGCTATCAAATCCATGGATTACTGCCAAACTACTTGCCGAGCTCAAGGTTCGGACAACCTCTGGGCAGTTGCCAGAGACACAGGCTCACCTCATGATACCCTAAAATACAAGCAGGCACGAAATAGATGTACCTCACAAATTAGGCAAATGAAGAGGCGCCTATTTCAAAATGCCCTTGAATCCACCTGGGGTGATGGAAGAGCTTTTGGACAACATCCAAACATAATGGGTAAACAATCAAAATCGCCACCTACCATTATGAAAGTTGATGGATCCACCACTCTTGACCCAAAGTCTATTGCAGATGCACTTAATAAGACATTCACAGACCTTAGTGGGGTCCTCCCCAGATTTCTTCTCAGACTTACCTGTGCTTAGCCTAGTATCACAAAACACCCTCGTGACAAACCACAATTTTACTTCAAGAAAATCAAAGTGCACGGCACACAAGTACATAAGAAAGGCCTGCTCCAAATCCAGAACAAGTAGTGACACGCTAGATCTAAAAATCCTGTCTCTCACCCTGGATGAAGTAATTCGTCCCTTGCAAAATTCTTAATCTGTCACTTTGCCAAAGTCAGTTTCCCAACAAATGGAAATCTGCCAGTTACGCCAGTGCACGGCGGGGACAAACCTCAACAGGAAACTATTGACCAATATCAATACTCCCTCCTCTCCAAAGCACTTGAACGAATAGTGGCAGACCAACTCTCTGATTACCTGGACAAATACAATCTACTCTGTAATCAACAGCACGGCTTTAGGAAAGGACATAGTACAACAGCAGCCTTACTTGATTTCTCTGGAGAAGTCCACTCAGCCCTGGACAAAGGGTGCAAAACAGGTGCAGTCTTTATCGATCTTACAAAGCTTTACGACACAGTCCATCATGGCCTACTTACCTCCCTATTTTCTAGCCTAGGCCTGGCCGAAGGTCTTTGTGCTTGGGAAAAGTTACCTGTCCAATCAGTCACAGGCTGTAAAATCTCTAATGAACTCTCCGACTTCAAACCAGTTCTCTCGGGTGTACCACAGGATCAATTCTTGGACCACCTCTTTAGCCTGTTCCTTAACTCCTCCCAGATATCTGCCAGGAGAAAATAATCTTATACGCTGATGATGCTGTAATTCTCTTCCCACAAGGATCCAAACTCCCTACGAAAAAGCCTGCAACTTGCTTTCTTAGTGTTGAAAAGGTGGTTCCTGGATAGTAAACTTGTGCTAAACCACAATAAAACAAAAGCCATGCTCTTCTCCAATCACCAAAACAAAAATAGGCATACTCCACTCACCATACAAACCTCTGAGAATTACACTGGACCAAGTAAATACTTTCAAATACCTTGGCATCACTTTTGACCAAGGGCTCACCTTGCAACCCACATTGACAACACTGAGAAAACAGTCAACCAACGCTTGGAATACTATTCTGTAACTCAAATTTCTAAATCAAGCGGCATTGAGAATAGCTATACAGAGTTCTATAATCTCAATCATTGACTATGGCCTTATCATTTATGGCTCAGCTACCTCCACTGCTCTAAAGGCGTATCTCAATCACTCTAAATAAGGCCTGCCGCTCACGGGGCTCAAAGACTGACTCACACGTGTGATCTGTACTATGAATCAGGCTGGTTGAACCTATCAAATCGCTCTTATTTATCTCACCTGCACAATGGCAAAAATCTATCTTGGGACGGACTCCATTATGTATTCAAAACCTACTCCGACTGAATCCTGGCTCACGACCTCCACCAGATCTGAGCGCCAACCTTTCCTGGTTCCGAGATGCGGACTGCACAGGGACAAAGATCTTTCGCATACAGGGCCCCGACATGGTTCAATGCACTTAGTCCACCTACTCTATCCTCAACCTCGCTTGAAGCTTTCAAATCCATGCTCTATGCCCACTTCACCACCACTAGCAACTGTGATTGCGCTAGATAAAGACTACTACTCCTCATGTCCATCCTCACATCTGAGGCCTCTTCCTCCCTGACCAATGAACCCTCTGGTACCTCTACTACTTCCTGTCTCCGACCCAAACTCACTCCCCCCCTTTTTTCCTGTCCCCTCTCACTTACTCTCCCACTCACCACCTTTCCCTCCTCTCTAGCCTCCTTTTGGCACCTAATGATCACCCTCTCCCTGGAAGTTTCCTTAAACTCGAAATTGTCTACTCGCTTGAACCTGTTATAGCTTGTTTTTCTATGAAACTTAAAAACGTTACTGCCTTAAACTGTTAATAGCAAATTTATGATGTAACTTTCCTGTCTGGTTTTACCTGTAATGTGTATCGTGCTTTGTTAAATGTTCTTTGTGACGTGGAACCTTTGTAAAAGAGCCCTGGCTCAAAGGTATTAATTCCTAGACTAATAAACTAAAAACTAAACTAAACCTCCTAAGGTTGGGAGGAGGAAAAATTCAGCTGGAAAGCTCATGAGAGCAGGCCCTGTAGGGCAGCAAGGTCGAAGCCTGCCCTACGACGTGAGGCAATATCCAAACTGTAATGCCGAAGGAAAGTGTGTACTGAACTCCAAGTGGCAGCTGTGCAGATATCAGCTGCAGACACATTATTCTTAATGGATGCAAACGAAGCAGCCATACACCTGGTAGAATGGTCTTTGACCAGTCCCGGCAAAGGCTTGTCATACTTTCTGTAACAATAAACAATACAGTTAACTAGCCATCTGGACAAAATCTGTTTAGAAACTGGAGCCCCTTCAGTCATTGGGGCAAAAGAAACAAACAACTGTTCAGAGTTTCGGACAGCACGGGTGCGAGTTAAGTAATAACGAAGCACCCAATGAACATCCAGAGTATGAAGAAGAGCCTGCCCTCGATTAGAATACTCTGGATAGTAAACAGGTAGGTGGCTGTCCTGATTCAGTGTAAATTCAAGACATCACTTTAGGCAAAAACTTGGGATTCATCCACAAGGACACCCAGTCCTTGTGGAAAACTAAGTAAGGCTCTTTGCACATCAGAGTCCAAAGCTCAGAAATCCTTCGAGCAGAAGTAATGACAACTAAAAATAATGCTTTCCATGACAGAAAGTGTAGCTCGCAACTTACAGATGGTTTGAAGGTAGGCAGTGTCAGTTTTTCAAAAAGAAATAAAAGATACCATGGCAGGACAGGGTCCCCAATGGGAGGTTTGAGGTGGAGAATGCCTAGCAAAAAAGTGCGGGAAAGATCTAACTGGGCAAGAGTTTTGCCCTCTACAGGTGCATGATATGCAGAGATGGCTGATAAGTGCACCTTAATACTAACATACTAAAATGCCAGCAGAATAGGCCTAATAGTCTTTCGTGTCTGCTCGTTTGGTCAGCCCCCACCCTGGGAGCTGACCTTGCTGCCCCCCTTGCCCTCTCTGGCTTCTCCCTTCCCAGTCCTGGATATTTTCACTGCACTGGACTTTGCTTCCAGAACCCTTCCCATGTACCTGTCCCACCCCCTCTTGAACCCCTCCACTGTCTCTGCCTCCACCAGCCCCCTGGGCAGCGCATTCCATGGCTCCACCACCCTGTCAGTGAAGTAGCACCTCCTCCTTTCTCCCCTGAATCTCCCCCTCCTCCAGCTCCCACCTATGCCCTCTAGTTGCCCCCTCCTTCCTTCGGAGCACCCTGACTGCTCTTTTCCTATTTACCCCCTTCATGTACCTGAAGACCTCTATCATATCCCCCTGGTCCTTTCTCTCTTCCAATGTGTACATATTTTGCTCTTCGAGCTTCTCCCCATTGGTCCTGTCCCCCAAGCCCCAGATCATTTTGATTGCCCTCCCATGGACCCTCTCCGGGAGTTCAATGTCCCTCTTTAAGTGCGGCCTCCAAAACTGCATGCAGTACTCTAGGTGCAGCCTCACCAAGCAGTTATACAGAGGGAGTATCACTTTCCTCCTTCTGGAGGTGATCCCCCTGGCGATGCATCCCAGCATCCTGTTGGCCTTGGCTGCTGTCCTCCTACAAGTCTCTGAGTTGTTCATCTTGACATCCACCACTACCCCCAGGTCCCCCTCAGCCATCGAGACTTGTAGCAGCCCCCCCCCCGGGTGTACACTTGGCCCGGGTTTCTGGCTCCCAGGTGCAGTACCTTGCATTTCCCTGCATTGAACCTCAGCGTCCACCTTCTAGACCAGCTTTCCAAAGCCTCCAGGTCCTCCTGTAGGGCTACCTTCCCCTCCTCCCCATCCACCACTGCCCCCAGTTTTGAGTAATCCGCAAAGAGACTCATCTCACTCCTGATACCCTTCCTTATGTCTGAGATGTAGGCATTGAACAGGAGGGACGCAAGGACCAATCCCTGAGGGACCTCACTAATGACCCTCCTTGGGGATGAGACTAACCCGCCAACCATCCGGTCCTGGACCCAACTGCCTATCCATCTGATCATCTGGTTCTCCACCCCCATTTCTCCCAGCTTATCCAACAGGCCCCCATGAAGAACAGAGTCAAACTCATTGCTGAAGTCAAGAAACAGGACGTCCACCGGTCTACCCAGATCCATGGCACTCGTCACCCAGTCATAGAACTCCACAAGGTTTGTCTGACACGATTTCCCTGGGATGAATTCATGCTATCATCTAGGCACCTCGACGTTTCCAGGTATACCCCTAGCCTCTCCTTAACAATGCCCTCCGTCACCTTGCCCACCACCGATGTCAGGCTGATGGGCCTGTAGTTCCCTGCCACCTCCCTTGATCCTTCCTTGTGGATAGGCACTATGTGCGCCACCTTCCAGTCCGGGGGAACCCACCCTATCCTCAGAGAGATGCTGAAAAGCTCCACTAGGGGTTTCGTCAGAACATCCACAAGTTTCTTCAGCACTCTGGGATGTAACTTATCCGGCCCCGGTGCTTTCTCCGTCTTAAGGGACCTGAGGGCTTCCCTCACTCTCTCTGCCCTGATTTCCACCTCCACTACCTCATGACCCTGCTTTGCCTTCCCCCTCCTGCCAGTGATGGTCCCCCCCTCCCCAGACCCACCGATCGGTAAGGGTCCCCCCTCCTCAGTTTCACCGTCTCCTCCCATGTATGATGCAGCCCCCCCATTTTCCTTGGTGAAAACAGAGGCAAAGTACTCATTTAGTACCTCAGCCTGCTCCCCCAAGTCTTGTGCCCATCCCTCCCATTTTAAGCCTGCTAATCTCCCCCTTCACCCTTCGTTTTTCCCCAATGTACCTAAAGAACCCCTTATTCCCTCTCCTAATTTCCCTGGCCAGGTTCTGCTTCTTTCTTGTCTTAACCACTCTAGTGGCTCTTCTGGCCATTAGCGTGTACTCCCCTCAATCCTTTTCACTCCTTGAGCACTTGAAATGCCTACAGACCGCCTTCTTTCCCCTCACCATCTCCTGAACCTCCCTGGTCCACCAGCAGGGTTTTTGGGCCCTACTGCATTTTCGTCTCACTCTTGCACAGGTGCTGGTAGCATCCTGCACCCCCCTCCTGATGAGTTCCCACCGACTGTCAGCATCCATGTCTGGCCCAATCCCATCCAAATGTTCCTTAAGGATCCTTCCCATTTCCTTGAAATCTGCCCCCCTGAAGTCAGTTACCTCTGTCTTTGTGCAGCCTTCTACCCCTCCTAGGTCCAGGCAGAACCAGACCGTGGCATGGTTGCTCCCCGCCAATGGGTCCCTTACCTCAAGGCCCCCAATCTGGTCACTGTCTGCCAGGACCACATCCAGTATCTGCACCTCCCTAGTCGGTTCCCCCACCTGCTGAGTTAGAAATGCGTCCTGAAAGACATCCAACAACCTCTGTTCCCTGGCCACCGAGGATGTCATAGTCTCCCAGTCCATTCCTGGCATGTTTAAGTCCCCCAACACCACCACCCTTCCCCTGCTCAATCTGCAGTGTCTCCCAACATCTGCCACCAGACTCTCCTCCAGCTCCTCCACCAGCGCAGGGGGGTCTAGACACCACTCCTATTTTTACTCTCCTGCCCCCCCTTGTTATCAAGGTGACCCAAATCGCCTCCACAGTTCCTTCCGCTTCCTCCACTCCTCCTATGCCAATGCTGGTTTTGACTATTATTGATACCCCTCCTCCCCTTCCCTCCCCCGTCTTTCCTGAACATGGTGTAGCCCTACAGGTTCAGGTCCCAGTCATGCCCTGTGGTGGCCCAGGTCTCAGTGACCACTGCCACATCCACCTTTCCCTCAGTTAGCATCGCCTGGAGCATTAGCTCAGTTCTGACTCTGGAGAAAGGAGGTACTCCAAAACAGAGTTCACCGGACATGTGAACAGATCAAGATGGCGAGCGGAAGACCAAAGGCAAAACCACTTCCACTTCATAGAGTAAGTGGCTCTGGTGGAAGGCTTTCTAGCAGCCACCAAGACCTCTGCCACTCTGGGGAAAACCCCAAACCAAGCCACGGCTAAGTCTGCAGGAGCCATGCATGCAGGTGCAACAATCTGAGGTCTGGCCCGGTGGCACTGAGGATTGAGGCGCTGGACGCCACACCTCACATCACACCAGCGACCTGAGTTCAGGAGCGAGCTCGGGAGCCAGGGGTCTGCAGGGGAGGGACTGGATTGAGCACCCACTGGGCTGCTCTCCTGTCCCGGGGGGGGGAGGGCACTGGGAAGCTCGGCACTCCGGCGGCCCCTGGTTGAGATCGGGGGCGCTGTAGTAGTGTGGGCTGCATGTAATGGCGTGCCCGACGCAAGGCAGGGTTGCCGTGCACCTATCTGCATCAGGGGGTGCACACACAAGAGTGGGGCTGGGCGGAACAGAACACAGGAGAAAACCCGGCTTGTGAGCCAGGTGACTGCACCAGTCCCCCATGCCCTTCGCCGGGTTCCTCCTCGGATGGCCTTCCATCATCCTCCCCCCAGGGTCAACCTACAGTTGGAGTCTGCCTTGTCAAGGAGCCCAAGAGAGGTGTTGGGCTACCCTCCTCAGTTGGGTGGTGCCAACTGCAGGGGGGGACCAGGAGGTACAGTCCAGGGGGAGCTTCTGGCAGGCAGGATAAGGATTGGATGCCCGAGAGAGGTCCTCACAAGCCGTGACCGGAGTGAAAGAAAGTGGAAAAAACAAAACAAAAAAAAAACAATCTGAGATCTGGATAGACCAGAGTACCCTACTCCTGGGAAAGCAAGCCTGAGCTCAGGGGCAGGGGAATCGGGGTTCCACTGCCAGCTGCTGAAATAATGAGAACCAAATCTGATGTGGCCAGTAATGAGCTATCAGGATCATCCCTGCTCCTTCCGACTGCAACTTGAGAAGGACTCTGCAGTGATGGGAAGGGAGGGAAGGCATAGAGAAACCTCCGTGTCCAAGTGAGGGACAATGCTTCTCGCCACGAAATCACCAGGCCCTGGATCTAGCAAGCAAAAACTGGGCAGTTTGGTATTGAGTGAGGACGCGAAGAGGTCCAACTTGGGCCAGCCCCATCTGTCGAATAGCTCTTTGGCCACAGATTGGAGGAGTTCCCATTCATGTGGCTTTGACCGAGACTGGCTTAAACTATCAGCCAAGGTGTTTTATACACCTGGACATGCATGGCCATGAGTTTCAGATGATGCTCGATTGCCCAATACCAGACTCTCATGGCCTCCATGCCAAGGGGATAGTAGTCCCCCCTTGCTTGTTTATGTAGAAGACCACTGACATGTTATCTGTCTGAATAAGGAGAGGGCCTAGGAGCAGACTCTTCTGTAATGCCTGAAGGGCATAAAGAATCACCCACATCTCCAAAATACGGATATGGAGATGTTCCTGGGGAGACCAGGTGCCCTGGGTCTGATGGTCCACCAAATGTGAGCCCCAGGGCAGACACATCTGTCAGGATCTGACGAAGAGATTCCTGTTAAAAGTGGATCCCTGTGGAAAGATTGGAGGGATTCAACCACCAGGCTAGTGTTTGGCACACCAGAATGGAGACCGTCACCAGCTGCTCCCGCTTGTCCATGCATTGATCCCATTGCACTCACAAGGTCCACTGGGGAACCCTCATGTGAAGATGTGCAAGAGGAACTGTCACGATAGCCGCTGCCATGTGCCCTAGCAGCCACAGGAATACTCTGGCTGGGACCTGACGCACCAAGGAAACTAGGTGAGCTTGTTCCTGAAGGTACCCATAAAAAGAGTATCGGTAGCCCAATGGCGGGTAGCCCAGCGTCGGGTACTGCGGCGCCAGATACTGAGGTGTCGGGTACTGCAGTGTTGGGCACCCTGGTGCCAGGGGCTCTGACAGAGCAGAAGGACCTGGCAGAGGCCCTGCTGGCAGGCCAGACGGAGGAAGTGCTGGCCCCGCGGGCATCAGGCCCGGCGTGGGTATACCGTTGAGTGGGTCAGATGGTCCTGATGGAAGAATAGGTCTTCCGTCAGGCAAAGGGATGCAAGAGGGTGGCGTCAGGTTGGCCTGGCATCGGGACTGGCGTCTATGGGTCTGGCACAGGAGGAGGGAGCCCTGACAGTGGCGTCTCCAGGTCCTCAGTGACGACCGGGGAAGGAGGATTAAAATCCCCGGTTGTCAGTCGAGGGGATGCAGGGACCTCAGAGGGCAACGTGGTGAGACGCTGCAGAGAGCCCAGGATGCCAGATGGGACAATAGGGTCTGGCGTAAAGCTTCTTGGCTGGGCAGTCATCAGGGGAGCCGGTATGCGACTTATCGGCAGTGTCTGGGCGGATGTTGGAGGAGCTGGCGTCCGACTTATTGGACTCCCTATCCGAGGAAGGCAACGAAGGAGTGGCGGCCTTGTCGGAAGGGGGTTTGGCTGGGTGCTCATGCAAGGAGGTGAGCGGCTTAGCAGCCTTGTCTGAGCGGAGTCAGTGGATCCGACGTCTGACTTACCAGACTCCTCTCTGACCGGAAGGCCACCAGGAGGGAGTGGCCTTAACGGGAACGGAGACCTCCTTTGACATGGAGGCTTCTGAAGAGCCTGAGTGCGAGCCTGACGGGAGAGACAACGCCTTCTTGGTAGCCACCAAGACAGCCGTCGAGGAGCAATCCCCCAGAGGGGATGTTACCTTAAGGGCCGCGACTCCAGCCAAAGTCACGGCTGCTGTGGAAGAAGACTCCCGCTCCTGGTGCTTCTCCTTGTCACTCTTCTTCCTATGGTCTTCGGGGGAAATGGACGCCTGCCTAAGCTTTTTTAACTCTTTTTCCATGGAGGCCATTTTCTTCTTGAGGAGATGGGCTTCCAGGGACTGCTGCCTTCTTTTTCGGGTAGTCGAGCTGAACTTCTAGCAGTGCTGGCACTTCTCCATGGGGTGGTCTGGGTCTAGACAGAAAGGCACAAGGAGGGGCCATCCCTGTGTGAAAGCTGAGAGCCACATGAGTTGCACTTGTTCTTATGTGATTCGGAGGGTGTTGGAGACGATATACATAACAATTATTGGAGAAAAAAATCAAAAAACAGGGAAAAAAGGTTGAAAAAAGTTCAAAAACTTCAAGACTGACAAATGACTGATGAGCGCGAGGAACTTTCACAAGCTGATGGTGGGAAAGAACTGGAAGGCGGGCATGGGGGACCGCCTCTTAATACCGACGTCGCATGATGCCAGTCACCTGATGTGGGGGCAGTCCCCTGCCAGAGACTGCTAGCTAGAAATTTTTCCATGGGGTCCTGATGCCTGGTGGCTTAGTCCTATATGTGAAGACCTACTACAAGAGTCCTCTCGAAATAAAATCATCTGATCGCAGCTTATAAAGGCACTAACATGCACTGCAAGCTATTGAATCTCCCAGTGCTGCAGTCCTGTTCTGATGCCAGCTGCAGTGGTTCTGGGATCTGTAATTACAGAAAAAGTCACCTTGGAAGTAAGCAAAATTAGTCTGATACAATCTACTTGAGAAAGGACCACAAGGTGTCCGAAACACGTCAAGCAGGATGTATGCTTTCAATAAAGTGTGATTTTTTTAACTGATACTTTACTTTTGGCGTCCTTCTATTGAGGTTGGTGTGTGCCAGAACCTTGGGGTTTAAGTACAATATACTATACCACACTAAGTAAAGATAAAAAAAAAAAACTTCCTGCAAAGAACATGCAAATTAGGAACAACCTCAGACTTGAGTGTGGGGCAGTAGGTGCTGTTACCCTTTGAGCTCAAATCCAGACTAGACCATTACATGGCTGTTTTTGTGTTTATCACAATTTGTTTTTTTTAAAAAAAAAGCTTTGCAGCTGGCCTGGTGGCATGAAGAGTTGAGGCATCCATGCCTTCCAACTGCCTCGCCGGCAACCCGGGTTTGGGAATGGACTCAGGTCGCTTGAGGACTCTGCTGGGAGACGGAAGACTTGAGTGTCCACAGGACAGCTCCCTTCCCTTGGGGAGGAGGGATTCTGTGACTCATTGTTTGATTGCCCCCCTGGAGGAATCCAGGTGGTGGCACGTGCGAGTCTCACAGTTTGGGGAAGTGCCAGAGTACTGAGTGCTGAAAGCACCTCCGTGGAGGTGGAGCACACAAGTCACGCTCACTGCATGTCCAGCCGAGCCCAGGGAGAAAATCAGGAAGAAAATGGAGGATGGGCTATGTGAAGCCCTGCTCGTTGAGCCGCTAGCCACCCGGTCTCTCCAGTTCACCAGAGATGAGGGACAGCTGCAGCAGGCGGGGACAGGGCTGAGAAAGCCACCCGATCCATCCTGGAGGACGAAAACATCAGCAGGAAAAAAAAAAAAGCTTTGCCAATTTTTGAAAAATATAAAATATTGTCCTAAACAAAAAAGTGGAAGTACAAATATATAAGACTTAAGAAAAAGGAGACACCATGGACCCATTTTTTCTGTAAAAGCATTATTTTAAATTTGGGAGTCCGATTTCAGAAATTTTAATGTCTGTATAGTTAAAGCCTGTCAAGCATGCCTCAACTTTGTAATGACTGTAGAATTATTTTCTAATTACTGTTTTTACACTTATTTAGAAACATAGAAGTTGATGGCAGATAAGGACCGCAAGTCCTATCCAGTCTGCCCATTTTTTTTACCTTATGAATGTGCCACAGGCCTTTACTCTGTCAATGGCCTATCTATTCATACTCATCTGTATTGCTCCCTTATGCCTATCCCATGCCTGTTTGAAGCCCTGCACTGTATTCATATCCACCACTTCCTGAGGTAGGCCGTTCCATGCATCCACTATCCTTTCTGTGAAAAAGAACTTCCTGACATTACCCCTTAAGGAGGCAGTATAGCACAGTGGCTTAAGGCTCTGAGCTGCAAACCTGGAGACCTGGGTTTGAAACACCCCCCACTTGCATACTGTGTGACCCTGAGCAAGTCACTTAACTTCCTAGTGCTCCCAGGTTGCACCTGTAAATAAGCTTCAGCTTAGTGTCTCTCTCCTGATTAAAAAAGAATGATAATAATCAGCCTCCCTCTAATCTCATGCCGTGTCCTCTTGTCCTGCTATTTTTCTTATACTGAAACATTAGACTCTTTTACCTTGTTAACGCCCTTAACATGTTTGAATGTTTCGATCATATCACCTCTCTCCCTCCCTCCCTCCTTTGTTCTAGGGTATACATATTGAGCTCCATTAATCTGTCCTCATATGTTTTCTGATGCAGTCCCTGCACCATTTTGGTTGCCCTTCCCTGGACTGCCTCCATTTTGTTAATGTCCTTGTGCAGGTCGGCCTCCAGTACTGCATGCAGTACTCCAGATGGGGCCTAACCAGTGTCTTATAAAGAGGGATTATTACCTCCCTCTTATTACTTGTGATACCCCTACTAATACACCCCAACATCCCTCTAGCCTTACCTACTGCTTTAGTGGTCTGCTTGGATGATTTCAGGTCATCTGTGATGATGATGCCTAAGTCTCTTTCTTCCCTTGTGATTGCCAGCAACTCTCCTCCCAACCTATAGGTAGCTTCAGGGTTTCTCTTCCTTATGTGCATGATCTTGCACTTCTTTGTGTTAAACCCCAGTTGCCACTCTTCCAACCATTTTGCCAGTTTATCCAGATTTCTTCTCATTCTGCACACCCCATCTGGATCATCTACTCTTGCAGATCTTGGTGTCATCTGCAAACAGACAAACCTTACCCTCCAGTCCATCTGCATTGTCACTGATGAAGATAAGAGAACAGGACTAGCCCCAGGACTGATCACTGAGGTACCCCACTTGTGACTTGCATCTTTTCTGACTGTATGCCATTTACCACCACTCTCTGTTTTCTGCCTACCACCCAGTTCACCAACCTCTGACCTTCCCCGAGCCTACTCAGCTTATTAATCCATCTTCTATGTGGAACAGTATCGAACAGTTTGCTGAGGTCAAGGTAGGTAACATCAACTGCACTCCCTTGGTCCACCACTCTGGTTACCCAGTCAAAGAAATCTATGAGATTAGTTTGACAGGACCTTCCTGTTGTAAACCCATGCTGTCTTGGATCCTGTGCTCCGATGGATTCCAGGTGTTGCACTATCCTTTCCTTAAGGACTGCCTCCATAATCTTGCCCACTACTGAAGTAAGACTGACTGGTCTGTAGTTCCCTGCCTCCTCCCTGCTGCCACGCTTTGTGGAGCAGGATCACAAGCCCTTCTCCAGTCTTCTGGGACCTCTCCTGTGCTCAGAGACTTACTAAACAGTTCTGCTAATGGCTCTGCTAGTTCCACCTTTAGCTCCTTTAGTACCCTGGGATATATGCCATCAGGTCCTATTGCCTTGTCCACCCTGAGTTTAGCGAGCTCTTGTAGGACTCTTTCTTTTGTGATTTCTCATCGTCCTCTGTATCATATTATCATGGACTGTCACCTGAATTGATAGAGGACTTCTGAATGTAATTAATTCCAGGTTGCTCCTGAAGAAAAAATTATTCACCTTAGTAATTGTGTTTCTTCTAATTGAGTCTTGCTGTATTCTGACATATGCAGTTAGCCCCAGCATTTGAACTGCCCCGGAGAGGAAAGAGTTAACTCAACGCAGAAGCATAGAATGTTGAGCTCGAGCTTGGTTTTCAAACCTCTGTCTGTGGTGCTTCAGAGTGTAACCATCAGATTCTTACGAGTAACTAAGTAACTACACTTCCAGTGTGGAAACTGTAAAAATATATACCAACAGACAACTACTCGGGTCCCAAAAGACTCAAGTCAAGAACCCAAGATAAAAAACCAGGTAGTGAACAAGAGATATAATATATAAATCTAAAACATAACAACCACCCCACCCTGAAGAGGAGGGATGCAAGGTACACTCCTGAGGTGCAACACTGTATCTGCCAGCCCACTTCCCAAAAACTAGGTTCTGAGAGGGGAAGAATGGGGGGAAGGTCAGAATACAAGACTCCATTAGAAGAAACACAATTACTAAGGTCAGTAATTTTTTCTTCAAACAACATGAAGTCTTGTATTCTGACATATGCAGACTACCAAGCAGTACCTAAATGGAGGAGGGTACCGAACCTATTTTGGGAATAGGCTCTGCAGCACTGCTGTACCAAACCTAGCATCACTCCTAGCCTGGATATCCAAAGTAATGCTTGGTGAATGTATGGACTGTTTTCCAGGTGGCTGCTTTGCCGATCTCTAGTAAAGGTATATCTCTGGCAGCAGCCAGAGAAGCAGCTGTACCCCTGGTGGAGTGGGCCCTCAAGGCTGAGGGAGGTGTTTTACCTAGTTTGGTATAGCAGAATTGTATACAAGCTACAATCCACCTGGCAATAGTTCTTTTAGTAGCAGGCTTACTTTTTCCCACTTCACCATAAGTGAGAAACAATTGAAGACAGTTATTCCCATGTGCCTTAGTATGCTCTATCTATGCAATAGCTAAGTGCCCTTTTAACATCCAAACTGTGTAACCTTCTTTCTCCTGAAGAAGAATGATCAGTGAAAAACACAGGAAGAGACATGGACTGGTTTAGATGAAAGTCTGAGACCACCTTGAGTAAGAACCTCCTATTAGTTCTGAAGACCACCTTATCTCTGTGGAATGAGATAAAATTAGGTTCAGCTGACAGGGCCTGTAATTCACTAATTCACCTGGCAGAAGTGATAGCTACCAGAAACACAGTTTTCCAGGTCAAGTACTTAAGCTCAGCTGAAGCCAAAGGTTCAAAGGGTGGCTGCAAAAGCTGAGCAATGCAGAAATTGAGATCTCAAGCAAGAGTAGGCTCTCTAAAAGGAGGGTTGATATGAACCAGACCTTTAAAGAACTTACCAAAGACAGGGTGAGATGCCGGAGAAGTGGCCTTCCCTGCTGACAGGAATGCAGAGACAGCTACTAGATGAACTTTTAAAGTGGCTGGCCTAAGGCCTAAGCCATTAAAGTGAACCAGATAATCTAAGACTGTGGCAATACTTGCAGTATTCGTCAGAATATCCCTGTGTGAACACCAAATGCTGAATCTTTTCCATTTGGAGTTACAAGTTTTCCTGGTAGAAGGCTTCCAAAAAATCTTAAAGATGTCCAAAACTCCCTGAGAAAGATGCAGGCCTGCATATTTTAACTCTTCAAAAGCCAGGCCTTGAGATTGAGAGACTGGAGATTGGGATACCAGATCCTCCCCTAAGAGGAGGTTAAGAGATTGTCTCTTTTGGGAAGAGACAGGGGGAGTGAGACTGCTAAGGACAACAACAGAGGACACCAAGGTTGCCTGGCCCAGTCTGAAGCAACTAGAATCACTGTGCAGGGTTGTGACCTGATCTTGATTAGAACCCTAAACAACACGGGAAAGGGAGGAAAGGCATAAAGGAAAGTACAGTTACGTAAGAACTTACCATAACAGTAGATCTTCGAGAACAGCTCTTGCAGCAGGTTACACCATTAGGACTGAAGCTGGCAGGCGCTAGGACCCCACAGAAATATTCTAGCTAGCAGTATTCAGCGGGGACCGCCTCCGACGTCGGTCCCACCCCCGACATTGGGCGTAGTACTTAAGGAGGCGGTCCCCCGTAATCTCAGTTCTCCTGCCGGAGACTCCCGGCCGCTTGATGACATCAGAAGAGGAGACCGAGGATCCACCATCAGGTGGCAAAACAAGGCATCAGTAAATGCCCTATCCTATGAGAAGGATGCTTTGACTACGGCCTACCTCCAGCGGGGCTGGTGGGAGGGAAAGTACCTGCTGCAAGAGCTGTTCTAGAAGATCTACTGTTACGGTAAGTTCTTACGTAACTGTACTATCTTACTTCGAGAAACAGCTTTTGCAGCAGGTTACACAATTAGGACTGATTTCCAAGCAGTAGTGGCAATCACACACCATCGGGAGGAGGAAAGGTAGAAATCCTCGAGATACCTCGAGTCTAGGACTGAAGTCCTTGAAGGACTATTAGACCGAACCCAGCTCTTCGCCTCGATACAATGTCCAGGCTGTAATGCCTGATAAAAGTATGCACGGAGCTCCAAGTAGCTGCAGTGCAAATGGCTGAGGTGGACACGTTCCTTAAGGCCGCAAAGGAGGCAGCCACCCCTCTGGTGGAATGACCCTTAACCACACCTGGTAAGGGTTTGCTATGCTTCTGGTAACAGAACGTAATGCACTGGATAAGCCACTTGGACAGCGACTGCTTCGAGACAGGACCTCCCTTCATCCTATGGGCAAAGGAGACGAAAAGTTGGTCCGACTTTCGGTGTGGTTTGGTTCTGGTCAGGTAGTATGTAAGGCACCTATGCACATCAAGAGTGTGCAGAAGGGCTTCTCCTCGATTAGAGTATTTCGGAAAATACACTGGTAGATTGATGTCCTGATTAAGGGTGAGAGTTGAGACCACCTTAGGCAGAAATTTAGGATTAGTCCTTAGGGATACCCTGTCCTGGTGGAAAACCAAATAAGGCTCTTTGCACATAAGTGCGTGCATTTCAGAAATCCTTTTGGCAGAAGTAACTGCAACTAAAAACAACATTTTCCATGAGAGAAAACGTAGCTCGCAATCCGCGGCTGGTTCAAAAGGTGGCAGTGTGAGCTGCGCCAGGACGAAGGGTAAATCCCATGGTGGGATTGGATCCTTAATCGGGGGCCTAAGGTGGAGGACGCCCCTCAAAAAGGCACGTGTCGTGTCCAGCTGGGCCACAGTGTGTTGGCCTACAGGGATGTGGTAGGCTGAAATGGCACAAAGGTGCACTTTAATCGAGGAGTAAGCCAGGCCGGAGTGGAAAAGGGATAGCAGGTAGTCCAGTATCAGCTTTTCTGGACAGTCGAAAGGCGAATAACCACGAGCTTGAGCCCATAAGCAGAACCTGTGCCACTTCATGGCATAGGTCACGTGTGTAGCCGGTTTCCTAGCGGCAGTAAGAACATCTGCCACTTCTTGCGAGACCCCATATTGCACCATGGCTATGTCTCTAGGAGCCAAGCATGCAGGTTCAGGGAACATAGGTCCAGATGGACTAAGGAACCCGCCTCCTGAGACAGTAAATGGGAGCAGATTGGCAAAGGCACTGGAGGTTCCCAGGATAGCTGATGCAAGAGAGGGAACCATATCTGTCTGGGCCAGAAGGGTGTGATCAGTATGAGTGTCGCTTGCTCCCTGCGGAGTTTTAAAATAACTCTCTGGATCAACAGGAAAGGAGGAAAGGCATAAAGGAACCTGACCACCCAGGAGAGGGACAACGCGTCTCGCCAGAAAACACCAGGCCCTGGATCTAGCAAGCAAAAATTGGGCAGTTTTGCGTTGTATGGGGACGCGAAGAGGTCTATCTCTGGAGTACCCCATCTGCGAAACAGATCTTCTGCCACCTCCTGGAGTAGTTCCCATTCATGGACTCTGGCCTGAGAGTGGCTCAGGCTGTCTGCAATGATGTTGTCCACTCCCGGAACATGAACTGCAATAAGGTTTGCGCCGTGTTGCAAGACCCAATCCCACACTCTCATGGCCTCCTTGCAAAACGGGTAGGAGTGGGTGCCTCCTTGTTTGTTGAGGTAATACATCACCGCGGAATTGTCTGTTTGTAACAGAAGTGTACCCGGTGGAATCTCCGACTGGAAGGCCTGCAGGGCATAAAGAACTGCCCTCATTTCCAGTATATTTATGTGGAGATGAGACTCCTGGGCTGTCCACAGGCCCTGAGACTGAAAACCATCGAGGTGTGCTCCCCACCTGAGCCCTGAGGCATCTGTGAAGAGTGTCACAGTCGGGGACAGCGCTGTGAAGGGGACTCCCGCCAAGAGGTTCCCTGAATGTAGCCACCATTGCCAATCTTGAATTACGGTCTTCGTGATTCAGATTGGATGCTGCAGATGGTCTTGCTTTTGGTCCCATTATACCCGTAACATCCACTGTGTTACCCACATGTGGAGGTGGGCTAGTGGGACTGTTGCAATGGTCACAGCCATGTGTCCAAGCAGGCATAGGACCAGTTTGGCTGGGACGGTCTTCTTCGCCGACAAGTCCCTGATGAGGGATTCGATGTGTTCCGCTCTGTCCAGGGGAAGGAAAGCTTTCTCTTGGACGGTGTTCAGAACTGCTCAGATGAATTGCAGCATCTGGGATGGAACCTGGCATAACTTCTCGTAATTGATGAGAATGCCCAAGGTCTCGAACAGAGACTGAATGCAGTGAATGGCAGACATCAGGGCCTCCCGTGAGGGCGCCATGAGAAGCCAATCATCCAGGCAGGGGAAGACGTAGTGGCCCTGTCTCCTCAGAGACGCGGCTACAACCGCCATGCACTTCGTGAAGACCCGAGGTGCCGATGACAGCCTGAAGGGAAGAGCTCAGAACTGATAATGGCGGCCCTGAAAATCGGAGCGCAGGAACCTCCTGTGTGCCTGAGCAATAGGAATATGCAGGTAGGCATCCTGCATGTCCAGGGATGCATGAAATGCGTCCTTCCTCAGCATGGGAATCAGGCCCTGGAGGGTCACCATGTGAAAGCACTTGTACGCGACCGAAAGATTGAGGTTGCTGAGGTCCAGTATTGGACGAAGGTCCCCTGTTTTCTTTGGAACCAGGAAGAAGTGAGAATAATACCCTAGTCCTCTCTGGTTCCCTGGTACATGCTCCATAGCTTCTTTTCCCAGAAGTACGAGCACCTCCTGCTGTATGAGCAGGGCATGCTGACCTGAATAACGGGAAAGCAGGGGAGGTCTTGTAGGTGGGTTGTCTATGAACTCTATGTAATGGCCTTTTTTGACCAACTGTAGAACCCACCTGTCGGTGGTGATCGATTGCCACCCTGAAAGGTGGCACGCGATGCGACCCCCAACTTTCTTTGCCCATTGATCCTGAGGAGGGGCAGGGGCTGGGAGGGAGTCATGCTATGGCAGCATTTGTCCCTGCGGGCAGGGCCGACTTTGAGTAACGTTGGCCTCTGCCTGGGGACGATTTGGCCTGGGCCTTGCACGAGAAAGTGCCCCTCTGCTGCTGGCCGGAATGTTGCTGCTGCCTTTGTACCCGGCCATGAAAATGGCTCTGGTTCCTACGAAAGAAACTAGGCCTAGATGTGTACATGGCTTGTACAGATCAGACTGCCTTCCCTGCGTCTTGGAGCTTGGTGATAACCTTCTCGGAGGATTCACCAAACAGCACCTTGCTGTTATATGGGACGTCTAGAATATTTTTCTGTACGTCCGGGGGTAAAGCCGGAGACATGGAGCCAGGAGTGTCTCTGAAGACAGACGCCTGAAGCTGCAGCTCTGGCTGAAGAGTCCGCAGAGTCGTATGTGGCCCTAAGCACTTGGGTCCCCACATCTGACCCAGAGCGGAGGAGGTTTAGGAGCTCCGCTTTCTGGTCACCATTGAGAAGCTTTTCAACCAGGTCCTGCACTGTTCCCACAGGGTGTTCTGGAACTGAACCATATGGGTAGGGAAGTTCAGGGACCTGATGGCACAAGTAGCAGCCACGTACGTGCGCTTCCCCAGGGCATCCAATTGCTTGGATTCCTGGTCCGGTGGCTGAGTGCTCATATGCTGGGGTCTCTGAGACCAGTCATGTGAAGCAGTGATGACCAAGGAATCTACCAGAGGTTGCTTTGCCAAATACTGGTCCTCTCTAGGGGCCTTGTACAGGTGGTCAGCCTTCTTCAGCACCGCAGGGGTGGAGTGCGGACATTTCCATGCAGCCTTGGTGACGTCCGTGAAGGTGTCCACCAAGGGTGGCACTACCACAGGCTTCGGGTCTTTTTGCTGAAGGTAGCAGGCAAGGCTTTGTCATTCAGGGTCAAGGTCCTCAGCATTCCACCCCATGTTGTGCTAGATGTGCCTCATAATCTCGGCGAAGGAGGGATCATCCGGTGGGGGCCTGGGGAGGTCATTTGGGTCAGGCGAAGACATGCTGAGTGGAGAAGGCGATCTGGAGTACTCTGAAGTATCCGATCTTGAATCCTCCCCCCGACGGAGTGTACCGGCGTCGTCTGGGGCTGGGTGACCCTGAGGGGTATCTGGAGGGAGGCCTTCTCCAGTCAGTAGATCTGCCCCTAGGAGGTGGAGTTTGCTCCTTGGGGGATGGAGGTCATCCTACTGGTCCCTTAGGTGGAGGAGGGGGCGTAGGCGGTGAGGGGGTAGGAGGAGGAGGACGGGCAGGGACCACATCCTTCTCGATGGTGTCCCACCCAAAGGTAAAGAGCTCCTTTACCTCTGCAATGTTCATACCCGATGACGGGCCTGGCACTGGTGGCCTGTCGCCGGGGTCGGGCGTCGGGTCCCCGGGGATCTCCCAATCCGGGGAGGGTTCCCGTGGGAGCCCAGCATCCTCGGTGTCGCCCGCCTGGTCTTCACGCTGTGGGGTGTCCTCCTCTGTGGAATCCCTATGACCGGCGTCCGCTGGCGATGGGGGTGCGGTCTTCTGCTCTGGGGTAGCTGACGTTGGTCCCCTGGCCGACATCTTTGGACCTGGTGAACGCCTGGCCAACGACGGGTGTCTAGCCAGTGTTGTCAGCTCCTGTGAGCGCCGAGCCGATTTGGAGTGTTTGGCCGACGTCGGGTGGTGGGCCAACATCAGGTCTGACGTCCGTTTGAGGGACGTCAGGTCCTTGGTTTTCCTTGGCACCGGATCAGGACCTCTGGGTGGTTGGGAGACCGATCTGAAGTCGGTGTCCCGGCAACGGGTGGAACGGGTGGATAAAGACTTGTGGCACTCACTCAGCCTCGAAGAGGCCTTGGAGGGTGTTGATGAAGCCGAGGGCCTCGAAGTCTTGAGAGGCTGGAGTGAAGAAGAACCGCTGGGAGACCTGACCTTAACCGGGGGAGGTTGTGACCAAGCCCTGGAGGGACAGCAGTCTGATCTGGAGCCAGAACTGCGGGAGTCCGAGGCCAGAGTAGGGGACCTAGACCTCACCTTCTCCCAGTGCTTGTCCCGGTGTTTGTGGGATTTGGATGAAGATTCTCCCTTGGAGGAAGGTTTCTGGTCCATACTTTTAAGCTTTTCTTCAAGAAGAAATGCCTGAAGTGCCTTCTGATGGAGGATCCTGGTGCGGCTATTAAAACCCTGGCAAAAGGTGCAGGCCTTGGTGTTGTGGTCCGGGCCTAGGCAACGCACACAGAACGAATGGGGATCCTTGAAGGGGAACTGTTTGTCGCAGGCACACTTCAAAAGGTGACCCTCAAGAGATGGAGTTGGAGAGGACATCTGTGCAGAGCAAAATTGTTCGAAAATTATTCGAATGTTCTGTAGTCGTCGCACGCTAGAAAGGAGACCGAGAGGCCGATGCTAGTGAGTCAACAGTGGGAAAAGAACTGAGGATTACGGGGGACTGCCCCTTTATGTACTACGCCCGACGTCAGGGGCGGGACCAATGTCGGAGACAGTCCCCGCTGAATACTGCTAGCTAGAAAATTTCCGTGGGGTCCTGGCGCCTGCCGGCTTCAGTCCTAATGGTGTAACCTGCTGCAAGAGCTGTTTCTCGAAGTAAGATCTTGCCTTCCCAATCCAGTATCAGAGCATCCAGGGGAACAGTCCCCAGGACTGGAGGTCTGCAGCAGAACTGGGGAAGTTGATGATTGTCTGGGGCTGCGGAGATCTATCTCTGGAGTGCCCCACCTGGTGAAGATTACTTTCAGGATGAGAGGATCCAGGGACCATTCGTGATAACCCTGGGAGATTCTGCTCAGAGCATCTGCTAGCACATTGTTCTTCCCTGGGAGGTGCACTGCTATTAGGGAAGTTTGTAGGGAGTAGGCCAGAGACCATACTTTCATGGCCTCCGTGCGCAGGGCCACAGACCGAGTGCCCCCCTTGCTTGTTAACGTACCACATGGTGGTGGTGGTAGTGTCTGTCCTGACCTGAACCACCTTGTTCCTCACTGAGTCCAAGAAAACTTGAAGTTCCAGAAGATTGATATGAAGGAGAGACACTTTTGGAGACCAAACCCCCTGTGCTGTGAGCGCTCTCAGGTGGGCTCTCCAACTCAGAAGAGAAGCATCTGTGGTAAGGACCACTGAAGGAGTTTGCTTGAGAAATGGGACACCTTGCCTGAGATTATCCTGGTCCAGCCACCACTAGAGAGCTTGGACCAGAGTCTGAGTCACTGGAATTAGCTTGGTAAGAGAATCTTTCTTCTGAGACCAAAAGGACCTTAGGTAGAATTGAATGTCCCTCATCTGGAACCTGGCTCCTTGCACCACTGCAGTGGAAGCTGCCATGTGGCCTACGAACTGAAGAAAATGTCTTGATGGACAAGAAACCAGAGGATAAAAAGAGGAAGTGAAATCTTTAAGGGCCTGAACTCTTGCAAGTGGGAGGAAGGCCTTTGCTTGAACAGTATCTAACTCTATCCCTATGAAGGTGAGAAGTTGTACTGGTTTAGAGAACTGACTTTGGCAGGTTGAGAAGGAATCCCAGGGAACTGAGCAGATCTTGAGTGACCTGTAGAGCTGACTTGACCTGGTTGGAAGACTGTACTACAATGAGCCAGTCATCTAGGTATGGGAATAGAGAAATCCCCTGCCATCTGAGGAAGGCCACTACTACTGTAGGGCACTCTGTAAACACCCTTGGAGCCAATGTTAGGCCAAAAGGCATGGCTCTGAACTGATAATGGCCTGAAGGCAATTCGAACCCAAGGTACTTTCTGTCGGAGCACCTGATAAGAATATGGAAATAGGCATCCTTGAGGTCCAGGGATGCTAACCAGTCCCCTGGCCTTAAAGAGGGAAGAATCGCTCCCAGAGTCACCATTTTGAACTTGGATTTAAGATGTGTTTGTTCAAACACCTTAAGTCTAGGATGGATCGCCACTCCCCTATCTTTTTTGGGGTAAGGAAATATCTGGAGTACAGACCCTTGCCCCTGTGTAGAGTAGAAACTCTAGCTATGGCTCTGAGAGCCAGCAGAGAGGAAACCTTTGCTTCTAGAGCAATGGTTTCGGAGATGTTTGCAGGTGGAAAAGACCTGACCCTCATTTTTGGAAACTTTTTGAAACTGAGGGCCAGTTCCTGGCTTACTACCTCCAGGACCCACTTGTCTGAGGTAACAGACTTCCAGGCCTGAAAGTAGTAAGCCAGCCTGCCTCCTACTGGAATTGGGGAGTTGACCCAGGCTGACACATCAGGGTGTCTGCTTGGCAGGAGCCTTGGACTGGGAAGAGGATGCAGCCCTGCTTATCTCCCCCAGCCTCTCCCTTGGAAGAACCCACTCTGTGGGAAGGGAGAGGAGGCCTGAGCTTGGTAGAAAGGCCTGTGAAAAGGCCTGCCCCTGCTCCTAGACTGCTGCTTTTGAGGAGTGGCTTGCCTTTCTTTGGCCTGTGCACTCCTGTAGGTGGTCCTGTACACATACATTTTCTTCATGTAAGCCTCTGTCTGCTCCCCAAAGAGTTGCCCACCACAGGAAAATCCATGGCCTTAGCCTGGGTGTCCTGAGAAAGGCTAGTGCATTTGAGCCAAGCAAATCTGAGAGAGACAGATGTGACCATGACTCTCGATGCCACATTACTGGAGTCCACAGCAGCATGAAATTGCACTTTGGATGCCTCAGTCCCATCAGCAGCCACCTCTTCCAGTTCTTTGGCTAGCTGGGGGGAAGCCTGTTTAGCCAGTTCCAGAACAGTGTCCCACCTGGACTTCTGGTATCTGGCTGTGTAGGCCATATAATTTGCCTACCTGAGTCCCAAGGAAGATGCCAAATATTGTTTTGGCCATGGCATCCACCTTCCTAGAGTCTTTATCTGGGGTGTGTGAAGCCAAAGGTATGTTAGCCTTGTCACAGGCTGCAACCTGCACTACCCCAACATGGCTGCAATGATTGAACATAAACTCCGTACCTGAGCCTAATAGCATATACTTCCTGTCCATTCTCTTATCCACAGGAGGTAAAGAATTTGGTGTTTGTAAAATCTTTTGTGTCTGTTTCCCCAGGGATTTATGGAGGGGAAAAGACAACCTCTTGGACTCTGGGATGTCCATCATTTCCACAAAATCAGGCTCTTCTTCTTCTTCCTCTACAACTTCAACCATAGGGAGCTGGAGGGTTTCAGCAACTTTTTTGTAAAACAAGTAGTGAGGTGAGGACTCAGAAAGCCTTGGAGGGGAGACACTAGAGGGTCTGTCTGAGGAGATGTCCGGTTCAATGGGCACATCCAGACCTTCATAATCATTGCCATCATCATCATTGTCATCTGGTAATTCTTCGTCCCCTCCCACTCCAAATCAGAATAAGTATCCAGATCATAAACCGATGGGTGTCGTATCTGACCGAACCGAGCGCCTGACCGACGGTGCCGGTTCAGACGGAACCGGACAAAGTGATTGTACAATACTGATCGCTTTGGCTATTTCTTCAGCGGTTGGAGTAAGGGATGCTGGATCCGAACCAGCTGACTTCTAGTGCCTTTTTGACAGAACAGACAGCTCAGGGTCGGCTCTCCTTTTGCCCGAGGATGTATCACCCATGTCAGTGGGCACCTCCTCAGGTTCGGTTGGAACTGAACCAGGCTGGCCATTCAGGTCAGCAGATTTCTCCGCCTCCTTTTCCTTTAGTCTACTCAATCTTTTTTCCAGAGTGGCCTTAGGAAAATGTTTTGCAGATTTGGTAGTCTGTTTTGAGGTGGTCAAATGCCAGACAATACACACAGATGAGGTGGGGGTCACCCTAAGCAAAGGCCTCCCCACACTCCGAACAGTGTTGAAACCTAGTGGGACCACTTTTTCTTCTTGGGTTTCTCAGTCATGGCCAGACTAAACAAATTACCCTTTACAGCTTGTAGCCAGGTAAGAAAAAATTACTCACCTTAGTAATTATGTTTCTTCTAATGGAGTCTTGCTGTATTCTGACTATTGCAGTTAGCCCCAGCCTTTAAACTGCCCCGGAGAACAAAGGGTTAAGTTTCTATGCAGAGTATAGAATGCTGAGCTCGAGCTCGGTTGAGATCTCTGCACAGGCCTTTGAAATCCAACCGTCAGATTCTTTACTCCGCCTCACTGAACAATTGCTCCGGAGATTTCTCCTTCAGCTCGGTTCGAAAAGTCAGTTAAAGTGTTGTTAAAGTTGTCGGTTTTAAGCCGAATTTGTTCCGCTTAGTCAGTTCAGTCTCTGTGTCCTTGGGCCAGTGTCAGTTCAATGCAATGCCCTTAGGTCTAACATCAGCCCCAAGGGTTTTTCACAAAGTGCCTGGCAGTAGTTGTTGCCTTTCTAAGAAGGCAAAAGATTTCCATTTTTCCATATCTGGACAACTGGCTCATAGTGGGCCAGTCTCTAGACCAAGTCAACTCTGACCTGCAAGTGACCCAGCAAGTGCTCACTTCTCTATGATTTCTTCTCAACCTTCCCAAGTCAGTTCTCGAGCCAGTGCAGCTCCTTACCTTTATAGCGGCAGAGTTGGATACTGTCAAAGCAAGAGCCTTTCTTCCCTTGGAAAGGGCAAGAGTTCTTATAGAACTGGCTTCTTCCTTCAGCCTTCAGGTGTCTTGTCAAGTGCTGGGGCTAATGGCATATGTCAGAATACAGCAAGACTTCATGTTATTTGAAAAAGGGACTTTTAGTTTCAGTGAGCCTACCCGGTTAACAAAATCCCAACAAACAAACAAACAAGGGTACTAGCTTGAATGTAGGTATCCAGTCCCAAACCTCTAATTCTTTTGACTGTTTTGGTTACATGAAATAAACATCTTCTGCCATTTCCTAATGGCCCCACTCAGTCTCCTTTCACTTCTTGGCATAGAAATCCTTACTGGATTAATCATACAGTGTCTACTAATTTATTTAGAGATGCATACGATGTAATATTTTCATAGATTGTTCTGCAATGTATGTGTATGTGCAAACTTGTAATAGCTATTATAAACTTTATTATTACTTACCACTCAATCCCTTGGGAGGGGTGCACTTTAACCGTATGCAATGATTTTCCACTGATGTGGAGTGATGCAACATTGTATTCCAAGCCTCATTCTGAACCCAAGATGACTATAGCATGGCTATGGTTCATTAAAATGGTCTAGAAACAATCTATACAGATGCATATGACTTGCAGAAAATGCAGCAGCTCAGATGTAACTTTCCTATATTATTCATTACTGCCATGAAGCATTCTGGAATTCACTCGTAAGAAAAAAACTACGCACAGGATGGTTAATTATGGGGGTGGGGTGGGAGACCTCAACACTACAATAATCCCAGATTTAGATGTCTCAAAGACACTGCCCCATACGGTCAACCCCTTCAGAAATATCTTAAAGGGAAACGTCCATGTCCCGGCAGGCCCCACCTCCATGTGAAGTGGGGATCGATTAGCAAATGCATAAATTTTATAAACTCTCCCACTTGCTGCTGATTATTTAATTTTAATTCATATCTGGTTGATCCTGTGCCCTCCCTGCCGGCATTTTCAGTTCCAACTCCCTCCCCCTTGTGCCCACGAGCAGCTGGGGTGGCTATATTGTTTGATTTTTAAACAGCTCAGGTTTGGAGCCAGTGTATGGCCAGAACATATGGAGACCAGTTACACACAGCGAGCATACCTGTTAATCTGTAACTGGTCTCAGAATTACAAGTACACTGATAGACTCCAAACCGGAGCTATTTGAAGTTACCACATTACAGATTATCTGTATTGTGGTTAACTTCAAACAGCTCCGGTTTTGATTCTATCGGTGTACTTGTAATTCCGAGACCAGTTACAAACTAACAAGTATGTTAGTCACCAGGACCCGGAGCAGCACCGCTCTGCAGCACCGAGGATCCACCACAGCCAGGCCCAGCAACCATGGGCCGCGACACTAGGGGGAGCCTGCACCTCCGTGGAAGTGACTGCCAAGGTGGCGCCAGTGACACGACTCCAGAAGGAATCATGCCGCTCCTCCAGTGCCACAAAAGATGCCTCCTCCTCCTCCTCGGCAAGGCTTGAAGTGGAGGAGGCCTCCTCCTCACCGGGCCGTATAGACCCGGGGGGCCCAGCAAAGGGTCTAAAGTCCTGGTCTGGGAAGCCCGCGGGTGAAATCGTCCGCCGAAAGTTGGCAGGCCTGCCGACTTTAAATGCGTGGATTTCCAGTATGCGGTGGTCCATGGAAATACAGGGCTCGCAATGATCCATATCATGGCTGGGTGGTCCCAGGCACCGAAGGCAAACATCATGCTGATCTGAAATGGAAAAATGCCGGCCACAGGAGCACTGAAGCATGGCCCGCTTTGGATTTAAGTTTTGCCCCCGAACCGGACATGATTCGAAAACAACTAAATAAACAGAACAGATCACAGTGCCATTGAATTAATAAATGAAATGGTCTTACTGTCTTCAATGGTGTCAGGATGGAGAACCGGGATGAGGAGTCATCAAAGATTCGGCGTTGAAATACGGTGTCAAAAAGACCTAATGACATACTTTTTTCTGAACTCGTGCAGCAGGTGTGGCCTCAATGGCAGGAGAAACAGAACTGGGATGGAGGAGGAGTCTAGGGCGCCTAACGGCCATCCCACACACACCACGCAATGTGTTGCTTACGTGGGCGGTGCCAACGGTGCTGACTCCTCCCTCCAAAAAAAAAACCTCTCATGGCGAGTGCGCGCATCCGGCTTATACCCAACAGTAATGAACGGTGAGGACTGACAAGGGAATATTTATCACTGTTTGCAGATGATATTTTGCTTACATTGACCTCCCTTGACACATCCATCCCTGCGGTATGGGAACTACTACAAGAATTTTGACTATTAGCGGGATATAAAATAAACTATCAAAAAACAGAAGTTTTGTTGTATAACTACAAACCCTCACAATACCCAAGACATTCCTACCCATTTAAATGGCAAAGGGTGGCTATGAGATTTATTAATTTATTTATTCAAATGTTTCACCAGGAAGGCACACTGAGCAACAAGTTGCTCATCTCCTGGTGCAACCTGGGGGGTAGGGAGCAATGGAACAGAATACAGAGAAATGTTACAATGTTGGAATACAATTTGCTTACTTCCATACAATGCAAGCAGGAGGGATTACAGGTGGATAACATTGACTAACAATGCAACAGTTAAGTATAGTAGATATGAAGACACATATAGCAAACAGGCAACCGTTGGTAACACTGGAACACATATAATAACTTTGCAACAATATGTAGCACTAGATGGTAAGGTGACCCAACAGTAATTGGCAGCCATTAGTGTAACATAGATACACAAGATTTACACTGGTTGGAGTAGAGGATGAATGGAAGGAAGGAACGAAAAATTGTGGAGGGTAGAATGGAAGAAGGGAAAGGAAATTTACAGAGAGACAGACAGAGCACGATTTTCAAGGCAAACAGAGATGACAGGGTGGACTAAAGTGTATATAAGAGGGGTATAGGGGTAGGTTATAAGAAAAAATTACTCACCTTAGTAATTGCTTTTCTTCTCATGGAGTCTTGCTATATTATGACTATATGCAGTCAGCCACTGCAGCTGAACTGCCCCGGAGAGGAAAGAGTTAACTCCAGAGAGTCTGGAGTTCCACAGCGCGAGGGCGCTATACCAAAGCTCTATCTGGCCAGTTCCAAATGAAACTGTCAGATCTTTGAAGCTAACACTAAGCAACAAGTCTGTGTGGAAACTCTACACTAGCCAAGTGGCTACCTACTAGTAGGAATAACAACAATATAAACAACAATATAAACAGCAATAATAATAATAACAATGAATAATAGTATTATTAGTTTCTCCTAACAAAGCACTATTAGACCCCCTTCCCCAAGACTCAAGTCCAGGAAGGGGCCAACATAACAAAACAGAAATACCTAATTCCCTAACCCTAAATAAAGGAGTGAAGGGAAGAACTAAATAGCATGACACAGTGCTTGCACTAATTTGCCACCCCTACCCAAGTAGAAGTTCTGAAAGGGGCAGGAGGAGAGGTGGTCATAATATAACAAGACTCCGTGAAGAAGAAAAGCAATTACTAAGGTGAGTCATTTTTTTCTTCAAACACCATGAAGTCTTGTATATTATGACTATATGCAGATTACACAGCAGTACCTCCATGGAGGAGGGTCAGAACCTACTTAGGAAATAGGCTCTGAAGCACAGCTGTGCCAAAACGAGCATCTCTCCTGGACTGAATATCCAGGGGATAATGCTTGCTAAAAGTGTGAACTGTTTTCCAAGTAGCAGCTTGACAGACTTCCAGAATGGGAATGTCTCTAGCAGCCGCTAGAGATGCAGCTGTACCCCTGGTGGAGTGAGCCCTTAGTCCTGAGGGGGGTTCTCTACCTAGTTTTTGATAACTAAATTGGATACAAGAGACAATCCACCTTGCAATTGTCCTCTTAGTGGCAGGTTTCCCTTTGCCAACCTCGCCATAGGTAAGGAAGAGTTGGAGGGATTCGAACCTGTGACCCTTGGTGCGTTCCAAATAGTAGCTTTGGCTCTTTTGACGTCCAAGCTGTGCAGACTCCTCTCACCTGAGGAAGAATGCTCAGTGAAAATACTGAAGAAGATGGATTGGTTCAGGTGGAAATCTGAAACCACTTTTAGGCAAAACTTTCTGTTAGTCCTGAGGACTACCTTATCTCTGTGGAAAGAGATAAAATCTTCTTCCACTGACAGGGCCTCTGAGTTCACTTATGCGTCTGGCAGAAGTGATAGCCACTAGGAAAACAGTTTCCAAGTCAGAAACTTGAGCTCTGCTGAGGACAGAGGCTCAAGGGGGTTGCATTAACTGAGCAATGCAAACATTCAGGTCCCAAGCGGGAGCTGGTTCTCAAAAGGAGGGTTGGTGTGAAGTAACCCTTTAAAAACTTGGAAAGCACAGGGTGAGAAGAAAGGAAGCAGGCTTCCTGCTGACAGAAAAGCAGAGACAGCTGCCAGATGAACCTTTAAGGTAGCTGGCCTAAGGCCTAAAGAATTTAAATGGACCAAATAGTCCAGTAAAATGGGCAGATCAGCAGATTCGGGATAATCTGCTTCTCAGAGCACCAGATGGAAAACCTTTCCACTTAGAATTGTAAGTGGCCTCTAGTGGAAGGCTTCCTTGAAGCCTTTAAAATATCCAAAACACCTTGAGAAAGGTGTAAGTCAGCAATTCTAACTCCTCAAGAGCCATGCCTTGAGATGGAGGATTTGAGGTCCGGATACCACACTCTCCCCTGTGCACAGGCCAGTAAGTCATGGACTCTGGGCAAGCTCAGGGCAGGGTGGACTGTCAAGGACAGAAGCAGTGGGTACCAGGGCTGTCTGGCCCAATCTGGAGCAATCAGAATCACCTTGCAGGGCTGAGATCTGATTTTTACTAGTACCCTGAAAAGAAGGGGAAAGGGGGGAAAGGCATACAGGAACTTCCCTTCCAATCCAACTGAAAGGCGTCCAGGGGGACTGATCCCAGCACTGGAGGCCTGCAACAAAACAGAGGAAGTTGGTGGTTGTCTGGGGCTGCGAAAAGATCTATCTGAGGGGTGCCCCATCTGGCAAAGACTGACCCCAGCACCTGAGGATTCAGAGCCCATCCGTGATGGCCCTGAGAAATCCTGCTGAGGGCATCCGCCAGGACATTGTCCTTCCCTGGAAGGTGAACTGCTATCAGGGAGGTGTTCAGGGAGTAAGCCAGAGACCACAACTTCATTGCTTCGGTGCACAAGGCTGATGACCGAGTGCCCCCTTGCTTGTTGATGTACCACATTGTTGTGGTGTTGTCTGTCCTGACTTGAACTACTTTGTTCTGGACAGAATCTGAAAACGCCTGAAGAGCTAAAAGGACAGCTCTGAGTTCCAAAAGATTGATGTGGAGCAGAGATTCCTGGGGAGCCACACTCCCTGAGTGGACAGGTCGCCCAAGTGAGCTCCCCACCCTAACAGAGAAGCATCCATGGTGAGGGTGAGGGATGGGAAACAGGAATGAAAGGAACCCTTGTTTTAGATTGCTTTGATCCTGCCACCAGTGTAAGGCCAGGATCAGGGTTTGGGTCACTGGAACCAATTTGGAAAGGGGTCCCTCCTTTGAGACCAATAGGCCTCAAATGGAACTGAATGTCCTCATCTGGAATCTTGCTCCTTGCACTACAGCTGTGGGAAGCAGCCATGTGCCCTAGGAGTTGCAGAAAATGCCTTGCTGGTCGAGAGCCCGCAGGGTAAGGGAGGATGCCAGGGCAATGAGTCTGTCTACCCTTTCCTGAGGGAGAATGCCCTGGCTAACTTTGTGTTCAATTCTGCACCTATGAAAGTTAGTACCTGAACTGGTTCGAGAACTGACTTTGGTAAATTCAGCAGGAATCCCAGGGAAGTGAGAAGCTGCTGGGTGACTTGCAAGTGGGATTTTACCTGATCTGGGGACTGACCCACTATGAGCCAGTCGTCCAGGTAGGGAAACACAGCAATCCTTGCCTTCTTAAATGAGCCACTACCACAGCTAGACATTTCAGTGAATACCCTTGGCGCAGAGGTAGGCAGAAGGGCATTGCCCTGAACTGAGGTAGTGGCCTGAGGGTAGTTCAAACCTGAGGTACTTTCGGTGAGAAGGCCTGATCAGAACATGAAAATAGGCATCCTTGAGGTCCGGGAAGCTAACCAGTCCCTGGTCTCAGGAGGGCAAAATCATTGTCAGAGTTAACATTTTGAACTTTGGTTTCAAAAGATGCTTGTTCAGGTACCTTAAATCTAAAATGGGCACACCATTCTCCCTGTCTTTTTGGGGTAGAAAGTATCTTGAGTACAGCCCTTGCCCTGATGGCAAGGAGGGACCCTTTCTACTGCTTTGCAGTCCAAAGAGAAGAAACCTCTGCTTCCAAAGCAAGGGCTTCTGAAGGATTTGCAAGGGAAAATGTCTGGCTCTCATCTTCGAAACTGTTTGAAGCTGAGAACCAGACCCTGGCCTATTACCTCCAGAACCCACCTGTCCAGTTAGGGACACCCAGTTCTGGCCGAAATAAACCAACCTGCCCCCCACTGTTACAGGAGAATCGGCCCTGGGCACCCCATCAGGGTGCCTGCTTGGCAATAACCTTAGGCTGAGGAGGGGCGGTTTACTTGTGCCCGTCTACCTCTGCCTCTAAAAACACCCTCTGTGCAAATGCAGAGGAGGCCTGAAATTGGTAAAAAGGCCTGTGGAAAGGCCTGCCCCTACCTCTGGGAGGCGTGCCTCTGTGGAGTGGCATGCCTCTCCTTAGCCTGGGCACTTTTGTAGAGTAGTTCTGTATTCATCCATCTTTTCATATAGTTTTCTGTTTGTTCCCAAACAGAGAATTACCTACAACAGGAAAATCCATAGCCTTTGACTGAGTATCTTGGGACAGATTAGTGCATCTGAGCCATGCCAACCACGGAAAGCTACAGAAGTGGCCATGACCCTAGAGGAAACATCATTAACATCAACAGCAGTATGAAATTGAACTTTAGAGGCTTCAATGCCATCAGCAGCCACCTGTTCCAACTCACTAGCCAGATGGCCATGGGCCTGCTTGGCTAACTGCAATACTGTGTCCCACCTAGATTTCTGATATCTAGCCACATAAGCCATATAATTTGCCTCCTGAGTCCCAAAGAAGCTGCCATATACTGTTTTTCGCCATGGCATCAATCTTCCTGGAATCCTTATCAGGAGGATGTGAGGCCAGAGGAATAATAGCCTTGTCACAGGCTGCAGCTTGTACCACACCTACATGACTACACTGCTCAGTGAGGAAGTCTGTATCAGAGCCTGACAAGGTATATCTTCTGTCCATTTTTTATCTACAGGAGGGACAGAATGAGGATTTTTAAAATCTTTGTTGTTTGCTTCTAAATGTCTTATGCAAAGGAATAGACAACCTCCTAGACTCTGGTATATCCATCATTTCTACATAATCAGGCCCCTCTTGCTCATCCACAGCTTCCTCTAAAGGAAGCTGGAGGGTTTCTGCAACCTTTTTGTAAAACATAAAATGAGAAGGGGACTCAGACAGAATAGGAGGAGATTCTAAAGGTCTGTCTGAAGAAATGTCCGGTTCAATGGGCACGTCCAGACCCTCCCAGCCACACATGTAATGATCAAATTCGTCCTCCCTCTCCTGTGATTCATAAAATTCCTCAACATCATACTCCTGAACCACTGGCACTGAACGAACCAACCTTTACCAACTGTAGGTGGTTCGGCAGGACCCTAAGGATAGTGACTGGACAATCTGTATGGCTTTAGCTATTTCTGCAGCAGTTGGAGAGACATTTTGGACTCCAAACCTACTGATTTCTTTGTCTTTTTCACTGAGACTGGTTCTCCTGAACCAGCCTTCCTTTTGCCGAGGAAGTTCTCGCCCTGGTCAGAGGGCACTCCTCTGGTCCAGTGGGTACTGGACCGGGCTGGCCATCCGGGTCAGCGGACTTCTTGGCCTCCTCGCCCCTGAGCCGCCCAATCTCTTTCCAGGGTGGCTGCAGGAAATTTTACACACCTGGCAGTCTGACAGGAGGTGGTCAGCCCCCAGACAATAAACACAAGTGGTGTGTGGGTCAGCCTTGGCAAAGGCTTCCCCACAGACATCACAGTGTTGAAACCCAGTGGGCCCGGTTTTTCTTTTGGGTTTCTCAGACATAATGCCAGACTAACCAAAAACTTGCCCTTTTGATGGCAGTGCCAGGCAAGACACCCTTATTGGTTCCTAAACGTGTCACGGGTATTTGAAAAAACCTATTTTAAAAGCAAGGTTTTTTTAGAACTGATAAGAACCGGGAACCGCACTCTAAAAGCCCAACCACACTTTAAAACGTTAAATTAAGCAAACCGATCGGTTCAAAACCGAACCGATAATTGAATTTCCACACAGACTTTAAATTTTCTACTTACGGTTTACCAGATAGAGCTTTTAACGAAATGCGTAAAATAAATACTTTTGCGGTTCAAATGAACTGAAAATACTCGCGTGAACGAAAATGAACCGATGTGAAGGAGCTGATCTCCGGAGCGACTGTTCAGTGAAGCAGAGTAAAGAATCTGACAGTTTCATTTGAAACTGGCCAGATAGAGCTTTGGTATAGCGCCCTCGCGCTGTGGAACTCCAGACTCTCTGGAGTTAACTCTTTCCTCTCCGGGGCAGTTCAGCTGCAGTGGCTGACTGCATATAGTCATAATATAGCAAGACTTCATGGTGTTTGAAGTGCTTAATTGAGTGTAGGGGTAGGCCAGTGTTAGGCTATGTTAACCAGAAAGGGGGGTAGGAGGAGAGGAGAGGTAGAATGTGGCAGGGTGACAAGACAGAGAGGTATTGTAGGTGGGGGGTATCCAAGGGTGGGGAGCTGAAATTCAACAGTGTCCTGTTATCCCTATCTGGGCAAGGCGGTGGACAGCCCTACTGGTACGGCACCGGTTATAGGTGATGACAGATTTATATATACTGATGCAAGAGAGGGGGGTGTTTGGAGAGGGATGTTGTGGAGGGGTAGCAGAGGTCAACTATATTGGGGGGTAGTACCCCACCAGTGTGTGGGTCACCCTGCCTGCACAAGGCAGTGATCTAGCAGTGACTAAGGGGGGGGGGTGCAGTAAAAGGAGAAATAGGGGAAAGGGGGTAAAGCTGTTGCCCACCATGTGCTATGGATCCTGCCTGCACAAGGCAGTGATCGAGTTCACAGGAGGGAGGTAGATTAAGGGTAGAGAAAGAAGAAAAAAATTACTCACCATAGTAATCTTCTTTCTTCCCAGCGATGTTCAGATATTCATAACTTTATGCAGTAAGCCTGGTGGGTTGGACTGCCCAGAGAGATAGAATACATGCAAATGATGGAACTCTTTGCACATGAACATCTTTCAAACACTGCCTCTACTAACTGCTTATGTTCTAAATCTCTTCAAATTTTATAAAATGAGCCTGGAAAGTAGGCCCAGAATTATATAGTACTATAATTTTATAATTAAAATTGGGGTTTTCCCAATAATGTAAAATTTTAAACAGTAAAAACTCCAACTGGAGAAAACATTCAAGTAGGTTAGAACAAAATGCCAGAGAAAAAACACCCAAAAAAGGCAGAACACAATGACCTGATTTACCCCAACTGTTAACAGGTGTAGGGTAAGGAACACTCCAAGAGTGTATGATAATAAGGGTGGCACCAGCATGCGGAGTGCAGAGGCTGAAGTTCTTGAAGGGGAGGTAGGGAGGGAAGTTATGAATATCTGAGCATCACTGGGAAGAAAGAAGACTGCTATGGTGAGTAATTTTTTCTTCTAACCCCAGTATTGCCCAGAATATTCCTAACTTTATGCAGACTACCAAGCAGTACCACTGGAGGTGGGCACAGAACTTTATTTTGGAAACAGACTTTGCAGGACTGCTGTGCCAAACCTAGCATCACCCCTTGATAAAATATCCAGGTTGTAGTGCTTTGTAAAGGTGTGTACTGTTTTCCAGGTAGCTGCTTTACATATGTCCAGTAATGGAAAATCCTTGGCAGCTGCTAAAGTAGCAGCTGTCCCTCTTGTGGAATGAGCCCTCAAATGTGATGGGGGCTCCCTACCAGCCTTTGTGTAACAGAACTGGATACACTGGACTATCCATCGAGAAATGGATCTTTTCGAAGCTGGATTACCTTTTCCCACATCCCCATAGGTCAGGAACAGCTGCTTTCTTTCCTGTCTATGGGCTTTTGAGGCTGTCACGTAGTAACTGAGAGCCCTTTTCACATCTAAACTGTGGAGTCTTCTTTCACCAGAAGTGGAATGGTCAGTGAAAAAGACAGGAAGAGTGATGGACTGGTTTAAATGAAAGTCTGAGACTATCTTGGGGAGAAATTTTCTGTTTGTTCTAAGGACTACCTTATCCCTATGAAAGGAGATACAGTCCTGATCTATACAGACAGCCTGAAACTCACTGATCCTTCTTGCAGACATCATAGCCATGAGGAAAACTGTTTTCCAAGTTACATATTTTAGATGAGCTGTGACCATGGGCTCAAAAGGAGAGCTCATGAGTTTAGCTATGCAAACATTCAAATCCCAAGTAGGCATTGGTGCCCTATGGGATGGATGTAGATGACTTAGACCCTTAAAAAATCTTTTAAAAATGGGACCTGAAACTATGGTTACCCTTGCTCCAGCAGAGAGGTAAGCAGAGATGGCTGCCAAATGAACCTTCAGAGAACTGGATTGCAACCCAGAGGAATGCAAATGAGAGAGATAATCCAGGACCACTGGAATCTCAGCCTGTCCTGGTATGAGTGATCTGTTAGAGCACAAAAAAGAAAACCTCTTCCATTTAGAAGGATAGGTTTTCTTAGTAGAAGGTTTTCTATAAGCTTTCAAAATGTTTAGGACAGATTGAGAAAAGTTAAATTTTGCATATTCTATGTCCTCAAGAACCAAGCCTTGAGGTTGAGTGACTGCAGATTTGGGTACAACAGAGTGCCCTGATTTGGAGGTCAGTAGGTAGTGTCCCCGAGGGAGATGCATCGGTTTTGTGACAGACATGGAGAGCAGAAGAGAGTACCATGACTGCCTCGGCCAATCAGGAGCTATCAAGATCAGTGATGCTGGATGGGATCTGAGCTTGAGCAACACTCTGTGAACTAGAGGAAAAGGAGGGAAAGCATAAAGGAACATCCCTGACCAATCCAGGGTTAGGGCATCCAAAGCAAGTGTGCCCTTGCCTGGTGGTCTGCAACAATACTGTGGCAGATGGTGGTTCTGGTGGGAAGTGAACAAGTCTACCTATGGAGTGCCCCACCTTCTGAAAATAGCCTGTACCACCTGTCTGTTTAAGGTCCATTCGTGATGGGTCTGATTGATTCGGCTCAAAAGCATCTGCCAGAATGTTGTCCTTTCCTGGCAAATGGATTGCTTGTAAGGATATTCCCAGAGAATAAGCTACAGTCCAGATATGAACTACTTCTGTGCAAAGGAGGTCCAACCTGGTGCCTCCTTTTTGTTTATATAATACATTGTGATGGTACTGTCTGTTCTGATCTGTACCACCTTTCCCTGTATTAGGGGAGAAAAAGCTTGCAGAGCTAGTAGAACTGCTCTGAGCTCCAGCAAGTTTATATGCTGGAGGGACTCTGCAACTGACCAGGTACCCTGGGTGGTGTGCTGCCCTAGATGGGCGCCCCAGCCCAACAGGGATGCATCTGTTGCGAGGACCATTGAGGGATTCTCCTGTTGAAAAGGGATCCCTTTTCTTAAATTTGATTCCTCCTTCCACCACAAGAGGGCCTGTAACAGTGCCTTTGTTACTGGAATGAGCTTTGAAAAAGGATCTTTTTTCTGGGACCAGTGAGCCCTGAGGCGGAACTGGATGTCCATCATGTGAAATCTGGAACCATGCACAGTGCCTATGGCAGCAGCCATATGACCCAGCAGCTGGAGAAACTGTCTTGCAGGTTTTGCTTTGTGAAGACGAAGGAATTTGCCACTGACTGAAGGTTTTGCACTCTCTCCAGAGGCAGATAGGGTCTGGCCTGCAAGGTATTTATTTCTGCTCCTATGAACTGCAACCCTTGTGTGGGGGTAAAAGCAGACTTTTTGTGATTTATCAGGAATCCCAGGGATTCTAGGAGGTCCTGAGTGACCTTTAGATCCTGCTGTACCTTCAGTGGGGATTTTCCCACCACTAGCCAGTCGTCCAGGTAAGGGAAGACAGTGATGCCCTGTCTCCGAAGATGTGCTACTACAGCAGCTAGACACGCTGTGAATACCCTAGGGGCCAAAGAAAGGCTAAAAGGCAGGGTTGAAAACTGGTAGTAACCTGAAGGGAGTCAGAATCTGAGATATCTGTGGTAAGACTCCCTTATGGGGTTGTAGAAATAGGCATCCTTTAGGTCCAGTGATGCTAGCCAATCTCCCTTTTGGAGCGTTGGCAGAATCACAGCTAGTGTTACCATTTTGAACTTTCTTTTCTTTAGATGCTTGTTTATTTAAAGCTCTGACATCTAGGATAGGCCACCACTCCCCAATTTTCTTTATTGTTAGGAAATACCTGGAATAAAAAACCCTTCCCCGCAGGGATTTTGGAACTGGTTCTACTGCCTTCAGCTGTAGCAGGTTTTGAACCTCTGACTCTAGCAATGTTTTTTCTGATAGTGAGGAGGAGCTGAAAACTTATTTTCTGTAGAGTTAGAGATTTGAATTCCAGAGACAGACCTTGACCCACTACCTCCAGAACCCACTTGTCTGTGGTAATTTTTAACCAGGCATGAAGGAAGTGAGACAGTCTGCCTCCCACTGGTAGGGAGGAAGCGGCCTGTGGTTCAGGGGGTCTGTTTTGACTGTGGTCGAGGCTGAGTTTGGGATCCTTGCCTCTCCTTCCCCTGATCTTGGAGTATCCCTGCTGTGGATACTGCTGGTACTGGGGTAAGGCCACTAGCTGAAAGAAGGGCCTGGTATAAAAGGACCTGCCCCAGACTCCCCTTCTGTAAGGCCTGGTGGATGGTGAAAGCTCTTCTTAGCACACAATTGCTTCTGTAAGTGACATATACTCATCCACCTTCTTCATGTATGCCATAATGGACTCCCCAAGAGAGAGTTTCCCTCTAGAGGAAAATCCAAGGCCTTAGAACTGGGTATCTTGAGTGAGGTTTGTGCCCTAAGCCAAGCAAACCTCCTCTGTGCCAATCATAGCCATCCATCTGGCTGCAGTATCATTGGTGTCAGCAGCCATCTGGAATTGATACTTAGCTGCCTCTAACCCAAACCTGGCAGTTTCAGCCAGGTCATCTGGACAAGGAGAGAGAGCTTTCTGGGTTATAGCCACGACTGACTGCCACAGTGACTTCTGGTACTGGGCAGCATAAGCCCGGAAGGTACTCTGGCTGACAGCCAAAGAGGCTGACAGGTACCCTTTTGGCCATGCTAGCCAATCTTCCTGGGAGTCCTTGTCCGGAGGAAAGAGGACAGTGGGACCCTGGCTTTACTCACAAGCAGCTGAATACCCCCTGATATCTGGATGGGGAGAAAAGAAAAATTACTCACCTTAGTAATGTTGTTTCTCTAATGGAGTCTTGCTATATTATGACTATGCAGTTTGTCCCACCATTAGAACTGCTCCGAGGTGAAAGAGTTAACTCCATGCAGGGCATGGAACTTAGAGCCAGACACACAGTTAGAAAAGCTCTGTCTGGAATATTTCAAACTGAAACCGTCAGATCTTTATGAAGCAAAACTTCACTAAGGTTCTGTGTGAAGTTGTAACCTACACTAGCCAACTGGCTACTTAAATAGTTAATCATTTTCCTGGTCCCAACACCAAGACTCAAGTCAGGGACCAGAAAAGAAGATAAGATAAAATAAAACACAACACCCAAACACCCCAAAAAGAAGGGGTGGAAAACATAAAAGGGGCATCAATAAGTGCTAACAGTGGACTGCCCACCCCATACCCAAAGTAGAAGTTCTGAGAGGGCAGGCTGGGGGAGATCATAATATAGCAAACTCCATTAGAAGAAACAACTTACTAAGGTGAGTAATTTTTTCAAACAACATGAAGTCTTGCTATATTATGACTATAGCAGACTGAACAGCAACTCCATGGAGGAGGGACAGAACCTATTAGAATAGGCTCTGAAGCACGGCTGTGCAAACTGAGCATCCCTCCTGGCCTGGATATCAAGGAGAATGCTTGTGAGAAGTGTGTACTGCTTTCCAAGCAGGCTGCTTGACAGTATCTTCTAAGATAGGGATGTCTTTGCAAGCAAGGCTAGAGATCAACTGCCACCTCTGGCAGAGTGAACCCTCAGCCTGAAGATGAACCTTGACCCAGTTTTGATAACAAATGGATACAAGAGACAATCCACCTGGCAATGGATCTCTTAGTGGCAGGTTTCCTTTCCCAACCTCACCATAAGTGAGAAACAGTAGGAGGAGTCAAACCTGTGACCCTTGAGCAATGCTTTATGTAGTAACTTAGGGCCCTCTTAACATCTAAGCTGTGCATCCTCCTCTTCAACAGAGGAGGAATGCTCAGTGAATAAACACTGAAGTAGAAATAGATTGATTAGGTGAAATCTGAAACCACCTTAGACAAAAAACTCCCTCTTAGTCCTGAGGACTACCTTATCCCTGTGAAAGGAACAAAGTCAGTCTCTCATTGACAAAACTTGTAACTCACTTATGCACCTGGCAGAAGATGACTACTATGAAATAACAATTTCACAAGCAGAATACTTAAGCTCTACCGCGACAGAGGTTCAAGGGGAAGTTGCATCAGCTGAGACAATGCATACATTAAGATCCCAGGCAGGGCAGGGGTCTCTGAATGGTGGATTGTAGAAACAATCCCTAAAAACTTAGGAAAATACAGGGTGAGCAGAAAGAGAAGAAGGGCTTCTGCTGAAATAAAAAGCAGCTGCGCAAATGCACTTTCAGGGTAGCTGGTCTCAGACCAAAGAATGAATGGACCATATAAACCAAAACAGCGGGCAAATCAAAGATTCAGGAAATATGCTTCCAGAACCACATGGAAAACCTTTCCATTTGGGACTCAAAAATACCCTAGTGGAAGGCTTCCTAGAAGCTTTCAAGATTCAAAGAACACCTTGAGAAAGTTGCAATCACCAACTCTAACTCCTCAAGAGCCAGGCCACTTGGGAGGATTTGAATTCGATACTAGACTCTCCTAAGCACAGGTTAACAGTTGTATTCCTGGGGAGACACAGGGAGATGGACTACACAGAGGAGTGGGTACCAGGGCTGCTCGCCCAGTCTGGAGCACCAGATCACCTTGCAGGGCTGAGATCTGGTTTGACTACACCTTAACAGGGAGAGGAAGGGGGAAGGCATAGAAACTTCCTTCCCGAATGCATGGGACAGACATAAGGCAATTCTTGTGGGGTAGGAAGAAATAGGCTGTTGGTTAACTAGGATCTGCGCCTATCCTGTAGGTAGGAAAATGGGCAGACTAGATGGGCCAAGCGGTCCTTATCTGCCACAAGTCTATGTTTTGTTGTTTCTACCAGTGAGGAACTCCGATGAGCCCTCCTCCTTCTTGTCTTGTCTTCTCTTCTATCTTCTCCAGGAACACCTGCAAGAAAAAGAAAGACAACACACACTCCTAATCTGCATACACAGTCTACCTAAACCCCTACCATCAAAACACTGAAGAATCCCAAAAATATTTTTTTTTTTTTTTAGAAAAGGTAGAAAAACAGTATATACATTAGAAAACAGTAGAAAACAACAACATTATTTACAATACACATTTGGGGGGATGGAGTGCCCTAAAAGTCCCAACTAGTGACCACAGCGCCCAAAGGCTAGTCCATTAAAGAGTCTCTCTTGGGCCGCAGCCCGGTGAAGCACAGTTCTAGCAGGACACAGTCCCAAAGGGGAGAGTCTTTGAGGACAGTTCACACATTCTGGAGTCTGCTAGTGTAGGGTGTGTACTGCAATGTCATAAAGATAGAAAAGTTCGGACCAGCCCCTTGTAGTACGAAAAATCTGAACCGACCTGTACCTCAGACGAAGACTCTCCCTGGCAGCATTTCTTCCGATACAGCTGGGCGGACAGCTTCCGGAAACTACAGGAGGGCACATCTGGGAACTGCTGGGAACTGCTGGGATGATGTCATCTCTGGAGATGGAACCTTAGAACAGGAACAAAAGGAAAACAGCTGGTCTGATGTCATCCGATTACTAGGCGATGAACAGGTTACAGCTGGCTGGTGTCCTGTCTGGATCTGAAGTCATCTGGTGGGCCAGTCGATGGATTCTGGAAAGGCCAGTACTGTAGAACTGATGAATGGGGCACCTGAGTCTTAGATGTTCATACTGGCGGTTCAATAAAGGCACTTCACAAGCTGGTGTGGCAGTATTGACTACCACTGCTCTGCTTTCCATTTAGTAGGCACAAGCACATTCGCTGGGAGGTCCTTGCACTGAGGCCAATAGTACCGGGGTCAGGAGCTTGAATTATTACCCTGCCTGTGCATATAATCTCACAGTGGAGATTTCACGTCCTCTTCATCCACCATTCACACTATGTCCATAAACAGTCCTGCCTCTTCCACTGGGTATATTTTCATGAAACAGTCTGTTCTTTATGTGCTTGTTTGCACCAGGATGCACATATTTCATTGTTTCGGCCCAGATCCAGGATTTCTGCTGTTCTCAATCTCCTCCCAGACTCTCTGAGGAAAGGTAGGAAAGGTCATCCCATAGATCTCATTTGCCTTCCTCATGAACCAGTCTCTCCTCTTTACTAGCTTTGGTCAACCTGAGACCGCTGGCCTGGCTTGGGGGTGGCCAGTCCTGGTTCTGCCAGCTACGCATCCTTAATGAAATTAAAAATGGATCCCTGACTTCTTCTTCTTCTTGCATAGCCAGGGCAGTGGCATCACCACTCTCTTCCGTGCATTCTTCCGAGGCAAGAGCTTGAGGCTGTGTACCCGTTCCTTTTACACAAGGCCACATAGGTTCCCCCTCATCTTCTTCCTCACTGAGGATCTGAGCCCAGGAGTGAGCAGTCGTCCTCACTCCTGAGACTATCCACTCATCACTAGGTGCAGAGGTCGACACCTCCCATTCAAAGGCCTCCTGCATCTCATCTTCTCCTATGAGACTTGGGCTAGGCCCCACCAGGGGTCTACTGATGCTTTATCCAAACTTTCCTTCTGAGATCCAGCATCCAAACTTCAACTTCTGGTTCTGTTTCTAACTCTGCACCCTCTAGCTTTATGCCACACTCCCCCGAGGGGCCTTCTTCAACAGGCTCCACCTGGTGCTGTGTGCTGCCAACTGCAGATTCCTGAACCTTTGTCCATGTGGGAGCCAAACAATCTGAGGCACTTTATACGCCATATTTTTCTAGGCATCCAGCACAGTGAGGTATCATGAAGACGTCCCTTCCAGCATTCAAGCATATTTGACACACATGCACTGGATAACCAGGAATCACCACATGAGGAGGCAGTTGTCCTCCATAGTACCACTTTTCAATGTCCCTCAGTCTATTCACTGCTGCTGTTACTGCAACCCAGGCATGATCCGGATAGCGAGGTGGTCCTGAGGCCATAACTGCAGAAAAACAACAAAAGCTCACTGTAACTGAAAGTCCCACTTTACTGAACACCTTCTTTACTTTTAAAATGGCTCCTCTGCTGCTGTGTTTACTTTACTACCCCACCCTGTAATGGAGGCGGCAGCACTCCTGTGCATCAACATTCAGAAATTGGATCAAGCCATCACGCATCTGATTATTACACACTACTGATAACTTTTGTTCAAACTGCACAAACTTGCACTGTTCTTTTTCTAAACACATTTACATGATTTTCATGGACTTTTCTACATTGTTGGAAACATTTTTTTAACTCACAGTCCCTTAAAGTTTGGTTTTTAAGCACAGGATTGCCTGCAAACTAGTGCTGCATATTTGGCTACAACTCACAGTCTCTCTCTGGCTTTAAACTTTAAACTGATGCTGAACTCATTACTATGCACACAGTCAATGGCTTAACAGACTTGCACTTGCCGGTAGGACTTGACACAGTCGTTACTTGCAAAGCGACTACACAGCTGCACACATATTTAGATGGCTTTTGGCAAAAAATCGCTGTTTGAGCAATTTCACTGTTGGTACTTACTGTTATCAGTAGCTGTTAGCTGCGATGGGGAAAAACGGCCTGTAGCCAGTCTTGGAGGCCTCAGAACAGAAACGTGTGGGCAGTCCTGCCAATCGTCTCCTCGACCACCACACTCGCAATTTAGACGATCGAAATGTGGGTTGAGCCCGATTTTAAACAAACAAATCTATTTTTAAATGTTTTACAGCGCTTTTTAAACTCTGCAATGCTCCTCCACAAGCCAGTACATGCACTCCACTTACACTCCCTCTCGAATGCTGGGGCAGTCACTGTAGAGCTGGCTGAGGGGTGGGACTGATTGCAGCCTCACCAATCACACGACGCCATGCAAATGAGCCTCTTCTTCCTCGCGAGTGCTTTTCTCCTCACGGCGATCGTGGAGCAGGCAAATTTAAACTGCAGAAAGCACTTTTTTTTTTCTCAACTGACTCCATCAAGGGAGCCTGCTTAGCATTTAACATAGCCATTCACATTGCAAGTCTCTCAGTTCATTCAAAAGCATTTCCAATGTCCAGGGCACAATTTTCCTGTTATACCCTTAGTCTTCCACACTTTTCTTTTATCACAGTTCTTTTTAAAAGCATTTCCAACGTCTAGGCACAATTTTCCTGTTGCTACCCTAGTCTTCCACACTTTTCTTTATCACAGTTCTTTTTAAAAGCATTTCCAACGTCCAGGCTACAATTTTCCTGTTGCTACCCTAGTCTTCCACACTTTTCTTACCACAGTTCTTTTTAAAAGCATTTCCTACGTACAGGGCACAATTTTCCTGTTTCTACCCCTAGTCTTCCACATTATTCTTTACCACAGTTCTTTGAAAAGCAGGCAAAAACGCTGTAAACAATTGATGCAGGACAAGGTTACACTCTTTTAGCTTTACTGCTCCTTGGTAAACAGTTGGCATTTTAAACAGCAGCATAAGATCCACAGCACACAGCAACACACTAGTTAACTTGCTTCAGCTTTTGGGCTACCCACTGCCAGATAGCCAAAACGCTAGCCCCCTTGCCCGAGCACCTTCCTTCCAGAATTAAATCCAAAGTGGTGCCTCCATTTTTGTAACCCCTGAACCCCTGCCTTTTTGCAAATGACAGGTGGCATGCTGTTGAAGCTGACAGCAGTACCTGGTGGGGACTGGGTTTGGGGAGGATTAGGTTACTCTGCACAGGGGGACCTAGGTTTGGCTACTCACAGGGGCACCCTAAATCAGAACACAGGAAGCAATAATCAGTAATGTCCAAACCAGGAATGGATTCTACAGTGTGGCTTTTATTCACGTCCAAACTGAACAAACAAAGCATAGATGGATTCTATGGGCTACATTCCTGGTAATGCAGATTAGAGACAACTGAACACTTTTTTCACATTTCCAGCCTCAGGCTCTGAACCCACCAGGCACACAGCCTTGATTCTGCACGCAGCTTTGGTTATACAGCCTGACTTGTACATCACTTGGGTTTTCCCACTGCTGCCCCCTGGCCGGCCACTTGATCCGCGTCCATTATGGAATGAACCAGTTTTCCTATTGGTGGCTCCCCAAACCACCTTAGAGCCTTCGACTCCTAGAGGGAATTTTCCTTGCATCCCACATCTGGGTACTTCCCTCATCACTGGCCAAGTGCATGAGGCAAAGTAGAAATCCACAGAGCAAATCTGTAGAGGTGGACCTGGTCACTAAAGATCGGGGGTCTCCCACCTCCAGCTCCCACAATCCATACCCTGCCATTTCTCTGGAAACTAAACAACTCTTTTGTGAAAGCTTGGCAATGTAGATTACTGGTTGACGATGTCACACCTCCTCTACATGTCTTGACTTTCCTATGTGCTGGACTTGAACATACTTTTACTTTTGGCTGCTTCTATTACTCTAGGCCTCCCACTACTCAGTAGTCCAATCCCCATTATCACACAAGTCCCAGGGTGAAAATATGGGCCCTATAGAAAGATCAGAAACTCACCCCTCCAGTTGCAGGTGCCCCACAGGCGAATTACGAAATCTTCTTGTTTCCCAAAACTCTTGGACCAAATAAGGCAGCTTCTCCACTAGCAGTAACCAGGGGATTGCCCCTGGAATTGCAGAAAAACCTTCCTGCCCCATCGGACCCGATTCAGCGGTCTCCACCACTTTAAAACTAGCTAATGTGTCTCTCTTTAGGTGGAAACACACACCTTTTTCCTAAATGTAGCCCTATGTCAGGGCTGAGGCTCCAAGAGCCTAACACAGAGCTGCTGTGCGCCTTGCATAACAAGCTCCAAACTCCAACTGACCACAGACTACTGTTCAAACCTCCCAACATTCTACTCCAACTCCCTGCTGCAGACTCCATTGTGGCTCATGCAGCTGCGACAGTTCTATGGTGTTGTCATCCCTCAGTCTCAGCTGAGACTGAGAACAGAGTGAGACAGCGTGAAACCCATTTAACTGGAGTTTCACAAGCTGCCCTCCTGCCTACCACTAGGTCTTACTGGGATTCTAGTAACCCTGGTAACAAGGGGGTTACACATGCCTAAGCATACTCTGCCTGAAACCCAGGAGAAGGCCTCGAAAAAAGCTAAGGCCTCTTCTATGCAACAGACGCAGATCTCAACAACTGTGAGTATGGATACAGAACCCCTCACCCTAGCCAGGTTCTTGGAGGAGTTTCAGCCTTTTAAGGTTGAAATGCAGAATTTAGTTGGTGAAATTAAAAGTATTTCAAACACACTGGAGGATCTTTCTCAAAGAACGGCAGATAGCAAGGTCTGCATACGTCGCTGGAAGGCAGACAAGATAGAATAGATCCTGAGCTGGTAGCAGTGAGACAACATCTGTCCAGAATGGAAAATAAAGTGGAGGATCTCAAGGGTCTAAGCCACTGCAATAATGTGGTAATTATCAGCTTACCAGAGAATGAAGAAGGCACAGATCTGATTAAGTTTGCTAAAAAATTTGTTGAGAAGGTAGCAGGTCCGTCTCCTTTCGCCCTGCTACATAATAGAGAGAGCTCATCGCTTTGCTGCCACTACCACCCCAGGGTTCAACCCCATGTACTTTCATTTTCCGTTTCTTGAATTCTCAAGAACAGCAACATTTTTTGTCCAAAGTGCGGATAAGCAAGAGTTGCAGTGGAAGGAGTTAAGCTAAGGGTAGCGCAGGATCTGCCTTTATCGAGCCATCAGAAATGGGCCCCTATCATCTCCTGGTCTCTAAGTTGATTGTGGCAGGGATTAAGTTTAGATGGCTACCCAGCTAAATTCCAAGTCTTTTCGCAGGATCCTGGGTCACTTACGAAAACTCGAGACCCGGAGACGGACCTCAAGACATGCTCTCCAGAGCTCTTCAAAACCCCTGAAGTAAGCTGTGGGAACAGTTGAGTTTATTGCTACCAGAGTAAGGAGTGTGTGTTTAAATCTTCAGTACCTTGATTTCCCCCCTTCAGTGAGTTTTTCTCTGGCCGGTATATCCTTATTCGGATTCAGAGTCTTTTTAGCCTAAGGACAACCCTGATGGGACTCGAAAAGCTACGTGGATCTCCTACTGGGGTCTTTCATGTTTTGGACTATCAGCAATACTTCAGGAACCCAGACAGTGTGTTGGGGGCCGGGAGAATCCGTTGCAGCAATAGTGTGGGGGAAAAGTTTGTGCATCTATAGTTTTTTACCTGGTTTTCAATTTTGCCATTTCGCCACTAGTTGGTGCCAGAGACCGTATTTCTGATGCTGCTTCTTTCACTGTTCGAAATCATGTTCAGTTGTAAAGAGACACTTCAATAGCAGCAATTCCTATTTTGAGGACTGCCAGGTTGAATTTATACGAATCATTTTTTTTCTATTTGTGATGCTGCAGGGTTAAAGGAGAATTTCTACATGTTAGGGAACATAGTCATGTTTAAATATAGGAGGATTTTAATTATAAAAGTTGCAGATACTTAATAGTACCTGTAGTTAGGCTTGCTTTTGTGTTCTGTTTTGAAAAGTATTTTGCAAGAGATACTACAGTACTGACTACTATTATTCCCATGTATATGTTATAGACAAATATATGGTTGATTGTATTGAATTTAAATGCTTAAGTTCATTCTATGGGAAAGTTCGATAAATATTTGTTAATGCCCAAAGGGGTATCTTTGGTTACACTTTTGTGGTTGTTCCGTTTCTTAATAATATCTGCATACGTAGGATGTTAGTTACTCAACTGTTATATAGAGGCAGTTTGCCCAGAGGTTATGAATGTATTGCTTCATTTGATATATACAGTATTTGTTGGGGGCGGGGGGTGGGGTGGAGGAGAGTTAACTGGGTGGACTATTCATAATGGACCTTGATAGAATGGGGTGGGGGTGGGAGGAGGGAACAGGGGTTTGGGAGGTTCGTTAGGTTTCATATTGGGTGGTTTATGTAAAGGGTCATTTGGTTATGCAGAAAGGAGGGTGGGGTAGGGAAGCACAGCAATCATAATGACTGGATAGGGAAGAACTATATAAAAGTACTTGACCCATAAATATCCTCTTGTTGATAGAGAGGTTAATGACTAGGATATTAGATTTTATTAGCTGAATGTGAAAGGTGCCCCGCAAGACCAAGCAATATAAAATTCTGAAGCACTTAAACCATTTAAAAGCAGATAATATGTTTATCCAGGAAACCCATTTACTGAATTCTGAAGCTTATAAAATGAGGCGACAGCAAGTAGGACAGGTTTTGCTGCTGAAGGTAACACCCAGAGTAGAGGTGTAATGATATTGTTACATAGATCTGTTCCCTTTAAGCCCCTTCAACAGGTTCAAGATCCCTTAGGTAGATTTATTTTAGTTAGAGGCTGTTTACATACCCTGGACATTTTGCTGGGTAGTATTTATGGTCCAAATATAAATACCCCAGTTTTTTGTGTGCAAGTCATGGAAGCTCTAATACCATTTTTAAATATTCCAATAATCGTTGGAGGTGATTTTAATCTTGCTTTTGACTTGTCACTAGATAGATCCGACCTTTCCCGCAAGGGTCTTTCCCCGCCCAAAGAGTTTAGAGAACTTTAGACCACTCTGGTCTTTGTGATGTATGGAGAATTCTACATCCAAATGTTCGGGAGTATACTTTTACCTCACAGGTACATGGAACTTCTTCCCTAATTGATTACGTTCTTGTTTCTCATACCCTTATACCTGGAGTAGTAGATTCCAACATTGTGGCAGGGTCACCTTCGGATCACTCGGTGGTTACCTGCCTAGTATCCTTTCCATCCCTCCCTAAAAAAGGTAGTAGATGGAAATTTAATAATTAGCTGTTAAAAGACCCTGAAGTGGTTAAATATGTTTCATCCCAAATAAATTAGTTCATTTCTATTAATCACAATTATATTATGTGGCCTGACATGGAGGGGGTGCACTTAAAGTATATTTGAGAGGGATTATAATTGGTTTGATTCTCCCGAGAAAGAAAGAAAAAGAAAAGTGATTTCATCTCTTCTCATGTCCCAATCCATCAGTACCATCAGAATTCCTCCGATTCAGAAAGAGGGATCCCCTCTGATTCTGGGCCATGCCCGCGGCCTCTCCCTAGCTCCAGGGTCTTCACCAAATGCATGGCAGTGGTGACAGCATTCTGCAGCACTGAAGGGTCCGGGTGTACCCTACCTGGGCGACGGCTGATTGTAGCCCCCTCAGGTGGGCGGAGGCGGTCCAGAGATCTGGCCCTCAGGTTTGCTCTCAGTTGGCCTCCTCATCAATGAGGCCAGTCAGAACTCATGCGAGCAGGTGATACTCGCCAGCCAGGGCAGGCTCGACTCCCTTGACCCAGGCTCGCTTCCGAGACAGGGCGGTTCTTTCAGCCGCAAATCATTTGTGGTTGGCAATCGCGCCCCTGCCAGGACTTCCTGCCTTCCTGGGCTCATGGCGGCCTGCACCAGCGTGGTCCGTTGAGCCCGTTGGTACATCATCCCATTGAGGACATTGCAGCCGATCCTGGCACTGGTCCGTTGGACCAGCCCGTGACGGCGGGGATGCCGACGCTTTCCAGCGATGGTCTTTCCGGCACATCTGCGGGAGGCATCCCGTTAAATCCGCCCCAAGCCGGCGGTCTCTTTATCACCGATGCATCTATGATGGGTTGGTGCCATCTGGGGCCGACGCCACCTCTGGTCCTCGGGTCAATGCCATATAAACCTGCTGGGCGCTGACGGTCTGCCTAGCTCTCCGCCTTCCTCCATTTCTGGAGTCAAGTGGTTTCGGTCGGACAATACCACAACCATATCTGAACTGCCAGGCGGGCGTGCTCCATGCTGTTGCAAAGGCTCTCCAGCATATGGTCCTCGTCGCAACCTGGGCGGATCTCCTAGCCATTTCGTGGCACGGTACCCTAAGCCAGGATAGGGCTGCGTCTCATGGTGGCCTCTCCTGCGGGCAGGACAAGATCTGTTCTCCCACTGGGGCACCTCAGGTGGACCTGTTGCCTCAGGAGAATCAAAGCTGGTCTATTCCATGCCCACCCCCTCAGCAGGGGCTTACTGGGGATGCCTTCTCGGGGCTGTGGACCTCTGGCCTCTTCCGCCTTTCCCCATTTCCCTTGATCACAAAAGTGCTTATACAAAGCCAGGACAAGTGAATCTGGTAGCCCAGACTGGCCCGCCAGCCAGATCTCTCCTCGCTCCAAGCTCAGGCGGCCTTCCAGCCCGCCCGGACCTGATCTCAGTGGCAGGAAAGGATTCCATCAGGACCTTCCCCTGCACCTGGCGCCCTGGTTCCTAGGTTCAGGCCTTGGGTCTCGTGAGTCCTCAGCGTCGTTGAGGCATCCGTAAGTCGACCAGGAAATGCTACTTCAATGAAGGATTTAAAACTGGTGTCAAGAAGGAGCTTGGACCCTTCCACTGCCCTTGGCAAAACTCTGAACACATCCAGTCCCTTTCAGCAAGAGCGATCAGGCCTAAAGGTGCACCCAGCAGCCCTCTGCTTACCGGCCACGGGCCGGAAGCAGTCGGTACACGGAAAATGTTGGTGCTTTCAAAACCTTGACATTTCCCCAGGTGAGAACCTCCACCTCAGTGGGATCTACTGCTGGTATTGGCCAGCTCATGGGCAGCCATCGAGCAGTGCCAGGTGCGGTATTTACCTGTCATGGAAGACACGCCTTCTTGGTGGCTATCCGTCAGCCAGAAGGTGGAGGCTCAGGTACTTTCATCAAATCTCCGCATCTGTTCTTCCACAGGAATAAGGTTGTCCCTGTGCCCCACCGAAATTCCTGACCACAGAAAGTGGTATCGAGTTTCACCTTAGTGTTGACTCTGCGGTGTTCTACCCAATCACACCCGGAGGCGAGCTAGGCTCCATACTGGACCAGGCAGCTTCGCTTATTATAAGCGGCGGCAGCTGAGATTCGAAGAGGTCCGTAGCCAACTGTTGTCTACGCTGAAGCACGCACCTGGTAGAACTGCAGCCAAGTGGATAAGCAGGTGGTCACCTCCTGCATGAACTCCTATAGGTGCGAACCGGAGCCTCCAGAGGATAGGCTCATCTACCGCCATACCGCTGCATAGTAACTACTTCCAGGATGTCCCTATCAGGATATCTGGGGCTGCTACAAGTCGCACATACCTTTATACCCACTACCACGTCGACCTTGAGTCATGCGGGATGTGGTTTGGGGCCTCAGTTCTTCAGTCTCTATTTCAAGTAAGTATTAGGGAATTGTCACTTGTCTCCTCTCCCGGAGACTGCTGGAGTCTTCCAATAAGTGTGGATTGAACAACATATCCATGTCCTAAATAGGTTACTCACCTGTAACAGGAGTTCTGGATAGTATATGTTGTTCATCCTGAACCATAACCTCCCAGCTTTGGCCCACAACCTGGCTTCCAGTGAGCAAATCTGGCGTCATGGGCGGGCAGAGGTTTTACCACCCGAATTTGGGTGGGAGGAGCCAGCCTGAAGACCTTCCGGCCAAGATTTGAAAGTGGCAAGGAACCTGCCAGCCAGTGTGGATGAACTTAACATGCCATTCCTAGAACACTCCTATTACAGGTAAGTAACCTGTATTTCAAACAACATGAAGTCTTGCTATTATGACAATTGCAGTTTACCCAAAACAGAACTGCTCCGGGTGAAGAGTTAACTCCATTCCATAATGGACTTTGACCAGACTCTAAGAGAAGCTCTGTCTGGGTAGTTTCAAACTACTGTCAGATTTTTACTCCGCCCACTGAACAGTGGCTCAGAATTCCTCCTACTGCTCAGTTCATTTCTCTGTTTAAACAGTGTTTTCTCAGTTCAATTTAACAGAGGATAGTTTATTTAACCACAAAACCGATCAGTTCAGCTCTGTCTATGAGCATAGTAAATTCATGTTTTTAATTCTATGTGGAACATAAGGTTTATCGGTTGGTTTTGAACAAACAATATTAAACGATATTTAAACTGATTTTAAGTGTGGTTCCCGGTTCTTACCGGTTCTAAAAAGCAGTTCCATTCGGTTTTCAATACCGTGACCGCGGTTAGACGATGAAATTAGCTCTTGCCTGGCTGCGTTAAAAGAGCAAGTTTTTTGGACCAGGCTTCAGCATTATGTCTGAAGCGAAAAGAAAAACCCGGACCACTGGGTTTCAACACTGTGATGTCTGTGGGAAGTCTTTGGCCAACCCACACACACCCATGTGTTCGTATAAAGTTTGACCACCTCAATTCAGACTGGTTGTAAAAATTTCCTGCAGCCACCCTGGAAAGAGATTGGGCAGGCTCAGGGCAGGAGCAAAGTCGCTGACCGGATGGCCAGCCTGGTTGGTGCCAGCAGACGCAGGATACCCTCTGACCAGAGGGAGACCTCCCAGGAAGCAATCTGGCTCAGATGGGCCAGTTCCAATAAAGAAACAAGAAAGTCAGCAGGTTTGGGCCCAAAATCCTTTCTCCAACTGCTGCAGAGATAACAAACTATTCAGATTGTCCAGTCACTTTCTCGGTTCCGTCCAACCGCCCTGTCTACTAAAAGGTGATTCGGTCGGTTCCACAGTTCAGAATAAGATGTTGGGAGTTTATGAACCAGAGGAGGAGGATGATTATGACAGTATGATATGACTTGGAGAGTCAAAGTGTGCCACTAGACGGACATCTCCCAGACAGACCTTTAGAATCTCTATACTTTCTGGTCCTGTTTTATGTTTACGTTGCTGAAACCCTCCAGCTCCCAGGGAAGCTTGGATGAGCAAGGAGCCTGATTTTGTAGAAAATGATGGACAAGTCCTAGGAGTTGTCTATTCCTTTGCAGTATTTGAGCAAACAATAAAAATTTTAAAGCTCCAATTCTGTGCCTCCTGTGGATAAAAGATGGACAGGAAGTACACTGTCAGGTCTGATAGAATTCCTTCCTCAGCAATGCAATCATGGCAGAGGTGTTCAGGCTGTGTGATAAATAACATTCCTAACACATCCTCTGACAAGGATTCCAGGAAGATTGATGCCATGGCAAAAAAAAACAATACATAGCAGCGTCCTTGGGACTCAGGCAAGCAAATTATAACGCGCAGCAGGCATCAAAATCTAGATGGGACACTGTTAAGAGTTTAGCCAAACAGGCCTGCAACTTGCTATGAGCTGGGCAGGTGGCTGCGATGGCATTGAGGCTTCAGGTGCAGTTTCATGCTGGATTTTAATGATGTTTCCTCTAAGTCATGGCCCATCTGGAACTTTTGCGTAGGTTGGCCTGTCAGGTGTAACAGCCACGGATACAGACTGACTATCAGTTTCCTGTAGTGGGAAATTCTCTGTTTGAGGAACGACAGAAAATTATATGAAGATGGATGAATATAGGACTACCTATAAAGTGCCCAGGCCAGGCGGCAAGCCACTCAGAGACACCCAAGGGTGAGGTGAGCCTTTCACAGGCCTTTACCAAACCAGGCCTCCTGCTTATGCTCAGAGGGTTCTTCAAGGAGCGAGGTGTGGGCAGGCTACCCCTCAGCCAGCACCACCAAACAGGCACCCTGATGGGGTGCCAGAACAGTCAACACCACCCCAGGAGTAGGTTGGAACACTTCAGTCAGAACTGGGTGTCTCTAACTTCAGACAGTGGGTTCTGGAAGTAGTAAGCCAGGGTCACGTTCTCGCAACAAAAAAGTTCCCAAAGATGAGAATCGGGTCTTTTCCACCTGCAGCTCTTTAGAGACCTTTACTCTAAACAGAGGTCTCAACCTGTTAGCTCTCAGGCGGTGAAAGTGTTTCTCACCAGGGCAAGTCACAACTCCAGATACTTCCTTACCCCAAAAGACAGGAGAATGGCGGCCATTTGGAACCTCAGATATCTGAACAAACACCTTTTGAAACAAAGTTCAAATGGTAACTGGCAATGATTTACCTCTCTAAGGCCAGGGGACTGGCTAGCTTCCTGGACCTCAGGACACCTATTTTCGTCCTAATCAAACTCCCAAATCCTCAGATTCGAACTGCCCTCAGGTCACTACAGGACAGAGCAATGCCCATGACCCTCTGCCAAAATATTCACAAAATGTCTGGCAACGTTACTCATTTAAAGAGGCAAAGGTGCTGTTTTCCCTATCACGACGACTGGCTCATTGTGGTCCAGTCCCAGAACAGTAAAATCTCTGCAAGTCACCCAGCAGCTTCTCACCTCCCTGGGCTGCTAAATCTACCAAAGTCAGTTCTGGAACCATTCAGGTGCTCACCTTCACAGGTGCAGAGTTGGACACAAATCGGCCAAACCTTTCTTCCTTAGAAGGGAAGAACTTGGTGGCTGGCCTCCTCTTTCATTCTGCAGGTCTCGACAACAGACACCTTTACAGCTCCTGGGGCACATGTGCGTCCACAGCTGTAGTGCAGGAGCAAGATTTCAGATGAGGACATTCAGAATCACGAGAGCTGTGGTCTCAGAGAGACCCCCTTTTCAGTTGGTCCCAGTGACCCGAACCTTGATCCAAACCCTCAGTGGTGGCAGGATCAGAGCAATTTAAGACTGAAATCCCTTCATTCCTCTTTCTCCCTTTGACCCTCTACGGATGCTTCCCTCTTGAATGAGGCCCACATGGCGACACCTCCACTCAAGCACGGTCCCCCAAGGAATCTGCTCCACATCAATTTGCTGGAACTCACAGCTGTCTTTTAGCACTTAAGCATTCTCTGCTTCTGTTCAGAACAAAATTAATTACAGTCAGAACAGACAACACACAACAATAAGGTACATCAACAACAGGGCACTCGGTCTTGACTGGTGCACCGAGACAATGAGTTGGGTCTCTGGCTATTCCTGACACTTCCTCATAGCAGTTCACCTTCAGGAAGGACAATGTCTAGCAGATGCTCTCAGCGGATTTCTCAGGGCCATCACGAATGGTCTCTGGATCCTCAGGTACTGGGGATAGTTTTGCCAGATGGGCACCCTCAGATAGATTTTTGCAGCCAGACAATACTTCCTGTTCTGTTGGGCCCCAGTGTTGGGCTCAGTCACCTGGGCGCCCTTCTGGATTGGGAAGGGAAGTTTCTTTATGCTTCCCCCCCTCCCTCTCCTATTCAAGGTGTTAGTCAAAATCGATCCCAGCCTTGCAGGGTGATTCTGATTCCCCAGATTGGGCAGGCGCTAATACCCTCCTTCTGTACCACACAGTCCATCCCCTGTGTCTCCCAGGAATCACAATCTGTTAACTGTGCCGGGAGAGTTTGGTATCCGAACTAAAATCCTCAACCTCAAGGCCTGGCTCTTGAGGGTTAGATCTGACCTACACTTTCTAGGGGTGTGATCCTAAAAGCTTCAGGAAGCCTTCCACACAAGCACTTATAATTCTAAGTGGAAAAGGTTCTCCATTTGGTGTTCTAGGAAACATATTTCCCAAGTCTGCTGATTTGCCCATTATGTTGGACTACATGGTCCATCACAATTCTTGGGTCTGGACAGCTACCCTGAAAGTTCATTTGGCAGCTGTCTCTGCTTTTGTTTTCAACCAGGAAGCCATCCTCTCTTTCGCTCACCCTGTATTTTCAAGTTTTTAAGGGATTCGTCATACTAATCACCTTTTAGGGATCCGGCCTGCCTGGTATTAATGTTGCATTGCCCAGTTAATGCAACCCCTTGCGAACCTCTGTCTCTGCAGGCCAAGTATCTACCCGGAAAACTGTTTCCTAGTGACTATCCTTCTCTAGACACATAAGTGAGTTCAAGCCTCAGTAGACAGCTTTATTTCTTTCCACAGGGATAAGGTAGTCCTCAGGACTAACAGGAAGTTTTGCCTAGGTGGTTCAATTTCCTCTTAACAATCTTTCCTTCAAGTGTTTTCACTGAACATTCCTCTTCTGGTGAAGGTGCACAGTTTGAATAAGAGGGCCCTAAGTTACTATAGAGAAGCACCAAGGTCACAGGTTGAATCCCTCAACTTTTTCTCACTATATGAGGTAGGAAAGGAAACCTGCCACTAAAGGATCAATTGACAGGTGGATTGTTTCTTGTCAATTTGTTATCGAAACTGGGGAGATCCCCTCTGGCCTGAGGCTCATTCTACAAGGTGGCAACTCTAGCTGCTGCCAGAGACATCTATCTTGAGATATGTCAAGCTGCTACCGGAAAAGCATACACACCACCAAGCATTACTCCCTGGATGTCAGGCTAGGAGAGATGCTCGGTTTGCCAACTGTCTTCAGAGCCTATTCCTAAGTAGGTTCTGTCCCTCCTCCACGGAGGTACTGCATGTAGTCTGCAATTGTCATAATATAGCAAGACTTCATGTTTGAGAAAAAATTACTCACCTTAGTAATGTGTTTCTTCAAATAGGTCTTGCTATATTAAAACTCCCCAACCTGCCTCAGAACTACTTGCATGGGGTGGGCATCCTAGTGTGAGCACTGGTTATACCCGTACATGTGTTTCACCTTCTTGGGGTTTGGGGTGTGGTGTTTTCACTTTTCATTTTCCTTATATTACTTCTCATATTATTAAATTGACTGTAGTTCTGGTCCCTGACATTTGAGGACCAGCAATGCGTCAATATTTGATAGCCAGTTGGCTGAGTGAGTTACACCCACAGACCTTGAGTTTTGCTCATAAAGATCTGACAGTTTGGTTGAAACTACAGACAGAGCTTCTCTTTGAAGCTGTGCTCAAAATTCCATTCATGGATGGAGTTAACTCTTCACCTCGAGAAGTTCTAATGGTGGGACAAACACAAGTTCATAACACAGCAGAACCATTAGAAGAAACAACATTACTAAGGTGAGTAATTTTTCTTCTTGGGTGCTCAACTCGACATGAAGGACCTCATCACGAGTTTCTTCAGAAACCACCTTGCCACCCCCCCCTCTAAAGTCGTCATATTCAAGGGAACACCTCCTTTTGGTCCAGGAGGAAATTTCAGCTGTACTTCTGAAACGAGCAATAGAACCCGTCCTTTATCTGCAAGGGACAGGTTACTATTCCCATTTCTTCCTGGTCCCAAAGAAGACAGGAGATCTCAGACCAATCCTGGACCTCAGTTCCCTGAATCTCACTACATTTCACTACAGCTGGCCTAGCTTTCGACTCCTCACCTGCAAACCTAATGAGATCATCACTAAACATACAATCTACTGAGGGACAAAAGGTTGCTTCCACATTCTCCTTCAAATCAGTACTCTTAAAATAAGTAGAAGACCTTCTATTCCAACTAGATACAACTAAAAGTGCAGGTGCAGACTCCCTGGATGCCTACTTTCTAAAAGTAGCACTGCACGCCTTAGCTGCCCCCTCACCCACCTCTTCAATCTGTCCTAGCCACTGGTTCTATCCCATAATGGAAGACAGCTCAAGTGTTTCCACTACTTAGGCAAGGTGATCCCATGGAACTCAACAACTATAGGCCCCATTTCCATCTTACCAGTACTGTCCAAGATGCTTGAAAAATTAGTAAACTCTGGTTAAATGCCTACCTTGATACCAACAATCTCCTTAACCCAGCTCAATCTGGGTTTAGATCTATCACCTTCATCTCTGCCTTAACTAAAAGTTACAAATGACTGGCAGACGACTTTGAACAAAAGAATAACACCTGTGCTGTGTTTCTGGATCTAAGCAAAGCCTTTGACACTGTGGACCATGAACTACTAATCTCCTCTCTGAACTCCATAGGCCTTGACTCACTCTCTCTTAAATGGTTCAGATGCTATCCCTCCGGAAGATTACAACTGGTAAAAATGAAGGTGACCTATCTACCTCTAAACCACTCCTAAGAGTAGTACCCAAGGCTCCATCCTGGGCCCCATCCTCTTTGCCATTACATCAACAATATTGACTCAATCTCTCACAATCTAATATTCACCTTTTGCAGATGATACTGTACTATAGTCAGTGATCCTCCATCAAAACCTGTGAGCTTTACAGTCTGAAAGTTCTCCTCCTACAGCATAACTTATTAGAAAAGAAAATTACTACCAAATGCCAAGAAAGCAAGCTATGTTCTTTGCCACCAGGAACTGCTCTTCCACTGTCCCATCACTCACCCTCCCACAATTATCTACCATCCTTGGTGAAAACCTGGAATATATGGACAAATTCAAATATCTTGGAGTCTGGATTGACAATAAACTTGATTACACTAGCCACATTGAAGAGCTACTGAAAAAAGCAGACAAAGACTTGGCCTATTTTATAGGATCAAACACTACCTGACAGAGATTCCAAACAGGCTAATCCTGTCATTCCTATCCTCATTGACTATGCTGACTTCCTCTGGCCATGCTCCTCTCCCATTTAAATAAATTAGACACCTTGTATCCTTAGAAATGTTAGATTCATACAGATCTTCCTCCAGCACCATCATTGTCTCTCTACAGTGCAGTCAGTTGGACATCCCTGCAACACAGAAGAAACAAAAATGCTGCTGTCTGGATCTACAAAGCTCAGACAAACAAACTCCTTCCTACATCTCAGACTGTTTCAACGGATCACATCCAGGCCTTACACCCTAAGGATCAATAAACTCCTCATGCTGAGATTCCTATCACCTGCACCCGGTAGCTGGAAGGGCTGCAATCAGCTATTCCCTAGCACTTATCTGGAATTCTCTTCAAAAGACAGCAGGTAGATACCCTCATTCCTTTAACATCCTTCAAAAAACTGTACATTAGTCTATTCCCAGAATCTGCAACTGCTTCCATAAGCCTAGTCTCCACACCTCCTTCCCCCACCCCCTTTTTTAGCTACCCCTATTTCTCTATCATTCTTCTAGCTTGTTCTCCAACCAACTTCACAAAAATACTGCCAACAAGTACAACTATCAAGCTTTATCCCGACTATACTGTTTGTTTCTTTCCTTTAATATGATTTAGGTTTACTGTCATTTGCCTTGTATATATGTAAATATTTATATATCTGTCTCATTCATAAATCATTGTCTCTGTGTTTATTCAGTACCATATTTTTTGTGTAAAACTTGTAACCTTATATTGTTATGACCACTCAGGTCCATCTTGTAAATGAGCTATGCTCAATGATGTTAACCCTGAATAAATAAAGATTTTGATTGATTGATTGATTGAATCTCTCCGTGGAATACAAAGGTTCAGGATATATAGTTGCAGAGCCTTCTGACCCTCCTCCGACGGGTCAATGGCTGTGTGCCCTGGATAATACGGGACGTTTACCTGCACATTTCCATTAAGTCATCTCACAGAAATACCTTGGTTTTGCGTTCCAGGACCACTACCAATTCAAGGCACTTTTGTTTGGCCTTTCCTCAGCGCCTGGAGTGTTTACCAAATGCCTGGCAGTGGTGGCGGCCTGCCTGTGTACCAGGGGGGTGCAGGTTTTCCCATACATGGACGATTGGCTCCTAGCAGCCTTGTCCAGGGAGGAACTCCTGCGCTGCCTGTCCCTTTCCCAACAGGTTTTTGCCTGCCTGGATATTACCATCAACCATTCCAAGCCTCACCTGATCCCATCCCAGAGACTACAGTTTATCGGGGCAATTCTAAACACGACCACGGGCAGGGCCTTCCTGCCACACGGACAGGTGTCCACCCTCCAGACTCCGATAAGTCTGCTGTCCGATCGCCAGGCGTCTGATACTGAATCAGTCCTTACGCTTCTCGGGCTCATGGCGGCTGCTGTCCACCAGTTCACCGGCAAACTCACATGAGAGTTTCTCCAGGTGGATTCTCCGCTCCCAATGGGATCGGTTAGTGGGCGACTTGATCACCCAGTTCTAGTCTCCTCCCGTGCTTTGAGACTTGCAATGGTGGATAGTTCAAGAGAACCTGTTTGGGGAGTTCCTTTCTTTGTCTCCTCCCAGACTCTAACCACAGATGCCTCGGGCAAGGTTGGGAGCCATCTAGGCCCCCATCTGACCCAGGGCTCCTGGTCAAGCTCGAACAAGCTCTCCATCAATGTGGTGAGCTTGGGGCAGTGTTTTATGCTCTCCAAGCCCTTCGCAATACATCCTTCTCAGCCTCCCAGACGGACAGCTTGTGCATGGTTTGGTACATCCAACAAACAAGGGGGACTCGGTCCTACCTCTTTGCAGGGAAGCATGAGGGTTTGGGTTAGAGCAACATAAACACCCACCTTCACCTCACAGCTGTCTATGTTCCGGGAGTCGACAACACCCTGGCAGACAAGCTAAGTCGCTCTTCTGCTCTGACTCACGAGTGGGAACTGGACTAAGGGGTACTAGACAATAGTTTCCAACTTTGGGGAACACCACAGGTCGACCTGTTCGCATCCCCTCTAAACGCAAAACTTCCCGTCTTCTGCTTGCTCATTCCAGACCGAGGCATTTTCTGGAGGGACGCTCTGTCTCTAAACTGGAAGGACAGATTCGTCTATGCCTTTCCCCCAATTCCACTTACCCCACGAGTCTTGCAGAAACTGGCTTCAGAAGGAGCACAAATGATTCTGGTTGCTCCTTTCTGGCCCAGGCAAGTTTGGTTTTCTATTCTACAACAGTACTCAGAGGATCATCCTCTTCCTCTTCCTCTATCTCGAGGTTTATTGACCCAGGATCAGGGGACCCTGGTCCATCCAGGCCTCAAATCTCTTCAGCTGCATGCATGGCTCCTGCAGACTTAGCTCAATCCCGTTTTGGGGTGTCTCCCCAAGTGGTGGAGATTTTGGTGGGAGGCTAGGAGCCACTCACTACAGATCCACCTACGCCATGAAGTGAAAAAGATTCACTATCTGGGCTAATTCCAGAATGTGGAACCCTTCTCCTGTTCAGCGGGGCTTCTGCTGGAGTATCTATGTCATCTGTTTGACCTGGTCCTCAGTCATTCTTCTCTGAAAGTACACATGGCGGCCATCTCTGCCTATCATGTCCCTTTGCAGACAAGACATTTGCTCAATTGGAAGTCTCTAGACACTTTTCTCAGAGGGTCCTCATCTGAGACCCCTATACGTACTCCTGCTCCCCTTGGGACCTGAACTTTGTTCTCGAGAAACTTACTCTGCCGCCCTGTGAACTGGCAGCTTCCGCGGAATTGAAGTTCTTTTCATGGAAGACTCTCTTCCTGGTGGCCATTACTTCCGCTCGGAGAATTTCCGAGCTACAGGCCCTGATGTGTAAAATTCCATACTTGATTTTTCACAAGGAACGTGTTGCTCTTCGCACGAACACCAAGTTTCTCTCTAAAGTAGTAGTGGAATCTTCTCTAAATCAGTCCATAGAGTTACCCACCTTTTTCACACAGTACTCTAATCAAGGGGAGTATTTACTCCATACTATGGACGTTCACCGGATTCTGAGATACTACACCAACAAGACGAAGGATCTCAGAAAGACTGATCAATTGTTCCTCTCTTTTGCTTATAAACGGGAAGGCAATGCTGTTTCTAAGCAACGCTTATCTAAGTGGTTGGCTCATTGCATCACTTTCTGTTATGACAAATACAACAAGACCCTCCCGGGTCAAGTAAGAGGTCACTCCACCAAAGGAGTAGCTGCCCCAACGGCTTGTTTCAAAAAGCGTGTCAGCGACGAATATCTGCGCTGCGCCACCTGAGACTTCCGTCATACCTTTACTAAACACTACAGTTTGTATGATTGCCTCTTGCAGTAAAGCAGGCTTGGACTAAGTTGTTCTGCAAGGCCTCTTATCTTGAAGCTTGCACAGCTAGACACTGCTTTTTTGAGTAGTTTTCCTCCTCCCGGTGCCTCTCTTTTGTTCCAGACTGCTTGAGAGTCAGTCCTATGTAATTACCAAGAGCCCTATTGAGTAAGATAGTACAGTTACGTAAGAACTTACCGTAACAGTAGGTCTTCGAGAGGCTCTTGCAGTAAATAACTCTGTATCTCCCCCTCCATCCCCCTAGGCTTTTCAGCTCCCTTTTCCAGTGATGGAAATATCCAGCTCCCTCTCTCGTCCGGCCTTTTCTGGCCCGTGGCGGGAAGTAACTGGAAGTCGGGTGTCAGGGACCACCCCTTTATACCGACATCTCCTGACACCGGTCACCTGACGTGGGGGCGGTCCCTCGCCAGGGACTGCTAGCTAGAAATTGTTCCGTGGGGTCCTGCCGCCTGCCGACGTCAGTCCTATATGTAATTACCTACTGCAAGAGCGCCTCTCGAAGATCTACTGTTACGGTAAGTTCTTACGTAACTGTAATTTCAAGATGATAACTCTAGGAATAATCCTTCCCTCTCTAAGGCCAGGGGACTGGCTAGCCTCCCTGGACCTCAAAGATGCCTACTTTCACATTCCCATCAGGTGCTCCCACAGAAAGTACCTCAGGTTCGAGTTGCCCTCAGGCCATTTTCAGTTCAGAGCAATGCCCTTTGGCCTGCTTCAGCCCAAGGTTTTCTGAGTGCCTGGCAGTAGTGAGTTGCCTTTCTAAGAAGGCAAAAGATTTTGATTTTTCTATATCTGGACGATTGGTAATAATAATAGGTCAGTCTCCAGACCAAGTCAAGTCTCACCTGCAAGTGACCCAGCAAGTGCTCACTTCTCTAGGATTTCTTCTCAACTTTCCCCAAGTCAGGTCTCGGAACCAGTCCAGCTTCTTACCTTCATCGGGCAGAACTGGACACTCAAGAGCAAGGCCTTTCTTCCTCTAGAAAGGCAAGGGCTCTTATGGAATTAGCTTCTTCCTTCAACCTTCAGGTATCTCGACCAACCAAGGCATTTCCTCCAGCTCTTAGGCCACATAGCAGCTTCAACAGTGGTCCAAGGGCAAGATTCAGATAAGGGATATTAAGTTCCATCTGAGAGCTTTCTGGTCTCAGAGAAAGGACTCCCTTACCAAACTGATTCCAGTGACTCTGACCTTGAGCCAAGCCCTCCAGTGGTGGCAGGATCAGGACAATTTAAGGCAAGGTGTTCCTTTTGTTTCTCAGCTTTGTTCAGTGGTCCTTACCACGGATGCTTCTCTCCTGGGCTGGGGAGCCCACCTGGGGTCCCTTACTGCCCAGGGCCTGTGATCCCCCCAAGAATCACTTCTCCACATCAATCTTCTAGAGCTCAGGGCAGTTTTTCTGGCTCTAAAAGTGTTCTCATAGTCAGTTCAGAACAAGGTGGTTCAAGTCAGAACAGACACCACCGCCACCATGTGGTACATCAACAAGCAGGGAGGCACTCGGTCCATGGCCTTGTGCACAGAAGCCATGAAGTTGTGGTCCCTGGCTTATTCCCTGCAAACCTCTCTTGTAGCAGTTCACCTTTGAGGCAAGGACAATGTGCTAGCAGATGCACTGAGCAGGATTTCTCAGGGCCATCACGAATGGTCCCTGGACCCCCAGGTTTTGAATGTGATTTTTTCAAGGTGGGACACTCCAGAAATAGATCTCTTTGCACCCCAGACAATCACCAACTCCCTCTCTTTTGTTGCAGACCTCCAGTCCTGGGCTCACTCCCTCTGGATGCCCTGATCCTCAATTGGGAGGGGAAGTTTCTGTATCCCCCCCCTTCCCTCTCCTGTTCAAAGTTTTGGTAAAAATAAGGTCTCAACCATGCAAGGTAATTCTGATTGCTCCAGATTGGGCCAGACAGCTCTGGTACCCCCTCTTACTGTCTCTAGCAGTCCATCTTCCCCTATCTCTTCCCAGGAATTACAGCCTGTTAACATCCTCTCAGGGAAGGATTTGGTACCCCAATCTTCAGTCTCTCAATCTCAAAGTATGGCTCTTAAAGAGTTAAGAGTTTGCAGATCTGCATCTTTCCCAAGGGGTTCTGGATATCCTCAAGGCTTCTCGAAAGCCCTCCACCAGAAAGACTTACAACTCAAATGGAAAAGATTCAGCATTTGGTGTTCTAAAACATATTTCTCTAGACACTGCTGACTTGCCTACGGTTCTGGATTATATGGTCCATCTTAATGGCCTAGGCCTCAGACCAGCTACTTTCAAGGTACACCTGTCAGCTGTTTCTGCATTTGTCTGTGGGGAAGCCTTCTTCACTATCTTCCCATCCTGTGTTCTGTAAATTTTTTTAAGGATTGCTTCACACCAATCCCCCTTTTAGAGACCCTGCCCCTGACTGGGATTTGAATGTTTGCATTGCTCAACTTATGAAACCCCCCTTTGAGCCTATGTCTTCAGCAGAGCTTAAGTACTTGACTTGGAAAACTGTGTTCCTGGTAGCCATTACCTCTGCCATGCGTATCAGTGAATTGCAAGCCCTGTCGGTGGAACCTGATTTTATCTCCTTTCACAGGGATAAAGTGGTCCTTAGAACCAATAAAAGGTTCTTGCCCAAAGTGGTTTCAGACTTCCATTTAAACCAGTCTATGTCTCTCCCTGTTTTCTTCACTTATCATTCTTCTTCAGGAGAGAGGAGGCTATACAGTTTAGATGTCAAAAGAGCCCTTAGTTACTACATGGTGCGTGCCAAGGGTCACAGGTTTGACTCCCTCTAGTTGTTCCTCACTTATGGAGAAGAGGGAAAGGGCAAGCCTGCCACCAAAAGATCTATTGCCTGGTGGATTGTGTCTTGTATACAATTCTGCTATGAGAAACTGGGAAAAACTCCACCCTCAGGCCTGAAGGCTCATTCCATAGAGAGAGGTACAGCTGCTTCCTGGCTGCGGCAGGATATCTCTCAGAAATTTGTCAAGCAGCCACCTGGAAAATGGTCCATATCTTTACCAAGCATTACTCTCTGGATATCCAGGCTAGGAGCGATGCTTGGTTTAGCACAGTAGTACTTCAGAGCCTATTCCCAAAGTAGGTTATGTCCCTCCTCCTTGGAGGTACTGCTAGGTAGTCTGCAATTGTCAGAATACAGCAAGACTTCATGTTTGAAGAAAAAATTACTCGCCTTAGTAATTATATTTCTTCTAATGGAGTCTTGCTGTATTCTGACCTCCTTCCCTCCCTGCCTCCCCTCTCAGAACCTGTTTTTGGGAAGTGGGTGGGCAGATAGTGTTACACCCTAGGGGTGTTTTTTCTTTGCACCCTCCTCTCTTTTTGTTCGAGTGCTTATTTATTATTGTTATTGGGTTTTGTTTTTGGGTTTTCTGACTTGAGTCTTCCTTGGGAATCCAAAACTTTTTCCGGCCAGTTGGCTAGTAGAATTTTTAGTTTCCACATAGAATTTTTAATTTAGTTGGGCTTGTAAGAATCTGACGGTTTAAGTTCAAAACACTCCGGACAAAGACTTCAACCGACCTTGAGCTCAGCGTTCCATGCCCTGCATGGAAAGTTAACTCTTAGTTCTCCGGGGCAGTTCAAAGGTTGGGAATCACTGCATTTGTCAGAATATAGCAAGACTCCATTAGAAGAAATATAATTACTAAGGTGAGTAATTTTTTCTTATTGGCTACAATTTCCACTGGTAACTCTATCTCTTGGCATCTCCTCTGCTTAGAATATAATGCGGTGGATACCTCTGCTCACGTGACTGCCACTGGGGTTTCCCTCACTTATACCAGATATACAATATAAAGTAGTCAATGCCCCGTTTAATAGATTTGAACTCTTTGGCCCTGGCACCCAAACATTATTGGATGATCTCCAAGCATCGGGCCGGATGTTGCGTACTTTGCATGGCATATATCACACCTTACAGCCCTCCTACCAGTACCATTCTCAGACTTTTCAAACAAAAACATGAGGCAAAAACGGGGGACCCTACAGAGGCAGTTCCCGGGGACGCTTCAAACCTTCTTCCCGGACCGCCACTCCGACCTCCAAGTGCTCCCACTCTCACCCCAGTGGTGGGACCGGTCAGCCCGCCGCCCAGTGACCCTTTAGGCATTCCCCTGGCTTCCTCCGCTAGGCCTCGGAAGCTGTGGGTGGTTGCTTTGCCCTTCATCTGCAGGCCTGGCAGGCGATTACATCAGACGAATGGGTACTTCAGATCATAAGGTTGAGGCACACTCTGGAACTCATGTCTGACCCCTTCCCATCCTCCCCATTCTGTCCATTACCCACCCAAGCATCTCCCCATCCTCCAAGAGTTGCTTCAGGCACTGTTAAACAAAGGTGCGATTTCTCCTGTTCCTCCTTTGGAGTTCCATCAGGGGTTTTGCTCCCACTTCTTCCTGGTGCCCAAACGCACGGGAGACCTCAGACAACTGAATTTATACATTCAGTACAAAAGGTTCCAGATGGTCACTCTTAACATCCATTATGTCGATGTTAAGACAAAGGGATTGATTATGTGCATTAGACATAAAAGACGCATACCTGCATATCCCTATCCACCCTGCCCACCACCGGTTCCTACGCTTTTACCTGTTAGGACAACATTACCAGTTCCGGGCACTTCCATTCGGCCTCTCGTACGCTCCGAGGGTCTTCACCAAGTGCCTGGCTGTAGTGGTAGCGGCCCTGAGAAGGGACGGACATTTCGTCTTCCCATACTTAGATGACTGGCTCATAAAAGCGGACTCCGAAGCTTCTCTGCTTCTGTCCCTCCAGGCCACCATTACCCTATTCCAGTCTCTAGGTATTACCATCAACTGGCCCAAGTCCCATCCAGCTCCTACCCAGTCACTCCAGTACATAGGAGCAGTTTTGGATACTACTTCCGCCAGGGCCTATCTCCCTACTAACAGGCACGACAAACTTCTTTCTCTGGCTTCACAGATACGAACCCAGCAGTTCATTACAGCCAGACTTTTCTTATGCCTCCTGAGTCATATGGCTGCAGCCATTCCCACAGTGGCCTTTGCTCATCTCCATATGAGACCAGTGCAGTGGACTCTTCAGAATCTGTGGCATCAAAATTCAAGAGACTGTGACGACCAAATCAGTCTGCCCCACCCTCTGTTTCGCACTGGACTGGTGGACCCATCAGGACATTCTGTCTCAAGGCATACCCTTCCAGTCCCTTCCCCCCAAGCAGACGTTAACAATGGATGCTTCCCACGATGACTGGTGAGCACACCTGTGTCCCTACAGGACACAGGGCAGGTGGCCTCAGCTCTCTCTGCTGCCCCACATAAACCTATTGGAGATGAGAACGGTTCGCCTTGCCCTTCAGGCCTTTCGCCCCCACCTTTGTCCAGGACCTCTGCTGATCCAGTCAGACAACACCTCCGTGGTGTTCTTCCTGAACAAACAAGGAGGCACCAAGTCACGCACTCTCTGCAGGGAGGTGCTGATGGTTTGGCAGGAAGCCATACTTCAACACATCATTGATAGCTGTCCATCTACCTGGACGTCACAATACCCTGGCAGACATTCTCAGTCGCCAGTCCTCCATGCATGAGTGGACACATCATTATGAAGTTTTTCAGATGATCTTTCGCTTGTGGTGGACCCCACAACTAGACCTGTTTGCATCCCCCAACAATCATCGACTCCCCAAATACTATTCCATTATCCCGAACAGAAGTGGACAATCTACAGATGCCCTGCTCAACCGTGGGCAGGACTCTTCTTATGTGTCTCTCCCCGGTCCCACTCCTGCAACATACTCTACTGAAATGACAACTCGAACCTGCCACGATGATCTTCTTAGCCCACTTGTGGCCCAGGCAAGTGTGGTTTCCTCAACTTCAACAGCTCTCCATAGCTGATCCCATTCAGTTGCCAGTCAGGCCAGAACATTTGAGTCAAGATCTGGGAACCCTTCTTTACCCCAACCTGAAGCCTCTATGGATGCTTTCATAGCCTGTCTTCAAGTCTCCTCCCCAGTGGCCAATATTCTCTTAGCCTCACGTAAACCATCTACTAGGGAAACACTTAACGCTAAATGGAAATGCTTTTCCATCTGAGCTGCCTCCCAATCGGTAAACCCTTTTTCTTGTCCTTTAACCAAAGTGTTAACTACTTGGCCTCACTTGCCAAGTCTGGCCTGAGTTATTCCTTCATCAAAGTTCATCTGGCCTCTGTTTCGGCCTTTCACAAACCTTCCAAAGGTAGACTACTGTATCAACATCATCTTGCCAAGATGTTCCTAAGAGGAATGTTACACCTCAAACCTCCCATCAAACGGCCCACTCCTCCTTGTGATTTGAATTTCCTATTGGAAAAGCTCACCCTCAATCCTTTCGTACCGACGGCTACCGCCGATCTCCGCTTCCTTTCTTGGAAGTCAGTATTTCTAGTTGCTGTCACTTCAGCTCAACGTATTTCTGAGCTTCATGCCTTGATGTGTCGAGAACCTTACTTAAAGAGCTAGTGTACTGCCAAGAAACTGCCTGCAATTAATTGTAGCTTTCAGATGTAGTCAGCTATCACTTCTTATATCTCAAGTATTTTTTCTTTTCTGTTTGCTAATTAGAAGATTTTTTACCTGGCAGTACTGGGATGATGTGTGGAGCAGCACTCTGTCGGGGTGGGGGGGAATGTCAGTTTTGTTCCTCCCACTACATCAACACTGAGACCACACTGACTATGACATCACTAGTAACCAATGAAAACCATTTCTCACTGAAAGGTTTCACTTTCACATGAAGCAGCAGGGACTCGCTCTCCCTGGTTACTAGTGATGTCACAGTTTCCTGCATTTTGATTTGTAGTTTGTGAGAGTCACTGCTCAGGCTGCAAGGATTTTGGTGCCTCAAGATGTTTGGTCTCATTTCTGACAATGTAGTGGGAGGAACAAAACTGACTTTTTTTTCCCTCCAGACAGACTGCTGCTGCACACATCACCCCAGTACTGCCAGGTGGAAAAGCTTCTAATTAAGAAAGAGAAAAGAAAAAATACTTGCGATATAAGAAATGATAGCTGACTGCATCTGAAAATTACTATTAATCCCAAGCAGTACACTAGCTCTTTAATCTTTCGCAAGGATACAGTTGTTCTTCATACCAGTCTCTCTCTCTCTTTTTTGCCCAAGGTGGTATCGGAACACATCTTAAATCAGACCATAGAACTGCTGGTCTACTACCTGGAGCATTCTAATCCAGGAGAATATCTCCTATACACTTTAGATGCTCATCATATCCTGAGATACTATATAAAATCGTACCAAATCTATCAGAAAAAATTCTCAGCTTTTTGTGACCTTCGCCTCAATGAGAGAAGGTTCCCCAGTTGCTAAACAAACCCTCTCCAGTTGGTTAGCTCATTGTATCACGTTGTTATTCAGTGTATAACAAACCATTATCAGGACTTGTCCAAGCCCATTCCACTAGAGTCATGGCCACAACTGTGGCCTGCTTCAAAGGGGCTTCGATCACAGATGTCTGCAATGCAGCCACATGGTCCACTATACATACATTCACAAAGCATTATAACTTGGATATTGCTTCTCCCCATAGGACGGCCTTTGGCCGCACTGTCCCACAAGGCCTTCTGTCATAACGTTTTCCACCCTTCATGGGTTTACTGCTTGGGATTCATCCCAAGTGTATTACCTGCTACAAGAGATTATCCCCATGGAAGATAGTACAGCTGCGTACTTACCATAACAGTAGATCTTCTAGGGGTGTCTCTTGCAGCAGGTACATTCCCTCCCTCCATCCCCCTCCTTCTCTAAGAGAGAAATTTCTGGATCCAGATATATATGGGAATGGATACTTGTGGTGCCTCGGATCCCCTCGGTCCTCACTTAGCGAGCTGAATCCGGCAGGGAACTGAGGATACCAGGGACCGCCCACTCTTATATAGGAAGCAGGATGAAGATGTCATGTGTGGGCGGCCCCTGGAGAAAGACTGCTAGAAAAGCTGCCATGCACCACAGTGCCCTCTGGCGATTACCCAAGTGTATTACCTGCTGCAAGAGATACCCCTAGAAAATCTACTGTTACAGTAAGTACGCAACTGTACTTTCTAGGACTGGTATATGATGTTCATCCACACGGACCCACCCAACCTCCCCTGGCAGTGGCGCATACTTCTGCTTCCAGGGGACAAGACTTGGCATCATGGGGCGGTGCTAGGGGGAGTCACCACCTGGGTGGGTGGGAGGAGCCAGCTTGAAGACTTTCTGGCACATCTTTAAGGGAAAAGGACACTGCCAAGACGTATGGATGAACATCCTATACCACCCCTAGAACTACTGTTAAGGGTGAGTAACCCATTTTTCTAGGGACTTGGATATGTTCTATCTACACATTCTGGCAATGTCCTTTCCCCTTTAAGAAGTGCCAGAAAGTCTTCAAGCTGGCGCCTCCCCACCCACCAAGGTGATAACTCTCCTAGCATCGCCCCATGACACCAGTTCTTCCTTTCTGCTTGGAAGAATAAGATCTTACTTCGAGAAACAGCTCTTGCAGCAGGTTACACCATTAGGACTGAAGCCGGCAGGCGCCAGAACACCACGGAAATTTTTTAGCTAGCAGTATTCAGCGGGTCCTGCCCCCGATGTCAGGCACAGTACATAAGGGGGCGGTCCCCCAGAATCCCCAGTTCTTTTCCCGCCGTCGACTCGCCAGCATCGGCCTCTCGGTCTCTACCTAGCACACGATGATTTAGAACTATAAGAGTTTTTTACTTAACTAATGTCCTCTCCAACTCCTTCATTTGAGGGTCACATTTAAAAGAGTGCCTGCAGAAAACAGATCCCTTTCAAGGATCCTCATTCTTCCTGCTTGCGGTGCTAAGGCTCAGACCACGATACCAAGGCCTGCACCTTTTGCCAAGGGTTCAACAGCCGCAGCAGGATCCGCCATCAGAAGGCACTTCAGGCTTACCTGCTAGAGGAAAAACTTAGTAGGATGGACCAAGAACCTTCCTCCAGGGGCGATTCTTCCTCCAAGGTCCACAAACACCGGGACAAGCACCGGGAGAAGGCAAGGTCCAGATCCCCGAACCGGGCCTCGGATTCGCGGAGCTCAGGCTGCACTCAATCGGACCGCTGTCCCTCCAGGGCTAGGTCTCAGCCACCTCCGGTGAAGGTCTGGGCTTCCAGCGGTTCTTGGAATTTCAGCCCATCAAGACTTCTAGGCCCTCAGCTTCCTCCACTCCCTCTTGGGCCTCTTCAAAGTCCTCTGAACACCACAAGTTTTCCTCTTCCACCCGACGTCGGGACCCCGACTCCAGGTTGGTCTCCCAGCCCCCTAGGGGCCTGGATCCTCCACCCAGGAAGACGAAGGACCTGACGTCCCTCAAGTGGATGACTGACCCGACGTCTGCCAAGCACCCGTCAGCCAAGCATCTCAAGTTGGCCAGACGTTTGCCGGAGCCGAGGACATCGGCCAAGCATCAGACACCGGCCAGGCATTCACTGGACCCGAAGTCATTGGCCAAGCGACCGACGTCTGCTTCACCAGAGCCAAAGACCGCCCCCCAGTCACCGGTAGACACCGATCACAGGGACTCCATGGAGGAGGACACTGCGTTGCCCAAAGACCAGGCGGGCGACACAGAGGATGCCAGGCTTCCGAGGGAACCTTAGACCACCCCGGAGACGCCCGAGGACCCGACCCCGGCGCCAGGTCCGTCGTCGGGCATGAATATTCAAGAAGTAAAGGAACTCTTTACTTTCTGGTGGGACACCATCCGTAAATACGTGATCCCAGTAAAGCCTCCTCCTCCCCCTCCTCCTACTCCTTCACCTCCTGCGCCCCCTCCTCCACCACAGGGGCCAGCAGGATGACCACTAACCCCCAAGGAGCAGACTCCACCTCGTAGGGGTAGATCCCAGGATCGGAGAAGGCCTCCCTCAATATCTCCATCAGGGTCTCCCAGCCCCAGGCGACCCAGACGTCGTCGGTATACTCCGTCGGAGGAGGACTTCAGATCGGATACCTCGGATTACTCCATATCTCCTTCACTCAGCATTTCATCACCTGACCCACACGACCTTCCCAGGTCTCCTCCGGATGATCCCTCTTTCTCTGAGATCATGAGGCACATCCAGGACAACGTGGGGTGGGATGCTGAAGACCTCGACCCCGAAAGGCAGTGCCTTGTCTGTTATCTTCGGCAGAAGGACCCAAAGCCTGTGGTAGTGCCACCCTTGGTGAACACCTTTATGGACGTCACCAAGGCTGCGTGGAAGCATCCGCACTCCACTCCTGCGGTGCCGAAGAAAGCCGACCACCTGTACAGGGCCCCGAGAGAGGACCAGTACGTGGCTCAACAACCTCTGGCAGACTCCCTGGTCATTATGGCCCCACATGACCGGTCCCAAAGACCACAACACATGAGCACACAGCCACCGGACCAGGAATCCAAACAATTGGACGCCCTGGGGAGACGCATGTATGCGGCTGCTACATGCTCCATCAGGTCCCTGAACTACCTAACCCACATGGTACAGTTTCAGAACGCCCTATGGGAACAGGGCCAGGACCTGGTTGATTAAGCTTCCGGATGGCGATCAGAAGGCGGAGCTCCTAAACCTTCTCCACACAGGGTCTGATGTGGGGACCCAAGTATTACGAGCCGCATATGATTCTGCGGACTCGTCCGCCAGAGCTGCAGCTTCAGGCGTCTGCCTCCAGCAACACTCTTGGCTCCGTGTCTCCGGCTTCACCCCGGACGTACAGAAGAACATTCTTGACGTCCCCTACGACAGCAAGGTACTCTTTGGTGAACCCTCAGAAAAGGTGAACATCAAACTCCAGGACGCTGGGAAGGCAGTCAGGTCTGTACAGGCCATGTACAGACCCAGGCCCGGTTCCTTTCATAGGAACCAGAGACGTTTCTGCAGTCAGCAACAAAGGCAGCAGCCATGTTCCGGCCAGCAACAAAGGGGCACCTTTCAGCAGAAAGCCCAGGCTAAGTCGTCCGCAGGCAGAGCCCAACGCTACACTAAACTGGCCGAGCCTGCAGGGTCCAGTGCTTCCACAGCATGACTCCTTCCCGGCCCCCAACCCCTCCTCTGGCTCAATGGGCACAAAAGGTTGGGGGTCGCATCGCTCTCCACTTTTCAGGGTGGCAGTCGATTACCACTGACCGGTGGGTTCTCCAATTGGTCAAGAAAGGTCACTTCATAGAATTTCTCAACCACCCACCGGCAAGACCTCCCCTGCTTTCCCATTACTCAGGTCAGCATGCCCTGCTAATACAGCAGAAGGTGCTCGCGCTCCTGGAAAAAGAAGCGATAGAACATGTACCACGGAACCAGAGGGGTGCAGGATATTATTCTCACTTCTTTCTGGTTCCCAAGAAAACAGGGAACCTCTGTCCAATACTGGACCTAAGCGACCTCAACAAGTCAGGCCTGTACAAGCGCTTCCGCATGGTGATCCTCCCAGGTCTGATTCCCATGCTCAAGCAGGGCGCCTTTTTAGCGTCCTTGGACATGCAGGACGCTTACCTGCATATACCCATCGCTCAAGTGTACAGGAAGTTTCTGCGCTTCGAGTTCCAGGGCCACCATTATCAGTTCCGAGCCTTCCCTTTCGGATTGTCATCGGCACCTCAGGTATTCACGAAGTGTATGGTGGTCGTAGCGGCGACTCTGAGGAGGCAAGGCCACTACATGTTCCCCTACCTGGACAACTGGCTTCTCATGGCACCCTCTCTGGAGGCCTTGATGTCCGCCATTCATTATACTCAGTTCCTGTTCGAGACACTGGGCATCTTGATCAATCAAGAGAAGTCGCGTCTGGTTCTGTCTCAGACTCTGCAGTTCATAGGCGCAGTTCTGGACACCGTCCAAGGGAAAGCCTTTCTTCCCCTGGACAGAGCGGAACACATCAGATCCCTCATCAGGGACATTTCGTCAAAGAAGACCGTTCCTGCCAGATTGGTCCTTTGCCTGCTCGGACACATGGCTGCGGCCATTGAAACAGTCCCGCTTGCTCATCTCCACATGCGGGTCACCCAGTGGATGTTACGGGTCCAGTGGGATCAAAAGCAAGACCATCTGCAGTTTCCACTCCGGATCACGAATACCGTAATCTGGGATTGGCAATGGTGGCTAGATCCGAAGAATCTATCGGCAGGGGTCCCCTTCATTGCGCCGTCTCCGATTGTGACACTCTCCACAGATGTCTCAGGGCTCGGATGGGGAGCACACCTCGACAGTGTCCTGTCTCAGGGCCTGTGGACAGCCCAAGAGACTCATCTCCACATAAACATCCTGGAAATGAGAGCAGTTCTTTCAAACAACATGAAGTCTTGGTGTATTCTGACATATGCAGCAGTTAGGTCTTGCCTTTCAACTGCCCCGGAGAACAAAGAGTTAAACTTTCCATGACCAGCATGGAATGTTCACCATGAGCTCGGTTGAAGCCCCTGTCTGCTGCTGTTTAAACTGCAACAGTCAGTTTCTTTACTGTGCCTCACTGAACAGTCGCTCCGGAGATTTCTCCTGCTGCTCGGTTCAAAAAGTCAGTTGAAGTGTCAGTTTTCGGTCAGTTTTTATCAAATTGCTGTTACTGCTTAGTCGGTTCAAGTCTCTGTCTGTGGTACCGTGAGTACTAGATAGGTTTTTTTGTTCTGTTTCTGTGTGGAACTTGTAAATTGTGGATCAGTTCGGCTGAACCGATCAGTTTGAGGTAAAAAAAACTTGTGCTTACTTTAGAGTGTGGTAACCCGTCCGCATCAGTTGTTAAAAAAAACGGATTTAATTACGTTTTTTTCCAAGACCAGTGACACGGTCAGGAACCGATAGGGGAGTCTTGCCTGGCAGATTGCCGAAAAAAGGGTAAGTTTTTGGTTAGGATTGACCATGTCTGAGAAACCCAAAAAATAAACCAGGCCCACTGGGTTTCAACACTGCAGTGTGTGTGTGGGGAAGTCTTTGCCAAGGCTGATCCCCACACTACCTGTGTTGATTGTCTGGGGTTTGACCACCTCAATTCAGACTGCCAAATTTGCAAGAATTTTCCCAAGTCTACCCTGGAAAAGAGATTAGGTAGACTGAGGGAAAGGGAGGTCAAGAATTCCGCTGACCCGGATGGCCAGCCCGGTTCAGTTCCGACCGAACCAGAAGGAGTGCCCTCTGACCAGGGCGATACTTCTTCGGGCAAAAGGAGAGCCTATTCTGAGGAATCGGTTCCGGTAAAAAGAAAAGACAAATCGATCGGTTCGGACCCAGAATTTCATACTCTGACCGCTGATGAGATAGCCAAGGCGATAAGGATTGTGCAATCGCTTAGTTTGGTTCCGACCAAACCGGCACCATCTGGCAGGGGCTCAGTTCGGTCGGTTCCCCCAGTTCCGGATTATACTTTGGAAGAATTTTATGAACTGGAGGAGGAGGAGGGAGAGTATGAGGATGATTATGGTGATAGTGAAAGTCTGGATGTACCTATTGACCTGGACATCTCCCCAGACAGACCTTCAGGTGTTTCTCCTCCTAGGCTTTCTGAGTTCCCTTCACACTACATGTTTTACAAAAAAGTGGCTGAGACCCTTCAGCGTCCTGTGGAGGAAGCAGTAGAGGATCAGGAAGAGCCAGATTATGTTGAGATGATGGACATCCCAGAGTCCAGGAGACTGTCTATTCCCCTCCACAAATCCTTTGGGAAACCGACACATAAAATTCTTAAGTCTCCTAATTCTATACCTCCTGTGGACAGACGAATGGACAAGAGGTACACTCTCTCAGGCTCAGACGCGGAGTTCCTTTTTCAGCAATGCAGTCATGTTGGGGTTGTGCAGGCTGCTGCCTGTGATAAGGCAAACATTCCCTTGGCATCACACCCCCAGACAAGGACTCCAGGAAGATTGATGCCATGGCAAAGAAACAATACATGGCAGCATCTTTGGGACTCAGGCAGACTAACTATATGGCCTATACAGCCAGATACCAGAACTTCAGGTGGACACTGTGCTGGCTCTGCCTAAACGGGCCCCTGACCAGCTTGCCAAGGAGCTGGAGCAGGTGGCTGCAGATGGGATTGAGGCATCGAAAGTACAATTTCATGCTGCTGTAGACTCCAATGATGTATCATCAAGAGTCATGGCTACATCTGTGGCTCTTTAGAGGATGGCTTGGCTCAGATGTACTAGCCTCTCACAGGATTCCCAGGCTAAGGCCATGGATTTTCCTGTAATTGGTAATTCTCTGTTTGGGGAGCAGAGAATTACATGAAGATGGATGAGTACAGGACCACTTACAGGAGTGCTCAGGCTAAAGAAAGGCAAGCAACTCCTCAAAGGCAGCAGTCTAGGGGCAGGGGCAGGCCTTTCCAAAGGAGAGGTAGAAGACTTGGTTTGCTGGCCAAGGCACCTAGCTTCACCTGAGCTCTTTCCTTCTAAGACTGCTTGAAAGGCAGAGTAGAGAAACTTACCAGAGCAAGGGAGAAGGATTAAGACTTAGTTTGGCTAAGCAGATTTACTGTGTGGTGGTGTTTTATTTTCTACTCACAGGGATTGCTACTGTTTGTTGCTAACATTTCATTGCTTTATTTTTCTCTGATTCAAATTGTTGTTGCTGGTATACCTTCTTGCATTATTACAAGGTGTGCCTACAGGTGTGTGCTAACAGATTACTGCTGTAATCTTCTGATTCAGATTGTCTTTGCAAGGTATATCTTCTGTTACTGCTTTATTTTCTCTGGAGCAAAGTGTTTCTTACAGGTATATCTTCTCTGAAATTATTACAGTTGGTGCTTTACAGGTTTTACAGTTTTATCTAACATTAGGATAAGCTTTCAGAGTTACTGCATTTGTTGTTGACTGATTGTTTCTGCTCTTACCTCCTTGTTCTTTCGTCCGTGGTTCTTCTTTTTAGGCAGGGGAAGGGCCCAGCCACCCACCCCCATCCCCAACCACCCCACACTACACTCCTTTTATAGGGTACCACAGTTGTGACATTTCCTGTGGTAGAGCAGGAAGGGGCGGATCAGTGGGGCCTCCACAAGGTGATCTCATTTACAGGGGCACTAGTAATTTAACTTGTTATAACAAGTTAAACAAAGCACAATTAAACCATTACTTGCATTTTTTTTTCCTTTTTTTTTCCTTCTAATTACTCTGACTAGGTTACAAACCCAGCATCTTATTTGGAATGGATTTCATTAACTGCAGGTACTGTGGAACAATTTTCAGAAGGACAGTCTTACAGGATTTAGGACACTGTCCTACATGCTGGGCCTTTGGAGATCTTAGGGCTCAGCTCCGGGCAGCATGGGCAGAGATTGCACGCCTCAAATTTCATATTGAAGAGGAAATACATTATAAGAACCACCCACCATTTCCCCAGCATCCAACAGAAAAACCTCAACCGTGAGAGGGTAGTTGGTCCAGGAGGTTGGCAGGTGGTTAGAGGAGCAAATCAGGTGCCCCATCACTCTCTGCTCTCCATCACATTGCCTCCAAAACCATATAAATACTACAAACAGGTATCTGCCTCTATCTCTGAAATCAAATAAAGAGGCAGAAGACACTGCAGAGCAGGACATCATGCACAGGAGCTAGCACAAAAACTCACCCAAATCAGGAACCAAAACTAAACAAGCACAAAGGAAATCCAAAAAACTTCTGATCATAGGAGACTCCATGATTCGGGAGTTGATACCCATCTCCAGCAGGGGTGATGGTCAGATGTCTCCCAGGTACATCAGCATGGAGAGACACTGACCGCATTCTAAAATTGTTCACAAAGCAGGAGAAAACATTGATGTCCTAGTACACATAGGGACTATGATCTCGCCAGCCGGTCAGTTGTGGAGACCAAGGAACACCTGACTAGGCTGGGTGACAAACTATCATCTATTTCATCCGGCATCTCCTTCTCTGAGATCCTGCCAGTCTGGGAGAGGGAGCAGATGGACGGAAGGTCAGAGAAGGGGAGATAGGGAGCTAAACATGTGGCTCAAGGACTGGTGCCAGGAAAAGGACACAGATTTGTAGGGAACTGGCAACAGTTCTGGGAGCGAAAGTTCTTTAAATTTGATGGACTGCATCTGACTAAAGAGGAGTCAGTGCATTGGGGCAGAAGTTTGACGCCTTTGCAGAATATTTAAACTAGCAAATGGGAGAGGGTGCAGCACCTCATACGTCGAATGAGAAGAACACCCTCCCCTCAGCTAGTGGTCAAAGGAATTCAGCGTTGTTTGCCGTTCATTTGCATCACCAGGTAAGAAAAAGGTTTGTCTCCCATACGATGCACAGGGTAATGCCAAACTTCACCCAACAACTAACACACCAAAATCTGGCCAATGGAAAATCATGTACACAAATGCTCACAGCCTGGGAAATAAGATCCCAGACCTGCAGGCAATAATGTCAGAGGCTAAACTGGACATAGTAGCAATTAGTGAGACGTGGTTTACCAGTAACCACACTTGGGAGACTTCAGTACCTGGCTATGTATTGTTCAGAAGAGACCGAGGTGCAAAAAGGGGGGGGAGGAGTGGCCCTGTATGTTAATGAAAATATCAAAGCTACAGAAATTCAGAATACACATAAGGAGCCAGAAGAACTGTGGGTCACCCTGGAAACAGGAAATGGGACAGCCTATAAGAACTGGGGTTGTCTACAGGCCCCAGACCAGGGGGAGGACATAGACACATTACTGTTAGAAGATATACAAAACATGACAGCTAAAAGGGAGGTTCTGATAATGGGAGACTTCAACATGCCAGATACAGATTGGTCAATACCAGCAGGAACATCTGCCAGAACTAGACTCATAGTGGATTCCCTGCAGGGGGAGGGCCTCAAACAACTGGTGCAGCAACCCACAAGAGACAGGGCTATCCTAGATCTAGTACTGACTAACAAAGAAGGGATCACAGATCTCCAGGTAGAAGGTCACCTGGGGGCCAGTGACCATCACATGGTATGGTTCAATTTGGCTACTACATCTAAATCATCCCATTCCAAGGCAAAAATATGGGACTTCAGAGGAGCTGACTTTGATAAGATGGCCAACAGAGTTAAGATAGCCCTGGCAAAAAGAAACACAGGTGAGGGGTACAGGCAAAGTGGGCAAGCATTAAGGATGCAATACTTGAAGCAACATCCCATTGTGTTAGACGGAAAAGGAAGTGCAAAGAAGAAGGAAACCACTTTGGTTCTCAAATACAGTAGCAGAAAAGGTCAGAGCCAAAAGGCTGGCCTTCAGGAAATATAAGGGAACACAGCGGGATGAAGATAGGGAGGCATACCAAACTGCCCTAAGGGAAGCAGGTAAGGCAGTAAGGCAGGCAAAGTCCCAAACTGAGGAAACACTAGCACGAACAGTAAAAGAAGGTGACAAGACTTTCTATAGATACATTAGTGAAAGGAGAAAGTCCAGAGGGGGTATTGTGCTTAATGGAGAAAGGGAGCATGTGAGGAGGAGGACCCTGTAAAGGCATCTATCCTAAATAGATACTTTTGCTCAGTATTTACTGAAGAGAAGGTAGGGCAGGGCCCACAGCTCAGCATCATGGACACAGGGGAGGAGGTAAGCACTACTCCTTCACAAAAGAAAGGGTCCACAAGAGCTTGCTAAGCTCAGAGTGGATAAGGCAATGGGACCTGATGGCATACATCCCAGGGTACTTAAGGAGCTAAAGGAGGAACTAGCAGAGCCATTAGCAGAATTGTTTAGTGAGTCTCTGAGCACAGGAGAGGTCCCAGAAGACTGGAGAAGGGTCATGTGATCCCACTCCACAAGAGTGGTAGCAGGGAGGAGGTGGGGAACTACAGACCGGTCAGTCTTACCTCAGTAGTGGGAAAGATTATGGAGGCACTCTTAGGAAAGGATAGTGCAACACCTGGAACCATAGGGGCACAGGATCCAAGACAGCATGGGTTTACAAAAGGAAGGTCCTGTCAAACTAATCTCATAGATTTCTTTGACTGGGTAACCAGAGTGGTGGACCAAGGGGAGCAGTTGATGTCGCCTACCTTGACTTCAGCAAAGCTTTTGACACTGTTCCACATAGAAGATTGATAAATAAGCTGGGTAGGCTCTGCAGGCCAGAAGTTGGTCAACTGGGTGGCAAACTGGTTGACTGGCAGAAAACAGAGAGTGGTGGTAATGGTATGCAGTCAGAAGAGATGCAAGTCACAAGTGGGTACTTCAGGATCAGTCCTGGGGCTAGTCCTATTCAACATCTTCATTAGTGACCTTGCAGATGGACTAGAGGGTAAGGCTTGTCTGTTTGCAGATGACACCAAGATCTGCAACAGAGTAGATGAGCCAGATGGGGTGGGCAGAATGAGAAGAGATCTAGATAAACTAGCAGAATGGTCAGAAGAGTGGCAACTGGGATTTAATGCAAAGAAGTGCAAAATCATGCACATAGGGAAGAGAAACCCTGAAGCCACTTATAGGCTGGGAGGGGAGATGCTAGCAGTCACAAAGGAAGAAAGAGACTTGGGCATCATCATCACTGATGACCTAAAATCATCCAAGCAGACCTCTAAAGCAGTAGGTAAGGCTAGGGGGGTGTTAGGGTGTATTAGTAGGGGTATCACAAGTCGTAAGAGGGAGGTAATAATCCCTCTGTACAAGACATTGGTTAGGCCCCATCTGGAGTACTGCGTGCAGTATTGGAGGCCACACCTTCACAAGGACATTAACCAAATTGAGGCAGTCCAGAGAAGGGCAACCAAAATGGTGCAGGGACTGCATCAGAAGACATATGAGGACAGATTAACGGAGCTCAATATGTATACCATTGAGCAAAGGAAGGAGAGAGGTGATATGATCGAGGCATTCAAACACCTTAAGGGCATAAACAAGGTGAAAGAGTCTAACATGTTTAAATATAAGAAAAATAGCAGGACAAGAGGACATAGCATGAGATTAGAGGGAGGCCGATTAAGGGGGAATGTGAGGAAATTCTTTTTCACAGAAAAGGTGGTGGATGCATGGAATGGCTTACCACAAGAAGTGGTGGCTATGAATACAGTGCAGGGCTTCAAACAGGCATGGGATAGGCATAAGGGAGCAATACAAATGACTATGAATAGATAGGTCACTGACAGAGCAAAGGCCGATGGCACATTTATAAGGTAGAAAAAGAAATGGGCAGACTGGATGGGCCTTGCGGTCCTTATCTGCCGTCAACTTCTATGTTTCTATGTTAAGGCCTTTTTACCAAGCTCAGACCTCCTCCTCTTCCTTTTCGCAGAGGGGGTTCTTTAGAGGGAGAGGCAGAAGGGGAATGAGCAGGCCTACATCCACCCCTCAGCCTAAAGCCCCTGCCAAGCAGACACCCTGATGGGTCTGCCTGGGTCGATTCTCCCATCCCAGTAGTGGGCAGGCTGGCTTACTTTGTCCAGGACTGGAAGTCTCTTACATCAGACAAGTGGGTCCTGGAAGTAGTAAGCCAGGGACTGGTTCTCGGCTTCAAAAAATTTCCCAAGATGAGAGCCGGATCTTTTCCACCTGCAAATCTCTGAGACCCTTGCCCTAGAGGCAGAGGTTTCTTCTCTCCTATCTCTCAGAGCTATAGAGAAAATTCCCATCCTACACAGGGGCAAAGGATTGTACTCCAGGTACTTCCTAACCCCCAAAAAGACAGGAGAATGGTGGCCCATCCTGGACCTAAGATATCTAAACAAACATCTTTTGAGGCCGAAGTTCAAAATGGTAACTCTGGGAATTATCCTTCCCTCTCTAAGGCCAGGGGACTGGCTAGCCTTCCTGGACCTCAAAGATGCCTACTTTCACATTCCCATCAGGTGCTCCCACAGAAGTACCTCAGGTTGAGTTGCCCTCAGGCCACTATCAATTCAAACAATGCCCTTGGCCTAACATCAGCCCCAAGGGTTTTCACAAAGTGCCTGGCAGTAGTAGTTGCTTTCCTAAGAAGAAAAAAGATCTCCATCTTCTCATACTTGAACAACTGGCTCATAGTAGGTCAGTCTCCAGACCAAGTCAAGTCACATCTGCAAGTGACCCAGCAAGTGCTCACTTCCTTAGGATTCCTTCTCAACCTTCCAAAGTCAGTTCTCGAACCAGTACAGCTCCTCACCTTCATAGGTGCAGAACTGGATACAGTAAAGGCAAGAGCCTTCCTTCCCCTGGAAAGGGAAAGGACCCTTATGGAACTGGCCTCTTCATTCACCCTTCAGGTGTCTCGACCAGCAAGGCATTTCCTTCAGCTACTGGGCCACATGGCAGCTTCCACAGCAGTGGTCCAGGGAGCAGGATTCCAAATGAGGGATATTCAGTTCCATTTAAGAGCCTTTTGGTCCCAAAGACCTAATCCATGTGATTCAAACCCTGATCCAAGCCTTGCAATGGTGGCAGGATCAGGACAATTTGAGACAAGAGGTTCCATTTGTCACTCAGTCTCATTCAGTGATACTCACCACAGATGCTTCCCTGCTGAGCTGGGGAGCCCATTTGGGGGATCTTACCACCAAGGACTGTGGTCAACTCAGGAATGTCTGCTTCACATCAATCTCTTGGAACTCAGAGCAGTGTTTCTGGCACTGCAAGCTTTTTCCAAATCTGTACAGAACAAGGTGGCTCAGGTCAGAACAGACACCACCACCACCATGTGGTACATCAATAAGCGAGGAGGCACTCGGTCTACGGCTTTGTGCACAGAAGCAATGACATTGTGGTCCCTGGCCTATTCCCTACAAACCTCTCTGATAGCAGTTCACCTCCCAGGGAAGGACAATGTCCTAGCAGATGCACTGAGCAGAATATCCCTGGGCCATCACGAATGGGACCTAGATCCTCTAGTTTTGAAAGTGATTTTCTCGAGATGGGGCACACCAGAGATAGATCTTTTTGCAGCCCGAGACAATCACCAACTTCCTCTCTTTTGTTGCAGACCCCCAGTCTTGGGCTCAGTCCCCCTGGATGCTCTGATTCTGAACTAGCATGGGAAATTTCTGTCTGCTTTTCCCCCCTTCCCTCCCCTGTTCAGTGTTAGTCAAGATAAGGTCACAACCATGCAAAGTGATTCTGATTGCTCCAGACTGGGCCAGGCAGCCGTGGTATCCCTTGTTGCTATCCTCTAGCAGTCCATCTTCCCCTGTCTCTTCCCTGGAATTACAACCTGTTAACATCCTCTCAGGGGAGGATTTGGTACCTGAATCTTCAGTCTCTCAATCTCAAGGCTTGGCTCTTGAAGAGTTAAGAGTTTGCAGATCTGCATCTTTCCCAAGGGGTTCTGGATATCCTTAAGGCTTCTCGAAAGCCTTCCACCAGGAAGACTTACAACTCCAAATGGAAAAGATTCAGCATTTGGTGTTCTAAGAAGAATATTTCTCCAGACTCTGCTGAATTGCCTATGGTTCTGGATTATATGGTCCATCTTAATGGCCTAGGCCTCAGACTAGCTACCCTTAAAGTACTCTTGGCAGCTGTTTCTGCTTTCTTGTCAGTAGGCAAGTCTTCCTCTCTATCATCCCATCCTGTATTTTGTAGGTTTTTCAAGGGATTGCTTCACACCAATCCCCCCCCTTTAGGGATCCTGCTCCTGCTTGGGACCTTAATGTTTGCATTGCTCAGCTTATGCAACCTCCCTTTGAGCCTTTGCCCTCAGCAGAGCTTAAGTACTTGACTTGAAAACTGTGTTTTTGGTAGCCATTACTTCTGCCAGACGTATCAGTGAATTGCAAGCCCTGTCGGTGGAATCTGATTTCATCTCTTTTCACAGAGATAAAGTGGTCCTTAGAACTAACAGAAAGTTCTTACCTAAAGTGGTTTCAGATTTCCACCTCAACCAGTCTATCTCTCTCCCTGTTTTTTTCACTGACCATTCCTCCTCGGAAGAGAGGAGGCTACACAGTTTTGACGTTAAAAGAGCCCTTAGCTACTACATAGAGCGTACCAAGGGTCACAGGTTTGAATCCCTCCAGTTGTTTCTTACTTATGGAGAAGTTGGTAAAGGCAAACCTGCCACTAAGAGATCTGTTGCCAGGTGGATTGTTTTTTGTATACAATTCTGCTATGAAAAACTGGGTAGAACTCCACCCTCAGGCCTGATGGCTCATTCCACTAGAGGTACAGCTGCTTCCCTGGCTGCTGCCAGGGATATTCCTCTCTTAGAAATTTGTCAAGCAGCCACCTGGAAAACAGTCCATACTTTCACCAAGCATTACTCCCTGGATATCCAGGCTAGGAGTGATGCTCGGTTTGGCACAGCAGTACTTCAGAGCCTGTTTCCAAAGTAGGTTCTGTCCCTCCTCCATGGAGGTACTGCTTGGTAGTCTGCATATGTCAGAATACTAACATACTAACTGGCAAATAGTATACTAACATACTATTTGCCAGCAGATTAGGCCTTACGGTCTATCGAGTCTGCTCGAACCTCAGATCCCTAGTTGGGTGCCAAGGCCCTCCCCTCCCTTGTGTTCCAGAATCCCCTATCATCCATCCCCACCCCCCTGGGACAGGCCATCATCTGATACATCCGCTTTCTTTGTCTGTCCCACCCTCTCTTGAAGCCCTCCACTGTGGATCTCTGAACCAGCTTGCCAGGCAGTGCATTCCAAGGGTCCACCACCCTCTCAGTAAAAACTCCCTCTTTTCCCCTCACCCTTCCACCTTCCAACTTCAAACCATGCCCTCTGGTGATACCTGCTTTAGTCTAAAGATCCCTCCATGTTTACCCTATTTATTCCCTTGAGGTAATTGAAGACCTCAGTCATGTCCCCCTGTCTCTCCTCTCCTCCAATGAAAACAGGCAGAGCTCCTCAAGTCTGTCCTCATACGTCAAATCCCCTAGCCCCCGTATCATCTTAGTTGCCCTCCTCTGTACCCTCTCAAGGAGCTGTACAGCAAGACTTCATGTTGTTTGAAGAAAAAATTACTCACCTTAGTAATGTTGTTTCTTCTAATGGAGTCTTGCTGTATTCTGACCTCCCCCCCCCCGCCTCCCCTCTCAGAACCTAGATTTTGGGATGTGGGTGGGCAGGAGCAGTGTTGGCACCCTAGGGGTATCCTTTTTACACCTCCTTTTTGGTTTGGGTGAGAGGTTGTGTTTTGGATGTGTTCTGTTTTTGGGTTTCCTGACTTGAGTCTTCCTTTGAAACCAAAAAACTTTTTATATTTATTTGCCAGTTGGCTAGTAAGAATTTTACAGTTTCCACACAGAACACCTAGTGAGTCTTTGCTCGTAAAGATCTGACGGTTGTAGTTTAAACAACCACAGACAGGGGCTTCAACAGAGCTCATGGTGAACTTTCCATGCTGGTCATGGAAAGTTTAACTCTTTGTTCTCCGGGGCAGTTGAAAGGCAGGACCTAACTGCTGCATATGTCAGAATACAGCAAGACTCCATTAGAAAAACAGCATTACTAAGGTGAGTAATTTTTTCTTATGCCCTGCATTCCTTCCAGTCGGAGACTCCACCAGGTACTCTTCTGTTACAGACAGACAATTACGCTGTGATGTATTACCTCAACAAACAAGGAGGCACCCATTCCTACCCGCTTTGCAGGGAGGCCATGAGGGTGTGGGATTGGACTTTGCAACACGGCACAAACCTCATTGCTGTTCATGTCCCAGGAGTGGACAACGTCATCGCAGACAGCCTGCGCCGCTCTCAGGCCAGAGTCCACAAGTGGGAACTACTCCAGGAGGCAGTAGAGGATCTATTTCACAGATGGGATACACCAGAGATGGACCTTTTCGCATCCCCATCCAATGCAAAACTGCCCAATTTTTGCTCACTAGATCTAGGGCCTGGTGTTTTCTGGCGAGACGCGTTGTCCTTCTGGGCGGGCAGATTCCTCTATGCCTTCCCCCCTTTCCGTTGATCCAGAGGGTTCTTCTGAAACTTCGCAGAGAGCAAGCAACGCTGATACTCATCGTGCCGTTCTGGCCCAGGCAGATCTGGTTCCCTCTACTACACCAGCTATCCTGGGAACTTCCGGTGCCTCTGCCAATCAGCTCTCACTTGTTGTCTCAGGAGGAGGGCTCCTGGTCCATTTAGACCTTCGTTTGTTGAGCCTGCACGCTTGGCTCCTAGAGACATAGCCATTTTGTGACACGGGTTCTCACAAGAGGTAGCTGATGTCCTGGTGATTGCGAGAAAAACGGCCACTTACGCCATGAAATGGCGCCGTTTTTGCCTCTAGACTGTCCAGAAAAGTCGGTCTTGGACTACCTCCAGTCTGTTTTTCAGACAGGCTTGGCGTACTCCTCGATCAAAGTACACCTCTGTGCCATATCAGCCTATCATTGTCCGATAGGCCAATGCACCATATCCCAGTTGGACACGGCACGAGCCTTCCTGAGAGGTATTCTCCACCTTAGACCTCCGATTAAAATCCAATTCCACCATGGGATCTACCCTTGTCCTGGAGCACCCTCATGCTGCCACTCTTTGAAACAGCCATGGATTACAGTAGCCACGCTTCTCACTTGGAAGACGTTGTTTTAGGCTGCCGTTACTTCGCCAGAAGAATTTCTGAACTCCATGCACTCATGTGCAAAGAGCCTTATTTGGTTTTTCACCAAGACAGGGTATCCCTACGGACTAATTCCAAATTTCTGCCTAAGGTCTCATTCCAAATTTCTGCCTAAGGTCTCAGCTCTCACCCTTAATCAGGACACTGATCTACCAGTGTACTTTCCCAACTATTTGAATTGTGGAGAGGCCCTGTTGCACACCCTAGATGTGCATAGGTATCTCTGATACTACCTGACTAGAACCAAACACCACCGAAAATCGGACCAGCTTTTTGTCTCCTTTGCCCACAGGATAATGGGAGCTCCTGTTTCCAAACAGTCGCTGTCCAGGTGGCTCATTCAGTGCATCACGTTCTGTTACCAGAAGCGCAACAAACCCTTACCAGGCGCTGTTAAGGGTCATTCCACAAGTGGAGTGACTACCTCCTTTGCGGCCCTTAAGAATGTGTCCACCTTGGCCATCTGTGCTGCAGCTACTTGGAGCTCCGTGCACACTTTCATCAGGCATTATAGCCTGGATATTGCATCGAGGTGAAGAGCAGGTTTTGGTCTAGCAGTCCTTCAAGGACTTCTGTCCTAGCTGTGGTTTCATTAAGGATCTCTACCTTCCCTCCTCCCAGTGGTGTGGGATTTCCATTATTGCTTGGGAATCAGTCCTAATGGTATAACCTGCTGCAAGAGCTGTTTCTCGAAGTAAGATAGTACAGTTACGTAAGAACTTACCATAACAGTAGATCTTCGAGAACAGCTCTTGCAGCAGGTACTTTCCCTCCCACCATCCCCGCTGGAGGTAGATTCTAGTTCCAACATCTTTCTCCTAGGATCAGGTGTCTCAGCATTTCTCTGACTGCCATTTGATGGTGGATCCTCAGTCTCCTCTTCTGATGTCATCCAGCAGCCGGGAGTCTCTGGCGGGAGAACTGGGGATTCTGGGGGACCGCCCCCTTATGTACTGTGCCTGACATCGGGGGCAGGGCCACCGTCGGGGGTGTTCCCCTGCTGAATACTGCTAGCTAGAAAATTTCCGTGGGATCCTGGCACCTGCCGGCTTCAATCCTAATGGTGTAACCTGCTGCAAGAGCTGTTCTCGAAGATCATCTGTTACGGTAAGTTCTTACGTAACTGTACTTTCCCTCTTTACCGCTCTGCATTTTTGTGGCCTAAAACCCTTCATTTGCGAACTTCTTTAAGTTTCTTGCTTCTCACTGCTTCCATGGACAACACGAAGTCTGCTCCTGGGTTCCAGTTTTGCGGTTGCAGGCAGAACATGTCACGGTCCAACCCGCATGCCTCGTACGTCTACTGCCTAAGCCAGGAGCATGATGTGCAGGCCTCCGATTACTGTCATATCTTTTTGCCTTCGACCTTGGAGGACCGCTTAGCCCGCTTGCTCCTTGGAAGACTGAGTGATCGGGACCCTCCCATCCATTCTAAGGACGCTCAGAAGGCGGTTTCTGTGGCCGCAGATTGTGCCGAACAATTGGCTATGGAAGAAGAAGCTGCCTGCGCTATGGCCCATTCTTTCTTCTTCGCCTGTTTTACGCTGCTTTGGGGTTGTTTTCTGGTCCTTCCAAGAACTTTGCCAATCTCTCCCGACTCTCAGGGAGGGTCTAAAAGCCTAAGAAAGCTAAGGAGAAAGAGACCAATAAACGGTCTCATGCAATCAGGAGCGCACTCAGGCTTCCGATTCCCATGCCTCTTTGGAGCTCTTGGCTTTGGTCAGGCTGTTACTACCGCTCCACTGTTCTCCCATCGTCAGCAGTCAAGAGAAGGCCGACTTCCAGCTGAGATTTTTATCGAGCTGTCGAGCCAATACTTCTTCAGAGTAGGGGTGACACCTCTCTCTCTCTCTCTCTCTCTCTCTCTCTCAAGGACTCTAGTCCACTTTGGAGGGACAGGGAAGCTGCTGTCCCATTGCCTCCCTGTTAGACCCCACTATTCCCCCCCAGCATCAGTCAAGGTCATGCTCCAAGCACTCGGACCAGCGGCGTCACCACTACTCATCCTCAGGCAAAGAGAAGCACTGACATAAAGTGTGTCGGCACTATGAGGAATTTATGGGGCAGCAGCTCCTCTTTACCCGGGTGAAGCAGCCCCTGGTGCCCAACCCAGTGATTACGGTGCTGCCGGCACCGGAGTCCCAGCAGACCCCGCCCCGGCAAGTGCCGGTACAAGCAGTTGAGACGCAGCCCTTTCCGGCTTCTCCACCGATTGTGGTGCAGTCGTCACCTTCTCTGTTGAGGGACAGCACCTCTACCGAGGATGCTCAGCCTGCCACAGGGCTTCTCCATTGGCTGAAAGTCACCCTTACCCCTGACCTCCCCCGGGGGGTGAGTGGTGACTTGGGCGGTAGGCCACTCTTTCAAGAGTCCTCGGATTCCGAAGGTTCCTCGCTCCAGTCCCATCCAGTGAATTTGTAGCTGGCCAAGGATCTTTCTACTGAGCAAGGCCTTACTTCTTTTATGGGCTTGCTTCGGCTCATTTCAGAATCTACAGTTCTCCAGCTGGAGCTCATTCACAAAAGGAAGAGGTACCACTTGACCGAGATTCTGGACCGGGGTGACTCCCCTGTGGAGGACTTTCCGATTTAGGAGGCTATTCTCGATCCTGCTCTGAACCTTTGGCAGCACCCAGCCTCTTGCCCGGCTCCTTTGGTCCGGGTGGCCTGCAAGTATGGGGTCCCTACCCGTTCCCTTTGGCTTCACCGAACACCCCTCAGCTGAGGGGTTAGTGGCCGATTCCATCTTTCGACACTCAGGCAACACGGGGAACATGGACAAACCCCTAACAGAGTCCAAGAAACTGAACCACTCTGCCAAAAAGGTGTATGCCGCTTCTTTGTTTGGCCTCAGGCAGGCTAGTTCAGCCCTTCTGATGGCACATTTTGTGCACGCCCTCCTGGGGTCTTTGGATGAGGTGCTTCCTCACCTCCCTGCTGACCTGAAAACTACAGTCAAGCTAGTCCATGACCAGGGATGTGCCATGGCAAAGCAGCAGTTCCAAACAGCCATAGACATTGGTGAGTCCTGTGCCAGGTCTGTGGCAGCGGCAGTTGCCATGCACTACAGGGCTTGGCTGTGTATCTCCAACTTCACTGCTGATGCGCAGCATAAATTGGCAGACGTGCCCTTCTTAAGGACTGACCTGTTCGGCCCTGGTGTGGAAGGGTGTCTCACCAGACTAGAGAAATCCAGTACCACCCTGGATTTGGTGACATCTACCCAGAAGGACCAGAATGGCTCCAAGTCCAGTCCTTTTGGTCCTACTCCGCCCTTGCGGCCAAACCTGCCCAGTCCCAGGCTGGTCAGCAGCAGGCCTGGCGCCCGGACCTCTAACACCCAGAAGCCCAGGGCCCACTGATGAATGCACCCCCTGCAGTGGGAACTGGCCAGCCAGTGGTCTCAGCGCAGGGGTCACTTCAACCAGTTGGTCACGGTGACCCAGCAGATGTGGGATGTGCTACAGTGGTGCCTGACCCCGGAACATCTACAGTAGCATATCCCATTTGTCTATCTGGAGCCAACTGTCATCCTGACAACCAATGCCTCCCTCATGGGCTGGGGAGCCTACCTGGGGACCACAGAGTCCACAGGCTTTGGTCCCCTGAGGAGTCCTGATGTCACATCAACCTGCTGGAGCTCAGGCCAGTTTGGCTGGTGCTGACTGCTTTTGCTCCGCATCTCTGGTCAAGTGGTGCAGGTCCAGACGAATGACACCACGACTATTTACTACCTCAACAAACAGGGCGGTACACTCTCCCTTCCACTGTGCAGGGAAGCTTTCCGCATCTGGACACTTGTTCGCAGTCTGGAGGCAGATCTTCTGACCATTTATGTGGCTGGTGCCTCCAACTAGCTCATGTACACCCCCAGCCAGGTGGGTGAGGCGTCACACGAGTGGTCTCTTCATCCCGAGGTAGTGCAGAACCTGTTCTCCTCCTGGGGCAAGCCTCTGGTGGACCTGTTTGTCTCCAGGGAGAATGCCAAGCTGAGGCTGTTTTGTGCCCGCCCCCTTCAGCAGGGAATGCTGCAGGGGGATGCCTTCTATACGCCTTCCCTTAGTTTCCCCTGATCCACAAAGTTCTTCTCAAGGTCAGGAGAGAGAAGGCACAGGTGATCCTAGTGGCTCCGGACTGGCCTCACCAGTTCTGGTACCCAGATCTCCTCAGCAACAGGCTCCCGTGGCATTTCCCACTATGGCTGGACATGCTCTGTCAGTCAGAGGAAGGTACTCCAGCTGGACCCTCAATCCCTGCACCTGACAGCCTGGCACCTGAACAGCTACAGTTCCAGGCTCTTGGTCTCTCTGAAAATGTACTCAACGTTGTTGAGGTATCTCAGAAGGAATCTACCCAAAAATGTTATGCCTTCAAATGGAAGATATTCTCCATTTGGTGTCAGGGCAAAGGGCTGGACCCTTCAACTTGTCCAGTGGCTGACATTCTCTACTACCTTTGGTTCCTCTCCACAGGTAGCCTTCGGTCGACGACCCTCAAGGTGCACCTGGCAGCCATCTGCTTACTGGGCATGGGCCGTTCAGCAGTCAGTGGCACAGGAGAAGGTAGTCTGGTGCCTTTTCCAATGGCTTGGACCAGATTTCCCCTCCAGTACGTGAACCACCACCACCTTGGGATCTACTTCTGGTTTTGGCAAAGCTCATGGGCAATCCATTCGAACTGATGCACAGGTGCGAAATGTCTCCCCTGTCGTGGAAGACCGCCTTCTTGGTGGCTATCACGTCAGCCAGAAGGATCAGTGAACTCCAGGTGCTCTCTGTGGAGTCTCGTTACCTGGTCTTCCACAAGGACAAGGTTGTCCTACACCCCAACCCAAAGGTCCTTCCAAAAGTTGTCAGATTTCCACCTTAACCAGGTGATTAATCTCCTGGTGAATTGCACCAATCACACCTCTGAGGCCAAGCACAGGCGCCACACTCTGGACCTGAAGCGAGCGCTCACTTATTACAAGGAGCGCATGACCGGAGTTCAGGGAGAGGTTTGCCAGCTGTTTGTCACCTGGCAGACCTGCATCCAAGTAGATGACTGGTACATGGATTGTATCCTGCATCGATCTCTGCTATAGGTTGGTGGGTAGGGAGCCTCCCAGAGGGCTAAGGGCTCAATCACTCATCATACTGCTGCATCGATGGCTGCTTCCATGGACGTCCATGTGCAGGAAATCTGCAGGGCTGCTTCCTGGAGGTCAGCACACACCTTCATTTCCCATTACCACATCAACCTCGAGTCACACTGGGATGCTGGTTTTGGGGCCTCAATTCTCCAATCTCTGTTCCCTAAATAGGGGGGTGCTCTTCCTCCCCCAGAGAACTGCTAGGAGTCTGCCAGAATGTGTGGATAGAACAACATATCCACGTCCCTAGAAAAACAGGTTGCTCACCTGTAACAGTAGTTCTAGGAGTGGTATATGTTCATCCACACAGATCCACCTGACCTCCCCTGGCAGTGGCACACAGGGATGCTTCCAGTGGGCAGGAGCTGGTGTCACAGGGGAGTGCTAGGGGAGTTATCACCCGGTTGGGTGGGAGGAGCCAGTTTGAAGACTTTCCGGCACTTCTTAAAGGGGAAAGGACATTGCCAGAATGTGTGGATGAACAACATATACCACTCCTGGAACTACTGTTACAGGTGAGTAACCTGTTTATCTCTGCCTGGTAGGGGTTGTGGCAGTGGAACCTTCAGTCAGCCTACCGCCAGAGGTGGCCATCAAGCTTACCGTCAGCAAGGCCAGGGTAAGGGCAGTGCAGCCTTGCTAGCTCCCATCCCCCACAGGAGCCCATTCCACAACATCAAAGGCTGGTGGCTCTCCCCCACTGTCTCAGCATGATTTGGCTTGGACTGCCCCCACACCACTATTACCTCAAGAGGCGGTTGTAGGGGGCTGTTTCCCCTAGATGAATGGGTTCTGGAGATAATTGCAAAGGGACATGCTCTGGAGCTCTTGGAGATCCCCCACCCCAAGCACCCTCCACCTCTTTACATTTATCCTCCTGGACACCTGTGCCTGCTGATGGAAGAGCAAGCCTTGCCAAACAAACATGCAATAGAACCAGTGACTTCTCGTCAGACGAACAAAGGGTTCTACACCAGCTACTTCTGGTCTCCAAATGGACAGGAAATCTCAGGCATGTGTTAGATCTGAGAGACATAAAAGAAGATCTCAAAGAATCAGTCTTCATTCATCACTGGTGGGTCTATGCCGGGGGCATGAGGACCCCACAGGAGCATATGCCTTTAAAGCTTTGGAGGTAGAGGATCAACGTCTGAGGTAGGTGAACGTATGACGTGGCACTCATGGGCTGGTCAGTAACAGACACTGGCCCCCCGCCTCCTTAGTTTTGTTCTTCCTGCCATCGAAGAAAGCACTCTGGGAGTATGTGCCATTTTTGCTGCGTCACATGGCTCAAGTTCTGTCCATCACCGCTCACTTGATGCCATATAACCTTTTTTGGCCTTTCATCGCCATCTTTCTTCTTTCTGTCCCTTTTTCCAACGCTGAGCCCTATTTTTGCTGGGGGGGTTTATTTCCATGAATCAATCATGCCCACATCCCGGGGGCCTAAGAAACAGAAGTAGTCGACCAATAAGACTGAAAATCTCCCCGCATGTGTCAGTGTCCCTGTGGGAGAAACATGTCCATCCGGGACTAACTTGATTGCTGCTGGAGCTGCCTTGGAGCAAACCATGAGATGGACCACTGCGATGATTGCTTCTCCATGGACTTCCAAACTCTACACATCCATGTGATGAAGTGGGGGAGGACCCCCCCCCATCAACCTTCAGAGGCAGACGTCTCACTTGGGACTCTCTACGGTAAAGTCCCTGGGCTCTTTCCTGAGCCCCTCCCCAGTACTACATGTACTAAGAAGACCAGGCCTCAGCTAGTCCTCATTTCACCGAGATGGGAGGCCTGGAGGAGGGATCTTTGGGACAGCTGGTACCCTGGTTGCGCACCCCTCCCAGTCCCGGACACCCCTAGTGGTAGAGTCACAGCTATACACTGGTCGTGCTCTGGCGGGTCCCTTGGGGCTGCAGTCTGGTGTCTCTTCAACTTCTGGCACTAAGACCAGTGAGTGAGGCGGTGCCGCCCGCATGACCGGGTCCCCTCCTACTGCCATTTGCGGCTCTGGGAGAGGAAAGGTCTCTGGAGCCAGTTACCCGTTGGAGATTACTCGGTATTACTTGGTGTTGTAGACAACAGGAGGCACGAGGCCCATCATGACTGTCTCCCACTCCTAGTGGGGATAAAGTCCCTTGATTGTAAACAAATCGTTCTCCAACTCAGTCTTAAATTTATCAAAGTCAGAATAGTCAACCAAGTGCTGTGGTAGATTGTTCCACATTTTGGATGCTCTTACTGTAAATCCTTCTAATTAGTAAATATCCTGTGAATTCTTATGTGCTTATTGTGGGATCTAAAATATGTTAATCTATCTACAGGAATGATACCACATTGATTAGTAAGTAGCTCATCATTTAGAATTTTAAAGTGCAGCAAGATATCATCTCTCGTCCTTCTGGCTTTGAGATTAAATAAACTCAAATAGGCCAGTCCATCGGTATGACTTGCCCTTTAATCTGGGTATTAGATGGGGTTACTCTTCCCAGGATATTTTCCAACAGGTTGATCTCTTTTCTGATGTATGGGGACCAGAAAGGGGAGGCATAATCCAAGTGGGGTCTCGCATATGATCTATATAACGGAATAATGCAGGTCTCATTCCTTGGTACAGTGGCTTTTTTGACTGTATGAATCTGTTTGCAGCCAGTCATTTTCCTACACTGGTCCTGTGATGTAAAGCTGTAATTTATAATCACTCCCAGATCAGTCTCACTTTGTACATTCTTAACTGGGACTCCATCTAGATTATGTTCTTCTTTGATTTTGTTTTCCAAGATAAAGTACTGTACACTTGTCACCATTAAATTGCATCCTGTTGATTTTTGACCACTGCTCAACATGGTTTAGGTCATTGACAAGTGATTGGTACTTTTCTTCTGTGTCAACCTCAGCACTGATCTTTCTATCGTCAGCAAACTTCAGTAAGTTATTACTCACGTTGATGTGTGTATCACTTATAAAAATTCCAAATAAAATGGGCCACAATACTGAGCCCTGTGGGACACCAATACTAACTTCCACCTCCCGTGATAGAGTATTTTATTTATTTAAATTTTGATAGCCGGGTAAGCCCACTGAGATCAGAGGTCCCTTTTTCAGAGACGACCCGGGGTTAGGTGCATACATTAATTGAAGACAGTGTTACATACTTTGATTACATACAGAATATAGGAGTGCACAATAGAGTCAGTTGGTTAGGTACACAGCACACAAGGAATACAGGGGTAAATGCAAACAGGGTGCAGGTAATGCAGAACTACAGGGGTGGCTCCAGGATAAACACTGGGTTGGTTGGTATAGACAATATAACAGTTAACATACGGTTGATATAGTGGACACACAGACCAGGTATATTACTCACTCTGACTTGTGGTCTGTTGGTTAGACATTCCACCCAGTTAACCAAATATAAATTAAAACCCAGATTTTCTATTTTTTTAACTAGTTCAAACCGGGATACAGTATCAAACACCTGTCTAAAATCAAGGTATATAACGTCAACCGGTGTTCGTTTCCCGATACTATGGCTAACCATATAAAAATAAGGTTGGTAGTACAGGATCTCCTGGGAGTAAAGCCATGCTGATTTATATCATGTATGCCCATAGCTCTAGCTTTGCCCTTAAGTTTATCCTTCAGTAATCTCTCCATAGTTTTACATATGACTGCAGTGAGACTAATAGGCCTATAGATCTTACTTCGAGAGGAAGCTCTTGTAGCAGATAACACATATAGGACTGGTGCCGGCTAGTGGCAGGACCCCACAGCAAACATTTTCTAGCAGTAGCTAACGGGGACCACCCACCCTGACGTCCGCCCGCCCCCGACGTCCCACATGACATATAAGGAGCAGCAATTCCAGCGTGCTCCAGTTCTTTCCCTCCGTCGATGTTCGAACATTGGCTCCACGGCTCTCTCGCCAGTTCGACCGTTGGTTAGAATTTTTTACTCCAGTAATCTCTTTTGACCGTTTTTTTCTCCCATCCAACTTCTGCATGTCGACTACCCTGTCCAGGCACACACATAAGTGTGTCTGCGGTAGACAAATCCCTTCTAAAGATGGACATATGGCCTGCGTTTTTTGCCTGGGCCCAGACTACGACACTCTATCCTGCCCCCACTGTAAGGCTTTCAACAGTCTGACCCGCATCCACCGACAGAAGTCTCTCCAGGCTTTTCTGGCCCACAGCAACTCGATGCAATGCAGAGGGACTCGTCCTCTGAAGGGGATTCTCCCCGTGGTTCCCACAAATATTCGGGGAAGCACCCTTCAAAGCCTAAGGAAAAACGCAGAGAGCAGGACAGAGATATGGAGCGGTCCTCCTCCTCCAGATCAAGATCTTCCAGATCTCACGCCTCCTCCAGATCGGGGTTGTCAGGCCACAACCCCCACCTTACTGTGGTCAAGGCCCCAGCCTCCTACAGAGGCCCTGCGACCAAGGAGAAATCTTCAGGGCATTCTGCTACCCTTCAAGACTCCTTCAGCCTCATTGGGCCACTCGTCCTACCCAGGTAAGTCACTTTCAGCCCCCCAGTCTGCCTTTGTATGCAGTGCCGACCTCTGGGAGAAGTCAGAATCTTTGGGCCCGTCGGGAGGGAGATCTTCCTGCCTCCCACCAAAACATGCCCATAAGTCTTCAGACAAGCACCATACTCCGTTGACGGACAATCATCTTGTCCAGTTGTCAGACAAGCATCACTCGGACAAACCTGCCAAGCTTGCGTCTGATCCCCACAAACGCAAGCCTGCTGACGGTGTTCCAAAGGCCCCTTTGCCTCTGGCTAAGTCCCTGTCACGCGAGGCTTCTCTCTCTCTTCTGACGCCAGGCTGATGACGCACTGACGCTGGCTGATCAGACGCCGTCCATGGTGCCCCCAAGTTCCGGACGATGGCCCTGACAACCAGGATACACTGGCTCCCCCCCCCCCAGTCCCACCGATGCCGGACAGGACTGGCACGGGGACTCTAGAACCGCTGCCGGATCCGGTGCCCGGTTCTCCTATGCTCAACCTTAGTCAGGTCAAGGACCTATTCTCACACTGGGAAACTATCAGGCCAGATAGCCTTACGGTAGCGCCTACACCGGTCACTCATGCCAATCCTTACCTGGCACCGTTTCCTAGTGAGGAGATTCCGCCTCAGCCTATTGAAGAAGTGCCTCCTCAACCCTGCTCGGATGAGGACAGGGGAAAACATCCATCTCCAGAGAGACCTCATAAACAGAGGGGGAAAAGGGGTCATAGGTCCTGTTCCAGGAGCTCAAGTACCTCTAGCCCCTCTGACAAGCGCAGACACAAGCATAGGAGACACAAATCTCCCTCAGTCTCCTCCACTGACTCTTACCACATGTCAGACTCCTCTTGTGACTTTCTGTGAGGACCTCCCATCAGGTGAACCTGAAGACCTGCCAAAATCACCTACGGACGACCCGTCGTTCATGGAGGTTATGAGACCTATACAAGCCAACATGGGATGGGATACGGAGGACTTGGACCCTGAACACATGAGGCTTGCCAGATACCTCAGGCAAAAAGACCCCAAGCCTGTCGTTATCCCTCCTGTGGTGGATACTTTCGAGGACGTCACTCAGGCCACTTAGTGGTGCCCCCTCTTCCACTACCATCCCGTAAAAGGTGGACCAGCTGTACGGGACACCCAAGGAACACCCCTTTTTGACTGTCCAACCTACCACTGACTCAGTGGTTATATCAGCAGCTCACGATCATTCGCAAAGGCCCAAACTTCTGAGCACCCAGCCTCTGGACTGGGAGTCCTAGCAGCTAGATTCCATGGGCAGGAAGGTGTACGCATCTGCCACCTGCAGCATCAGGAGTGTAAAATTCCTGACACAGTGGTCTAGTTCCAAAACGCCCTCTGGGAACAAGGTCTGGACATATTGCAAGGAGTGCCCGACTGCCCTCAGAAGGCAGAACTTGCAAAACTACTCCAAATGGGGTCAGACGTGGGCACACATGTGTTACGGTCTGCCTATGACTCTACGGACACTTCAGCTAGGGCAGTAGCTACGGGTATCTATCTTCGGCACCATTCCTGGCTCTGGGTTCGCACCTAATATTCAGTCCAACATCCTCAACACACCTTTTAAGGGCTCCATTCTCTTTGGTGAAATATCTTCAGTTCGCATTCCAGGGAAAACACTTCCAGTTCAGGGCCCTACCTTTTGACCCCTCTTCGGCATCAAGGGTGTTTACAAAGTGCCTAGCGGTGGTTTCCGCAGCACTTCGCAGGATGGGTCACTGTGTGTTCCCATACCTAGACGACTAGCTACTCCTAGCTCACTCCAGCGTCCAACTCCAGGCTGCCACCAGGGACACCTGCAACATGTTCCAGAGCCTGGGGATTACCATCAGCCCAGCCAAGTCATCACTCTGCCCCACTCAACTCCTTCCGTTCATCAGGGCACTACTAAACACTGTTCAGGTTCGGGCCTTCCTACCTCTAGACTGGGCAGAGCGCATTTGGGCTCTACCCAGGCAGATTTATTCTGTCTCCACGGTCCCAGCCAGATTGCTTCTCCGGCTGTTGGATCACATGGTGGCTGCCATTGTTACCATTCCCTTTGCAAGATTCCGGATGAGGACCATCCAGTGGACCCACCGAGTACATTGGGACCAGAGGTGGGACGACCTGGACTTGCCTGTCTCCATAACAGAACTGGTCCACAAGGAACTCCTCTGGTGGGCAGCGTCCCCTGCCTTGCAGGAGGGGATCCCTTTCCAGAAGGAAGCTCCAGGACTGGTCCTAACCATGAGCGCTTCAAATTCAGGATGGGGGGACACCTCTAGGAGCACACAAGATGCAGGGGTCTTGGTCTCTGACCGAGGAATCTCTCCACATCAACGTGCTGGTGACGAGAGCAGTCCTCTGCTCTCCAAGCCCTGGAAACCTCAGTCACGCCCGGTCACCTTGTCCAGACGGACAACACATCGGTGGTCTCCTACCTCAACAAACAGGGAGGTACGCACTCTTACCCCCTGCGAAGGGAGGCCATGAGGGTGTGGGAGTGGGCCATTGCCCACCAGTCGACCATCACAGTGGTACACATTCCAGGGACTCAAAACATGCTCGCAGATGCCCCCAGCAGGACAAAGACACGAGTACACGAGTGGTCGCCCCTGCAGTCAGTGGCAGACTACCTTTTCGACAGATGGGGGACACCAGAGTCAGACCTCTTCGCGTCCTCCACCAATGCAAAACTGCCCAGATTTTGCTTGCTAGATCCTGAGACTGGTTTTCTGGCAAGACGCATTGTCCATCTCCTGGAAGGGTAAATTATGTACGCCTTTCCTCAGTTTCCTCTCATTCAGAGGGTCCTCCTCAAGGAGCAAACGGAGGGAACCGCCATAATTCTCATAGCGCTGTTGTGGCCTCGCCAGATCTGGTTTCCTTTGCTGCAGCAACTGGCAGTGGAGTTGCCAATTTCACTTCCTCTTTGAATCAACATTATCAGTTCAGAGTCCTGCCCTTTGTGCTATCCTCGGCGCTGCAAGTTTTTACAAAGTTTTTACAAAGTGTTGTGCAGTTCTCAAAGTGCACCTCAGAAAGATCGGAATACAGATGTTCCCATACCTGGATGACTGGCTTCTAGCAAGCCCTTCCAGGCAAGGAACTCTCGATGCCGTAGCCACAGCCTCAGAATTCCTCACATCCATGAGAGTACTGCTAAATCTCAAGAAATCGCAGTTGCAGCCCTCCCAGAAGCTCCTTTTCACAGGAACTGTTTTGGGCACCTCCTGTGTGAAAGCTTTTCTACCAGAGGACAGAAGGAGTGATATCCTATGGATGGTCCGATACATCAGAGAGAACAGATCGGTTCGAGCTATCTCGATGCAATGGATGCTGGGTCTCATAGCATCCTTGGTGTTCACTGTACCCCTAGCGCGCCTCCACATGAGAACCTCTCAATGGATGTTCAGTACTCAGTGGTCCCCGACCACTCACCCTCAGTCCTTTCTCGACAAGGTGACAGAACCTCTGAAGAGGTCACTCACCTGGTCATCACAAGAGGACAATCTTCTGGAAGGGTATCCCTTTGCTCCCCTGGATCATCAGATTTCCATTACCACGGACGCGTCCCTGATGGGGTGGTGAGCTCACTGTCAAAATCTCCACACTCAATGTACGTAGGCTCAGGACGAGTCCCAGCTTTGCATAAATGTCTTAGAAATGAGAACCATCCTTTATTAGGCTTTGAAGGACATTCTCTGTCACAAAAACATTCTCCTTCAAACGGACAACAAAGCAGTGATGTATTACATCAACAAGAAGAGCGATGCTCACTCTTACCCTTTATGGAGGGAAGCGATGAGAGTGTGGGAATGGTGCTTGGAGCACAAGGCTCTAATTCAAGCGGTATACCTGCCGGGAGTGCAGAACAAACTGGCAGACCGTCTCAGCAGAACAGAGACAGATCCTCACGAATGGTCTCTTCACTCAACCATAGTTCAGTCACTATTCGCAGAGTGGGGAACTCCAGACCTGGACCTTTTTGCATCCCCATTCAACACAGAACTCCCTCTCTTCTGCTCCAGAAATCCAGGGCCTGGCATTTTCTGTCAGGATGCGTTCAAGCTGCAGTGGACAAAACGCTTTCTATATGCCTTTCCACCTCTTCCTCTAATTCAGAGGGTACTTCTCAAGTTCGAGTCCCAGGGGGACAAAATGATCCTCATTGCTCCTTTCTGGCCTTGGCAAATATGGTTTCCGTTACTCAACAGTATGTCGAAAACCCCTCCGAAAGCGCTTCCCCCTTCAGACAAACCTTCTGACTCAGGAGCCTGTGGTCCATCCCAATCTGAGATCACGTCACCTTCACACTTGGCTCCTGAAGACATAGAGGTGAACAGGTTCAATGTTTCTCTCAGAGTTTCAGATATTCTTCTGGCTGTGTGCAAGCCAACCACTAGAAAAACTTACACAGCCAAATGGAAGCATTTTTCGCTCTGTAGTACAAAATCCTCTTTGAATCCTTTTTCCTGCCCACCCAATAAAGTTCTAGAGTACCTTTTAGACCTCTCAAATTCAGGTCTGCAATACTCTACAGTCAAAGTCCACCTTTGTGCCATTTCAGCTTATCATGAGCCAGTACTTTCCTTGTCACTGGCTCAATTACCTGTGGTAAAGAGGTTTCTTAAGGGAATTCTGCATACCAGACCACCTAGCAGGTGTCCAGTCGCAGCCTGGGACATTACTCTTGTGCTAGACATGCTCACTCGAGAGCCTTTTGAGCCTCTAGCTACCTGTGAGCTGAAATTTCTCACTTGGAAAACGGCCTTCCTGGTGGCCATTACCTCAGCCCGTAGGGTCTCTGAGATGCATGCTTTGGTCACAGACCCTCCGTATACTGTGTTTCATAAAGACAAAGTAGTTCTTAGGACCCATCCTAAGTTTCTCCCTAAGGTTGTTTCAGAATTCCATCTAAGCCAACCTTTGGTCCTTCCTACCTACTTTGCGAACTTCCAGAATGAAGGAGAGCATCCCCTTCATTCTTTGGACATCAAAAGAGCTCTGCGTTTCTATTTAGATAGAACAAAAGAAATTCGCAAAGCTTGACAATTGTTTGATCTTACTTCGACACACAGCTCTTGCAGCAGGTTACACCATTAGGACTGAAGCCGGCAGGCGCCAGGACCCCACGGAAATTTTCTAGCTAGCAGTCTTCAGCGGGGACCGCCTCCGACATCGGTCCCGCCCCGGACGTCGCGCATAGTACATAAGGAGGCAGTCCCCCCCATAATCCCCAGTTCTTTTCCCACTGTTGACTCGCCAGTATCAGCCTCTCAGTCTCCTTTCTAGCGTACGACTACAGAACTAAGAAGAATTTCATCTCTTTTTTGGCTCTGCTCAACTGATGTCCTCTCCAACTCCATCTTTAGAGGGTCATCACTCGAAGTGCGCCTTCGGCAAACAGATCCCCTTCAAGGATCCCCATTCATCCTGCATGCGCTGCCTAGGCCCGGCCCACGACACCAAGGCCTGCTCCTTTTGCCAGGGTTTTAACAGCCACACCAGGATCTACCGTCAGAAGGCACTTCAAGCATTTCTCTTAGAAGAAAAGCTGAAAAGCATGGACCAGGAACCTTCCTCCCGGGGAGAATCTTCAAGCAAATCCCATAAACACCAGGACAAGCACCAGGAAAAGGTGAGGTCCAGATCTCCTACACGGGCCTCGGACTCCCGAAGCTCCGGCTCTAAATTGGACCGCTCTCCCTCCAGGGCTCGGTCGCAACCTCCCCCGGTCCAGGTCAGGTCCTCCAGCGGTTCTTCATCGCTCCAGCCTCTGAAGACTTTGAGGCCCTCGGCTTCTTCAACACCTTCCAAGGCCTCTTCGAAGTCGGGTGAGCGCCACAAATCTTCCTCCCGTCGCCAGGATACCAACTTCAGGTCAGTCTCCCAACCACCCCAAGGTCTGGATCCGGCGCCCCGGAAACCTAAGGACCTGACGTCCCTCAAACGGACATCGGACCACCACCCGATGTCGGCCAAGCACTCTTCGCGCTCACAGGAGCTGACGACACTGAGACATCCATCGCCGGCCAGGCGTTCGCCAGGTCCAAAGACGTCAGCCAGTGGACCGACGTCGGCTACCTCGGAGTGGAAGACCGCACCTCCGTCGCTGGCGGACGCCAGTCGGGGGAACTCTACAGAGGAGGACGCCACACAGCCGGAAGACCAGGCGGGTGACATCGAGAATGCCGGGCTCCCACGGGAACCCTCCCCGGAGCAGAAGACCCCCGGGGACCCAGCGATAGGCCACCGTCACCAGGTTCATTGTCGGGTATAAACCTTTCGGAGGTAAAGGAGCTCTTTACCTTTTGGTGGGACACCATCAAGAAGGATGTGGTCCCCGCACGTCCTCCTTCTACCACTCCTACTACTCCTCTTCCTCCTACTCCTTCACCGCCTACGCCCCCTCCTCCACCTAAGGGGCCCGTAGGACAACCTTCATCCCCCAAGGAGCAAACTCCACCTCCTAGGGGTAGATCTACCGACAGGAGGAGCCCTCCCTCCAGATCCCCCTCAAGGTCGCCCAGCCCCAAAAGACCCAGATGACGCCGGTACACTCTGTCAGGGGAGGATTCCAGGTCGGATACGTCACAGTATTCCAGATCACCTTCTCCTCTCAGCATTCCCTCTCCTGACCCACACAACCTACCCAGGTCCCCTCCGGATGATCCCTCCTTCGCTGAGATCATGAGGCACATCCAGGAGAACATGGGGTGGGATGCTGAGGAGCTTGACCCCGAGCGACAATGCCTTGCCCGCTACCTTCGGCAAAAAGACCCAAAGCCTGTGGTAGTGCCGCCCTTGGTGGATACCTTCACAGACATCACCAAGGCTGCGTGGAAACATCCGCATTCCACTCCCGCAGTGCCGAAGAAGGCTGACCGCCTATACAAGGCCCCTAGGGAGGACCAGTATTTGGCAAACCACCCTCTGGCTGATTCCATGGTCATCACTGCTTCACATGACCGGTCTCAGAGACCACAGCATATGAGCACTTAGCCACTGGACCAGGAATCCAAGCAATTGGATGCCCTGGGAAGGCGCACGTACGTGGCTGCTACTTGCGCCATCAGGTCACTGAACTATCTGACCCATATGGTTCAGTTCCAGAACGCCCTGTGGGAACAGGGCCAGGACCTGGTTGAAAAGCTTCCCGATGGCAACCAGAAAGCGGAACTCTTAAACCTCCTCCGCACTGGGTCAGATGTGGGGACCCAAGTGCTCAGAGCCACATATAATTCTGCGGACTCTTCAGCCAGAGCTGTAGCCTCAGGTGTTTGTCTCCGGAGACACTCTTCGCTCTAAGTCTCGGGATTTATCCCGGATGTCCATATAAACATTCTAGATGTCCCATATAACGGCGAGGTCCTGTTTGGTGAAGCCTCTGAGAGAGTTATCACCAAACTCCAGGATACAGGGAAGGCAGTCCGATCTGTACAAGCTATGTACAGATCTAGGCCTAGTTCCTTTCATAGGAACCAGAGCCGTTTTCGCAGCCGGCTACAAAGGCAGTAGCAACGTTCCGGCCAGCAGCAGAGGGGCACTTTCTCATGCAAGGCCCAGGCCAAGTTGTCCCCAGGCAGAGGCCAACGATCCTCAAAGTCGGCCCAGCCTGCAGGGACAAACACTGCCACAGCATGACTCCTTCCTGGCCCCAACCCCTCCTCAGGATCAACGGACAAAGGAAGTCGGGGGTCACATCGCACGCCACCTTTCAGGGTGGCAATCGATCACCACCGACAGGTGGATTCTACAGCTGGTCAAAACCGGCCATTACATAGTTTGTATGCAGCCCACCTACAAGACCTCCCCTGCTTTCCCGTTCTTCGGGTCAGCATGCCCTGCTCATACAGCAGGAAGTGCTCGCACTTCTGGAAAAGGAAGCCTTAGAGCGCGTACCGGGGAACCAGAGAGGACTAGGGTACTATTCTCCCTTCTTCCTGGTTCCAAAGAAAACAGGGACCTCCGTCCAATACTGGATCTCAGCGACCTCAGTCTCTCGGGCGCTTACAAGCGCTTCCGCATGGTGACACTCCCCGGCCTAATTCCCATGCTGAAGCAGGGCGCTTTTCTGGCATCCCTGGACATGCAGGACGCTTACCTGCACATTCCTATCGCTCAGGCACACCGGAGGTTCCTGCACTTCAAGTTCCAGGGCCGCCATTATCAGTTCCTAGCTCTTCCCTGCAGGCTGTCATCGGCACCTCGGGTATTCACGGAGTGCATGGCGGTCGTAGCCATGTCTCTGAGGAGACAGGGCCTCTACGTGTTCCCCTACCTGGATGATTGACTTCTCATGGCGCCCTCCCGGGAGGCCATAATGTCTGCCATCCACTACACCCAGTCTCTGTTCGAGACTCTGGGCATTCTCATCAATTACAAGAAGTCACGCCTGGTTCCGTCCCAGACGCTGCAGTTCATCAGAGCAGTTCTGGACACCATCAGAGGGAAAGCTTTCTTCCCCAACGAAAGCGGAACACATCAGATCCCTCATCAGGGGCTTATCGGCGAAGAAGACCGTCCCAGCCAGACTGGTCCTTTGCCTGCTTGGACACATGGCTGTGGCCATTGCAACAGTCCCACTAGCCTGTCTCCACATGCGGATAACCCAGTGGATGTTACGGGTGCAATGGGACCAAAGGCAAGACCATCTGCAGCACCCAATCCGAATCACGAGGACCATAATTTGAAATTGGCAATGGTGGCTTCATCCAGGGAACCTCTTGGCGGGAGTCCCCTTTACAGCGCCATCCCTGACTGTGACTCTCTCCGCAGATGCCTCAGGGCTCGGGTGGGGAGCATACCTCGATAGTGTTCGTTCTCAGGGCCTGTGGACAGCCCAGGAGTCTCATCTCCACATAAACATACTAGAAATGAGGGCAGTCCTTTACACTCAGCAGGTCTTCCAGTCGGAGATTCCACCGGGTACACTTCTGTTACAAACACACAATTCCACTGTGATGTATTACCTCAACAAACAAGGAGGCACCCACTCCTACCCGCTTTGCAGGGAGGCCATGAGAGTGTGGGAATGGGTCTTGCAACACAGCACAAATCTTATTGCAGTTCCTGTTCCCGGAGTGGACAACATCATCGCAGACAGCCTGAGCCGCACTCAGGCCAGAGTCCACGAATGGGAACTACTCCAGGAGGTGGCAGAAGATCTGTTTCGAAGATGGGGTACTCCAGAGTTGGACCTCTTCGCGGCCCCATACAACGCAAAACTGCCCAATTTTTGCTTGCTAGATCCAGGGCCTGGTGTTTTGTGGTGAGACGCGTTGTCCCTCTCCTGGGCGGGCAGATTCCTCTATGCCTTTCCTCCTTTCCCATTGATCCAGAGTGTTCTTATAAAACTACGCAGGGAGCAAGCGACGCTCATCCTGATTGCACCCTTCTGGCCCAGACAGATCTGGTTCCCTCTCTTGCATCAGCTATCCCGGGAACCTCCAGTGCCTTTGCCAATCAGCTCCCATCTATTGTCTCAGGAGGTGGGTTCCTTAGTCCATCCGGACCTACGTTCACTGAACCTGCACGCTTGGCTCCTAGAGACATAGCCATGATGCGATACGGGGTCTCACAAGAAGTGGCAGATGTGCTTTCTGCTGCCAGAAAACCGGCTACCCATGCAACCTACGCCATGAAATGGCGCAGGTTCTGCTTGTGGGCTCAAGTGCACAGCTTTCCGCCTTTGAACTGTCCAGAAAAGCTGGTACTGGACTACCTGCTTTCCCTTTTCCACTCCGGCCTGGCTTACTCCTCGATTAAAGTGCACCTTTGTGCCATTTCAGCCTACCATGCCCCCATAGGCCAATGCACTGTGGCCCAGCTGGACATGACTCGTGCCTTTTTGAGGGGCGTCCTCCATCTTAGGCCTCCAATTAAGGATCCAATCCCTCCATGGGACTTACCTTTGTCCTGGAGCAGCTCACGCTGCCACCTTTTGAACCAGCGCGATTAAGAACCACGCTTTCTCTTGAAAAGCGTTATTTTTAGTTGCAGTTACTTCTGCCAGAAGAATTTCGAAATGCACGCCCTTATGTGCAAAGAGCCTTATTTGGTTTTCCACCAGGACAGGGTATCCCTAAGGACTAACCCAAAATTTTTGCCTAAGGTGGTCTCAGCTCTCACCCTTAATCAGGACATCAATCTACCAGTGTATTTTCCGAAATACTCTAATCGAGGAGAAGCCCTTCTGCGCACCTTAGATGTGCATAGGTGCCTCAGATACTATCTGACCAGAACCAAACAGCACCGACAGTCGGACCTACTTTTCGTCTCCTTTGCCCACAGGATGAAGGGAGCTCCTGTCTCTAAGCAGTCACTATCTAGGTGGCTCATCCAGTGCATTACTTTCTGTTATCAGAAGCGCAATATACCCTTACCGGGCGCGGTCAAGGGTCATTCCACTAGAGGGGTGGCTACTTCCTTTGCAGCGTTGAAGAAAGTCTCCACCTCAGCTATTTGCGCTGCAGCTACTTGGAGCTCTGTGCATACCTTTATCAGGCATTACAGTCTGGACATTGCATCGAGGCGAAGAGCGGGGTTCGGTCTAGCTGTCCTTTAGGGACTTCTGTCCTAGGCTTGAGATATCTCGAGGTCTCTACCTTTCCTCCTCCCGATGGTGCATGATTGCCATTACTGCTTGGAAATCAGTCCTAATGGTGTAACCTGCTGCAAGAGCTGTCTCGAAGTAAGATAGTACAGTTACGTAAGAACTTACCGTAACAGTAGATCTTCGAGAACAGCTCTTGCAGCAGGTATTTTCCCTCCCACCATCCCCGCTGGAGGTAGGTTGTAGTCAAGCATCCATCTCATAGGATGGGACATTCCTTTTGCCTTGTTTTGCCATCTGATGGCGGATCCTCGGTCTCCCCTTCTGATGTCATCCAGCGGCCGGGAGTCTCCAGTGGGAGAACTGAGGATTATGGGGGGGCCACCTCCTTATGTACTACGCCCAACGTCGGGGGCAGGACCGATGTTGGAGACGGTCCCTGCTGAAGACTGCTAGCTAGAAAATTTCTGTGGGATCCTGGCGCCTGCCGGCTTCAGTCCTAATGGTGTAACCTGCTGCAAGAGCTGTTCTCGAAGAGCTACTGTTACGGTAAGTTCTTACGTAACTGTACTTTTCCTTCAGCAAGACCCGGCTGGGTCAACCTGTCGCTATCAGATGCATTTCAGCATGGCTGGTGGCATGCCTTCACCATTGTTATTCCATGGAGCAGGTTAAGCTGGAGGGCAGAGTGTGCGCTCACTCTACTAAAGTGGTCGCGGCATCCCTAGCGGAAATCAGCAGCGTGCCCATTGCAGATATTTGCAGTGCGGCTACCTGGAGCTCAGTGCATACTGTCGTCAAGCACTATGCCCTGGATGTCCATGCCAGGCGTCATATTTCGTTTGGCAGAACCATCCTGAATGGACTTCTGTCATAAGATTGTGAGCTCTTGGTCTCTCCTGCCGCCCTCTCGGGGGATTATTAGCTCGGTACTCTTCCATCAGTGTGAATGAGTGGTGGAGACTTTGTGTCCACGAAGATATGGAAATTACATACCTAGCGTAATTCTTGATGATCTTGGACAAAGTCTCCATCACTCATTCACATGCCCACCCACCATCCCCTGAGCTCACCTCTGTTGTTGGTCTTCACTCCCTCAATCTTAAGGCTGTGAAGACTTCTTTCTTGACCCTTCTTATACGGGTCTTCCGAACTATCTTATGTCCGGTTTTTGGTTAGGCTATCCTTCTAGGTTAGTTACGCTGCACCTCCTCAGAAAAAAGGTACTGAGGCGGTTGGAGGGTCGACGCCGAGATAGTCACAGCCGCATTTGCCGAGGCTCACGGCGCCCATCTCTGCGCTCACCCTCCTGCAAAAAAGTTTGTTCCCGCTGGGTCCTAGTGCCTCCGGTGTAGTCCCATCAGTGTGAATGAGTGGTGGAGACTTCGTCCAAGAAGATCAAGAATTACGGTAGGTACATAATTTCCATTTCTTGCGTCGGGGTCTCAAGTCCTTGGAGAGACTAGAAAACCCTCTGCTTGTTCCACTTACGCCATGAAGTGGAAACGTTTTTCCATCTGAGCGACTTCCAAGAATTGGAACCCCTCTTCTTGTTCTGCCCCTCAAATCATGGAATACCTCCATCTGTCAAACTCTGGTCTGTCATATTCTTCCTTGAAGGTCCACCTTTCTGCAATTTCGGCGTACCATGAGCTGGTGGATGCTAAACCCGTGGCTCAGTTGGAAGTCTCAAAAAACTTTATGAAAGGGACCCTCCATCTGAAACCCCCCATCCGCAGCCCAACTCCACCTTGGGATTTGAACTTTGTGTTGGAGAAGCTCACTCTTCCCCCATTTGAGTCGACCATGAGCTGTGATGTGCGCTTCCTTTCCTGGAAGACGTTATTTTTAGTTGCCGTTACGTCAGCCCAAAGGATTTCAGAGCTTCACGCTCTGGTTTGTAAAGAGCCTTATCTTATTTTCCACAAGAACCGGGTGGTCCTCAGGACAAATCCTAAGTTTCTTCCCAAGGTGGTGTCAGAAGCCACACTGAACCAATCAGTAGAGCTTCCTGTTTACTTTCCATCCCCTTCAAATAGAGGTGAGGCACTCCTGCACACCATGGATGTCCATCGGATCCTTCGGTGCTACACACATTGGACCAAGGATTTTCGTAGCTACGATCAGCTTTTTGTTTCTTTTGCCCCCAGGTCTAAGGGCAAAGCTGTTTCCAAGCAGTGCCTTTCCAAATGGTTAGGCAGCTATATTCGGTATTGTTACCAAAAGTATGAAAAACATCTGCCAGGTCCCATCAGAGGTCATTCTACTAGGGGCATGGCTGCTTCCACTGCTTTTTTGCAGAATGCCTCTGTGGCTGATATCTGTGCCGCAGCCACTTGGAGTTCTGTCCATCCCTTTACCAAACACTACAGTCTGGACATTGCTTCTAGGCAGAGGGCAGGCTTTGGCCTAGCTGTCTTGTAGGGCCTTCTGTCCTTGGCTGGGTGCATTCTGGTCCCCAGTTTCTGTTGGAGCTATTTTCTCCTCCTCCCTGGTTTCTGTCACTCTCTCTCTTAGGAGGGACTGCTTGGGACTCTGTCCTATATTTAATGACCCACTGAAGGAATCCTCTCGTAGTAAGATAGTACAGTTTTGTAGGAACTTTACCGTAACAGTAGATCTTCGAGAGAGGTTCCTTCAGTAGGTCATATTTTTCCCTCCCTCCCTCCTTCCCCTCATTTTATTTCCTACACAGGGACTCCAAATCCTGTTTGCTCCTGTTGTCGGGCCTCTTCCTGGCTCCGGCGGGAGAACTGGAGGGCAAGCATGGGGACTGCCCACTATATACGGACACGCTGACGTCGGTCATGTGATGGGTGGGCATTCCCCCATCAGGGATTGCTAGAAAAGTCTGCCGTGTGGCCCAACGCCAGGTGGCGCCAGTCCTTTATGTAATGACCTACTGAAGGAACCTCTCTCGAAGATCTACTGTTACGGTAAGTTCCTACGTAACTACTTTAGTCTTGGAGAAACTTACCCACCCACCTTTTGAGCCCGCCACAGATTGCAAGCTACGTTTTCTCTCTTGGAAAACGTTATTTTTAGTTGCAGTTACTTCTGCTCAAAGGATTTCTAAACTGCAGGCCCTGATGCTCAAGGAGCCTTATTTGATTTTTCACAAAGACAGGGTAGCTTTATGTATCAATCCTAAGTTTCTCTCCAAAGTTGTGTCTGAAATGACACTGAAACAGGATGTTTAACTCCCAGTCTAGTACCCTGAACACTCCAATCGGGGTGAGGTGCTTCTCCACACTCTGGACGTTTATTGCACATTACGATTTTACTTGGCTAGAACCAAGGAAGCCAGATCATCTGATCAGTTGTTTGTTTCCTTCGCCCCACATTCCTTGGGTAGTCCAGTTTCCAAACAGACCCTCTGTAGGTGGCTGGCACGCTGCATCACTTTCTGCTACCAAAAGCACAACAAACCCATCGGGCCCGATCAAGGGTCATTCTACCAGGGCGGTGGTGGCCTCCTTCGCAGCTCTTAAGAGGATCTCAACTTCGGACATCTGTGTGGCAGCCACATGGCACTCAGTCCGCATTTTCATCATGTATTACAACCTTGACATCGCCTCCAGATGCAGAGCGGGCTTTGGACTAGCAGTTCTGCAGGGTCTGATCTCCTGAGGACTTTCTCTCTTCCTCTCCTACCTCCCTTTGCAGTTGTCTTTAGTTTATACTGCTGGGGACTCAGTCCTATATATGTTACCAGTTGCAAGAGCTTCCTCGCGAAGTAAGATAGTACAGTTATGTAAGAACTTACCGTAACAGTAGATCCTATCTGTGTCAATCTTCCCCATTCATCACCTTTGCGTTCTTGCCAGAGGTCACAACCCTGCAGGGAGCTTTTTTTGAATTGGCAGAGTCGCCTGATGGCATGGCCCTCGAGGCCGGCCTTTCTCGGCGCTCGCTGGTTGGCCATTGTCGTACTCCACCCTTCCTGCCAGTTCTTTCATCTTCCACAGAGAATGTGACCTCATGAGCTGCTTTCAAGAGGCCTACTGCTATATGACTCACTGTTGTCGATGCTAAGAATACTTTTCCTGCCGTTCTGCTGCCACCACTCTATCGCCGCTTGTGGCAAGACTGTTCCTTTTCTTTATTTGTCAGCGACATCAAGTCTTTAACTTGTTTTGCCATCGATCAGGTCTCATCGGGGGACAAGAAATCATTGAAGATGGGGCAGCCCCCTCACGTCGGTGCCCGTGTGGCCGTAAGTACGTCTTCACCGACCAACATGATCGTTGCCTCGCGTGTCTTGGCCCGCTTCACAACATGGATTCATGCAACGCCTGCTTCTCCATGGACCATTGTGTCATCGAGCAACACGCGTGGAAAGTTGGACGAGCTCCTCCGACTTTCGGGGGATGGGCGCGCTCTCGTCAGGCCAAGCCGCAGTCTCTTTGCCTTTCCTCTGGGTCCCCTCCTGGTTCTGTATGGACCATGAAGGAGGGGACTTCTGCTCCTAGTAGCCTCGCTGTTGCAGAAGCCCCTTCCATGGTGCAGGAGGCCCAGTCTGTCCCCCCGGGGGGCAGGAAGCACCACTCTGGCAATCGCCCCTTCGGGGGCAAAGGCTCCCCCGGTGTCGTTTCCTTGGGCTAGGAAGTCTGGTTTGGCACCGTCCTCGTGCCGTCCATTGGTGCCTTCTTGGGCCTTGGCGCTGTGCACCCTGATGGCACCGCCTCCACTGTCGACGCTGTTCATGGCACCGATGGTGCTGACAGCGCCGTGGGAGGTTTTTCGGCACCATCTTCGACCGGTTCTCGCCTTGGCACTGTTAGCAGCGCCGAGGCTTGGGATGGTGCCATTTCTAGCTCTGGTGCCACTTGCAATGCCAAGCGAGGACACGGTGCTGTGGGAGGTGTCGGGGCCGTCATCTGCTCCATCCCTGACTTTGGTGCCGCTCACGGAGCTGTGGGTCAGGACGGTGCCGTGGCAGGCATCGACTCCATTTCTGCTACCGCTCTCAGCGCCGTGTCTTCTTCGGGCACCACTCGCGGTGCTGTTCGAGAGTTCGGCACCTGAACTGGTACCCCCTTCAGTCGGGACGGCAGCGGGCATCCGCGTACAGTCTGGCACCGGACTTCGGTCTCTGCCTCCTCGGAGACGGAGTCCGAGTCTGATTCGGACCGGCTGTTCGACTCTTTGGAGTTGGTGGCCCATGTGGAAACCCTGGTAGTTTCCTTGGCTGACCGGAGCCAGCCTCCCTCTGAGGAGTGGGCGGTTGCCCCCGAATCTAGGGTCAGGGGTGCTGACCAGCAGGCAATGGTGCAGGCCACTATTGCTCTGCAGCTGGGCTCAGAGGGTTTTCTGCCCCCTCAGTTGGGGTACCCCCTCAGGTGATGTGCCTGGATCGCCCAACTTTAGGGCCGATTGGAGCACCCACGGGAGGGGAGGGCACTACTCCCTGGGTGGTCCCCTCTGGGACTGACCAGGGCTGTCAGCTGCCTAGGCTGGTGTTTGCGAGGAGGAGGGCTCTTTCAGATTCCGAGGGGTCAGGGTTCAATGCGGCGACCCTTTTCCGGGACCCACCCGCGTTCGGGAAGGAGTCATAGCATGGATCCCCGCCCTTCTCTCTGTCTCCTCGAGAGGGCCATGGTCTTTGGATGGTAGGGACCGTCCTTTTGGAATTCCACAGTCCCAGTCACCTCATGGGAGAATCTTCAGGGCACAGCCTAGGCAGTTACAGCATGGTTGATCAACTGTCAGCTGTTGGGTTTTCCGGAGCCCCTTCTTCTCTTGAGGCTCCTGGTGTGCTCTCTTGCCCAGACAGAGGACGGTCACCTTCTGCCACTGGCCTTGCCCCCACTCCTCTGCCGCCATCTCCTGCACTCCCAGGCATTCTTGGTCCTAGAGGACCTCTCTCCTGGGAGCAATTGAGGGTTGCGGCTGCTCACTTCCCTTCGTATGTCAGGGCCATGGACAGACAGGTGTTCCACCATCACCCTGAGCAGCCAACCCCAGGATCTCCAATGCCCTCCGCTTCCTCATCCCCCTCTTCAGGTGGAGAGGAGCCCTCTGTCCACATCTCTCCAGTTGCTGATCTCACAGAGTATCAGCATTTCCTCGTGAAGATGATGGAGGACCTGCATGTCACCCCACCCACTCAGCACAATCTGGAACATTCGACTCTCGCCTTCCTAGGCGATTTCAGTGCAGGACACCCTTGTGATGCCCACCTGGCCTGCTCCTTTCCAGGAGGCGTTGTTGCAATTCTGGCAGAGACCTTTTTCTGGAGTCCCAGCCCCTAGGGATCTGAGCCAGTGGTATTGCGCCCCCCCCAGAGTCTCCAGGTCATATGTCTCATCCTCGGTTAGGACTGACGCAGCTGGACACTCCCTGTGGGCTTCACGCCTTCCACTGTGACTGGCCCCCGGATCAAGATTCTGCAGATTTTGACTTCTGGGGGAGGAGGACCTTCTACTCGGCATGGTTGCTTCTTTCAATTTATGCACATCAGACCCACTATTCTACCTATGATAGGTTTCTGTGGTCCAGGTTAGGTCAGCTCCTAGCCTCTATGCCTGATATGGAGGTAGCCAGACAAGCCATTGCGCACTCTGCACATGGCCTGGAGCTAGCAAGGCACCAAGCGAGGTCATCTTACGACGCCAAGGAGGTAGCATCCAGGGTCGTAGGGACAGCGATCTGCACTAGGCGGATGGCATGGTTGCATCTTTCCCGGTTGTCACCCGTGGTCCGGCATAGGGTGATTTCCTCCACATACTGGAGAACCCATCTTTTCTCCCATAGGGTGAGGCGGCGTCTGTTGGGGCAATCTCCTGCCCCTTCCGGTGGGTCCATGTCTCACTTTTCCCCAGTCTCGGGCCTCATCAGACCCGTAAAGGTTCTCCCTCCCAGTGTCTCACCCACTGAGAGCTAAGGGACTTAGTTCTTTAGGGTCTAGGGCCCCCTTTAGGGGGACTCGGTACTCAGCCAAAGGTGATGAATGGTGAAGATTGACATAGATAAGATATGAAAATTACATACCTACCTGATCTTTCTGTGCATCTTCACCATTCATCACAATCCTGCCCTTCATCCCCCTGGGGCCTCAGTCTCTGGGTCCCCCCTGCCTCTGTGTGCCCCCCCTTCCTTTCCGCTGGTCAGGAGTGAGGTGACCTTGGGCACACAGGGGAATTTTTACTTCTGACAGGAGGGGAGAGGGATCAAGGGAGAGGGCACTTCTCTTCTCAATGCCTTGGCTTCACCCCTTTGGGGTGGGAGTTGGTGGTTGCCCTCTCTTCTTTTCTCTCTCTCTCTCTCTTCCTCTATTCTCCTCCGTCCTTGTCCTTAGGAACTCATCCCTCAAAATTAATTTAAGAAACTTTGGTTTTTCACCTTTAGATATGTGTTTTCAGGGGGAGGACAGCCCTGTATCCTGTCTTTTCTCCAGAATAGCCACTTCTACTCATGTCTGGGTTTATTGCCAGTGATTCTGTGCCTTGAATTCTGGCAAATCAGCCTTCTGGCTACTCCTTCGTAGTTCCTATACAATCTGGGGACAGGTCAGACATTCATGGTATGTCCTCCCCCTCCCTGTTTCTAGTTTTTCCCTCCCTCCTTCCCTCTTCTTTCTGCTTCCAGAGATTTGGACCCCTTCCCAAACCCCTTAGATTTCTAAACTCTCCTTCTGTCCTCTCAGTCATTTATTTCTCCTTTTAGTTTGTATATCTTTTCCTTTGTCTGTCCCTTGGACTTCCTTGTACCTCCCTCCCATCCCTTCTTACTCTACGGTGACTCAGAACTGGCGGGAGGGTGGGGTCGACGACACCTAACAGCCAACCCACGAGCGCCATGCAGTGCGTCGGCCGTGAAGGTGGCGCCGTCAGTGCATCGACTCTGCCCATCCAGGGGGGAAAAAGCTCCCGAGGGGTCGTGACCTTCAGCCAGAACCCAAAGGTGATGAATGGTGAAGATAAACAGAAAGATCAGGAATTACGGTAGGTACGTCATTTTCATATCTTCGAGAGAAGCTCTTGCAGCAGGTATACTTCCTTCCCTCCCTCCTTCCCCGGAGGATTTCTCTCTGCATCAGCCGAGTGTATTTTTTAGCTGGCTGCTGGACTAGTATTTGCCCTTTTGTTGTTGTCGGTTCCTGTTCACCTCGCAGGTATTCCTTTGGCCAGTGTTTTCCAGCGGTACAAGAACTGGAGCACGCTGGGACTGCCACCTCTTATATATCACATGGGACATCGGAGGCAGGGCCAACATCGGGGAGGGCGGTTCCCGCTAGCTACTGCTGGAAAAGGTTTGCCGTGGGGTCCTGCCACCAGCCAGCGCCAGTCCTATATGTGTTACCTGCTGCAAGAGCTTCTCTCGAAGATCTACTGTTACAGTAAGTTCTTACGTAACTGTACTTTACTGATAAAACCTTTTTATGTTTGCTTGCGCGCACAGCGCACAAGAAACATATTGAGATAGTAGAGCATTGCGGAGGTGTGGCAGTGTTGTCGCTAATGCAGCGAATGTTTTAATGGGCGCGTCTCTCGGCCACCAATTAACGCTGAAGGTGCTGATGATGGCAGTTTCAGAGCGAGCGCTGCACTTGAAAGAAATCTGCTGCTGCAATCGGGCAGTTTCGTCATTGCAGCGGAAGCCCCCTCCCTCCCAACCAGGCACACAGCAGGACAACAAATTTAAATGCTAGTTTGCTGCTGCTGCCGCCCCACACCCTCCGCTCTCTGTCCCTGCCGACATCGGGTGCTCAATCCCTGTGTCAGCGTGACCCCTCCCCATTAATGTGGCACAGTGAGCCCACCCCAGTGTGCCAAAAATACTTATTTGATGTTTTCGACACCAGGATGCCATTCCTGTGCCGATGCACCGCCTCCTCCCCGTGTTCTCAGCCAACCTCAGGGTACCCAGTTCCTGGGTCTGCATTGCCCCAGGACTCTGGCACACTGGGAGCCACCCCAGTGTGCTGAAATCCATTTAATATTTCACCTGCCAAAAAACCGTTCCACGTCTTTTTTTTTTTTAAACCTAAAAAAAAAGTCCTCGTCATTCCCACTGGCCCCCTCACCCCAACTTGCACCCTCCCTCTGCACATCCCACTTCCCGGCACCCCGGTACCCCCTCACCGGTACTTACCTCTGGAGGTCAGAAGCAGCAATCTTCTGTGGACCGGGAGCACGTCTGCACTCTTCAAAGAGCAACTGGGAACTTTAAAAATGATGGTAAGCCCTCTAATAGCAGTCAGTGGGGGGTTTTCAACTTAGGTTGATGTCTCAGCCAGTTTTTGGAGTTTTGGTTCCAAATTTCCAACATGGGGTTATGGGACCCCAACTCATGAACACTGGCACTGTCATTTAGTTTCTTGGTCCTGAAAGGTGATTTTGCAGTTGTTGCGCAGAATCACCCTTTGGGACCAGTTAACAAAACGACAGTGCCACTGTTCATGAGGCAGGGTCCCAAAAATTCCTTGTTGCAAATTTGGTGAAAAACCTCCAAAACATGACTGCATTACGAGCATCCGTTGGGTAGTTTCTATGCATGCTCATAACTTCATCAATTAATATTTTCACTCCAAATTTCCAGCATTGCAATTTTTTCCACACCCCCTTATGAACAGTACAGCTGTCATTTTTTGCATCCTTCCCAAAATGTGTTTTTGCACCTGTGGCGCAGAATGGCACGGTCGCTGTGCGAAATCAACTTTCAAGACAGATTAATGAAATCACAGTGCCAGTGTTCATGAGGGGAGGTCCCAAAAGGGCCATGTTGAAAATTTGGTGGAAGCATTCCAAAAAATGACTGCGTTACGAGCATGCATTGCTCAGTTGTTGTTTTTTTTGTAACTCAGTTTTTTATTAAAATTCAGTAAACAGTACCATTTTTGCATAACTTTGTGACAGGGTGAAATAGGACTCTGTCCCAGTTAAGGAGAAAGTGTTTAAATGCAAAGATTTGTTCTGTTCTATTCCTTTCCTGTTTTTTCTCTGTCTGGTCGCGCAACCAAATTTTCCTGTGAGACCTAGGATTTGATCACCCCCGACAGTCTCACAATTCTTTGCCTCTCACTGTCTCTCAACATTCCCTTGCTGTCTGTGTTTTTCTCCCTTGCATATCTGCTGATATAAAAATATATGCTAATCATTGTATTTATTTAGTTTTTGTTAACCGGGTAGGTGCACTAGCTATGAAATTACTATTTTCAGGCACAACCCGGGAGAGTACAACAATCAAAGACAGGTACATAGCATGAGTATAATGAAATTACAATAGCATAGGTCAAAACAGTTAGTAGCAATGAATACATGCAGCCTGGACAATAACAATCAATGCAATTCACATAGAATTTTTAGGCAGAGAAAACCTACACAGTCTAGGAAGAGATACGACAACATTGAATTTTTTGACTGGGTGACTAGGGAGGGCAGTGGACATGGCCTATCTGGACTTCAGTAAGACCTTTGACACTGTGCCACATAGAAGACTATTACACAAACTGGGGAATATGGGTGTGGGTAGGACAGTGGTGTGGTGGGTAGATAACTGGCTGGGCGGCAGGACACAGAGGGTGATGGTAAATGGCTGTCAATCCACAGAGGGAAGAGTGACCAGTGGGGTACAACAGGGATCAGTGCTGGGACCGGTCCTATTCAACATCTTCATCAGTGACATTGCACAGGACCTAGAAGGCAGAATTTACCTGTTCGCTGATAACACAAACTCTGTATCAGAGTAGACACACCAGAGGGTGTAGACAGAATGAGAATGGACCTGCAGAAACTTGAAGAATGGTCAGGGGTTTGGCAGCTGAAATTCAATGCAAAGAAATGCAAGATAATGCATATGGGGCACAAAAACGCTGGCACAATATATCAGTTGGGGGGGTGAGGATATAGCATGCACCAAGCAGGAAAGGGATCTTGGGGTTATCATCTCTGATGACCTCACGGTAGGGAAACAGTGCGACAAGGCAGCAGGTAAAGCAAATAGGATGCTGTGATGCATAGGCAGGGGCATCACCAGCAGGAAAAGGGAGGTCATAATTCTACTATACAAGACTCTAGTGAATCCCCACCTGGAGTACAGTGTACAGTTCTGGAGACCTTACCTACGTAAGGACATATGGTAGAGAAGGTTCAGAGGAGGGCAACAAAGGTGGTACATGGATTGCATCACAAGTCCTATGAGGACAGGTTGAAGGACTTGAATATGTACTCCCTGGAGGAGAGAAGGGAGAGGGGATATGATAGAGACATACAAGTATCTTACAGGGAGGAATAGGGTGCAGGAATACACTACTTTTAAGCGAAAAAGATGATCTTACTTGAGAGGGCTCTTGCAGTAAGTGATTACATATAGGACTGGCCTGGCGGCAGGACTACGGAAAATTTCTAGCTAGCAGTCCCTGGCGGTACATCAGGTGACGGCGTCATACCACGTCGGTATAAAGGGCGGTCCTAGACGTCACTTTCCAGTTCTTTTCCCACCGCCAGCCATACAGTGCCTCACGGTGAAGTTCATAACGCTCAGTCCTGTTGCTTTGTCGGTTTTTCCGAAAGTATCAGTATTTTGTATTTTCTTCGTCAGGTGAACGTCAGTATATGTCGTCCCCTTCAAAAAATAAGTGCGACTCGTTCGGCGCCCAACTACCTCACAAAGACGGTCACTCCCTCTGCCTTTTCTGTTTAGGCTCCGACCATGCGGTCGACAAGTGTCCGCACTGCCTTCATTTCAACGCGGCCACCCGCAGATGATGCCAGCAGTCTCTCGAAGCCCATCTCCTCAAGACGAAGATGTCCGCGATGGAGAAGGAGTTGAAGAAGCTCCGGCAGGCGTCGACCTCCCCTGAAGGACACAAGAAGCGGGACAAAGAAAGGCACCGGGAGAAGGCCTCCTCCTCCGCGACTCCGGCTGGAGCCGCGGCAAGGTAACGTCCCTCGGGGATACGCCCGACTCGCAGCCCCAAGGCTTTGGAGGGCGCAGCCCACCCGCCGGGTTTGCGTTCGAGCCGCTGGTGCCTCCAGGAAAAAGAGGCTTCAGCCCCAGTACCGCTGCAGGCTTGCGCCTACTGGTGTGGCGCCCCATAAGCCGGACATCAGCTCCTCCGGCGTCCGCCGGAGAAGGCCACTAAGATGCCTGACCCTTCGGGGCAGCGCACGGCAGTGTCCCCTTCGGACCGGGCCTCTTCACATCCTCGGCCCGTCTCCGACGAGGACCCCGAATCGGACGCCGGCTCCTCTGGCGTCCGCCAGGACTCGGCCCCTAAGTCGCACGTCAGCTTCTCCAATGTGCGTCGGGCCTCGGAGTCTACGGCAGACCCTGCTCTGTCTGTCGTACCAGGTTCCCCGCAGCCCTCGCTGCCGTCCGGCGAGCCCGAGTCCCCCCTGCCTGACCCTGGGGATTTTTCTCCTCCATCCCCGGACGAGGCTTGGGACCCTGGGCCACCGTCCGATCCTCTTCCTACAGAGCCGGATCTGACGTCTGCTGCCCCGGCGCCGGCTCCCCCAATGCCGGCCCGCCGGTTCCAACACCAGCCCCTCTGACGCCGGCGGAGGATATTCCTCTTCCATCGGGCCCTCCACCCCACGGGCCTATCCCGGTTGATCCGCCCGTGGAGTTCCCGACTGGGCCTTCTGCTCCGGCAGCTCCTCCGGTGCCTGGGTATCTGCCGTCTTATCCGACGCCAGTTTTCCCAGGTCCACAGTATCCTGTGCCGCAGTACCCGGCGCCGACTCCACCCATGCCGCAGTACCCAGCGCCGCAATACCCTGCTCCGGTATTCCCACAGCCGGGTTACAGATACTCTCCTTACGGATTCCATCCGTACAACTATCCCCCACTTCCTCCTCCACCGCCCCCTGGGCCGCCGGTGGATCTCCAGGAGACTCTGGCCTCCTGGTGGGCTGAGGCCAAGGCTCAGCTCACCAAGGAAGTTGAGAGCCATCTTACGGCGACAGTGCCATCCCCGGCTCCCGTACACCCCAGACGGCACACTCCCTCTCCGCCTACGGATTCCCGGGCTCTGCCCTCAGGATCCAGAGAGGGGCAGGACACGTGTCCGGGGATCCCCCCTAAGGAACCCGTTCATCCCACTGGATGAGCCAGGAAGTCTTACTCTGCTTCGAATTCTTCTTCTTCTCTCTCGGACTCCTCGGATGCCTCCGATGGGTGTTCCGAGAAAGACAACGAGCCGCGCTCTCCATCCAAGCTCCGGCCGAGTACTCCTCCGAAGTCTCCTCCGGAGGATCCTTCCTTCACGGAGTTGCTCAGGAAGATCCAGGAAGTCCATTAGTGGCGTTCTTTAGAGCCAGATCTTCAACGGGTTAAACTCGCCGAACATCTGGACTTGCCCCTTACGGCTCCTACTCTAGTGCCACCCTGGATCGAGCCTCACGCCCACCTTGTTTCCACTATTTGGAAACAACCGTCGGCTTTAGCCCCGCTTCCTCGGAAGTCTAACAGGCTACACCAGGCTCCGAAGGGTGTAGACTTTTTAGACTCTCACCCCCGTGCAGACTCGGTTGTGATTAGCGCCGCTCACAGCCGGTCAGCACTCCCGAAACATTTGAGCTCGTCTCCCCCGGATAAGGAATCTCGCCTTCTGGATCAGTATGGAAGGAAGATCTATGCTTCTTTCACACTGGGGATTAGGGCCCTAAATTATGTAGCACATATGGGGGATTACCAGAAGGCTGTCCTTACCCAGGCAGAATCCAAGATTGACTCCTTGCCTGACTCTCAAGTCAAGCAGGAGTTAGCCGACCTGGTCCGTTCTGCTCATTCGGCCAGTTGTCATATTCTGAGGACAACCTGCGATGCAGTGGACACCGCAGGACAGAGCTCTGCGTTCACCGTAAGTCTTCGGCGTCATGCATGGCTCCGTGTGTCAAGTCTGGTCCCAGAGGTGCAGTCAGCAATTCAAGAAGCACCTTTCAGAGGTTCTGTGCTTTTCGCTGGTGATGTCAAGGACATCATCACTGACTTGCAGGAGAAGGGGACGGCCCTTAAATCCGTTGATTCAATGTACCGTCCCCATCCCCCACAGCGCTGTCCCTTTCGCAGACGCAGCCGGCCTCAAGCGAAACCTCAGGGAAGGCGGGCCACTAAACGTTGAGCTCCCACACTTGCCAGGCCCCCGCAGCCCAAAAAAGCAGCGGGTGCCCCAGCTGCAGCGCTGCCTCACACCACCTGACTCCTTCCCTCTCCCACCGCCTCCGGACTCCCGGAGGAGCAGTGGGAGGAGATTCTCCTCCACCTTCCGGGCTGGGAGAGGATAACATCGGTTCTTGGGTGCTTCAGATCATAGCAGAGGGGCACTCCAAGAGTTTCTGCAAAAACCTCCATGTCACCCCCCTCTGAACTCCTCTTACTCAAGGGACCATCTTCCTTTGGTCAGGGAAGAAATCTCTGCTCTCCTTGCAAAGCAGGCTATAGAGCCCGTCCCCCCTCACCTTCACGGGACGGGTTACTATTCCCATTTCTTCCTTGTACCAAAGAAGACAGGAGATCTCAGACCAATTCTCGATCTCAGCTCCCTGAACCTATATGTGGAATACAAGAGGTTCAGGATGCTCTCCCTTCAGACCCTCTTGCTCCTGCTTCGGCCGGGCCAATGGCTTTGTGCACTGGATATGCAGGATGCGTACCTGCACATCCCCATTCGCCCTTCGCACCGAAAGTACCTCAGGTTTGCATTCCAGGGACCACTACCAATTCCGGGAACTCCCTTTTGGTCTCTCCTTGGCTCCCCGAGTTTTTACCAAATGCCTGGCAGTGGTAGCGGCCCACCTGCGTACTTTGGGAGTTCAGGTTTTTCCCTACCTGGATGACTGGCTCCTGGCGGCCCCGTCCAGGGAGGAACTCCTGCATTTCCTCTCCCTGACCCAGCAGGTTTTCACTGGCCTGGGTATCACCATCAACCATTCCAAGTCTCACCTGGATCCTTCTCAGAGACTCCAGTTCATTGGGGCAATCCTCGATACGACAATGTGCAGGGCCTTCCTGCCTCTGGACAGGGGGGCCTCCTTCCAGTCCCAGATTTCCCTTCTATCGGAATACAGGAGGGTTCCGGCGAGGTTGGTGCTCCGTCTCCTGGGGCTTATGGCGGCGGCCTTCCCGACGGTTCCGCGTGCGCGCCTCCACATGAGAATCTCTCAGTGGACTCTCTGCTCTCAGTGGGATCAACTGGTAGACGACCTAGATCATCTGGTTCTGATCTCCTCACCGATGGTAAGAGACTTGCAATGGTGGATGGTTCGAGAGAACCTATTCCGGGGGGGTCCCCTTTTTTCATCCTCCCTCCGATCAGACTCTGACCACGGACGCTTCAGCTGAAGGTTGGGGAGCCCATCTGGGTCCTCACCGAACCCAGGGCTTATGGTCAAAATTGGAGTTCTCCACATCAACGTGCTCAAGCTTCGAGCAGTGCTGTATGCTCTCCAGGCCCTTCACCAATACATTTTTCCCGGTCACCTAGCTGTGTGCGTGGTGTGGTACATCAACAAGCAGGGAGGGACTCGGTCCTACCCATTGTGCAGGGAAGCGATGAGGGTTTGGGAATGGGCATCACTTCACAACCTTCACCTCACGGCGATCCATGTTCCGGGAGTCGACAATGTCCTGGCAGACAGGCTAAGTCGTTCGTCGGCTCTACCACATGAGTGGGAACTGGACGAAAATGTTCTAAAAAGCATCTTCCAGATTTGGGGGACTCCTCAGATAGACCTGTTCACTTCCCCCAAAACGCAAAGCTTCCAACCTTTTGCTCGCTCCAGAGCGAGGCACTTTCTGGAGCAAGGCTCTGTCTCTAAACTGGAAGGACAGATTCGTCTATGCTTTTCCCCCAATTCCTCTGGTCCCTCGTGTGTTGCAGAAACTTGCTTTGGAAGGAGCAAGAATGATTCTGATCGCTCCTTTCTGGCCCAGGCAAATCTGGTTCTCTCTTCTACAACAATACTCAGAGGTTCCTCCTCTTCCTCTTCCTTTATTTCCAGGATTGCTGACCCAGGATCAGGGGACCCTGGTCCATCCGGGAATCAAGTCCCTTCAACTTCATGCATGTCTCCTGCAGACCTCGCTCAGTCTCGCTTTGGCATTTCTGCTAAGGTGGCCGAGATTCTGGTGGAGGCTAGAAAACCCTCCACTAGGTCCACCTACGCAATGAAATGGAAAAAGATTTTCCATCTGGGCTGCGTCCAGGAACGTGGAGCCCTTTTCCTGTCATGTGACCATTCTACTGGATTACATGCATCATCTTTTCGACCTGGGTCTCAGTCACTCCTCTTTGAAAGTCCATATGGCAGCTATTTCAGCCTACCATGTCCCTTTCACTGATAAGGCATTTGCCCAACTGGAGGTATCCAAAACTTTTCTCAGAGGGGTCCTTCATCTCAGGCCCCCTGTCTGGACTCCAGCTCCCCCTTGGGACTTAAACTTTGTCCTCTAGAAACTTACCCTTCCTCCCTTTGAGCCTGCGGCTTCCGCAGACTTGAAGTTTTTATCGTGGAAGACGCTCTTCTTGGTGGCCACTACTTCCGCTCGCAGAATTTCCGAGCTCCAGGCCCTGATGTGCAAAATCCCTTATCTGATTTTTCACAAAGAACGAGTAGCTCTTCGCACGAATCCTAAGTTCCTCCCGAAGATGATAGCGGAATCTACCTTAAATCAGTCTATTGAATTACCTACCTTTTTCACGCAGTACTCCAACCAAGGAGAATACTTGCTCCATACGATGGATGTTCACAGGATTCTGAGATACTACACTGATAGTACGAAGGATCTCAGAAAGACTGATCAGTTGTTCGTCTCTTTTGCTCACAAAAGAGAAGGCAATGCTGTTTCTAAGCAATGCCTATCAAAATGGTTGGCCCATTGCATCACTTTCTGTTATGACAAGTACAACAAGACCCTACCGGGTCAAGTCAGAGGTCACTCCACTCGTGGAGTAGCAACCTCTGCGGCTTGTTTCAAGAACGTGTCCACGGCAGACATCTGTGCTGCCGCCACTTGGACTTCTGTCCATACCTTTACTAAACATTACAGTTTGACATTGCCCTCACCGTAGAGCAGGCTTTGGAGTTAAGCGGTCTTGCAAGGCCTCCTTTCTTGAGGCTTGCAAGGTTTTCATTGCTACTTCTTGGAGTAGTACCTCCTCCCGGTGCCTTTCTTTTGTTCCAGACTGCTTGGGATTCTGTCCTATATGTAATTACCTACTGCAAGAGCCCTCTCGAAGTAAGATAGTACAGTTACGTAAGAACTTACCGTAACAGTAGATCTTCGAGAGAGGCTCTTGCAGTAGGTAATACCTTCCTGCCCTCCATCCCCCTAGGCTTTTTCAGCTCCTTTTCCATCGAGGGAAATATCTGCTTCTCTCTCGTCCGGGCCTGTGGCGGGAAAGAACTGGAAGGCGGGTGTCTGGGACCGCCCCTTTATACCAACGTCATATGACGCCGGTCACCTGACGTGGGGGCAGTCCCCGCCAGGGACTGCTAGCCAGAAACAGTTCCAGGTCCTGCCGCCAGCCGACGCCAGTCCTATATGTAATTACCTACTGCAAGAGCCTCTCTCGAAGATCTACTGTTACGGTAAGTTCTTACGTAACTGTACTTTCCAGGACTAGAGGGCATGGGATGAAGTTGGCGGGAGGACGATTCAGAGGAAACATGAGGAAGAATTTCTTCACAGAACGGGTGGTGGGCAAGTGGAACACCCTGCCAGAGGAAGTAGTGGGGGCTGAAACAATCACAGGATTTAAGAATGCATGGGATAGACATAAAGGAATTCTGGAGGTCAGGGGTAAGGGACAACAGACTTCTAGGAAAACATAAAGTGAACTTACAAGCTCAAATGGGCAGACTGGGTGGGCCGTAGGCCCTTATCTACCGACACTGTCTATGTATCTATAGCAGCAAAGAAATATTGTTCAAATTAGTCACAACAATGAAGGTTCAAATAGGCAGCGAAACAAGGCAAGGGCAAATTCCTGACTGGGCAGGATGCATTATCACGGCCTCTGAAACAAGACTCAGGTGTTTGGGGGGGGGGGGGGAGTTGGGGTAGATTAGCTCTCAAGACAGTAAGTATAAGAATTGCTATGTGGTAGGGAGGTTAAAATTAGACCAGGCAGCATCTGACGGGTGAGTAGATTAGGGAGGATTAAAACAAGTGCAGAGATCAGCAAGGGATAGATGTAAGCGCAGCTCCTTTTTGAAGCTGTTATGGGATCCAGATATTCGAAGTGCTTGGGGGAGAGCGTTCCAAAACTTAGGAGCAGAGTGATTGAAGGCAACAGAGCCTGTATAGAAGTGTAACTAATATTGGGATCCCTTTTTTTAGAAAATATATAGTTTCACTGTTGAAATGTATACAATTATATTTTGAGATGATTGCAAAAAAGCTATTGGAAACTCAAGAGGTTACCCACGTTCAATTTTTAAGCTTTTTGCAGAAGAGCTGTGGAAAAGGGGCCTTATTTCTGGGACATTGTGTTCTAGCTACACATGCCTGTTACTTACAAGAACAGGATGCTTGTTCAGAATGGGCGTTGGAAGGACTTATAAGAGAACTGAGCTGCAGTTGCTGAAGAAAGAGAAAATGGACACAGAGATTGAAGAAAAACTCAGATGGACTTTTTCTGTTTTTTTTTTTTTTTTTGGCCTTTGTAAATAGTTATACTGAACAGTGTTATCTTTTATGTTACTGCTAGTAGAAATAAATGCTTTTGTGAATTTTACAACTGCTCCTGGTTTTTCCTATGCTTCCTGACCTGTGCCTCGATGACAGATGGTGTGAGAAGTGTGATTTACGCCATGCATACTCTAAGCCAGGAGTTTTGTGCATGGGTACTGGACCTAGTACAAGGGAAGCACAGAGAAAGGTATGGATTCTGCAGCAGCAAGTCCAGGAGTGGTTACCAGGAGAATGGCAGCCAAAATAGCAGAGACAGAAGTTCAAGCTGAGATTGTACAGCCAGCACAAGTTATGGAAAAAGAATAGGCAGTGACAGAACCTAAAAGCTTGATGGACTTTTTCAAATGGTAGGCTATACAACAAAAAGAGGTGGAGAAGCAGAGAGAAAAAGAGATGCAGAGACAGCAGCAGAGGAGAGAAGATATGCAGCGACAGGAGCAGCAGATGAGAGAAGAGATGCAGCGACAGGAGCAGTGATGGCTGGATGCCTTGCGAGCTATCAAAGGCAGAGGATCTGGCATAGATCCAGATAAGCAACAAAACAAGCAACTTAAATGCCATTCCACCCCCACCCTGCAGCCACTGACAGGCATCGAGGTGTGCCTTGGTGTCCTCGGCCCTAACATTCACCTATACTGCACCCATCTCAGCGTATTTCCTTATGGAATGGGGTGAGCGTAAGGGCCGAAGACCTCAGGGCACACTGTGACACCTGTTGGTGTCTGCAGGGTGGGGTGAGAGGAATGGCATGAGTGTTATGGCCGACACCCAAAGGCACACCCCAAATGCCTGTCAGTCTCTGCAGGATGGGGTTGGGGGTTGGCGTTGCTTCAAAACTTCACTGCCATTCTTATTGTGCATCCCTCTAACTCCTGCACTACCAATGCCAATACCAACAAGCAAACATTTGGCATTGACAAATGCTTGTTATGAATGGGAATAACTATGGCCTTCTTCCAATCAGTGGATATCACTTCTGCTCATATGATTTATTCAACAGCAATGTGAGTGGGATGGACAAAGGATCAGCTAACTCTTTAAGACTTTTGGATGAATATCATCCAAGTCGGGAGAAGAATAGGGCTTAATTGACTTTAATGCCAAAAGGACATCAGTTGAAAAACCCAAAACCTCAGATGCTGGGTGGACACCCACTACTTTGTCATGGTTCTTTACTCCAAACACAGATCAGAAAAAGTTATTAAAATTCTCTGCAGTCAAGCTCGGGTCACACATTAACTCACCATTGTCAATGAGGGATTCTATTGTTTTGTCACCACACTTATTTCCATTTACATACTGTATGAGAAAAGTTTTTTTAGTTGTCCTTTTATGTGCTATTTTAAATTCTGATTTAAATCTTTAATTATTCTTTTAGTTAGTTTCTGTTGTGCTTTATATTTGTCTTTTGTTACGTCAGTGAGGTTCTAATTAGAAATTTTAAATACTCTGTTGATGAATTTGCCTCTTAATGTTGTTAGTCAACCATATTGGAATTTTGCCCTTTTTATTGTATAATTTATTTAAAGGGGATATACTTTTCTACTTGTTCTTTGAGAATGTTCTTCAGTAATTTCCAGCATTCATCTACAGATCGATACTTCATTAAGCTTATCCAATCAATGAACTCGGGGTTGTTCCTGATGATATTATAGCGCCCCCTTGCAAAGTTACTTTGAAAAGTACTGTGGGTTACTGGAGATATTCCTGCCATTAGGCTAAAACTGACTCTATTGTGATCACTGTTTCGCAAAGGCCCATTTATAGTAACGTTACCAATTTCAGATGATAAGTTTGTAATTAGGCCCAAGATGTTGTTGCCCCTTGTTGGTTCCATCACCTTCTGCTCTAACCCTGACATTAACAATGTATCAATTAAAGTAGATTCCATAAGGTTGCTACCCATTAGTTGGTCCCATTGGATTCCAGGTAGATTGAAGTCACCTAAAGTTATACCATCAGATGATTTTGAGACTTCTATTAGTTCTTTAGACAGGGAGTCATTATAATCACAAGTGCAAGGGATGGGGTCTGTGGAAGTTCCGGATAATTAGTATTTTGCTGTTGCTAAGCTGTATCTGTAACCATATACTTTTGCTAGCAGTTTCTGGTTCATTTCCTGTCTTAAACTCAAGTCATTCAAGAGTTCCCTTGACATACATACATACATACATACATGTATATATGTATTTAATTTCTAGGGATGTGGATATGATGTTCTATCCACACTGTCTGGCATTGTCATTTCCCCTTTAAATCTTGCCGGAAGCCTTCAAGCTGGCTCCTCCCACCCACCCGGATGGTATAACCCTCGGCTCCACCCCATGACGCCAGATCTTCCTTTCCACTGAAAGAAGCTGATTCCCTCCTTACCACTCCCATGTTGAGTAGGCCCTGGTGCTCAAATCTTCAGCTTTACTTCCAAAACTTGAACTTGTTAGAGTTCCATCTTCGCATGATTTTCGATCGCGACCGCGATGGAGGACCAGTCCCCGCCTGGATTTCACCAGTGCCCATGTGGGCAGAAGATGTCGCATACTGACCCTCATGCCACATGTATTTACTGCCTGGGGCATGAGCATGATCCCCAGGTTTGCAAGATATGCCGGGTCGTTTCATGCATCGTCACATGACCGCGCCATTACCCGAGCGGCATTCACCGGTCAAATCTGAGGATGCCCATGGATGGTCTCTCACGCCACGGGGTCCACTGAGCAATTGGAACAGCTTAAGGCCTTCACAGAGGAGGCAGCCCAGGTTGCCATGCAGTCCTCCTCAGCTTCGGCCTTCGTTCCGCTCAAGTTGGGCTCCACTTATTCGGGCTCCTTCAAACAGCTGTGCCAGTCCTTCACGACTAAGGGAGAGGGCCCTTCGGGTTCATGCAGCTCTAGGTCTCACAAGGAGGAGTCCAGGAAAAAGAAGACTCACCGTCGACGTTCTTGGAACCAAGAACATTCTCTGTCTTAGGACTCTCAGGTTTTGACCACCGTCGAAACCACAGTGCCCCCATCAGGCCAGCCAGCTGAGACATCAGCCAACGATGCGGGCAAGATTTTTCTCGACCCTGTTGACTGGTTGTCGTCCGAAGAGGCCAACATCTCCTTCTTCAGGACTCCAGTCCTGCCGATGACCACCGAAGAGTCGGCTCAGCCTGCTGATCCGGACCCTCTGGTAACAGACCTAGACCAGGAGGAGCCACGGCACTCCACAGCTCCCTCCAAGATCCCCCATCGGCACCCCTGGTGGCAGAAGTCTAGGTCATCCTCATCCTCTGGGTTGAGCAGGTCCTGCCGGCATCGACGGTCTTGCTCACGACACCATAAGAAACTACGCCACCACTATTCGCACCACCGCTATTCGTCTTCGTCCTCTTCGGGTGAGGAGAGGCTTTGCCACAAACTGTGTCGATGCTATGAAAACTTGATGTGGCAGCAGTTGGTGTTGTCCGGTCTGAAGCCGACCAAGGCTCCCACACCGGCCATCACTTGGCTGTCGCCCAACAGGCCAATGCCAATGCCCCCGGTGGGCCGGTCGACACCACTTCTCCGTCCACGGAGCCGGTACAGGCTGGTTCAGACTAAGTTGACCTCTCCACCGATTGTGGTGGAATCACCCCCCCAATAGCCACCGACCAAGGAGTCTTGGTCAGCTCAGGGACTTCCCCATCGGCTGTCAGTCACTCTTACACCTGACCACCAGCAGCGGGTCTGGAGTGACTCGGGTGGTCGGCCACTCTATGTGGACTGCTCGGAGTCCAAGGATTCCTAACTGCACTCCCATCCGATCGACATGGAGTCGATAGGGGACCTTTCGATGATGGAAGGTCCCACGTCCTTCATGGGCATCCTCCGTCTCATCTCTGAGTCCACAGGGATGAATTTGGAGCCCATTCAGAAGCGGGCTCACTATCCCATCAGAGATTTTGGACAAAGTGTACTCTCCAACGGAGGCTTTCCCAGTGGCCGAGGCCATAGATGGACAATACCACGACCATGTACTACCTCAATAAACAAGGCAGAACACACTCCTTGCCCCGTGCAAGGAAGCCTTCCGCATCTGAACTCTCATGCACAGCCTGAAGGCAGATCTCCTAGCCATGCATGTGGCAGGAGCCTCCAATCAGCTAGTGGATGCCCTCAGCTGGGTGGCTGAGGCATATCACGAGTGGTCTCTCCATCCAAAGGTAGTTCACAGTCTGTTCTTCCAGTGGAGCACCCCTCAGGTGAACCTGTTTGCCTCCAGGGAGAATGCAAAACTGAGGCTGTATGGCCCCCGCCCCCCTCAGCAAGGAATGCTGCAGGGGGATGCCTTCTCGAGGCCTTGGACCCTAGGGATACCAGACCAGACCAGTGTTCCCACCACAGCCATATAGCAGACGGTGCACTGCACCCTTGTCAGGATTTTTGAGGGGTACAAAATGAGATCTGAGGGTACATTGTACCCTTTTAAAAAATGTCAGGAGGTATAGTTTTAAGACAGTATATATGCTGTCCAGACCACTAATCCAGTTAAAAAAAGCTGCAAGATGAGAAAAATAACCAGCAAACATTAAGACATTCATAGCAACCAGCTAGTCTGGTAAATCAGTATTGGAGCAAGTAGTAGATAAATTAGATACACTAAGTGGCTGGTAGCATAGTGTAGAAAAAAGAACTGGTATAAGTTAACTGTGCAAGCCATTTGAAATACTAGGTTAGCAGAAGCACATGCTCATTGCTGAAGTAGCAAGTACAACTCTAGTAGCTGCACTAGTGACAGGGCTTCAGATACACATGCATGCTATATGCCTGACGTACTACTGTATTTCAGTCACCCTGGCATACAGTACACACTAGATGATCTACACAGCATGTGCATTCACAACCCCTCCCCAATTAGCAGCTCCAGTTAGGGTCCCACTACTTTGTTGTGCCACACAAACCAAACAGCCACAATGAACATTCTGCTGCAACTCCCCCCACTTCTACAGTTGCTGCTTATGTCTTAACCCTTACCTGTGTCTCCGCAACTCGGTCCTGATTCTGAGACTAGAGTACTCCCGACCAAAACTTGGTCACTCATGGACTGGTCCTGAAGTGCTCCTGTTTGTGATTAAAGAACAAACAAAAAATACCCAGACAATTGAGTCAAGCCGGCAAGGCGCACTTTCTGGGCCTGGGCTCACTCGCACCACAACATGCACATTTGCGCCCCCCCCCATGGCAACTCCAGTTACCCTCCCCGCTTCCAGCAGCTTGTGCCACAAACGATACTGCCACAGTCCTGTGCCCGACAATTACAGTCCTGGCTGTAACTCTTTCACGTATAGCGGGTAAAGCCATTGGTAGTCCAGTCTTGATTCCTAACACCCAGATAGTTGATTCTAGTAGTAGTTGGTCAGGCAGGGGACACACTTTGGGTCTTAGAGCAGTCGCGCTCAGTCTTTAATGGTAAATGTAAGTAGTTAGTCAGTAGGGAGAGAGGGAGGGAGTGTGACGGACCCATACCTGCATGTTTGAGAGGATCCATCCTTCATTGGGGCTCTGCTTGATCTCCGAAGGAAAAAGGTGCTGACAGCATTTAGGTCGCCTCCTGGCTCTGCATGCTAATCCCACCGCGATGTTGGTTCCAGCTCCTCGTCCATCGCCTAACTGCTGAGTGAAAACGTGCCAGCTCGACTTGCAGGGTAGTGGGAGGGCGAAATTGCTGAACAGACCAATCAGTGCTAGGGGAGGTACTGTAACTGGGGGGGAGCATGTGGTATGCACCTACTAGCAACCTATACCCGTATTCACTATGTAGGAAAGCAGTCCTTTGCATGAAGTGCAACCCCTTCACACACAGATGTACGTTAATTTCGTAATTTTTAAGTGATTCACATGCATTTATGCGTGAATGGGAACACTGCTCCAGACTGGCCCCGCCACTTTTGGTACCCCAATCTCCTCAGCCTCAGTAACAGGCTCCTAGGGCGTCTTCCCATATGGCCAGACCTGCTCTCAGTCCATCAGTGGAAGGTACTCCACCCGGACCTTCAATCCCTGCACCTGACATCCTGGTTCCTGAGCGGCTAGAATTCCAGGCTTTGGGTCTCTCCAAAGGTGGTCTCATTATTGTGGAGGCATCTAGAAAGGAATCAACCAGAAAATGCTATGCCTTCAAATGGAAGAGATTCTCCATTTGGTGTCAGGGCAAGGGGTTGAACCCTTCAACCTGTTCTGTGGCTAGCATTTTAGACTACCTGTGGTCTCTCTCTCTCCCCAAGGGGGACTTCGGTCGATGACCCTTAAGGTGCACATGGCAGCCATCTCTGCTTACTGGGCATGGGCTGGTCAGCAGTCGGTGGCACAGAAGGTGGTCTTGCACTTTTTCAAAGGCCTAGATGACATTTCCTCTCCGGTGCATGAACCACCCCCACCATGGGACATGTTGCTGGTTTACTTTACCACCCAGGGGCAAGACCTGTTCAGGCTACGCATCCAATCCCCTCCACCATCCCCTTGGTTTCCCAGAACCACCCCCCCAATACTCAACTGGACATTACTTCAGTAGTACAGCACATCTGTGATCCAGGAGTGCCAAGCCACCCATCCCGTTCCCATACTCCTCCGCCAAATGCTTTCAGAGTGACAGGGACCCTTTACCACCCTGGTCACCTCCCTCATATGTGGATGACTTCCTATCAGACGAGCCAGGTAGATTTTACAGGAGATCTGAAGGATGAGGAATTCCAGGATATGGATTTCCAGCCCTAGTTTCCCTTATCGGAGATCTCTTCACTAAATGAGGATTTATCCAGGCAGGCAGCTGCCTCTCCTCCAGATGACCCATCCTTCCATGAGATGGTCCAAATTCAGAAAATCGTGGGATTTTCTACTACCGAACATGACGAAAAAACGTAAGGATATGGCAGACTATCTAGAGTTACCAGGGGATCTGGTCTTAAAGGTACCCCCACTAATCCAAACATACCAAAATGCTATGCTTGCTGCTTGGAATCAGCCTTCCTCTGTTATGGCTGTTCCCCACAAGGTGGATTACCTCTACCTGGCTCCTCTGGATCACCCCTTTTTATCCACCACTTCTGAAGCGGATTCCGTGGTGATTGTTGCCGCTCATGATCATACTAAACGACCGAAACACATGAACTCCTTGCCTCCAGATAAAGATTCCCGCAGAATAGACTATCTAGGAAAAAGGTCTTGCAAGCAAGTACCATGAATCTCAGAATCCTAAATTTTATGGGACATATGGTCAAATACCAGCATACACGTTGGTCCTCTACCATTGAATTAGTCAATAAACTCCCTCCTTCACAAGAAAGGGAACAATTACTGGTTACAATTTCTACTGGCAACTCCATTTCCCATCACCTACTTCGTTCGGGATATGATGCGGTCAATACTTCGGCCCGCATGTCGGCAACCGGCATTACCTTGCATCGCCATGCTTGGCTTCATGTCTCAGACTTCACACCTGATGTACAGCATAGAAGTGGTCAATGCCCCCTTTAATGGGTCCAAACTATTTGTGCCAGATACCCAAACACTGATAGATGATCTCCAGGCTTCAGGAAGAACCCTACGTATGGTGCATGGCATGTACCATACTTCTCGGCCGTCTTACCATCCTCAATCCTCCTTTTATTCCAAAAGAGGTGGAAAATACAGAGGCTCACAGAGGGGCGGATTCCGAGGTCGTTCTCAGTCTACCAGAACCAAAAACCCTGCCACCAAGGGCTCCTGCTCCCACCCTTCTGGTGGGGCTGGTCAGCCCGCCTTCAGTTGACCACCTGGGGCTTTGTCCATGCTTCCTTGACCAGGCCTCAGAAGCTGTGGGTGGTCATTTTGCCTCCATTTGGAGGCCTGGAACACGATCGCATCAGATTAGTGGATACTTCAGATCATTCAGAGGGGTCACACTCTGGAATTACTTTCCAAACCTCCCCCTCATCCCCCCGCTCTGTCCATTGCCCACCTGACCATAATCCTATTCTCCAGGAGAAATTACAGGCTCTTCTAACCAAGAAGGCCATTTACCCAGTAGCCCCTGCAGAACACAAAAAGGGGTTTTACTCCTACTTCTTCCTGATACCCAAACGAACTGGAGATCTCAGACCAATATTGGACCTCAGACAATTGAACCTTTACATCCAGTACAAAAGGATCTTACTTCGAGACACAGCTCTTGCAGCAGGTTACACCATTAGGACTGAATCCGGCAGGCATCAGGACCCCACGGAAAAATTCTAGCTAGCTACACTACCGGTCAAAAGTTTTAGAACACCCCCATTTTTCCAGCTTTTATTGAAATTTAAGCAATTCCAGTCCAGTGAATAACCTGAAATGGTACAAAGGTAAGCAGTAAACTGCTAGAGGTTAAAAAAAAGTTTACGTTAGCAAAAACTGCTTTAGAGAAATTGCAAAGAAAGCCAAGGTGTCAGTGAGTACAGTTTCCTACACCATCAAAAGGCACTTGGAAACTGAGGAAACTCTGACAGGAAGAGGTCTGGCAGACCCAAAGCCACAACAGAATCAGAAGACAAGTTTCTGAGAGTCAACAGCTTGCGTGATAGGTGGCTCACAGGACAACAGCACAGAGTGACTGGCACCCTGAACCAAAGGGCTACCACAGCATTTTGCAGCGCCATGCAATACCTCTGGTCTCGCCTAGTTGGTCAGGGTTCATCCTACAGCAAGATAGTGACCCAAAACATACCTCCAGGCTATGTCAGAACTACCTTCGAGGAAAAGAACAAGACAGTAGGCTTCAAATCATGGAATGGCCAGCACAGTCTCCAGACTTAAACCCCATCGAGCTGGTTTGGGATGAACTGGACAGAAGGGTGAAAGCAAAGCAACCTACAAGTGCAACACATTTGTGGGAACTCTGCAACAGTGTTGGGAAGAACTTCCCAAACAATATTTGATGTCCATTGTAGGAAGAATGCCACGAGTTGTTCATAGCTACAGTATATCTGCAAAAGGTGGCTACTTTGATGAGTCAAAAATTTAGATTAAATTTTGTTAAACAAAATGATTCTATGATTTCTTTTATCTCCAATTGTTTATTTGTTCTATGCTTTAATTTCAGAGTACATTGAGACATTAACTTGCGTAAATTTCAATAAAACTGGTAAAATGGGGTGTTCTAAAATTTTGACCGGTAGTGTATGTTCAGCGAGACCCGCCCAGCGTCAGTCCCGCCTCTGACGTCAGACGTAGTACATAAGGGGGCGGTCCAGCCCGATTCCCCAGTTCTTTCCCGCCGTCGACTTGCATGTCTCGACCCTTCGGTTCAGTCTCTAGTGCGTGACGCGTGGTAAAGTTTTTTCCTACGGGAAATTCGATTCTCTACAATCAAGTTTTCGCTGATGTCCTCTCCGACCTCCGGTCACTCCTCGAAGTGTGCTTGTGGGAAGCAGAACCCCTTCAAGGACCCGCACTTGGCCTGCGTCCGGTGCCTAGGCCCAGACCACGATACCCTGGTCCTGCTCCTTTTGCCAGGGGTTTAATAGCAGAACCCGGATCCATCGCCAGAAGGCCCTTCAGGCATTCCTGCTAGAAGAAAAACTCAAGACCATGTCTTCCAAGGGGGACTCTTCACAGAAGGCCCACAAGCACGCTGAGAAACATAGGGAGAAGGCCCTTTCCAGGTCCCCGTCTAGGGCCTCAGACTTGCGCAGCTCTGGTTCCAGGTCCGACCGCTCCCCTTCCCGGGCCAGCTCTCAGCCTCCACCTGCTGTGGTTAAAAAGTTTTCATCCTCTTCCCAGACCAAGACTCCCAGGCCTTCCTTGTCCTCCAAGGCCCTGGTCAAGTCGGGGGATCGCCACCATCACCACAAGTCAGGTTCCCGCCTTTCTGAACCCGACGTCAGGTCTGCTTCCTTGCCTCCTCGCAAGACTAAGGAGCTTACCTCTCTGAAGAGGCCGCAGGACCCGGCCCGATGCATCGTCGTCATCCTCTCGCCACAGGTCCCTGGAGCGCGCCGCCAGACGACCGCCGCCAGGCCAATATCATCACCGGACGCCGTAGGGGACCAGCGCCCGCTTCCTAGCTGAGAAGAGGACCCACAAGCTCGGACCGACGCCGATCAGGAGACCATCACCAAGGAGGAATTGACTCAGCCCAAGGACCAGACGGGCGACCCCGGTCCTGTCGAGACGCCCAGGGAACCCTTGCCATTACCAGAGCCCCCTGTGGAGCTGACGCCGGGACCCAACGACCGTCCACCGGCGCCCAGACCGTCGTCGGGCCTTTCCATGTTAGAAGTGAAGGAGCTGTTTACTTACTGGTGGGACACCATAAAGAAGGACATGGTTCCCACTCCGCCTCCTCTTCCTCCTCCTCCTCCTCCTACACCGGTTACTCCTCTGGTTCCTGCGCCCCCCTCTCCATCGGGGTCGGCAGGCCGGCTACCTCCTCCCCGGGAGCACAGAACACCTCCAAGGTGAAGACCAGACAAACGGAGACCTCTGTCCAAATCCTCTTTCAGGTCACCCAGCCCTAAGAGACCCAGAAGACGCCGACGATCGCCTTTGACGGAGGACACGGGATCAGAGTTCTCAACATCCAGATCCCCATCTCCCCTCTCCATCCCTTCTCCGGATCCACGCGAGATGCCAAAGTCTCCTCCAGATGACCCTTCGTTCTCAGATATTATGAGACACATCCAAGAGAACATGGGATGGGATGCGGAAGAGCTAGACTCCGAAAGGCTACACCTTGCAAAGTATCTTCGGCAGAAGGACCCCAAGCCTGTGGTGGTGCCACCCTTGGTAGACACTGTTCGTGAGCGCCACCAAGGCAGGCGTGGAAGCCGCCCACATTTCGCCCTGGCAATGCTGAAGAAAGCTGATCGCTTGTACAAGGCCCCCAGGGAAGACCAGTACTTGACTCAGCATCCTCAGGCCGACTCTCTGGTCATAACAGCCTCGCATGACTGGTCCCAGAGACCACAACATCTGAGCACCCTGCCACCGGACCCAGAGTCCAAACAGCTGGACGCCATGGGTAGGCGCACGTATGCTTCTGCTACCTGCGCCATCTGATCCCTGAATTATTTGACCCACATGGTGCAGTTCCAAAATGCCTTGTGGGAACAGGGTCTGGATGCGGCTGAGAAACTGCCGGAAGGTGAGCAGAAGGAGGAGATGCTTCAGCTCCCTCGTACGGGTTCGGACGTGGGAACCCAAGTGCTACGAGCCGCGTACGACTCCGTGGACTCCTTGACCCATGCAGCAGCTTCAGGCATATGCATCCGGAGACACTCTTGGTTACACGTCTCCGGTTTCACCCCGGACGTCCAGAAGAATATCATGGACGCTCCATTCAAGGGAGAAGTTTTGTTTGGTAAACCCTCAGAGAAGATTATTACCAGACTCCAAGATGCCGGGAAGGTGGTGAGGTCGGTCCAGGCTATGTACCGACCCAAGCTTAGTTCCTTTCGTAGGAACCAAAGCCGATTTCGTGGACGGACGCAGAGACAACAGTCCCGCCCTGCTCCACAACAAAGGGGCTCGGCTGTCGCAGAGCCCAGGGGAAACAACCCGCAGGCCGAAGCCAGCGTACTTCTAAGCCGGTCCAGCCAGCGGGACCCTCAGCCGCCACAGCCTGACTCCTTTCTGGCCCCCGCCCCTCAGGATCAATGGGAAATCATGGTCGGGGGTCGCATTGCGAACTTCCTGCCGGGATGGCAGGCTATAACCACCGACAGGTGGGTTCTTCAGTTGGTCGAAAGAGGCCACTTTATAGAATTCGCAGAAAAGCCACCCTCGAGGCCTCCTTTGCTCTCCCGGTACCCGGGTCAGCACAAGCCACTGATCTGGCAAGAAATACTCGCGCTCTTGCAAAAGGGAGCGATAGAGTATCCCGAGGAGAACCAGAGGGACAAGGATACTATTCCCACTTCTTCCTGGTTCCAAAGAAAACAGGGGACCTCCGTCCGATTCTGGACCTCAGTGACCTCAATGTGTGGTCGCTACAAGAGATTCCGCATGTGACTCTTCGGGTCTCATTCCCTGTTGAAGCAAGATGCCTTCTAGCATCTCTAGACATGCAGGACACATACCTGCACATCCCTATACTCAGGCGCACAGAGGTTCCTCGCTTTGAGTTTCTCGACCACCACCTTCAGTTCCGAGCCCTTCCATTGGACTGTCATCCGCACCAGGTCTTTACCAAATGCATGGCAGTCGTGGCAGCGTCTCTGAGAGACAGGGCCATTATGTGTTCCAGTACCTGGACGATTGGCTTCTCATGGCACTCCAGAGAGGCATTGTTATGAGTGATCCAGACACCAGGACCTGTTCACGATCTCTGGGCATCCCTAATCAACCACGAGAAGTCTCTCCTGGTACCGTCGCCAGAAGCTGCAATTTATAGGCGAAGTACTGGACACCGTTCAGGAAGAGCATTTCTTCCAGGCGACAGGCAGACACATCAGATCCCTCATCAGGGCTTTACGTCAACAAGACCGGTCCCAGCTAGGGTCGGTCCTTTGCTTGCTCGGTCACATGGCTGCGGCCATTCCTACCATCCCCTTCACAAGGCTCCACATGTGGGTAACTCAGTGGATGCTCAAGGTGCAATGGGATCAAAGTCAAGACCACATGCAGCATCCGGTCAGAATCACGAACACCGTGATTCGAGACTGGCAGTGGTGGCTAGACCCAGGGACACTCTCCACGGGCGTCCCATTTATAGCGCCGTCCCCGGAGGTAATCCTCACCACAGACGCCTCAGGTCTGGGATGGGGAGCACACCTGGACGAGGTGAAGTCCCAGGAGTAACGTGGACCCCTCTGAGGCCCACCTCCATATCAACGTCCTAGAGATGAGGGCGGTCCTTTGCCTCCCAGGCCTTTCAGTCAGAAATCACTCAAGTACTCTCCTGCTTCAGACAGACAACACGGCGGTGATGTATTACCTCAACAAACAAGGCGCACACTCTTACCCCTTTGCAGGGAGCCCATGAGGGTGTGGGATTGGGTAATCCGACACGGCGCGAATCTGATCACAGTACATGTTCCCGGGCTGGACAATACGATTGCAGACGGCCTGAGTCGCTCCCAGGCCAGAGTCCACGAGTGGGAACTTCGTCAGGAGGTAGCAGAGGATCTGTTTCTTCGGTGGGGAACTCCAGAGTTGGACTTGTTCGCTTCCCCATCCAACACAAAACTGCCCAATTTTTGCTGGCTAGATCCAGGGCCTGGTGTTTTCTGGCTAGACCGCGTTGTCCCTCTCCTGGGCGGACAGATTCCTCTCGCTTTCCTTCCTTCCGTTGATCCAGAAGTTCTTCTCAACTGCGAGGGGCAAGCAACCACCATGATCCTTGTGGCCGCTTTTGGCCCAGACAGATCTGATTCCTTTACTGATTCAACTATCCGGGAACCTCCGCTCCTGTTGCCGTTCAGCTCCCATCTTTTGTCTCAGGAGAAGGTTCACTGGTCCACCCGGACTTACGCTCACTGAACCTTCACGCATGGCTCCTAGAGACATAGCCATCTTGCGTCACGGGGTCTCGCAAGAGGTTGCGGAAGTTCTTTCTGCAGCCAGAAAGCCGGCAACGCATGCGACATACGCCATTAAATGGCGCCGTTTTTGTTTATGGTCGCAAGCACGCGACCTTTCTCCTTTAGGTTGCCCGGTGAGAGCGGTGTTGGACTATCTGCTCTTCCTTTTCCGTTCAGGCCTCGCCTACTCCTCTATCAAGGTGCACCTCTGTGCCATTTCAGCCTACCACCTTCCGGTGGGACAGCGCACAGTGGCACAGTTAGATGCCTCTCGGGGAATTTTTGAGAGGGTGTTACATCTTAGGCCACCCATTAAGGACCCAGTGCCTCCATGGATTTGCTCTTTGTCCTGGAGCGACTCACTTCCCCCTTGAACCTCCCGTGGATTGCGAACTCGTTTTCTGTAAGTAAAATGCTGTTTTGGTTGCTATTACTTCCAGCTAGAAGAGTTTCTGAGCTTCACGCTCTCATGTGCAAAACCTTATTTAGTTTTCCACCGGGACAGAGTATCCTGAGGACTGAATCCTAAATTTTTGCCTAAGGTGGTTTCTATGCTCACTCTCAATCAGGATATTGACCTACCGGTCTACTTCCAAATTACTCCAATAGAAGAGGCACTGCTCCACACCCTGGATGTTCACCGCAGCAGTATTACCTCAACCGAACTAAACAACTTCGTAGTTCAGAGCAACTTTTCATTTCCTTTTCTGAAAAGATGATGGGCCAACCAGTATCCAAACTGTCCCTGTCTCGCTGGCTTGTCCAGTGCATCTCATACTGTTATGATATCAAACAAAAGCCCCTCCCGGGATCAGTCTGGGGTCATTCCACTAGGGGTGTGGCCACCTCCTTTGCAGCACTCCGAAACGTCTCCACCTCTGCCATATGTGCTGCAGCCACTTGGAGCTCTGTGCATACATTTATCAGGCATTATAGCCTGGACATCGCCTCTTGGCGAAGGGCCGGCTTCAGCCTGGCGGTGCTACAGGGTCTCCTGTCTTAGATTCAGGACCTGGAATGTATTTCCTAGTTTCCTCCTCCCAGAATGTTTGCAGCGTTACTGCTTGGGAATCAGTCCTAATGGTGTAACCTGCTGCAAGAGCTGTGTCTCGAAGTAAGATAGTACAGTTACATAAGAACTTACCGTAACAGTAGATCTTGAGAACAGCTCTGCAGCAGATACCTCCATACCCTTCCCCTTGGAGGAGGCATGGCTTAGGCCTTTACTATCGAGGATTTTTCCTTTGACTTCTGACGGTGGATCCTCGGTCTCCCATTTTGATGTCAGCCTCGGCGCGAAGTCTCCGGGGAGAACTGGAGAATCGGGCAGGACCGCCCCCTTATGTTCTACGTCTGACGTCGGAGGCAGGACCGACGTCGGGGGAGGTCCCCGCTGAAGATAGCTAGCTAGAATTTTTCCGTGGGGTCCTGATGCCTGCCGGCTTCAGTCCTAATGGTGTAACCTGCTGCAAGAGCTGTTCTCGAAGATCTACTGTTACGGTAAGGTCTTACGTAACTGTACTTTCCACATGGTCATCTTAAATTCCATCATGCCAATACTGACACAAGGGGATTGGCTATGTGCTGTAGATATGAAGGATGCCTACCTACATATCCCTATCCATCCTGCCCACCAGAAGTTTCTTCATTTTCACCTGTTGGGTCAACACTGCCGGTTTCGAGCACTCCCGTTCTGCCTCTCATCTGCCCCGAGAGTGTTCACCAACTGTCTAGCCATAGTAGCAGCAGCCCTATGATGGGACAGGCACTTTTTCTTCCCATATCTGGATGACTGGCTCATCAAGGCAGAGTCCAAAGCCTCTTTGCTTTCCTCCCTAGAAGCCACCTTAACTCTGTTCCAGGCTCTAGGGATCACAGTCAGTTGGCCAAAGTTCAATCTGACCCCTACACAGTCGCTCCAATATATAGGAGCGGTCCTAGACACTGTCTCCACCAGGGCCTACCTCCCGGTCGACAGACAAGACAAGCTTCTATCTCTGGCTTGTCAGATACAAACCCAGAAAGTAGTCACAGCAAGAAACATGTTGTGTCTCTTAGGCCACATGGCCACTACCAACCCTATGATAGATTTTGCTCGTCTTCACATGAGACCAGTCCAGTGGATTCTCCAGAACCAGTGGTCTCAAAGAATAAGAAAATTCGAAGACAAAATCAGAGTCACTTCCACGTTGCGGTCTGCCCTAGTGTAAAGGATGTTCTGAGCCAACCTATGTCAAGGCATGCCCTTCCAGTCCCCCACCCCCACCCCAGCAAACATTGACCATGGATGCATCCCTGGAAGGGTGGGGTGCGCACCTGGGTTCTTACAGGACACAAGGCAAGTGGACTAATTCTATCCCCCATCCCCACACCAACCTCCTGGAGCTGAGGGGTGTTCGCTTAGCCCTCCAGGCTTTTCAGCCTCACTTGTCTCTGGGACTGTTGCTGATTCAATCAGACAACACCACAGTAGTATTCTGCCTCAACAAACAAGGAGGTACAAAGTCCCGTACTCTATGCAAAGAGACGCTTGCAGTCTGGCATGAGGTCATTCGGCTACACCTCATACTGACAGCCATCCATCTACCAGGACGTCACAACCTCCTGGCCGACCTTCTCAGTCGCCAGTTGTCCACACATGAATGGACACTTCATCATGAAGTGCCTGAGAAAATTTTTCATCTGTGGGGGAACCCCGTAACTGATCTGTTCACCTCCCCAGTCAACCACTGTCTCCCCCAGATACTATTCCATTATCCTGAGCAAAAAGGGACGGTCTATAGATGCCCTGTCCCAAGCGCTGACAGGGCTCTTTTTATATGCCCCTCCCCCATCCCGCTCCTGCAACGGACTCTACTGAAATGGCAACACGAACCTCCCACCATGATTCTCATTGCCCCTCTGTGGCCTCGGCAGATGTGGTTCCCCCTCCTTCAACAACTCTCAGTAGAGGAACCCATTCCGATGCCAGTCAGACCAGATCTCTTGACTCAGAATCAAGGGACCCTTCTACATCTCAACCTGAAGACACTACACCTTCACGCTTGGCTCCTGAGGACGCGTTCATAGCACGTTTGCAAGTGTCCTCTCCTGTTGCCAATATATGACTGGCCTCACGTAAACCAGTGACCAGGGAAACATATAATGCCAAATGGAAACGCTTTTCCATCTGGGCTGCTTCCTGTTCATTGGATCCCTATTCCTGTCCGCTAACGAAAGTCTGGGATTATCTGGCCTCGATTGCCGAGACAGGATTAAGCTATTCCTCCATTAAAGTCCATTTGGCCTCTATTTCAGCCTTCCATGAATCACTGGATGGTAGATTACTATATCGACATCATCAAGCCAAAATGTTTCTAAGAGGAATGTTACATATTAAGCCACCTATCAGAAGACCCACTCCTCTGTGTCATCTCAGTTTTCTAATAGAGAAATTAACTCTTAAACCCTTTGAACCGGTGGCCACTTGTGACCTCCATTTTCTTTCTTGGAAAATACTATTCTTAGTGGCTGTCACTTCAGCGCAATGTATTTCCAAGCTCCATACACTCGTGTAGAGAACCTTACTTGATTTTCCACAAAGAGAGGGTGGCACTTTGTACCAACCCTTCCTTCCTACCTAAGGTAGTGTCTGAACACAACTTAAACCAGTCCCTGGAGTCACCAGTATGTTATCCTGAACACTCCAATCGAGGCGAACATCTCTTACATACTCTAGACATTCATCATATATTACGATAATATACTAATCGAACTAAATCGATTAGGAAGTCTTCTCAACTTATTGTCGCCTTCGCCTCAGGCAAGGAAGGTCTCCCGGTCACTAAACTGGCCCTCTCCAGTTGGCTAGCACACTGTATAACATTTTGTTATTCAAAATACAACAAGCCATTACCAGGACCTGTCCAAGACAATTCTACTAGAGCTATGGCCACTATTGCAGCCTGCTTTAAAGGGGCCTCTATCGAGTATATCTGCAGTGCAGCTACCTAGTCCACAAAGCATTACAACTTAGACATTGCTTCACGCTGTAGGACGGCCTTTGGCCAAGCTGTCCTACAAGGCTTCCTGTCATAATGACCACCCTTCTTGGATTTACTGCTTGGGATTCATCCCAAGTGTATTACCTGCTACAAGAGACCACTCCATGGAAGATAGTACAGTTACGTAAGACCTTACCGTAACAATAGATCTTTGAGGAATGTGCTGCCTGTCTATGGCACGGGTGAGGCTAAGGTGCTCCACACCATGGGATTCGAGCAGTGGTTGAAAAACTGGTGCAGAGCTCAGGGATTTGGCTTCATTGGGGACTGAGGATCCACCTGGAGGGATGCAGGCCTACACTGGCATGATGGTCTGCATCTGTCCAGGAGGGGAACCAGGATCCTAGGTGAGAGGTTTAAATGCTTCATTGGCAAGCATTTAAACTAGCCAAGGGGGGAGGCACTGGAGAGGAGCAGGGAAATCCTAGCCGCCCCCCCAAAAAAATCAGGGTACTAAGTGAGGTAGACACCAACATAGAGATGTCAATAGGGAGAAGTGCAGGGGTAAATAGAAAAAGTGACAAACGTAATAAGGACAGGGATGGGCCAAAAAGGAGTAAGGCCATCAAGAAATGGAGGGTAATGAGTACCAATGCCCGTAGTCTGGGCAACAAGCTCCCTGAATTGGTGGCCTTGATGGAAGAGGGATGCCTGGATATCGTAGCAGTCACAGAAACATGGTACACAGAGAACCATGACTGGGATGTCAACATACCAGGAAACACAACCTACAGGAAAGATAGGGAGGGGAGAAGAGGGGGTGAAGTAGCTCTCTATGTAAGGGAAGGGATAAGAACAACTGAACAAAAGAGTAAACAGGGAGGAGAAGAGGCACTGTGGGTCACCTTAGAGACTGGAAATGGCACCACAGTCCGCACAGGGGTTGTATACAGACTCCCATGTCAGGGGGAGGGAATGGACAAGGATATGATAGAAGGCATACTTAAGATGGCAGAGAAAGGGGATATACTGTTGATGGGGGACATTAATATGCCAGATGTTAACTGGAGCACCTTTGTTGCAGCCACATTCAAAAGCAGGGCCATTCTCAATGCCCTTCAAGTGGCATGCCTCAGACAGCTAGTTTTTGAACCTACTCGTGAGGGAGCAGTCTTAGACCTTGTACTCTCAAATGGGGACAGTGAGAGGATCTCAGATCTAGAAGTGGGTAGCCATTTGGGAACAAGTGACCACCAAACAGTGTGGTTTATGATAAACTCAGCTACAGAGTCAAGCCATACAAAAGTGAGGGTTCAGGACTTCAGGAGGGCTGACTTTGGCAAGATGGGAGAGTGCCTTAAAAAAGCACTAGCAAACAGGCTAGAAGGAGGGGTGGAGCAACAATGGGGAAATATAAAAACTGCCATCACAGAGGCAACAAGCCTTTGTGTGAAGCAAATAAACAAAACGAAAGAAAAAGCTACTATGGTTCTCAAAAGAGGTGGCGGTAAAGGTTAGGGAGAAAATTTAGCATTTAGGAAGTATAAGGAAACACAGAAGGAGCAGGACAGAGAACTGTACCAGTTAAGGCAGAAGGAAGCAGGGAGGGTAGTCAGAATAGTAAAGGCCCAAACTGAGGAAAAGATAGCCAACTCGGTTAAGAAGGGGGATAAAACCTTTTATAGGTATATCAGGGAGCGTAGAAAGATAAAGGGAGGGATAGTGAGGCTGAATAGAATGGACAGTGGGTGGGCAGAGAGGGACAGTGAAAAAGCAGGGATACTGAATTAATACTTCTGTTCAGTATTCACAAAAGAGGAGGTGGGGGAGGTGCCTAATCCAATTAACAGAAGCACTCTGGGTAGGGGGTCGATCCCAGTCCTTTCACAGAAGAAAGGGTTCTGAAAGAACTCCTAAAACTGAAGGTGGACAAAGCAATGGGGCCAGATGGAATTCACCCCAGAATTCTAAAAGAATTAAGCAGAGAACTAGTGACACCACTGACTACCCTTTTTAACAAATCATGGGAGGATGGTGTGGTACCTGAGGACTGGAGGAAGGCAGATGTGATTCCCCTTCACAAAAGTGGGACCAAGACAGAGACAGGAAACTACAGACCTGCCAGTTTGACCTCTGTAGTAGGGAAAGTGATGGAATCACTTCTGAAGCAAAGAATTGTTGAGTACCTAGAGGTCAGTGGGGCAGAGGACCCAAGGCAGCATGGGTTCACAGCAGGAAGCTCATGTCAGACGAATCTAATTGATTTCTTTGACTGGGTGACCAAAGTAGTAGACCAGGGAGGGGCTGTGGCCCACCTAGACTTTAGCAAGGCATTTGACACAGTCCCACACAAAAGATTAATAGTCAAAATAACCAGCCTAGGAGTGGGTCCCAGGGTGGTAGCCTGGGTAAAACATTGGCTGGACAACAGGACACAGAAGGTAGTTGTAAATGGAGTCCACTCTGAAGAAAGAGGGGTTACTAGTGGGGTACTGCAGGGTTCAGTACTGGGTCTAGTCCTTTTTAATGTCTTTATAAGTGACATTGCAGAGGGACTGGAAGGAAAAATATGCCTCTTTGCAGATGACACAAAGATCTGCAACAGGGTTGATACACAAGGAGGTGTGGAAAGGATGAGAAGGGACTTGGCAAGGTTGGAGCAATGGTCAGAAGTATGGCAGCTTGGATTCAGTACAAAGAAGTGTAAAATAATGCACCTGGGAAACAAAAACCCAGGGGAAGATTACACAATGGGGGGAAGGTAGTAACGACAAAAATGGAAAGGGACCTGGGGGTAATCATATCAGATGACCTTAAGATTAGCAAGCAGTGTGAGAAACTGGTGGGGGGGGGGGATTCTGAGATGTATAGGGAGAGGCATCACCAGCAGAAAACAGGAAGTTGTTATCTCCCTGTACAGACAGTTGGTGAGATCCCATCTGGAGTACTGCGACCAGTTCTGGAGACCCCATCTCTGCAAGGACATAGACAGGATGGATGCAGTTCAGAGGAGGGCAAATAAAATGGTGCAGGGTCTGCAAGAGAAGCCATACGAGGAGAGATTAAAGGAGCTTAATATGTACACCCTTGAGGGAAAGGAGGGGCATGATAGAAACGTTTAAGTACCTCAGTGGAATCAACAAAGTCCAAGAGGGTAGCATCTTTCAGAAAAAGAGATGTGCACGAACAAGGGGACACAATTTGAAGATAGAGGGGGGACGGCTCAGAGGAAATGTGAGGAAGTATTTTTTCACAGAGAGGGTTGTGTATGCATGGAACAGCCTTCCTCAGGAGGTTGTGGGGTCTAAAACTGGGGGAGTATTCAAGAATGCATGGGACAGACATAAGGCAATTTTTGTGGTGGGTAGGAAGAAATAGGCTGTTGGTTAAATAGGATCTGCAGCCTATCCTCTTGGTAGGGAAATGGGCAGACTAGGTGGGCCAAGCGGTCCTTATCTGCCGTCAAAGTCTATGTTTCTATGTCTTTTGCAGCAGGTGTGATCCCGCCCTCCGTCCCCCTCCTTCTCTAGGAGAACAGATTTCTGGTCCAATGACTTATGGGTTGGGATACCTATGGTACCTTGGCTTCCCCTCAGTCCTCGGTTAGCAAGCTGAATCCGGCAGGAGAAACTGAGGATACCAGGGACCGCCCATACTTATATAGGAAACAGGAAGCTGATGTCATGTGTGGGCGGCCCCCGGAAAAGACTGCTAGAAGAGCTGCTGTGCGCCACAGCGACCTCTGGTGATGACCCAAGTATATTACCTGCTGCAAGAGACACTCCTCAAAGATCTACTGTTACGGTAAGGTCTTGCGTAACTATACTTTCTAGGAGTGGTGTATATGATGCTCATCCACATGGACCCACCGACCTGCCCAGGCTCAGGCGCATAACCTCTGCTTCCAGCGGGCAAAGATCTGGCATCATGAGGCAGAGCCAAATGTTATACCACCCGAGTGGGTGGGAGGAACCAGTTTGAAGACTTCTGGCAAGATTTAGAGGGGAAAGGACAATGCCAGACAGTGTGTATGAACATCATATACCACTCCTAGAACTACTGTTTTAGGTAAATAACCTGTGTATATCCCGGTATCTCACGGGACCAATCAGATGGTTTCATCCCACCAAGTCTCGGTGACTGCAGCAGTGTCAATACCATTCTAATTAAGAATTATTTCTAGTTCACATTTTTTTATTGTATTCAGACTTCTGGAACTGATACTAGGAATTTATACTGTTGACCTATTTTCATCAGTTTCTCAAGATCTGTTGTTTTTGAGGTAACTTCCTGAGCCCCTGTAGAATTTACCTTATATACTTGGGTAAAAGTCGGTCTTCATATAAGTCGGGGCATTTTTATGAGCTGTAGATGAAGTATTTATCATTGACCCACATATAAGTCGAAACTGTTAATGCTAATCTGTCACAGGTTGCCATTAAAAACCTGTTCTAGGATCGTGGATATGTTGTTCATCCACACTTCTTGGCAGAGTCCCTTTCCATCAGCTGGAAAGTCTTAAACTGGCTCCTCCCACTCATCCGGGTGGTATGACCCCTCGGCTCCACCCCATGACGCCAGATCTTCCTTTCCCCTGGAAGATTCAGGCTGCCTCCTTCGTGCTCTCGCATTTTGTAGGCCCTGGCTTCAAAAGTTTTGGTTATTCCAAAAATTTGCCTTGTTCACGTTAGCAATTGCTTTTTCTTGATCATGGAAGACAAGTTTTTCCCTGGATTTAGCCAGTGCTCGTGTGGCCAGAAGATAGCACACACTGACCTGCATGCCACGTGTGTTTACTGTTTGGGTGTTAGCCATGACACCATGACATGCGAGTTTTGCCTCTCGTTCTAGCCTAAAATCCTCGACGACCATCTCGCACGTCTTAAGCTGGGGATCCCGCCTGTGAAATCCAAGGAGGCCCGGTGGGCAGTTTCCGCGGCCGCAGGATCCGCCGAGCAATTGGAGTGCATGTAGGCCTTCGAAGAGGAAAGGCTTGCACTACGGAATCTTCCTCTCGGAGCTTCTTCGTTCCGCTCAACCTGGGTTCCACCTTCTCAGGTTCCTTCCGAGAGTTGTGCCACTGTCTCCTGACTAAGGGTGAGAGTCCTGCGGGTATGCACTCTTCTTGGTCCCGTAAGAAAAAGGAGAAGGACCCAGGACCATCTTCGTCTCGACAGAGACGCTCTTGGGATCAGGAGAGATCTCGGTCCCAGAAACTGGCCATTTCGACCTCGGTCAAAATCGCCTCTTCGACTGCTCATCTGGTCAGTCGACGATGTTGAGATAATTCTCGACCCGATCGACCCTTTGTCACCGACTCTGGTCGATGACTTCCTCACTCAGACTCCGGTCCTTGCGTTCCCTGACGAGGAGACCCAGCCCACTGAGAATCCCACTGAGGAAGTGGTCCTTGACCCCAGGAAGTGTCTCCCAAGCAACCAAGTTGGCCCGCCCAATCTTGATTGAGGTCTTGGACCCCCTCGATTGATAGGTCGAGGAAGGGCCATAAGCGCTTTAAAAAGAGGTGACGCCATCGGTCGTCCTCCTCTGATGAGGAGAGGCTCCGTCGGAAGCTCCGTTGGTGCTACAAGGACCTCATGTGGCAACAGCTGATTTTGTCTGGGTACAAGCCTACCCCAGCCATGACTTGGCTTTCGCCTCCCAGGCCGAAACAGACTCCTCTGGAGCCGATTAAGTCGGTTCCTCCACCCGCGGAGCTGGCAAAACCTCTGGTTTGGCCTAAACCGGTCTCTCCACCGATTTTAGTGGAACTGCTGCCCAAGCAGCCTGTGGGAGGGGCTCCTTCTAAGGAAGCTAGACCAGACACCGGGCTTCCCTGGCGTCTTTCGGTCACTGTCACCCGACCGCCCCCGGCGGGTCGAGGGTGATGTGGGTGGCCAACCACTGTATCCGGATACCTCAGATTCGGATGAAACTGGCCTCCATTCTTATCCAGGGGATGATGAATCGGCTTGTGGGTTAGAGACAGAGGAAGGTCCTTCATCCTTTCAGGGCATTCTTCACCCCTGGAACCTATCAAGAAAATGGCAGAATACCCTCTCACTGACATGCTCAAGAGAGGGGGGATACCCCAACGGAAGTCTTTCCTGTGGCCCGAGACCATTGTTGGCCCAGCCTTAGAACTTTGGCAGCACCCTGCCTCCTGTCCACCTCCATCTGCCCATAGGGCCTGCAATTATGCGGTTCCCATGGGGTCCCTTGTGGGGTTCACAGAGCACCCTTCAGCTGAGCGCCTTGTGACCACCTCTGTGTTCAGGCGTACTGGAGCAACAAGAGGACACAGCATGAGATTAGAGGGAGGCAGATTAAGGGGTAATGTGAGGAAGTTCTTTTTCAGAGAAAGGGTGGTGGATGCATGGAATGGTCAACCTCAGGAAGTGATGGATATGAATACAGTACAGGGCTTCAAACAGGCATGGAATAGGCATAAGGGAGCAATACAGATAAGTATGAATAGATAGGCCATTGACAGAGCAAATGCCAATGGCACATTCATAAGGTAGAAAAAGAAGTGGGCAGACTGGATGGGACTTGCGGTCCTTATCTGCCCTCAACTTATGCGTTTCTAAGTAGTTCTACTGATACCGACAGACCTCCTGACAAGGAATCCAAATATTTGGATCACTCTGCTTGGAAGGACTATGCAGCCTCATTGTTAGGCCTCCTTCAGGCAAGCTCGGCTGTCATCATGGCACACTTCTCCCATGCCCTTTTGGGGTCCTTGGACGAAGTCCTCCCACATCTCCCTGCAGACTTACAGACAATGGTCAAGCAGGTCCAGGACCAAGGCTGTGCTTTTGCTAAACAATAGCTCCAGACGACTCTGGACATCCGGGACTCGTGCTCATTCATTAGCAGCCGCAGTTGCCTCTCGCCCCAGGGCTTGGCTGAGGCTCTCCTCCTTTCCGATGGATACTCAGCACAAACTAGCTGATGTGCCTTTCCTGGGCACTGATCTCTTCGGCCCAGGTGTAGCTGGTCACCTTCAGCGCATTGAGCAGTCCAATGCCACCTTGGACGCCACTTCTGCTAAGGGTTCTTATGGTCCCAAGAAGCAACAGAAGAAGAAGAAGCCTTTTCGGCACTCTTCCCCTGTGGCCCTGTAGTTCTTCTTTCAAGGGGGTCAGCAGCAGCAGGCTCAAGCTTGGCCTGCCTGGACCCTCTCAGGCCCAAAAGGGAGGCCGGGGTTCAGGCCCTGGATCCTCTGCCTCCAAGCCTTCCCAGTGACAGGGTGGGGGTTGCCACCCCTACTCCCATCACACCAGCTCTGGGTCCTCCCGTGGGGGGCCAGCTCCACCACTTTCTTTCTGCCTGGTCCGCTGTTACCATGGACAAGTGGGTCTTAGAAGTGGTCAGCCAGGGACTGCCTCTGGAATTCGAGCAGTACCCTCCAAGCCGAGTCCGCACCCCACAGGAGGAGAAGGCATCTGACTACACTCGGTCAGCTCTCCAAGACAACATTGCTCAGCTCCTCCTCAAATAGGCAGTAGCTGCAGTGGCAAACCCTCCAGCAGACCCAGGCTTCATTTCCAGTCACTTCCTGCTTCCCAAGTGGACGGGGGGCTGGCGCCCCATTCTAGATCTGCACAACCTGAATCAGTATCTCAGGTCACGCACCTTCCGGATGGTCACTCTGTCTCAGATCATACCATCCCTGGAGCGAAACATGTGGTTCTGCTCACTGGATCTCCAGGACATGTTCTTTCATGTCCCAATCCATCTGTCCCACCAGCGTTTTTCTGCTTCGGAGCCAAGGGAACCCTATACGAGTTCCGAGCCATGCCATTCGGCCTGTTATCAGCCCCACGGGTCTTCACCAAATGCATTGCAGTGGTGGCAGCCTATCTTGGGCGTCGGGAAGGGGGATCAGAATTAACCCCTAATGCAACGATTGGCTCTTAGCAGGTTCCACCCAGCAGAGGTGGAGAGGGCCCTCCAGACCTTCTCCCAACTCTGCCTTCTGATCAATGAGGCCAGGTCGGAGCTCGTGCTTTCTCAGGTGATGTGCTTCTTCGGGGCAGAGCTCAGCTCCTGGCGGACAGGGAGAAGGTTCTCTCCTCCTTTTCCCAATCTTTTCTGGTTGGGCAATTGTGCCCTGCCCAGGACTTTCTGCACCGTCTGGGTCACATGGCAGCGTGCACCTCCGTAGTCCATTGGGCCCAGCGGCACATGCGACCCCTCCAATGGGAGCTGGCCACCCAGTGGACTCAGCACCATGGTCATTTCGACCAGCTGATCACTGTGACCCAGAAGATGTGGGATGTTCTCCAGTGGTGGACTGTCCCAGACCACTTGTAGGAAGGGATCCCGTTTGTTCGCCCCGAGCCGCCGGTCATCCTTACAACCAATGCCTCTCTCATGGCTGGGGAAGCCCATATGGGGGACAACAGTGCCCATGGGTTCTGAACCCCCGAGGAGTCCCATTATCACATCAACCTGTTGGAGCTCAGAGCAGTCAGACTGGTACTGTCAGCTTTCGCTCCCCAGCTCCGGGGTCAAGTGGTTCAAGTCCAGATGGACAATACCGCAACCATGTACTACCTCAACAAACAGGACGGCACGCATTCCCGTCTGCTATGCAGGGAAGCGCTCCACATCTGGACACTCCTGAGCTGTGTGGAGGTGGATCTCCTAGCCATCCACATGGCAGGAATGTCAGACCAACTGGCAGATGCTCTCAGCCGCATAGGCGAGACATCCTACGAGTGGTCTCTCCATCCAGAGGTAGCTTACAGTCTGTTCTCCCACTGGAGGAAACCATTGGTGGACCTGTTTGCCTCCTGGGAAAACACCAAGCTGAGGCTGCTTCATGCCCGCCCCCCTCAGCAGGGCTCACTGCAGGGGGATGCCTTCTCAAGGCTGTGGACCCCAGGCCTCTTCTACACCTTCTCTCCATTTCCCTTGATCCACAAGATGCTCCTCAAAGTGAGGAGGGACAGGTGATTCTGGTAGCCCCAGACTGGACACACCAGTTCTGGTACCCAGATCGCCTCAGTAACAGGCCCCCAAGTGGTTTCCTGCACACCTGAACCTGATCTCACTCAGTCAGGAGAAGGTATTCCATCCGGACCTTCAATCCCTGCACCTGACAGCCTGGTACCTGAGCGGCTAGAGTTCCAGGCTTTGGGTCTCTCCAAGGATGTCCTCACAGTGGTGGAAGCATTCAGAAAGGAGTCGACCAGGAAGTGTTATGCCTTCAGTTGGAAAAGATTTTCCATTTCGTGTCAGGGCAAGGGCCTGGACCCTCTGTCCTGTCCAATGGCTAATATTCTCGACTACCTTTGGTCTCTGTCCAAAGGGAGTCTTCAGTCATCGACCCTTAGCGTACACCTGGCAGCCAACTCTGCTTACCGGGCGCGGGCCTGTCAGCTGATGCTGGCGCAGGAGACAGTGGTTAGGCACTTTTCCAAAGGCCTGGATCACATATCCCCTCTGGTGCGTGAACCTCCATCTCCGTGGGACCTATTGCTGGTACTGGCAAAGCTCATGGGCAAGCCATTCAAACCACTGCAACAGCCTTCCTGGTGGCTATCACATCTGCCAGAAGGACAGGGGAGCTCCAGGTACTCTCAGTGGACTCCCGTTATGTGGTCTCCCACAGGGACAATGCTGTCTTGCGCCCCCATCCGAAATTCCTTCAGAAGGTGGTGTCAGAGTTTCACCTTCACCAGGTGTTCACTCTGCTGGTGTACTACCCCAATTACATGTCGGAGGCCGAATACAGACTCCATACTTTGGACCTCAGTCGAGCTCTCTCCTATTATAAGGAGAGGATGGCGGAGACTCGGGGAGAGGTTCACCAGAGGTTTGTCACCTATGTTGAAGCTGCTTCTGGCAGACCTGCAGCAAAGCAGACGAATGCTTGACGGATTACATCTTGCATTAGTCTGTGCTACAAATTGGCAGGCAAGGAGCCTCCCAAAGAGATAAGAGCTCATTCTACCTGCCATACTGCTGCATCAGTGGCTGCTTCCAGGGACAAACCTATCCAAGAAATCTGTCGGGCTGCCACCTGGAAGACAGCAAACACCTTCATTACTCATTACCACATCGACCTTGAGTCACGTCGGGATGCTGGTTTTGGGGCCTCAGTTCTCCAATCTCTGTTTCCCAAGTAGGGTGTGTGTGCCTTGCCTCCCTCCTCCCGGAGAACTGCTAGGTGTCTGCCAAGAAGTGTGGATGAACAACATATCCACGATCCTAGAAAAACAGGTTACTCACTTGTAACAGTAGATCTTCCACGGAATGGTCTCTTGTAGCAAGTCATTACTTCTGGGAGTATCCAGCGGAGGGCGCGGTCACACGGCAGCTTCTTCTAGCAGTTTCAGACCAGGGACCACCCACCCAAGACATCATGTCCTGTTTTCTACATAAATGTGGGAGGTCCCTGGTATCCTCAGTTAATTTTTCTGCCGATTTCAGCAGCTAGTTCATCATCTGTGTAGCAGTCATCGACGAGAAAATTGGGCTGCAAAAATGTCTCAATTGTTTGTCACCTTTGCCTCTGGCAGAGAAGGCCTTCCTGTTGCCAAAAAAACCCTGTCCTCATGGTTGGCAAACTGTATTACCTTTTGTTACAAAAAGTACAACAAGGCTCTCCCTGGCCCAGTCCAAGCCGATTCCACTAGAGCTATGGCCAGTACTGCAGCCTGTTTCGAGGGCGCCTCCATTTCAGAAATCTGTAATGCAGCCACCTGGTCTACTATCCATACTTTCATAAGACATTACAGTCTTGATGTGGCATCGAGATGTAGGACGGCCTTTGGTCGTGCAGTCCTACAAGGTCTCATCATAATTGTCCGCCCTTGTGGACATAACTGCTGGGTAATCTCCCAGAAGTAATGGCTTACTGCAAGAGACCATTCCGTGGAAGATAGTACAATTATGTTAAATCTTACCATAACAGTAGATCTTCAAGGAATGTGTCTTGCAATAAGTATAATCCCTCCCTCCGTCCCCCTCCTTCTCTAATAGATGCAGTTCTGCTCCACAGAATAGGGGTGGGACTCTTTGGTGCCTCAGTTTCACCTCGGCCCTTGCTTTGTGAGCTGAATCCGGTGGGTGGAACTGAGGATACCAGGGACATCTCACATTTATATAGGAAACAGGACATGATGTCATGTGTGGGTGGTCCCTGGACTGAAACTGCTAGAAGAAGCTACCATGCGACAGCACCCTCTGCTGGATACTCCCAGAAATAATGACTTACTGCAAGAGACATTCCTTGAAGATCTACTGTTACGGTAAAGATTTTATGTAACTGTACTTTCTAGGAGTGGTATATGTTGTTCATCCACATGGACCCACCCAACCTCCCCAGCTGTGGATGCACAAATCTGGCTTCCAGCAGGCTGAGATCTGGCGTCATGGGACGAAGCCAAGAGTCATGCCACCCGGGTGGGTGGGAGGAGCCAGCTTGAAGAGTTTCCAGCTGATTTAAAGGGAAAAGGATTCTGCTAAGAAGTGTGAATGAACAACATATACCACTCCTAGAACTACTGTTACAGGTGAGTAACCTGTTTTTGCTGCCATTAAAAAAAAAGATTGCTCTACCAAGTTAATTAAATGAAATGCAATGAATGCACAATGAGAGACAAGTGCTGAAGTTGTCAATTAGGTGCTAAGAAGCACTCAGGAAGCAGTCAAGAAGCAATCCAAGCAAGTGGGTACTGTATGTTATATGGAAGGTGTCAGTAATGTTTGTAAATATGTGTCAGTAACAGTGTTAGTGGCTGTGCGTAGCTGGTTATCAAGCACAAGTTATTTATTTTTTTTAATTTGCCCTTTTTCCTGGCAGGACCACGGGGGCCATCCGCCCTGGTCACGGCCTCCGGAGACCTCTACCTCCGTCAATTGCTGCTGGGGACCCACAGTCACCCCCGGCTTGCCCCCCGGAGGGTGGGGCCGCGGGCCACCTTCGTGACCCCGGAACTGTAACTGGTCGGGTCCCGCAGCGGCAGGCAATGTGAGGCTCTCCAGGAGGGCTTCATAGATCGTGGTCCTGCCGCCTTCTTTTCCACTAGATTTTCTCTCCAGAGGAGGCGGGGGCGTGCAATGGCGTAGCGTCGCCCAGCCTCCCCTACGTCGGCGTCAGTTGCGTGGAACTCCGGTCTCCGCAGGGGTCCCCTGCTCGCGCGAGTGCTGCCCGCGCCCTCCCGGAGTGGGAGGCTGCCCATCGGACGCTCGATCCTACTCCCCTGGCCGGCCCTCGGCGGCCGGATCCGTTCCCGAACCGGGTGCTTGACATCGCCAGCGTCGCCAAGCAAATCCACGCTGCGCCGACGGGCCGGCCAAGCATAAGTTATGTTTTAATTTCAGTCTCTACGGGTGACCCATAATTTTCTCCGCACCTCACAGTACTCATGTATAAGTCGGAAACCCTTTAATGAGCATTCAAATTTTGTCCCAAAAATCCGACTTGTATGCGAGTATATATGGTAGTTTAAAATTTCTGAGATACATTTTTCAATTTTCTTACCCAGCAGTGCACTTCCCCTTTTATTAAGACGTAGCCTGTCCCAACTGTACAAGCTGTAGTTTTTCTCAAAAGTTTCCCAATGGGCTATACATTTTAACCCTTTATTAAGGGTCCATTTTCGCAACCACTTATTAATTGCTTTTATTTTATTTCCCCCAACCCACCTTTGGTACTGACAATATCTCAGATATACAGATGTCACATCCTTTTTTCTCTAAGGTATCAACAAGTGCAATGAAATCACTCTTCATGTCCTCTCAATTAGCCCAACTTGCATCATTTGTTCCTGCGTGAACAATGACCAAGGGTTTTACTTCATGCACCTTTTAAAATGTAATATCAGATGTTTTGGCTCCCTGAAAGCTACTCCATGCATGATTATGTTAAACAGGATTGCAAATGTGCAGCCTAGGTGGAAGCAGCATAAAACTCAAACTCCTGAAGGAAATTTGATAAAAAACTATTATTTATTCAATACTCACAACTACTGCAACTGAAAGTGTACGGATCAGTCCGGAGCTGTGGATTGCTATGATGGAGAAATCTAAAGGAAACCCTTCATCTGCAGAATTTTTCACCCCAAGGCAATCGACTTGAGAGGAGCATAGTGACGTGACCTCAGACTGTGTTGAACCAGCAGCTGGGGAGGCCTCTCTTGCATCTATACTAGCTACGTTACAAAAATTGGTCCACTCAGTCCAAGATCGTGATAAAAAATTTGAAGCACTCACCCCCAGGGTTTCGGCTCTGGAAACGCACATGGACAATTGCAAGACCATTGTACAATGTTTAGAAACTTCAGTGCTAAAGACCACAGAGGCTACTACTAAATTAATTAAAGAAAACATGCAACTACGCCAGCGCCTGGAGAATATGGAAAACCAGGCATGGGAACGCAACCTCCGCGTAGTGTGCCTACCTGGGTGGCTGAAGGGGAGGATGCATTGCTGTTCGCAAGGACATTTTTGCCAACTCTCCTGGGCATTTCGGAGGAGGATCCACCATTCTCTTTGGAGAAAGCATACAGATTCACACCACGACGGGCTCCGCTGGACTCTACTACCCCTCAGACTTTGATGTTGATATGTACTGGTGTGGGAGATCGTGTCCGTGCTCTCACTATAGCCCAAAGGCATCAATTGCTAAAATATGGGGATGCTGCGATCATGTTGTTCCCAGATCTCTCATACAGCACTCGTCAACGATGGAGGGCCTTTGACGGCCTGAGGGGTAGTCTCCGACAGCTTACGGTGCAGCACCAGCTACTTTTGCCTGCAAAGCTGTGAGTGATATGGAACGGGCAGCAATTTCTATTCAATGATGTGAGAGACGCCGAAAAGCTAATCACCTGCATTGAACAAGAATTGGAGGATCGGGATGAGGGGGAGAACTCTTCGGAAGAGGACTGATATGCAAGTTGACTGTAGGCTAAAGCAGTAAGATTACTAAGGCCTTCTATGGCTGTTAATGGCTGGGATCTTTGCGCCAGTCCACGTTATCTATGACAAGCTATTTTTCTTGCATGGGAGGCTAGAGATTGAGACTTCCTATGTAAAGTATACTGTTCTTCAGAACTGCCTTTAATGTCAGCAGTTTTTCAGACTTCCGTTAATTGACATCCCTGTGCTCTAATTACTCTTTCTTTTTACAGCTTGGCAGGTAACTTTGGGGTTGTTTCCCCGGGTTGCTAAATGTCTTATCAGCCTCAGGGCATTTATTGTTAATTGTAGTGCCATAGGTCTCTAGAATTTGTTCGTGTAAGCTAGCAGTGGTTATGTGTGGGTACATTGTTAGTGGGTTCCTTCTGGGAGCTGGGGGATTGCATTTTACTATTAATTAACCTACACACAGTGGAGAAATCACTATGACCGTGAGGTCATTTTGTTAATAGGGAATCGAGTATGGTTTGTTTTGAAAGAATGATTCCTGTGGACTCTTCCATGGCTGCATGCAATTGGACAATTTATTATGGATCTGTATCTCTTTTTTTCTGTACCTCCCCCCATGTTGTACTGAATATGGAGGTGTCCTACCTTCTTCCTTTGTAAGGGGAGATGTGTTTTGTATGTTTTGCTATCCCCTTATGTGTAATTGATGTGTGAGTTTTGCTTGCAAAATCAATAAAGATATAATAAAAAAAAAAATAAATAAATAATGCAGCCTTAATGGCTTGAAAAACTTCTTTACACTCTGGGGTCCATTTCACATTATTTGGGTACCATTTTTTCGTGAGTTCAGTGAGGGGAGTAGCTAACTCAGCAAAGTTGGGAACAAATCTCCAATAAAAGCCGGCCAGCTCTAAAAATGACCTGACGTGTTTCTTTGTTTTATGGACAGTGCTGATAGCTACAGCTTCTATTTTAGAAATTTTGGGCTTAACTTCTCCATTTCCCAACACATAGCCCAAATATCTGGTTTCCTGCATACCCAGTGCACATTTGGTAGGATTAATAGTCAGACCTGCCTTTTTAATAGCTTGGATAGCTGCTCTTAGGTGTTTCAGGTGGCTTTTCCAGTCTGGATTGTACATCACGACATCATCCAGGTATGCAGCACAATAACCAGTGTGAGGTGATAAAATGACATCCATGTACCACTGGAATGTGGCTGGTGCACCATGTAAACCAAATGGCATGGTGGTGAACTGATAGAATCCTATAGCAGTGACAAATGCAGTTTTATTTCTGGATTCTTTAGCTAAAGGGATTTGCCAGTAACCCTTGATGAGATCAAGGGTACTGATATACTTTGCACCCTCAAGTCTGTCCACCAAATCATCTATTCTGAGCATAGAATAACTCAAATTCTGACACTTGTTTCAAGGCAGATTCTAACAACCCTTCTTTTTTATTTACAATTACTGTTGGAGATGACCAAGCACTCCTTGACTCTTCTATGATACCCAATTCTTTCATTTTTTTGTAGTTCCCTAACCACGTCAGCTCTTAACCGCTCTGGTAACATGTATGTCTTTTGCCTAATGGGGTGAGCATTCCTTGGCATTATTACATGCTCAGCCCCTTTTGCTTGTCCTGGTACTGTGATAAAAGTACTGTTAAATGTGTTTAACACATTATGAATCTCTGCAGTTTGTTCTAAGGTTAAGGAAACATTCACCTTTACAGCATCAGCAGTTACAGTTTTTTCCAGTCTATCATAAGCTACATCGATATCTTTTTTTATCAGTTTCTGGTAAAACTAGCAAAGCAGCTTTTGGTATTTTTTCAACCCATTTCTTGAAGAGGGTAGCATGGTATATCTTAGAAGGATTTTTCCTGTCAGGGGTCTCAGTCTCATAGTTCACGTTGCCAGTATGTCTAAGCACTCTATAAGACCCTTGCCACTTCATTAACAGTTTATTTTCTGTTGTAACAGTAGCAGAACCTGGCTCAAAAACTTTTTCTTTTACTCCATGGTCATAATATACCTTCAGCTGGTTTGGGACCTTTTCCTGATTACTATGGGCAATTTCAACATATTTTGCCAGCTTCTTTCTTAGGGCACACATATAAGACGTTTTAGATTGTTTCTGAGTGGGGTTATCGTCCCATGTTTCTTTTATCACATCCAGTGGCCCTCTTGGCTGCCTACCATGCAGCATTTCAAATGGTGAAAATCCTGTTGATGCCTGTGGCACTTCTCTGTCAGCAAAAAATAGTTAAGGCAAGTATTGGTCCCAATCTTTCCCTTCCCCTTTCACAAACCTTTTTAACATGTGTTTTAGGGTTTGGTTAAAACGCTCAACAAGACCGTCTGTCTGAGGGTGATGGGGGAGGTTCTTATGGCAGTGACACCAAGTAGTCTGTGCAGCTCTTTAAGTAATGCAGCATCAAAATTACATAGAAACTGAAGTTGACGGCAGATAAGGACCGCAAGGCCCATCCAGTCTGCCCATTTCTTTTTCTACCTTATAAATGTGCCATAGGCCTTTGCTCTGTCAATGGAGTATTTATTCATACTCATCTGTGTTGCTCCCTTGTGCCTATCCCATGCCTGTTTGAAGCCCTGCACTGTATTCATTTCCACCACTTCCTGAGGTAGGCTGCTCCATGCATCCACCACCCTTTCTGTGAAAAAAAAACTTCCTCACATTACCCCTTAATCTGCCTCCCTCTAATCTCATGTTGTGTCCTCTTGTCCTGCTATTTTTCTTATATTGAAACATGTTGGACTCTTTCACCTTCTTAATGCCCTTAAGTTGGAATGTTTTGATCACATCACCTCTCTCCCTCCTTTGCTCTAGGGTACACATATTGAGCTCTGTTAATCTATCCTCATATGTTTTCTGATGCAGTCCCTGCACCATTTTGGTTTCCCTTTTCTGGACTGCCTCAGTTTGGTTAATGTCCTTGTGAAGGTGTGTCCTCCAATACTGCACGCAGTACTCCAGATGGAGCCTAACCAGTGTCTTGTAAAGAGGGATTATTACCTCCCTCTTCCGACTTGTGATACCCCTACTAATACACCCCAACATCCCCCCGAGCCTTACCTACTGCTTTAGTGGTCTGCTTGGATGATTTCAGGTCATCTGTGATGCCCAAGTCTCTTTCTTCCCTTGTGACTGTCAGCAACTCCCCTCCCAGCCTATAGGTGGCTTCAGGTTTTCTTCTCCCTATGTGCATGATCTTGCACTTCTTTGTGTTAAACCCCAGTTGCCACTCTTTCGACCATTTTGCTAGTTTATCCAGATCTCTTCTCATTCTGCCCACCCCATCTGGATCATCTACTGTTTTGCAGATCTTGGTGTCATCTGCAAACAGACAAACCTTACTCTCCAGTTCATCTGCAATGTCATTGATGAAGATATTGTAGAGGACTGGCCCCAGGACTGATCCCTGAGGTACCCCACTTGTGACATTCATCTCTTCTGACTGTATACCATTTACCACCACTCTCTGTTTTCTGCCCGTCAACCAGTTTGCCACCCTGTTGACCAACTTCTGACCCACCCTGAGCCTACCCAGCTTATTAATCAATCTTCTATGTGGAACAGTATCGAAAGCTTTGCTGAAGTCAAGGTAGGCGACATCAACTGCTCCCCGTTGGTCCACCACTCTGGTTACCCAGTCAAAGAAATCTATGAGATTAGTTTGACAGGAACTTCCTTTTGTAAACCCATGCTGTCTTGGATCCTGTGCTCCTATGGATTCCAGGTGTTGCACTATACTTTCCTTAAGGAGTGCCTCCATAATGTTGTCCACTACTGAGGTAAGACTGTCTGGTCTGTACCCTGATCAGTAATAATTTCTTTAGGTATGGCCACTCTGCTAAATGTTTTGGCAAGCTCTGCTGCCACTTTTAAAGCTGTGGCAGTACACATTGGAACTGCTTCTGGGTATGCAGTAGCATAGTCACATACTACCAGGATAAATCTATTAGTGGAGAGAAACATCGTTAGCTTGTTCTGAAAGAAAATCACAATCCATGATCAGTTTAGTTTCAGCATTTTCATATGTTAACCCCTTATGTCCGTCAGTCATTTGTTGCCACAGTTTCTTCAGGCATCGTCTTTCTTTCCTGGATTTCCGGATCTTGGAGTTGTGCTCAAACAAGTCCGAGTCAAAGTCACTGAAAGGAAAAGTGTCTCCACCGTTTGAGATTTTCTTTGCCTGAGCTCTTGCCACCACTGCTGCTGAAACTGCATGGTTCAGGTCCTCTGAGATTAACTCAGTAAATCCTAGCCCGTCATTTCCAATAATCATGGGTACAGGTAACTTAGGTGCTACCCCCACTTTCATTTGGTGCGACACACCCTTAATGGTCTGAGTCACTTGGGTGGTGGGATACTGGCGAGTGTCATCGTGGATGCAGACGACACCAGTACCTGGTCCTTTTGCACAGTGTTTCCCCAGCCCCTCAACATGCACTAGGGTCTGCTTGCTTCCCGAGTCAATGAGTCCCTTTACAGTCTTATCCCCCCACCTTCACATCTGTTAAGTACTTGCCCCAATTTGCCAGGGACAAATCTGCTCAAGTGTTGCTATTCTTTCGGCAATTTCTTGCAATATGACCTGGCTTATTACAGTTATAGCAAATTACTTCTTTGGGCACAGATTTGTTACCCCCACCAGAGTTCTTATCAGACTTGGAGTTTAAATGGGGAAAAAGAGTGTCTTACCAGTACTTGGCTGTTACCTCGCTGCTGTGGCATCTGTCTGGCCATTTGGTAGTCCTCGGCCAAAGAAACAGCCTTTTCCCCACTTTTTGGTCTGTGTTCCTTTACCCAAAGCTGCACATCTGTAGGTAGGATGTTGATGAATTGCTCCATTGCAAATGTGTCGATGATCAGTGGGACTGGTTTTGCCCTCTGGTTGGAGCCATTTAATCAGGAGTTCTCTGAGTCGGGTGAAGGCTTCTCGAGGACTGTCGACTGAGTTGTACTTCAGAGATCGAAATCTCTGCCTGTAGGTCTCTTCTGAGATGTCATACCTTTTCAGGATTTCACTTTTCACCAGGTCATAGCTTTTTGACTGTGCAGTGTCCATATTGCTGTAGGTAAGTTGGGCTTTCCCTGTCATGTAGGGTACCAGTCTGATTGTCCATTGCTGCTTTGGCCATTGGCAGGCTGTGGCAACTCTTTCAAAAGTTGTCAGGTATGCCTTGATATCATCCGAGGGACGCAACTTTGTAAGTTTAATGGCTTTTAAGTTGCTTGTGTTTTGTTGCTCATTTGGATCTGTACCAGATCCTCTGCCTTTGATAGCTTGCAAGGCATCCAGCCATTGCTGCTCCTAACATAGAAACATAGACTTTGACGGCAGATAAGGACCACTTGGCCAACCCAGTCTGCCCATTTCCCTACCTATTGGATAAGCTGCAGATTATAGTTAACCAACAGCCTACTTCCTGCAACCCCCCACTATAATTACCTTATGTCTGTCCCATGCATGTTTGAATTCCCCACTGTTTTAGACCTAACCTCTACAAGAAAGGCGATTCCATCGTCCACCACTCTCTCCGTGAAAAATTTCCTCACATTACCCTGAGCCGTCCCCTCTATCTTTAAATTGTGCCCTTGTTCTTACACCTCTTTTCTGAAAGATGCTACCCTCCTGGACTTTGTTGATCCCCTTGAGGTACTTAAAAGTTTCTATCATGTCCCCCATCCCTCCTTTCATCAAGGGTATATCGTATTAAGCTCTCTCAGTCTCTCTTCATATGGTTTCTGATGCAGACCATGCACCATTTTAGTTGCCCTCCTCTGGACTGCTTCCATCCTGTCTATGTTCTTGCGTAGATGAGGTCTCCAAAACTGCACGCAGTACTCCAGATGGGGTCTCACTAACTGTCTGTACAGAGGGATAACCACTTCCCTTTTTCTACTTGTGATGCCCTTCCCTATGCATCCCAGTATCCCCCTGGCTCTCCTTACTGACTTCTCACATGGCTTACCCACCTTTAGGTCATCTGATATGACTACACCCAGATCCGTTTCCATTATTGTTGTTGTTAGTACCTCCCCTGCTATTGTGTACTCTTCTCCTGGATCTTTATTTCCCAGGTGCATTACTTTGCACTTCTTTGCATTGAATCTAAGTTGCCACATGTCTGACCATTCCTCCAACCTTGCCAGGTCCCTTCTCATCCTTTCTATCCCCCTCCCTTTTGTATCAACTCTGTTACAGATCTTTGTGTCATCTGCAAAGAGGCATACCTTTCCTTCCAGACTCTCTGCAATGTCACCTATAAAGACGTTAAAGAGGACTGGACCCAGTACTAAGCCCTGAGGTACTCCACTAGTAACCCCCCTTTCTTCAGAATGTGTTCCATTCACTATTACCTTCTGTGTCATGTTGTGCAGCCAGTTTGCTACCCTGTCATTGCATCATCTCTCATCTGCTGCTCTTGTCGCTGCATCTCTTCTCTCCTCTCCATCTCTTTTTGTTGTATAGCCCACCATCTGAAAAAGTCCATCAGGCTTTCAGGTTCTGTCACTGCCTGTTCTTTTCCATAACTTGTGCTGGCTGTACAATCTCAGCTTGGACTTCTGTCTCTGCTAGTTTGGCTGCTATTCTCCTGGTAACCACTCCTGTACTTGGCTGCTGCAGAATCCATACCTTTCTCTATGCTTCCCTGGTACTAGGTCCAGTACCCACACACAAAACTCCTGGCTTGGAGCATGCACGGCGTAATCCCACTTAGGCTGACACCATCTGTCGTCAAGGCACAGGTCAGGAAGCATAGGAAAATCCTGGAGCAGTTGTAAAATTAGCAAAAAGTCTTTATTAGTGTTAGCAATAACATAAAAAAATAAACTTGTTCAGTATAACCATTTGCAAAGGCTGAATAAACAGAGAAGATCCATCTGCGTTTTCCTTCAATCTCTGTGTCCCTTAAAACATTACATCTCTCTCTCTCTTTTTTTTTTTAACTTTTTTTTTTTCATTTATCTTTCAGCGCACGTTAGGCTATTACACTGAAACACATATCTTGAGGAATCTTAATTACAGAGATCTATAGCTTATTTATCAAGATATTAACTTACAACCATGTAATAGCACATATTTCCAGTTGTGTCACTTCATATTACATTCCAACATGACATTCTGAGAATCTTATAAATGGACATTTTTGCCTAGGGTAGATGCGGGGGAGGGGGGGACTGAGAGATGCACATCAAAGGCCTGGCTTTCATCCCATATAGCCCACTAAAAAGTAATATTTATATCTTTCTCTGCCACAATCATGGAACCAAGTCCAGGTCTCGACTGAGCAATGTTTAAAAACCAAGGAGACCAGCATACCATCAACTCCTGGGCTTTGTTTTGTAATCTAGCTGTTAGACTTTCCATTTTATAAATGTCATAGATGGTGTTTTCCCAGGGGAGTAAACTTGGGGCATTGATTAAGCCATAGTCTAGTTATGCACTTTTTAGCGGCACCCAACAGAATGTTGAGAAGGCATGTTTGTTGTTTTTGCTTAAACTGTCTCGGACAATGTAAAAGCAGAGTCATTTCAGGTGTGAGGGCCCCCAAATTGGTAAACAATTCTCTGATATTGTTGTTTACTCCCTCCCAGAAGGTATCCAACACTGGGCAAAACTAAAACACATACGAATGTGTCGCAACCTCACAGCCACTTAGCCTCCGACCGGCTGAATCTCCTGTTTCCGAGTATTTAGCTGTGAGCTGAGGGGTGCGGAAGAATAGAATAGCTACCTTCCACGAAAATTCTCTCCATGAATATGTGTTAGCTGTCCTATGCTGTCATCTCTAAATATGGAGCCAGTATTCTGGGGTTAGCTGTATAATTAGCTTGGCCTCCCAGTGAAATTGACCTAGCTCCATATTTTGGGGTGCCGTCCCCTGTAGGACTTGGTATGCCTGGGAAATTAAATGGCTCTGGTCTCCACCCTCTTTAAGTTGGGTCAGGAATGCATGTAATGGGGGAACTGATATTAGAGATACGTCCAGACCTAGTTTTTTGTTTAGGAAATGTCTGATCTGCAAATATCTAAAGAAATCATGTTGCGGTAGGGTGAATTCTCTTTGTAGTTGTTCGAAGGTCTTAAAAATACCCTTTTCATAGAATTGGTGTGTGTTTGTCAGACCTAGTCTGTCCCATTTTCTAAAAGTGTGGTACAACAGTGTAGGTGTGAAGTCCTGGTCCCATGCCGGGATGCCCATCCAGCCTGCCAGAAAAAATATTTTCAGAGAGTGCAAGGAATCTAGTCCAGCTCTCCAGTATTGCCCTTGTAAAAACTGAGCAGCTGTCTAACAGCTTTAACTGGGAGGGTTAGAAAATCAGGCGCGAGTCTAGAGGAATGGGAGTCATTGCTTTCTCTAGGGATACCCATGCTGGGGCCCTTGCTCCAGGCAGAAGCCAGGCCACCACATGGGTTAATAGTGTGGCTACCCAGTATTTATATATATTGGGGAGCACCAGCCCACCCCATTCTTTAGGGAGTTGGAGTTTGTCCAAGGCCACACGGTGCCTATTTCCTACCCATATATATTTCCTGATTGACTTGTCCCAACCGCTCAGGTCTCTCCAGGTGGGAGGGATTGGGATGTTTTGCATAAGATATAAGATTTTAGGTAATGTGTTCATTTGTATTCATTGGACCCTGGAAATTAATGATACGGGTAAAGGGAGCTATCTGTTTAAGTCTAGTTGTATTTGAGTAGATAGGGCCTTATAATTCAGTTTATATAGATCTTTAAATCTTATGGAGATTTTAACACCCAGATAAGTTATGAAAGGTTTATTCCATTTGTAATTATATTCCTCTAATAAGGTTTAGGGGGGGCGAGCCTTGTATAATGAGTGCTTCAGATTTCCCCTGGTTAATGGTGTACCCATATACTTTTTCTGTTTCCGATAGGAGATAGGAAAATGTTTCTAGTGATTCTTCTGGATTTGTTATATATAGAAGCAAATCATCTGCATAGTATACTACTTTATGTTGTGTCCTTTGAATTTGGTATCCCTGTAATCGGTCCATTTGTCTTAGTAATTGGATGATGGGTTCTATGAAGATGGCAAAAAGATAGGGGGGGATAGGGGGCACCCCTGCCTGGTTCCATGATATAGTCTAAAGTGGTCAGAGTGTGAACCATTTACTTTCACTACTGCCTCAGGGGTGGTGCAGCTCTCTCTCTCTCTCTTATACTATAAGTCTTTGCAACCCCCCTCCTTAACAAGCATCCTGTTTTTTTCTAAAATGTTCTTGTATGTTTCAGGCAGGTGCAGCAAGAACACAATGTCCCAGAACTGAGGCCCCTTCTCTACAGCTTCTGAAAAAGGGCTTAGAAACTGCTCTCAGGTTAACCACTTGAGTTCCCAATTACTTTTTGCAATCATCTCAATCTATAATTATATACATTTCAACAGTAACATTATATAATTTCTAAACAAAGGGATCCTAATATCGGTTACATTTCCTCATAATAATTTGCATATATTTTTATACCAGCAGATATGCAAGGGAGGAAAAAAGACAGAACAGCAAGGGAAGAGTGAGAGGCAGAAAACTGTGAGACTGTTGGGGTGATCAGATTCTAGGTCTCACAGGAAATTGTGGTTACGCAAACCACACAGACAAGAGACAGGAAAAGAAAGAACAGGACAGGACAGATCCTTGCATTTAAACTCTCCATAACAACTGGGACAGGGTCCTATTCAACCCTGTCACAGTTCCACAGTATTTTTCCTAGTGGAGTTAAGATTCAGAACAGGGATAGTGTCACCTAGTCTATTGAGTACAGTATTTCTTGAGGTTCTGCTTAACTTCATCTCAAGTTCGAGGATTTTTATTCTGAGTTGCTGTATTTCTTTACATTATGTATGCTTAAAACTTGAAAATTAGAATCAGAAGAAAGGCTACATTTGTTTACATATAACGCAGGCAATCCTATTTCCCCTGTACTTAGTGTTACAAACCCAGTACTCTGGTCCATGGTTCTATCTCCCTGTATGTCAACATTTTTCATCTGAGGTCAAATCCCACCTAATCTTACCCACTACACAGATTTGTCAGAATTCCAAGAATTACAATCTGATTTAGGGGGTTTGAGATAGGATATCATTTCCAACAGTATAAGAAACTTACAGAAATAGTATCTGCTGCAGATGTTCTAATAGCTGAACTCAATGAAGGTCAGCCTTAATATAAAACCCAAACAATTTTTTATTAAATAATTACCTTCAAGTCAGGTGAAAAATTGCTGTTTGAGATGAGTAATCAGTACACCCACCAGTGCGTAGTGATCGTTAATGAAGAACTGCTAGACCATTACACAGACATCACCAGGTGACCAATACCCACAGTTTGTTGTATGCACAACCTTTCAAGTAACTGCTTCATGTAGCGTTATTTGTGGGGAACACCTAATGAGGTTAATCGGATGCTGCCTGTCCGACGTTTGTTTCCTGTTAGTCCTTCTCCATGCATTTGCTCTCCACTTTTGGAAGGCAACCCATGAGTTACTACCTCAATATCTAACAGTGGCACTGTTAGACAATAGTGCTAAAAATGCAGTAAATGCTATTAAATGGGACACCTGTTAATTTATTGGATCGTGACCACACTCCCCTTACTAAACACAGGCAGCAATTCAATGAAGAAGAGGACCTGTTAGCTGCCATATTCATCATGCATCTGGCAAACTACAACTCCCACTACAACCTAACAGTTGCCAGGCAACATCTCTCAGCTTCAGAGATCCCTCTCCAAACCGTCAAACAAACAGGTATGGTTGTGCAAGCACATTCACAGCTCTTGACCTGTCCTGTGATGCATACACCTGTGTAAATAACACACAAGCACATAATAGTGTAACACTGGGGTGTCACACAAACGAGGCACACTGATGAGTCTTGATAGGACAAAACACGTGTATGTGTCTTCTGTTGGCACCCTTTGCAGACTGTGTGAGAGACCTTTTGGTACCATGTATTTCTGCTTAAAGTTGAACTAGCATAATATACTGTGGCGATTTGCATATACAGCCCATGGTGCTTTGCATTATGGGGATATGTGTGATTTTGTATTTCTTTGAAACTTGGCTTCCTGGCCAGTGCCCTTTGGGGTAACCATTGCCTCAGTACTTGCGCGCTGAGGTTCTTTGTCTTTTAGCTTTTGTTTTTATTGGGTTTGCAACAACATGGCCCAGATGAGCCATCTTGGGGTGGCTGGTTCATTCCACTGGGGTGTCACACAGATGAGGCACACTGTTGAGTCCTGGTAGGATGAAACACGTATATGTGTCTTCTGTTGGCACCCTTTGCAGACTGCGTGAGAGACCTTTTGGTACCATGCATTTCTGCTTAAAGTTGAATCAGCATAATATACTGTGGTGATTTGCATTATGGGGGTATGTGTGATTTTGTATTTCTTTGAAACTTGGCTTCCCAGCCTGTGCCCTTTGGGGTAACCATTGCCCCAGTGCTTGCATGCTGAGGTTCTTTGTCTTTTAGCTTGTTTTTTTGTTTTTATTGGGTTCGCCACAACATGGCCCAGATGAGCCATCTTGGGGTGGCTGATTCATTCCACTGGAGTGTCACACAGATGAGGCACACTGATGAGTCCTGGTAGGATGAAACACGTGTATGTGTCTTCTGTTGGCACCCTTTGCAGACTGTGGAAGAGACCTTTTGGTACCATGCATTTCTGCTTAAAGTTGAACCAGCATAATATACTGTGGCAATTTGCATATACAGCCCATGGTGCTTTACATTATGGGGGTATGTGTGATTTTGTATTTCGTTGAAACTTGGCTTCCCGGCCAGTGCCCTTTGGGGTAACCATTGCCTCAGTGCTTGCGTGCTGAGGTTCTTTGTCTTATAGTATAATAACTACCACCAACCTAATCAAAGGGTTCAGGCCTGCCACCCCGTCATCCCCAGCTGACACTGCAGACATGCATGTCTCCACGCATGCTTGCTCCATTCACTGAGAGGCTTAATTTTAACTTCCATGACTTGGAGGGTGCTCTTGCAAGTCACAGACTGGCATGTGTGCAAATGCTAAAAATAGCTAAAAACCTCCCCTTGGGTGTACAACCCACAGGCTAATCAACCTGCACTAAAAGTAATAAAACTGCCATGAATGGTGGATTTGATGGCTAGTCCCATGCTCTGTAGTAGTTTCTGAGGCTACCAGAAACTACACTACCCACAGATCTGTTGGATCTCGTCCTCCAAATGGTCAGATGATCCATAGGGTGAGAACTGGGATAATTCCCCCACTGGTTTCCAGGCCATGGTGAGGAAAGAGACCTTTCTGGGTCTAGCACTAGGCCTTTAGTGTCCATGTCATTGTCCAGGGGTACTTCTCGGTCTGCTGCTGGATGTGGCACTGCCTCTCCCCTGTCTCATGGTGCCGGGGATGGTCCCAGTGCCAGTTCTGGCACTGAGGGACAGGTTGGCCGCCTGGTTGGTTCCGATGCTGCTTGCAGTGCTGAGTGGGGTTCCATCACCTCTTGCTCTAGGGTCATACTGCTGCTGAGATCCTTAGGCCTAGCCCAAGGAGCAGAGTCCATTCAGTTGAGGTGGGCGCTGGTAGGTCCCAGTCGATGCTGCGCTTCATGTCTAGAGTGACTGGTGGCTTTTGCTGGAGTCAGAGTGTTGACTCAGGTCCTCTGGCCTCCCTGGAGCCATCTGGGCATGTAGTATGCGGGGATAGGGGCCACCCTGAGGGACCACTATGGCTCCCGATCTCCCCACCTGGGGTCCCCCCCCGGCACCATCTGGATCATCCCTGTATGGTTGGGTGCTCTTGGATGGATGAGATGCACAGCCCCTCCCTTCGAGTGAGGCCCCCTGTTCACTCTTGTAGCACTGGGAGAGTACCTGGCCTGGTCCCTCATGACCCAACTCCTCCTCTGCCTATTCCCCTCCTTTCCTGGGCATTTTTGGTCCAACAGGACCCCTTACCTGGGAACAGCACAGAGCTTTGGTGAGCGGCTTCCCCACATACCTGAGGGTGCTGGATCAGACTATCTTCCAGCCTGAAACCCCGGCACTGCTGCCTCCTGAGTCCAGCTCCTCTGTCTTCCAACCCTGAGGAAGAGGACTTCCCCATCCACTTCTCTGATGCTGAGTACACCCATTACCAGCAGTTCTTTTGGAGATGATGAGGGAGCTGCAACTGTCCCATTTTTCAGGCCGCAATCCTGCATGCCTGATGCTGTCCTTCCTTGGAGAGTGCAATCATGACTCCACAGTCCTACCTCTGTGGCCTAGTCCTTTTGTGGAGATGTCAGAGACATCTGGCTCCATCCCTCTGCCCCATCTCCAGCCCGAGGGACATCCAGTGCAGGTATTGCGCACCCTGGGGTTTTCATGAGCCATGCCACACTCCTCTTCTGGGGTCCAGCTCCTGGATACCCCCTCTGGGCATAGTCGCCTAGTGCGTGACTGTCCCCCAGTCAGACTTGGCCAAGTTTGATGTGTGGGGTCGTAGAGTCTTCTCAGCAGTGCACACCATGTTGTGCATTGCTGCACACCAGGCATCCTATGGAAGACACCTGTGAGCAATGCTGGGTCAGTTCCTAGAGTCTCAGCCAGATTCTGAGGCAACCAGACAGGCTGTTAGCGCCTCTGTGCCAGGTCTGGAGCGAGCGAGGCACCAGAAGAGGCATCCTACGACACCAGCGAGGTAACCTCCAGACTGATGGGAACTGCAGTCTGCATCAATGGGACAACATGGCTGTATCTTTCCCACTTGTCACCCTTGACCCTGCTTAGGGTGATTGTCTCATTTCCAAGGGGCCTACTTCTCCCACAGGGCCAGGCATGGCTTGCAGGGAACATTCTCATTCCCAGGCCATGGGAGCCTTCACCTGACCCTGACCAGTCTCAGGCCTTGCCATGCCCATGAGGGGCCTCTGCCTCTCTGTCTCCTGCCCCTCGAAGGCTAAGGGAACAACCATTTCCTTCAGGGTTTGCCAACACCGCCCTTGGTGGTAAGCTTGGCACTGAGGTGCACCAGTGATGATTGGGGAAGATTGATTCTTGGAAGATACAAAAATTACATACTCACCATAATTCTTGGTTTTCCAGAATATCTTCACCATTCATCACTGCAACCTGCCCACTTTCCCCTGCAGTGGCCAGGCTCCTGGGCAGTTTTTCATTTTCCTTTCCTCTCCAGCCTTGCCCCCTTCTTCTTTTTTTTTTTTTAAAGGTGGGTGGCACTTAAGGGGCAAACCTCTTCAGGGACCTTGTTCCCTCCACATGCCCCTTTGTGGGCCTTACAAAAAAATACTTTTTAAGAAAAAAAATTTTCCTTAGGGGCCTTTTTTTACCCCAACCCTTCCCCTGATTGTTTGAAAAAAGAAGGAAGGACACCCTTTTAGATCCTTGTTACCCTTTTTTTCTTCTTCAATACTTTAAAAGGAAAAGAGACAGAGCATCAGAGTGGCAACGGGGCTGAAGGAAGCCTTTGTTTTATGTCTCTCTCCCCCTGCTTTCAGGTGATGGGAGCCTATAGTTATTTGCTGTTGGATAAGCTTTTGTTGTCCCTTCTTGGGAACAAGGCCTTGCAAGGGAGCAGGCTCTCTAGGGACAGGAAACGTTGTGGGAATTGTAGCCCAAGTTCCTTTACTAGTTCTACATTCTTTCCCTTGCAGTTCGCCTCCTGCATTTACTTTAAGTGGCCTGCTGCATCTGTCTTTCCCTTAATCCCCTATTCTTTGGGATATTTCAATAAGAGGGAGTCTGGAGGATGGGAATCATTCCGTTTTGTGGATTCCTATACATGGCAGGTGCTGTTTTAGTGGAGACCCCCTTTTCTAAGATTGGTTTCCCCTCTTAGGGGTTGCACTTTTACCTCTTGAGCTTCTAGATGTCTCTCCTTGGCTTGGAAACAGGGCCTGCTTGTGCATTGCTTGAGCCCTGACTTAGCTATTCTCAGGTCTTTCAAGAGCAGAGGCTCTATATTTCTCTCATATTATGTTCTGGTCATATGGGACTCCTGAACTCTAGCCTCTTATAGTTCTTGTACCCACAGGTAGACAACTATGGCTGGCAATGTTTTTCCAGGGCTCACTGATCTATTCCTGTTTCTTAGACTTAAGGGAAGTACTCTTTTCCTTGCAATCTACCCTTCTAAGCTGGTCCTTTGACATTTTCGTGGACCATGTTCCTTGCTTGAGGGTCAGCTAGCCCTTAGAGAGCATAAGCAATACTCTGTCCTCAGCTGAGAGTAAGCCAACTCTTCTGACACCTCAGTTTTTTCTTGCTGAGAATTCAGGGTTCCCACTGCTTGCTTGCTCTCACTCTCTCACCTGCCCAGTTGCCCTGGTCATCCATTTGCCAATACAAAGACCCTCCTCCCAAACCCATCTTCTCTAATAGTTGTTTTTTATTCCTTTGTTCTTCTTATATCCTATATCCTTTTGTCTGTCCCTTGGGCTCCCTTACTCCAACCCTTCTCTTTTCATAACCTTTTTTTCCTCTCCTGGTGAACAGAACTCAGAAGGTGGGGGGGGCTGGCCTCAGTTACTGGCCAGCCCACAAGCACCCCATAATACATTCACTTCATGGGCAGCGCCATCTCTGATGTCTGTCCCCTACCTCCAAAGCTTTAAAGGTATACACTCCTATGGTGTTCTCATGTATCTGGCATAGATCCACCAGTGATGAATGGTGAAGATATTCTGGAAGATCAAGAATTATGGTGAGTACATAATTTTCATTTTTGCATGGTCTCCCTGCAAGCTTTGATTTCTGTGTTGCAAATGGGACTGCATTTGCTCCCTGGATATGAAAGATGCACACCTTCATGTCAGGATCAGGCGACATAACAGACAGTATCTGAGATTTGTGCTGGAAGAGGACACTATGAGTTCAAGGTATTGCCTTTTGGCTTGTCTTCTGCACCACGGGTCTTCACCAGATACGTGGCTGTGGTGGTAGCAGTCCTTCGCAGGGAAGGCCTATACGTCTTCCTGTACCTGAATGATTGGCTCTTAAAAGCCAGCTCCAGGAGCTGAGTCTTGTACACCCTGTCCCAAACCAGGCAGTTGTTGAGAGACCTGGGGGTTACAGTGAATATGCCAAAGTCAGTACTCACTCCTTGCCAAAGGCTGCAATACATAGGTGCTGTTCTATACACAAAGCAGGACTATGTGTTCCTGCTCCTGGACAGGGCAGAAAGACTCATTGCTCAAGCTCAACTGGTATACTGCTGTCACCAGGTCCCAGCCAGAATGTTTCTGTCTCCCCTGGGACTCATGGCAGCAGTTATTGTTACTGTGACTCTGGCCCATTTACACATGCGGATACCAGTGGACATTGAGAGTGCAGTGGGATCAGCTGGCAGATGACATGGACCAGAAGGTATTTGTCACATCTCCTTTATGCAAAACATTGACGTTGTGGAGGGACCATAAGCAACCTTTTAAGGGGTGTTCCATTTCTTATTCCAGCTCAGATTCTAACCTCAGATGCATCTGAATCCAGGTGGAGGGTACACCAGGGCCCTTATCAAACAGAGATCTTCTTCAGGGGTATCTCAGTCATCAGGTAACACTGTAGGAACCATCACTGTTGGTGAAGGGGAATCCACACAGAAGATTTTCAGCCGTATAACTGGGGCCACCCACGCCATCGATGTCATCAACCCTAGAAAGGCATGAGCTGCCCCACTTCCTCTGTTCTTTTCCATCGTCAACTCACTTGCATGGGTATCCGTAGAAGCCCAGTCGCAGTATTCGTACCTTTTTTTGCCTTTGGCTTTTTTCTTAGTTTTCCAGAATCTCTTTTTTAAAAGAGACTCCTTCACATTGTTTATGCTGAGATTTAATCTTTCAGCTTCTCTCTTCCATCGCTGCTGCTGCGGAAAGAAGAGTGACTCCACAGATGAACATTCTCTCTATGTCTGCTATCTTGGGCCTGATCACAAAATTTCTGACTGTGAGCTCTGCCAGAAGTTTAACCAAACAACCCTCAAGTGATGCAGAAAGGCTCTCAAAAATCTCCTGGTGGATCAACCGGTAGCCAGTTCTGGGCGGGGGTCCTACAGAGTCCTGGCCTCTCAGTTGCCTACCGGTTCTTTGAACTCCCAGGCCCAACACAAGTCCTTGAGGGGTAACAAAAAGATAAGTTGCAACCTCCCCCCCTCCAGTGTCAATCTTGTTCCCCATCAGCCTCTCCTCCTTCTAGGGGATCTTCATCAGGTGCGGCTGCACCAGCGACAAAATCTGCTGTACAGGTCTCTGTGTCCACCAGACCCATACTGACAGCACCTCTGCCTGATTCTCAGGATGGACAGCTGTTGACTTCTGGATCATCGGCCCCTCCTTCATCAATGACAGGCTTATCGACTACCATCGAGACCTGCCCCTTCACCCTCTGGGGCTACAGGCTCTTTGGATACTCACGATCCAGCAGGCGGGTCATCGACGCCTGGGCCATTGAACCCCCCTCCATCGATGATCATCGTCGACCTGAATGAAGTTCTGCTCAAGTTCACTAATGTGCTTGTGCAGTAGCTGGGCACCTTTAGGCCCCACTTGCTGACGCCATTGACAACAGCCTCGACGATGACACCTACTCGTCAGCCCTGGGAAGCTCCCCATGGGCCGTCATCGGTGCATCCAATGCCAGACCCAGATTTAGAAGAGGTCGACATCAAGGAGGAGTACCACCAAGACCTCATTCTTCCTGTTGATGAGAAGGAAGAAGAGGAAGAGTTCCAGTTCTCTGACAGGTCTACAGCCTCTTCTGTCAGTGAAGACTCAGTAAAACATACCCGTAGGTCTCCTCCTGAGGACCCCACATTTTTTAATGTGATGAAGCGATTTTCCTCAGCTATGGGCTTCCACACTGAGGAAAATGATGCACCAGAAAAGAATTGGTAGATTGCCTGGAGATTCCAGAATCTCCCCCAAAGATTATTCCTCCAATTTTAATAGCATTGAGGAATGCAGCATTGTCAGCCTGGCACAGACCAGATATGATGCCAGCTATGCCTCGCAGGGTGGACAAACTCTATCATCCCCCCAGGGTCTCCCCTGTATGCTGCCCAGCCGGAGACCGACTCAGTGGTCATTAGGGTAACTCATGACAGGTCTAAGGTGCCTAAGCACCTTAGTTCCCTTCCCCCAGACAAAGAGTCTTTCAGAATCGACCTCTGGGGTAAAAGGGTATATGCCTCCTGTACTTTAGGCTTAAGGATTGCAAACTATCTGTTGCACATGGTTAAATACCAGAATGCCAGCTAGAAGAAGGGCAGAGCTGCTGCCCATGCCTTTCCTGAGGGCATCCAAAAGCAGGAATTGCTTCAGTGCCTTCAAGTTGCGGAAGATGTTAGTAAACATCTCCTCAAAGCCCTGTATGACATGGCTGACATCACTACCAGGGCAGCTGCCATGGGCATATGCCTACACAGGCATTTCTGGTTCAGAGTATCGAGTTTTGTGGCTGACATGCAGCAGAAAGTGCTTAATGCCGCCTTTAATGACACCAAGCTGTTTGGCCGTGATGTCCAGGACAGCATTAATGATCTGCAAGCCTCGGGCAGGGCCCTCAAGTCTGTCCACTCCCTCTACCATACTCAACCAAAGAGTAGAGGGCATCCTCCCTTTTGCAAGCCGAACAATAGGCTCTCATCAGCTCCCTGGCCCCAGGGAAAATGCACAGCCCAGGCTGCCTTGCTCGCCCCCTCCAGTGCCGGGGTGGCGGCCGAGAGCCCCAGAAGTGAAGGACCAGCCCATGGCTGGCTCCTCCTCTGCTTGACTCCTTGCCAGACTCCCCTGTTCTGGTCTTGGACCAGGAGGCGGTGGTTGGAGCTCGGTTCTCCCTCCATCTTAATCAATGGAGAACCATAACTTTGGATGCATGGATCCTACAGATCACAGAAAGGGGACACATCTTGGAGCTCATCGAGCAGCCTCCAGAAACCCAACCTCTGCCCTTCTGTTGTCCCCCGGCTCACCTCTTTGTTCTCCGGGAGGAGGTACAATCCCTTCTGTGCAAGCAGGCCATCAAGCCAGTGCCCAGTCACCAGAAGAACAAGGGGCTTTACTCCAGGTTTTTCTTGGTCCTCAAAAAGACCAGAGATCTGAGGCCTATTTTAGACCTGAATGACCTCAATCTGTATGTCCAGTACAAAAAGTTCAGGATGGTAACTTTGCCAGGCCTGATGCCCCTTCTCAATACAGGGGACTGCCTTTTCTCCCTGGACATGTAGGACGCCTACCTGCACATCTATGTCTTTCCTTCTTACAGGAAGTTTCTTCGTTTTGCCTGTCAGGGTGAGCATTATCAGTTCAAAGTGCTACCCTTTGGCTTGTCTTCTACACTGCGAGTCTTTACCAAGCGCTTAGTAGCGGTCGCAGCAGCTCTTAGAAGGGAGGGACTGTCTGTTTTCCCTTAGCTAGATGACTTGCTCCTAAAGGCCCCATCCAGGGAACAGCTTTTGCCGACTCTGGAGTGATCTCTCCAGCTTTTCCACTCCCTGGGCATTACTGTCAATCTGCCCAACTCAGTCCTGGTACCGTCCCAAAGGTTGCAGTACATATGTGTAGTTCAGGACTCAGCACAGCGGAAGGCCTTTCTGCCCCAAATCAGGGAAGAGTGTCTTATAGCTGAAGCTCAGGAAGTTGCCCAAGATCACTACATTCCTGCCAGAGTATATCTCAGATTGCTGGGCCTGATGGCAGCTGCCATACCCACCGTTCTGCTGGCCAGTCTTCATATGCGCATCCTCCAATGGACCCTCTGGGAGCAGTGGGACCAACGTATAGACAAGTTAGATCAACCAGTCCTGGTCTCCTCCCCAGTACGCAACATACTGCAGCAGTGGATGGACCCCTTGAATCTGCTTCAAGGCATCCCATTTCAGATCTCCTTCCCACATCCGATCCTAACCTGGGATGGGGAGCGCACCTGGGTCTCTTCCAGACCCAGAGCGCTTGGTCAAGTGGGAAGCCTCACTGCATATCAATGTCCTGGAGATGAGCAGTGCTCTGTGCTATGCAGGCTTTTCAGGAACACCTCACTCCTGGTCAGCTGCTGGTGCAGTCGGACAATCTAAGCGTAGTGTACTACATCAACAACTCAACTCAGCTTTATAAAAAGCACAATTCAAGATATCAAAGCGCTTGTACAGTAGTTAAAAATGTAGCAGTCAAAATATCAATAAATAATAAAATAACCATCTCAGCAGTTCATTCAAATCATGGGAAAGCAAGATTGTAAAAATGTGTTTTTAATGCAGATTTGAAACTCTCCACAGTCAGGCACTCCCTTATCCCAACGAGGTAGAGAGTTCCACAGGGTAGGGACCACAAAAGCAAATGCCCTGGCACCCGAGATCTTCAAGTGAACCCTGGGAACCTCTAGCAATCCACATCAGTGGAGTGAAGGGGGTGGTAGGGGTGAATATCTTGCTGGTAACGTGGTCCCTTTCTGTGTAGGGCTTTACAGGTCAGCAAACCGACCTTGAAAGTGATCCACCACTGAACAGGCAGCCAGTGCAGGCCGCGGAGCACAGGCATGACATGGCATGATCAAGATAAACCAGTCAAGAGCCTGGCAGCTGCATTCTGCACCAGCTGCAAGCGGTGGAGCTCAACCTCTGGTAGCCCTAGGTAGAGGGAGTTGCAGTACTCAAGGCGGGGAAGTCACAAAAGCATGGACCAACATTGGAAGGTTATCAGGCAGGACCAGGTGCTTAATCTGGGCAATATTTCTCAGACGGTAAAATGAGGTCTTGATGACGGACGATGCCTGAGATTTAAGCGTCAATCCATCGTCAAAAATAACGCCCAGGTTTCGCACCCGATCAGAGGTCATCAGCTGGCTACCTCCAAGCCAAAGCCCAGAGGGTCACTCAGCTAAGAGCTCCTCTGCCTGACAACCTGTGTCCACAACCAACACCTCAATCTTGTCAGGGTTCAACCTCAACCAGCTCATCCAGTTTTAGATCTCAGCAAGGCAGTTGTTAAATGATGAGACAGCTCGATCTTGTTCAGGCACAAAGGACATGTATAGCTGAGTATCATCTGCATAGCAGTGAAAGCTCAGCCCATACCACCTTACAACATCTCCCAACAGCAGCATATACGCCTCAAACAACTTGGGTGATAAAACAGAGCCCTGCGGCACCCCACAAGGCAGGGAGACTGGGCCAGAGTAATAAATCCCCCAAACCACTCTCTGAAACCTGCCAGAGAGGAAAGGAATGGAACTACCTGCGGACTGTACCAGACAGTCCACAGATCAGCTGCAGGTGCTCTAATAACACACCATGGTCCATGGTGTCAAATGCCACAGAGAGATCAAGAAGAACCAGAATGGAACGGCTCTTTCGATCTCTTGCTATCAGGAGATCATTGAGTACCCGAACTAGGGCTGACTCCGTACCGTGCCGCTTCCAAAATCCAGACTGGGGAAGATCATAGATATCATAGACAAGCAGGTGGGGACTCATTCGTATCCCCTTTGCAGGGAGGCCATGAGAGTGTGGTAGTGGGCATTGGAGCACAGTCTGACATACTTTGCAGTCCACATGCCAGGCATGCTAAACACTCTGGTGGGCAGTCTCTGCAGGACTCCTGCATGAATGGGAGCTTCTCTCATCCATCACAGAAGACTTGTTTGACAGATGCAGTCATCCTGAGTTGGACCTTTTTGCATCCCCACTCAGCGCAAAACTGCCCAGTTTCTGCTTGCTAGATCCAGGGCCTGGAGTTTTCTGGTGAGACGCATTGTTCCTCTCTTGGAGCGGGAGTTTTCTTTATGCCTTCCCTCTGTTTCCTCTAATTCAGAGGGTGCTCATCAAATTGCAGATGGAGGGGGCCAGCATGATCCTGGTTGCTCCGTTCTGGTCTCGACTGATTTGGTTCCCTCTGCTTCAGCAGATGGTGGAGGAACCTCCGGTCCCTCTCCCTCTTTGCAGGAATCTGCTGACCCAGGCTCAGGGGACCTTGGTCCATCCCAACCTCAGATCCGTCCATCTGCATGCCTGACTCCTGAGGACATACCCATCGTCAGATTTGGGGTCTCTAACAGAGTGGCGGACATCCTAGTGGCCGCCCGGAAGCCTTCCACTCAAGTTACATATGCCATGAAGTGGAAGCAGTTTGCCATCTGGGCTGCCAAACATAGTTTAGACCCTTTCACCTGCCCGGTAAGCCATATCCTGGACTACCTGATCTCACTCCCTGACTCAGGTCTCCAGTACTCCTCCCTCAGGTTCCACCTTTCGGCTATTTCTGCATTTCGTGAGTATGTGGGTGACTGTACGATTGCTCAGCTGGATGTCTCCCATACCTTTCTCAGGGGCATCCTGCATCTGAAGCCCCCAATCCATTCTCCTGTCCCGGCTTGGGACTTGAATTTTGTTATGAGAAACTGACCCTGTCTCCTTTTAAGCCAATTGTGACTTGCAATTTACACTTTCTGTCTTGGAAAACGTTACTTTTAGTTGCCATTACATCTGCTTAAAGAATTTCAGAGTTTCAGGTTCCCTGGTGTGAGGAGCATATTTGATTTTTCACAAAGACAGTGTGTCTTTGCGCACAAATCCTAAATTTCTACATAAAGTGGTTTCAGAGTTTACACTCAACTAGTCTATCCACCTTCCTGTTTATTTTCCTGAGCATGCCAATCCAAGGGAAGCACTGCACCATACGTTAGATGTGTGCAGAACATTGAAGTACTACCTGCTTAGGACCAAGAAGTCTAGAAAGTTAGAGCAGCTGTTTGTTTCCTTCGCCCCAGGTTGAGAGAGTGTTTCAGTTTCTAAGCAATGTTTATTCAAATCGTTGGCAGATTGTATTGTGTTCTGCTACAGTAGGTGCGGCAAAGAACTGCCTGGTGCTGTCAAAGCTCATTCCACAAGGGGCATGGCTACCTCTGTGACTTATTTTCAAGGGGTCTTAGCCACTGACATCTGTGCGTCTGCCACCTGGAGTACCGTCCATATGTTTACCAAGCACTACAGTTTCGACATTGCCTCTAGATCCTGTGCAGGTTTTGGCAGGGCTGTTCTGCAGGGCCTCCTGTCTTACATTTATGGTGAGCCCTCCTCCCAGACTGTCTGTTTTACACTTGTAACTGCCTGGGACCTGTCCTGTGGTGTTACCTGATGACTGAGATACCCCCGAAGAAGATAGAACAGTTATGCAAGAACTTACCGTAACAGTAGATCTTCGAGGGGATCTCAGTCATCAGGTTTGCCTTTCCTCCTACCATCCTTCTTCTTGAGGGCTCCTGTCTAGGAACTGGCTGTCTGGTGTATCCAGCCTTTCATATAGGTCTGGGCGCCTCTCTCTTTTCTCGGTCCCCTATGGCAAGAGCCTAGTTCCCTTAGCCTCCAGGGGAAAGAACTGAGGTGGGACCAGGGCCATTCACACCTTTATAGGGTTGATGACGGCATGGGCAGCCCCAGTTGCACTGCTGAAAATCTTCCATATGGATTCCCCTTCGCCAACGGCGAAGGTTTCCTATGGTGTTACCTGATGACTGAGATCCCCTTGAAGATCTACTGTTACAGCAAGTTCTTGCGCAACTGTTCTTTTTAGTGGTGTGGATATGATTCACTTATCCACACTCTGGCAGTTTCACTGGAAGGCAATGCTTGGCTTAAGCGCCTCCTACCACCTGGGTAGCTATATCCTCTGTTACTTCCTTTGTGCTCCACTTGAGATTTTCTCTGCACCATTGGTGAACTGTTATTTAGAAGTTTTTTGAAGTTATAAGTACTTTTGTTTTGGTTTCTGCATCTCTGGATTTGCAATGGATCGCAAGAAGCCTGGATTTAAATTTTTGCATTTGGTGCCACCAGAAGATGTTGATCACCTATCCACATGATGCATGTGTGTACTGCCTGGGCAGGCAACACAGTGTGGCTGTGTGTGGCCTTTGCCTATCCATGCTCTCTGAGTCCCTTGAGGATCAGAAGCTTTGACTCTTGCTGGGTCTGCCTTTGGAATGGAATCTGAAGGATCACTCTAAGGGCAGCAAAAAGCCCTGCCCAGTCTTTGGCACAGTTTGTAGCCCTTGAGGTGGAAGCGGCCATGGCGGGCACCTGATCGTCTTCGGCATTGTTCCCATCTGGGACCACTGTTGGAGGGGCCTTCATGGACCAGTTTTGTGATTTGTGCCTGCCCCTCGAGACTGTGGAGTAGAGCCCTGCCCACTGTGCTTCTTGGTCGAAGACTAATTTGGAAAAATCTGACCACTGTTTCCGATCATGGGCTGGGGCGAGATCTCAGTCCTCCCAGTCTCTCAACTCACGGTGAGTAGAAGTACCATCAAGAAATGCACTGGTGCTATGAAAAGTTCCTCTGGCAGCAATGGGGCATTATGGGGCAGGGCAGAGAGCTACCCCAAGGATCTATGGTCCCCCGAGAGTTGCCTGTGGTTCCCCCACTGGCTCAGGTTCCATGTGTGCTGCAAATGCCTGCTTCCCTGCCGATCAGGGTGGAGCCAGCACCCCGACAGCTGCCGGTTGGCACTCCGACCACAGAGGCCAGCCATTTGAATCCTGACTTGCCAGGCCAGTTGTTAATGAGGATCACCCTTGGTGACAAGTCCCAGGAGATCTGGGGCAAAATTTGGCTTAGAGGCTGTCTTCCAGGAGTCATCGGAAGATTCGGATCAGGAGTCCATGGTCTTCTCTGTGGTTCCGCTGTTTGACTGGGGCATGGTCAACAAGCCCTTCACCGACCAGGGGTAGGTCTTGTTTGGGGCGCTGCTCCATCTCATTGCAGAGTCTACATCAGGTACCCTCTTATGGTCATTTTGGACCAGGACAATTCCACTGGGGTTGCATTCCCTGTGGTTGAGTCCATCTTGGGACTGGTCCTGGAGCTTTGGCAGCATCCAGCATCCTTCCTGGCACCCTTGGCCTATATGGTCTGCAAGTACGTGGTCCCTAACGGCTCCCTTTCAGGATTCTCCAACCACTCTTTTGCCGAAGGACTGGTTATGGACTCTGTTTCCATAAGTCAGGACACCAGGGGAATGTGGACAAGCCCTCAGACAAGGCGTCCCATAAGATTGCCCATGCCGCTAAAAAGGTGTATGCTGCAGCTACCTTAGGTCTCCAGCAGGCTAGCTGTGCCACCATGATAGCTAATTATGGGCATTCAGTGCTGGGGATGTTCAACATTGTCCTTCCCCACCTCTACCCAGAGGAGCAGGTAGTGGCGGAACTCAGTAGAGACCATGGTCAATCTCTGGCTAAACACCAACTCAGACAGCCTTGGACATGGGCGACTCTTGTGCCCATGCAGTGGCAGCGGCTGTCTCCATGCGTTGCAGGGACTGCCTGAGACTGTCCATCTTCACAACGGACACCAAGCAGAGGTTAGTAGATGTACCCTTTCTGGGCACTGACCTCTTTGGCCCTGTGGAAGAAGGGCATCTCACGACGATCGAGAAGTCCAATGCCACCCTGAATTCTGTGATTTAATCCTAGAAGAAACTGAAGAAAAAACTGAAGAAACCAGCCTTTCAGTACTGGACCTTCCTGTCACAGTCTTCTCAGCAGCAGCCCAATAAGGGTCAGTTTCAGACCTGGCTTCCTAAGAAATGTAGGTGTCAAGGTCTGAAAAATGGAAGGAAGGGGTAGTGATGCCCCTCCGGTAGCAGCTGCTGGTGTCTCCGCAAAAGATGCCCAGTGAAAGGTTGGGGGGTATCATCCCTCAGCTTGTACTGTCCCAGAGCGCTCTCCCCATTGGAGGCAGGCTACATCTCTTCTTGGCACATTGGTCTGCTGTCACAGCAGACAAGTGGGTGTTGGGCATAGTGGGTAGAGGGCAGTCTCTCGATTTCAGGGCTGTCCCATTCTACCACTTCCACGTGCCTCAAGAGTCTGGGGTGTCTCAGGACACACTGTCCACCCACAGGGAGGATATTACTCAGCTCATTGCAAAAGGAGCCATAGCCTATGTCCTGGACAAGCTGGCCAATCAGGGTTGTGTGTCCAGGTACTTCCTAGTCTTGAAATGAACTGGGGGAGCTGGTACCCCATACTGAATCTTCACAGTCTCAACCAGTACCTATGGAAGTGCAAGTTCTGGATGGTTACTCTGACCCATATTATATCCCTGGAATAGGACATGTGGTTCTGCTCCCTGGACCTCTTTGACACATTCTTCCACATTTATGTCTGCAGGTTCCACCGCCAGTGTCTTCAGTTCAAGCAGAGGGGTTCCTGTACCAGTTCCAGGTCATGCTGTTCAACCTCTCCTCTGTTCCCAGGGTGTTCACCAAGTGCATGGCAGTGGTGGCGGCCCACCTGTGATGCCTAGAGGTCAGAGTGTACCCCTACCTGGACAACTGGGTGATAGCCAGTCCATCCAGAGGCCATGGCAAGATCACAGATCTGGCTCTTCAGACCTGCAGAGACTTGGGCCTCCTGGTCAACCCGGACAAGTCCAAACTGCTACTGAAGCAGGTGATCTAGATCATCACAGCAGAACTAGACTCTCTGCAGGCCAAGACCTGCTTCCCGGTGGACCAGGCACAGGATGTTACCTCCTTTGCCTGATCTTTTCAGGTTGGGCTCTTGTGCCATGCCCAGGATTTCCTGTGGCTACTGGGGTACATGGCTTTCTGCACCAGTGTCATCTGTTGGGCCCGCTGGCGGGTGCGCCCCCCTCAGTGGAAGCTGGATTGTTGGTCCCAACACCTAGGTCACTTGGACCAGCCAGACACAATGACCCAGCTGATGTGACACCGTCCAGCAATGGCTGGTCCCGGAACATCTGGAGGAAGGAATCCAGTTTGTCTGCCCAAAGCTGACCATCACACTGACAACGGACATGCCTCTGGTAGGGTGGGGAGCACACCAGGAAGACCACATGACCCACAGGTTCAGGAGCGGTGTCACTATGTAAACCTGCTGGAGCTCTGTGCAGTGCGACTGGCCCTGTGGAATTTACTCTGCTGATCAGAGGTCAGGTAGTTCAAGTCCAGACAAACAGTACCACAACACATAGAAATATAGAAGTGTGCACAGGGATGGTGGTGCTCATGGCCAAACTGAAGGCTGCAAATTTTAAAACCAGGCACACACCAACCAAGTAGACTGGACACCACAGCTCTTGAAAACAAAGGCCTGCACATGCCTAATGCATTTCAAACATGCTTAGTCCTTTATCAAAGGCCTTCAATAAAGGACTAAGCATGTCCGAAAAGCATTAGGCATGTGCAGGCCTTGTTCTGTGTCCCATTATGGGATTTTAATAAATCATTTATTTGTTTTCGAGAGCTGTGGTGTCCAGTCTACTTGGTTGGTGCGTGCCCAGTTTTAAAATTTACAGACAGTACCAAGACCATATTTTACCCAAATAGACAGGGCGGCACACACTCCCTTCCCATGTATCAGGAGGCAGCCTGCACCTGGACCCTTGTGTACAGCCTGGGTACCAATGACCTGGTGAGTCATGTCACAGGGAGAAAAATCAGCTGGCAGACCTCAGCTGGGTAGGAAAGACATCACATGAGTGGTCTCTGAATTAGAAGGTGGTGAACCACTTGTGCCTGTGGGGTTTGCCTGTGATGGATCTGTTTACCTCCTGAAAGAATGCCAGACTTAGGCTGTCTTGTGCCTGCCCCCCAATCTGAAACACTGATGGGGGATGCCTTCACGAGGCCCTGGACCTGGGCCTCATGTATACCTTTCCTCCCTTCCCTTTGATCCACAGAGTATCGTTGAAGGTCAGGGAGGACAAGGTGCAGATGATCCAGATAGCTCCAGACTGGCCAAGGCAGTTCTGGTACCTGGATCACCTCAGCCTCTGCAGCGACTGCCTCTCTACCCAAACATGCTGACCGGACTCTGGGGGGTGGTCCTACACTTGGACCGTCAGTCTCTGCACCTCACAATTTGGTTCTTCAACAGCTAAAGTTCCATGCCTTGGGTAACTTGTTGGTGCTATGCCTCTAAATGGAACAGATTTTCCATTTGGTGCCAGGGCAAGGAGCCTGATCCTCTTGCTTCCATGTGGCTAGCATCCTGGACTACCTCTGGTCCATGTCCCAGCTGGGACTGTGAGCGACAACCCTTAAGGTGCAGCTGGCAGCCATCTGTGCTTACTGGGCGCAGGCCGCTATGCCGACGGTGGCCCAGGAGAAGGTGATTGGATGCTTTTTCGAGAGTCTTGACCACTTGTCCTCTCCGATGAGTGATACACCTCTACCATGGGACTTCATGCTTGTCCTGGCTGTGCTCACATGGCCTTCTTGGTAGCTGTCACATCTTCCAGAAGGATTGGGGAACTCCAGGCACTCTCGATGGAGTCTCTGTACCTGGTCTTCCACAGGGACACAGTCGTCCTTCACACCAACCCAAAGTGCTTTCCAAAGGTGCTGTCAGAGGTTCACCTTAACCAGGTGATAAACTTACCGGTATACTTTACCAGCCCCTCTTTGGAGGCCAACCATAGGCTTCATACCATGGACTTGAGAATGTGCTTCTGTTATGTGGAGTGTACAGCTGGGATTTGAGAACAGGCTTTCCAGTTGTTTGTCACCTGTACTGAAGCCGGACCTGGCAGACCAGCAGCAAAGCAGCCGACTGCAAGGTGGATCACATCTTGCATCGACCTCTGCTATAGGTTGGCTGGTTGGGAGCCTTCCGAAGGGATTAGGGTTCATTTCACCAGACATACCACTGCCTTGCTGGCTGATTCCAGGGATATACCCATACAGGAAATCTGTAGGGCCGCTACCTGGAAATCAGCACACACCTTCATTTCCCACTACCGCATCTATCTTGAGTCACGTGGGGATGTTCATTGTGGGACCACGGTTCTCCAGTCTGTTCATCAAGTAGGGGTGTGCACCTTGCCCCTCCTTCCCGAGAACTGCTAGGAGTCTGCCAGAGTGTGGATACGTGAACCATATCCACACCCCCTAGAAGAATAGTTATTTAGTGTAACTGTAGTTCTAGGAGTTGTATATGGTTCAAATCCACACAACCCACCCAGCTTCCCCTGGCAAGTGGCACCTGATCATGCTTCCAGTGTGCAAGATCTGACATCTTGGAGCAGAGTCAGGGGATATATCTGCCCAGGTGGTGGAAGTGGAATACTAGGTTTGCTGGCAAAGGCATCTAGCTTCACCTGAGCTCTTTTCTTCTAGGTTTGCTTGTAAGGACAGAGCAAGGAACAACATTATCAGAGCAAGGAAAAAAAAATGTCTTCTTTTGGCTAGGCAGATTTACCGTGTGTTACTATTTTTTGCTTAAATTTTACTGCTTTATTCTCGGATTCAAATTACTGTTGCAGGGTGTACTTTCTGCTGCATTGTTACAGGGTGTGCCTACAGGTTTGTTACTTTTTTGTGCTTACAGATTACTGCTGTAATCTTCTCTGATTCAAATTGTTTTTTGCAAGTTATATCTTCTGTTAGTGTTCTGCAGATTGTGATTACAGGTTTTGTTGCTTTTTTACTGCTTTATTTTTCTCTGTAGCAAAGTGTTTTTTGCAGGGTACATCTTCTGTGAAATTGTTACAAGTGGTGCTTACATGTTTTGCAGTTTTATCTATTATTAGGCTAAGCTTTCAGGGCTAATTACAGGAGCATGTACGAGATACAAACTGAGGGATAGTGACTGCATTTGTTGGTTGTTGATTGTTTCTGCTCTTACTTCCTTGTTTCTTTCGTCCATGGTTCTTGTTTTTCTGCAGGGGTAGGGCCCAACCACCAACCCCATCCCCAACCACCCCCTGTTACACTCCTTTTATAGAGTAACACAGTCATGACATTTCCTGTAGCAAAGCCGAAAGGGGAGGATCAGAGGGGTATCCACACAGTGACCTCACAGAGACACAGTTAATTTAACTTCTTATAAAAAGTTATACAAAAACAAACAAAATAAAAAAAAAATCTAACTTTTGCTTTCATTTTCCTTCTAATTACTCGGACCAGGTTATAAACTCGACAACTCAACTGAAATGGATATTATTAAGTGCAGGTACTGCAGGACACTTTTCAAAAGGGCAGTTATACAGGATTTAGGACACTGTTCTACATGCTGAACCATCAGAGATCTACAGACTCAGCTCTGGGTAGCATGGGCAGAAATTGCACACCTCAAATCACATATTCAGGAGGAAATGTATTAAAAGAACTGCCCATCATTTCCCCAAAATCCAACTGAAGCACTTCGACCGCAGAGGGTAGTTGGTCTGGGAGATTGGCAGGTGGTTAGGAGGGGTAAATCAGGTGCCCGATCACTCAGTGCTCACCAATGCATCACCTCCACAAACCATATAAAAACTACAAACAGATATCTGCCTCTATCTCTGAAATCAAACAAAGGGGCACAGCACACTGCAGAGCAGGACACTGCAGCACAAGAGCTTGCACTACAAAATTCACCCAAAATGGACCAAAACAAAAAAAGCAAAAAGGAAATCCAAAACACTTCTGCTCATAGGAGACTCCATGAATCGGGAAGTTGATATCTACCTCCGGCTGGGGATAATGGTCCGATGTCTCCCAGGTACATCAGTGTGGAGAGACACTGACCACATTGCTAAAATCGTGCAGGAAGCAGGAGAAAACATTGACATCCTGGTACACATAGGGGCTAATGATCTTGCCAGCTGGTCAGTTGTGGAAACCAAGGAACACCTGATCAGGCTGGGAGACAAACTGTCATCCATTTAGTCCAACGTCTCCTTCTCTGAGATCCTGCTGGTGTGGGAGAGGGGGGCAGATGGACAGAAGGTCAGAGAAGGGGAGATAGGGAAGCTAAATATGTGGCTGAAGGGCTGGTGCAAGGAAAAAGGACACAACTTTGTAGGTAACCGGCAACAGTTTTGGGAGTGAAAGTTCTTTTAATTTGATGGACTGCATCTGACTAAGGAGACAGTCAGTGCATTGGGGCAAAAGTTTGATGTCTCTTCAGAATATTTAAACTAGCAAATGGGGAGAGGTGTGCTGCACCCAATACATCGAACGGGAAGAACACCCCTCCCCCTCAGCTAGTGATCAAACAGGAGTTCAGCATGTTTGTAGTTAATCTGCATCACCAGGTAAGGAAACTCACCAGAATCTGGCCAATGGAAAACCACGTACACAAATGCCTGCAGTCTGGGAAACAAGATCCCAGACATGGAGGCAACAATGACTGAGGCTAAACTAGACACAGTAGCCATTAGCAAGACATGGTTCGCCAGTAACCACACTTGGGAGACTTCAGTACCCGGTTATATATTGTTCAGAAAAGACCAATGTGCAAAAAGGGGGGGTGGCCCTTTATGTCAATGAAAATATTCAAGCTACAGAAATTCAGAATACGCATAAGAAGCCAGAAGAACTGTGGGTCACCCTGGAAACAGGAAATGGGACAGCCATACGAACTCAGGTTGTCTACAGGCCTTCAGACCAGGGGGAGGACATAGACACATTATTGTTAGAAGATATATAAAACATGACTGCTAAAGGGGAGGTTCTGATAATGAGAAGACTTCAACATACCAAATACAGATTGGTCAATACCAGCAGGAACATTTGACACAAACGGTCCCCTTGAGAGACAATTCTTAGAAACCACCTGTAAACTTGGCCTAGAGCAATTGGTGCATCTCCCCACAAGGAGTAATAATATACTTGATCTCATTTTTATGAACAACCCTGACTTATGTTCTTCTCCAGTCATATTACCTCCTCTGGGCAACAGCGATCATAACATGATCACATGTGATATCTCACAACATGTCAAGTGTAACAAAGGAATAAGTAAATTTAAAAATTATTATAAAGCTGACTATACTAGTATAAAAAGGTATTTAACTACGTGGGATTGGCAAAATTAATTGAAAAATCTTGACATTGAACATATATGGGTAAATATTAAGGACAAAATAGACCATTGTTTAAATACATGGGTACCAGACAGAGTTAAATACAACAATAATACCAAACTAAGAATACCTCTATTGTGGTCCAAAGATATAAAACGCATCATAAATAAAAAACATCGAGCCTATAAGAAGTTTAGCAAGACCAAAAAAGACTGATTGGAACAAGTTTAAGTTACTTGCAAAACAATCCAAGCAAATAATAAGAATAGTAAAACACAAACTAAAAATCAACTTAGCTACTAATATCAAAGATAAAAAAAGTTTTATAATTATATTGGCTCGCTCAAACAAAATCATACTGGAATTGGCCCCCCAAAGCTAAACAATAAAATTATTATTAATGAAACAAAATGGCTGCAGAACTTAACCATCACTTCACAAGTATATTTAGTCCTAAAGAACCCATAAATCTCAGCATACAACCGTCAGCTGATTTTATTTATTTATTTATTTTTTTTTTCTGAACAAGACACCCTAGAGGCTATTAATCTAATTAAATGTAATACATCTCCTGGACCCGACTGTATACATTCCAAGTTCTTAAAAGAACTCTCAAAAGAATTAACTGAACCACTCACCTACTTATTTAACACATCTGTGAACTGTGGTATTGCATTACAATCTTGGCAGGTAGCTAATATAACCCCTATTTTTAAGGGTGGTAATAAACAGCTGGTATCTAATTATAGGCCAATAAGCTTAACCTTGCTTATTAGTAAAACTATTGAACGGCTAATTCAAACTAAACTCTCTAACCATATTATAAGTACAGGTTGTATAGATATGTCACAGCATGGATTTACTCCTGGTAGGTCTTGTTTAACTAATCTCATTAGTTTTTTTGAACCTGTCAGTAATGCTCTGGACAACGGCATACCAGTGGATATTGTCTTTCTGGACTTGGAAAAGGCATTCGATACTGTATCCCATAAGATATTGATTAACCAACTTCTCAATATAAATTTGGATATTAACATAATTAAATGGGTCTCATGGCTATCCAATAGACAACAAAGGGTAGTCATACTTGGGCATAAGTCTGAGTGGAGCCCAGTTACTAGTGGAGTACCACAGGGGTCTGTTCTGGGTCCTCTCCTTTTTAATATATTAGTCTCCAGTATGCAAACGTCAGAGGAGGTCTGGATCAACAAGTATGCTGACGATTGTAAAATGGGTTGCCTTGTTAATGACATTTCATCTGCTAACATCCTACAAGAAAATTTAAACAGGCTAACTATCTGGGCAGTAAATAATAAAATGAAGTTTAATGTGGCAAAATGCAAAGTAATGCACTTGGGGAATAACAACCAAAGATGTAACTATTCTGTACAGAATATGAATTTAATGATTACAACAGAAGAAAAAGATCTGGGCATTATAGTATCTGACAATCTAAAATTTAATTCTCATACTAACAAAACTGTCAAAAAATGTCACATGATTCTGGGTAACATTTTGAAACACATTAAAAGTAGGAAGCCATTTGTTATTTTGCATTATATTCTTGTCTTGTTCATCCACTCTTGGACTATTGTGCCTCATTTTGTGCTCCAACCTCAACTGGCTATTTAAGTATGGCAGAAAGGGTACAACGTAGCGCCACTAAAAGGATAGACAATATGTGTGATATGGACTATGGGTCCAGACTTAAAACACTAAAACTATATCCCTTGGAATACAGAATATTAAGAGGGGACCTGATTTATACTTTTAATGCCTACCAAAATGAATATTTGTTGAATACAATTGGATTAGAAAAGAATCTTACATATAATCAGATGAGATCACATAATGTTAAACTTAAAACTTCATTATGTAAAACAAATAAACATTCAAAATGTTGTACTTGGAGGATCCCTTCAATATGGAATTCATTACCTGAAGATATTGTTAATAGCAATAACATTCAACAGTTCAAGAAAAGACTTGACTCTTTTATGGGTGACAGGAAATTTTCCTTCCACCACTGAATTAGGGGTGGCGAGTTCACTTATGGGCACTTGCCTCCTGAATTTGTATACATTTATGAATCTATGAGCCGTCTGCCAGAACTAGACACAAAGTGGATTCCCTGCAGGGGGAGAGCCTCAAACAATTGGTACAACAACCCACAAGAGACAGGGCTATCCTGGATCAAGTACTGACTAACGGGGAAAGGGTCACAGATCTCAAGGTAGAAGGTCACCTGGAGGCCAGTGACCATCACATGGTATGGTTCAATTTGGCCACTAGAACTAAATCATCCCTTTCCAAGGCAAACATATGGGACTTCAGAGGAGCTGACTTTGATAAGATGGCCAGCAGAGTTAAGCTAGCCCTGGCAAGAAGAAATACAGGTGAGGGGTTACAGGCAAAGTGGGCAAGCATTAAGGATGCAATACTTGAAGCAACATCCCATTGTATTAGAGCGAAAAGCAAGAGCAAAAGAAGAAGGAAACCACTTTGGTTCTCAAAAACAGTAGCAGAAAAGATCAAAGCCAAAAGGTTGGCCTTCAGGAAATGTAAGGCAACGCAGTGGAATGAAGATAAGGAGGCATACCAAACTTCCCTAAGGGAAGCAGGGAAGGCAGTAAAGCAAGCAAAGGCCCAAAACGAGGACACACTAGCACAAACAGTAAAAGAAGGGGACAAGACTTTCTATAGATACATTAGTGAAAGGAGGAATTCTGGGGGGGGGTATTGCTAAGATATAAGGAGGAGTGTGTGGAGTGGGACCAAGGAAAAGCATCTATCCTAAATAGACACTTCTGCTCAGTATTTACTGAGGAGAAGGTATGGCAGGGCCCACAGCTCAGCACCATGGGCACGGGTGTAAGCCCCCACCCCTGCCTTTTTGCAAACGACAGGTGATGTGCTGTTTGAATTTGACAGCAGTACCAAATGGGGGACTGGGTTCGGGGAGGAATAGGTTACTCGGCACAAGGGCCAGGTTTGGTTACTCTGCACAGGGACACCCAAGTAAATCCGAACACAGGAAGCAATAACTGTAATGTCCAATACCAGGAATGGGATTCTAAAGTGTGGCTTTATTCACATCCAAGCAGAACAAAACAAAGCATAGACGGACCCCCACGGGGCTACACTTCTGGTAATGCAGACTAAAAAGTATCAGAACACTTCCTCAACACTTCAGCCCTCAGGCTCTGAACCCACCAAGCACGTAGCCCGGACTTGCACGCTGCTTTGAGTACACAGCCCGAACTTGTACACTATTCTGGGATTTCCCTGGCTCAGCTCTCCTGCTGGCCACTCGAACACCTTCCATTTGTCATGGAAAGATTTTCTGGTGGCTCCCTAAACCACCTAAGAGCCTTCGACTCCATAAGGGAAGCTTCCTTTTAATCCCACATCTGGGTACTTTCCTCAGCACTGGCCAAGTGCCTGAGGGAAAGTAAAAGGGTCACAGAGCAAATCCGTAGAGGTGAATTTGGTTACTACTGATGGGGGGTCTCCCACCTCTAGCTTCCACAATTCATACCCGGCCATTTCTCTGGACATAAAACATCTCTTTCTGAAAAGCTTGGCAATGTAGATTAAAGGGTAAATGCATAGCACATTTCCTCTACATGTCTTGACTTTCCCCTTTTACTAGACTCGAACATACTTAAACATCTCTTTCTGTAAAGCTTGGCAATGTAGATTAAAGGGTAAATGCCTGGCACATTTCCTGTACTTGTCTTGGCTTTCCCATTGTGCTAGACTTGAACATACTTTTACATCTCTTTCTGTAAAGCTTGGTAATGTAGATTAAAGGGTAAATGCCTGTCACATTTCCTCTACTTGTCTTGGCTTTCCCATTGTGCTGGACTTGAACATACTTTTACTTGGCTTAGCCCATTACTCTAGGTCTCCCACTGATTAAGCAGTCCAATCCCCACTTTACTTTACTCTTTGTGCTGGACTTGAACATACTTCTACTTGGCTTAGCCCATTCCTCTAGGCCTCCCACTGATTAAGCAGTCCAATTCCCACTTTACAACAGTTCAGGTGAAAACATAGGCCCTATGTCAGAGCGAACTCACCCTTTGGTTGCAAGTGCCCCACAGGCGATTCTTGACAGATTCTGGTGCTGCAGCACAGCTTGGAATAAGGCAGCTTCTTCCCTAGCCAGAAACCAGGAGGGTTGCCCCTGGAATGACAGGCAACCTTTCCACCCCATCCCCTCAGGGATGGGGCACAGAGACCAGTAACAGCGGTCTCCACCACTTCAAAAACAGCTTACCGTGTTCCTCTTTTGGCAGAAACACACACCTCTCCCTTAAAGTAGCTCTATATAAGAGCTTTAGGCTCCAAGGACCTATGCACAGACTGCTGTGCTCCTCTCTTCAAGACTGCTCACACACAACTCCCTTCAAACACTCCCAACATTCTAACCTAACTCCCAAATGCAGATTCCAATGTGGCTCATGCAGCTGCGAGAGTTCTATGGTGATTTCATCCCTCAATCTTAGCTGAGACTGAGAACAGAGAGAGACAGTGTGAAATCCATTTAACTGGAGTTTCACAAGCTGCCTTCCCTGCCTACCACTAGGTCTTACTGGGATTCTAGTAATCCCGGGTAACGGGGGGTTACATGGGGAAAGGAGGTGTGCACAAGTCCCTTCACAAAAGAAAGAGTCTTACAAGAGCTCGCTAAGCTCAGGGTGGACAAGGCAATGGGACCTGATGGCATACATCCCAGGATATTAAAGGAGCTAAGGGTGGAATTAGCAGAGTCATTAGCAGAACTGTTTAATGAGTCTGAGCACAGGAGAGGTCCCAGAAGACTGGAGAGGGGATCGTGTGATCTGCTCCACAAGAGTGGCAGCAGGGAGGAGGCAGGGAACTACAGACCAGTCAGTCTCACCTCAGTAGTAAGCAAGATTATGGAGGCACTCCTTAAGGAAAGGATAGTGCAACACCTGGAATCCATAGGAGCACAGGATCCAAGACAGCATGGGTTTACAACAGGAAGGTTCTGACAAACTAATCGCATCGATTTCTTTGACTGGGTAACCAGAGTGGTGGACCAAGGGGGTGCAGTTGATGTCCCCTACTTTGACTTCAGCAAAGCTTTCAATACTGTTCCACATAGAAGATTGATTAATAAGCTGGAGAGGCTTGGGGTGGGTCAGAAGTAGGTCAAAAGGGTGGCAAACTGGTTGGCGGATAAAAAACAGAGAGTGGTGGTAAATGGTTTACAGTCAGAAGAGATGAATGCCATAAGTGAGGTACCTCAGGGATCAGTCCTGGGGCCAGTCCTCTTCAATATCTTTATCAGTGACATTGTAGATGGACTGCAGGGTAAGATATGCCTGTTTGCAGATGACACCAAGATCTGCAACAGAGTAGATGATCCAGATGGGGTGGGCAGAATGAGAAGAGATCTGGAAAAACTGGCAAAATGGTCTGAAGAGTGGCAAATGGGGTTTAATGCAAAGAAGTGCAAGATCATGCATGTAGGGAAGAGAAGCCCTTGAAGCTACCTATAGGTTGGGAGGGGAGTTGCTAGAAATCGCAAGGGAAGAAAGAGACTTAGGCATCATCATCATCAAGGATGACCCGAAATCATCCAAGTAGACCACTAAAGCAGTAGGTAAGGCTAGAGGGATGTTGGGGTGTATTAGTAGGGGTATCTCAAGTCATAAGAGGGAAGCAATAATCCCTCTTTACGAGACACTGGTTAGACCCATCTGGAGTACTGCGTACAGTACTGGAAGCCGCACTTGCACAAGGATATTAACAAAATGGAAGAAGGGCAACCAAAATAATGCAGGGACTGCATCAGAAAACATATAAAGACAGATTAATGGAGCTCAATATGTATACCCTAGAGCAAAGGAGGGAGAGAGGTGATATGATCGAAACATTCAAACATCTTAAGGACATTAACAAAGTGAAAGAGTCTAACGTTTCAATATAAGAAAAATACCAGGACAAGACACAGCATGAGATTAGAGGGAGTCCGATTAAGGAGTAATGTAAGGAAGTTCTTTTTCACAGAAGGGGTGGTGGATGCATGGAACGGCCTACCTCAGTAAGTGGTGGATATGAATGCAGTGCAGGGCTTCAGACAGGCATGGGATAGGTATAAGGGAGCAATACAGATGAGTATGAATAAATAGGCCATTGACAGAGTAAAGGCCTATGGCACATTCATAAGGTAAAAAAAATGGGCAGATTGGATGGGCCTTGTGGTCTTTATCTGCTGCCAACTTCTATGTTTCTATGTAGCTTAACTTAACAACATCTGGCCAATCATTGCCTTACAGTGGAACTGCCAGAGTGTGGATGTGAACCATAAAGCACTCTTAGAACTACGGTTACAGGTGAATAACCTACTCTTCTTGGACCCAGGTGAAAACCAAATTGTACATAAATGTCCTGGAGATGGCAGCTGTCTTATACAGTCTCCAGGCTTTTCAGGAGCATCTGACTCTGGGTCCTCTGCTAATACAGACAGACGGTGTCAGTGTCATGTTTCACATAAACAAATAAGAGGGAACTTAGTTCTATCCCATGTTGGAAAGCAGTGAGAGTGTGGTACTGAGTGCAGGAACATGGCTGAGAGGTATCACCCATGCATCTCCCAGGTGTCCAAAATGTCTTAAGAGATAGGCTAAGCAGGTCACAGTCCAAGATGCATGAGTGGGAACTGCTGACCGCAGTGGTAGATGATCTCTTCTCAAGGTGGGGTCATCCTGAGTTGGACCTTTTTGCATCCCCACACAATGCAAAACTGCTGCATTTTTGCTCGTTTGCTCCAGGGCCTAGAATTTTTTGGTGAGACGCCTTGTCCCTCTCTTGGAAAGGGAGGTTTCTGTACACATTCCCTCCCATTCCATTAATACAGAGAGTATTACTGAAACTACACAGGGTGTGACCTTCATCCTCATTGCACCTGCATGACCTCAACAAATATGGTATCCACTGCTCTGAAAACAAACAATGGAACCTCCAAAACCTCTGCCTCTGTGCATGGGCCTTTTGTCACAAGACAAAGGGGTCTCTGGTTCATCTGGACCTGAAGTCCCTGTATTTGCGTGCAAGGCTCCTGAAGAGGACTTCCGGTGATGTCACGGAACCAGCAACAGCACACTGAGATGAGCTCTTCTCCCGAAACCCCTTAAACTTAGAAATTTAAAGGAAGGCAGCATCCAATACACAGAAATGGCAATGCTAAAGCCCCCCAAAGACAATCGGAATTGAACAAAGCTTAAAACATCTTCACGGAAACCAGATGCAGGAGGATTAAAAACCATCCCTCGGGAGGTGAGCCGTAGCCCATCTCCAGCCAGTTTGCCAGATACTGACGAGGAGCAGGAGCAACTCATCCAATCAAGATTTGATAGGCTGTTTAATGAAATTAAAGCAATGCATGCAGAAAACAAAGCGGAGTTTAAACATTTAAACCAGCATCTGCAAGGTCTGGAGAAAAGAGTGGAGGAGGCAGAGAGCCGAATTAGCAACACGGAAGACACCACAGCTAAAATGAATCTAGCCCTCCAGGCTCTCCTACAACATACAGAGCAGCTGCAAACTAAGTGTGTGGACTTGGAAGGCAGGTCTAGGCAGGAGAATATTCATATACATGGGCTCCCTGAGGGGTTGGAGACTGGCTGAATGTCAGAATTCATGGCTGATCTGATAAAAGACGTGCTGAACCTGCATGCAGGATTTCAACTTGGAATACAGTGGGCGCATCGGGCCCTACAAGCAAAGCCCCCACCCCAGATTCAAGACCTCGATCAATCATTCTGAAGTTTAACAGTTACAGAGTTGAAGAAGAAATATTAAATACTGCTTGGGAGCAAAAAGAAGTAAAATATCTAACACACAGACTGTACTTCGACCATGACTATCCTCCAGAAATTCAGAAACAAAGGCTCCAGTATGCCCCCCTTCTGAGGATTCTGCGGGCCAAGAATGTCAGATTCAATACTCTTTACCCAGCCCGGCTCAGAATATGTTGGTCAGAAGTACGTAGGTCTACGAGATGCCTGAGGAGGCTGGTAAGGCCTTGATTTCTAAAGGCCTCATGGAAGCCCCACAGCAACCATGTCAGAAGTCCGACTCCCAGCAGGACAAGCGTGCGCTCAACGATTGGCTATTGATGACTTCTAAGAGGACGCGGGGGCACGTCCTTCTGACGTCATCGCTGAATCCCCTTACAGTAATTCATGCAGCACTGTTAGAAATGCAGACCAAGAAGGAAAACCAAACAGAAGACACACAGGACTGAAAAAAAGATAAGTAAATTAACTAAAATGAAAGACCTGTGGGGATTTTCTCTAGAGCATTGCGTGCTGTATGTCTGACGCCTTTCAACAGACTGTTGGCGCAGTACTTAATGCGCAGTTTGATCTATCCATACAACTGTTTCTGACTGGCAAACTGTAACTGGATGGAATTTTTATGGCACGATGCTTTCTGTTCCAGTTTACTATAGAACTTAAAAACAAATAATGACATGTCGATAAATAGCACCAAAACTGGTGCATTCATAGGGGTGGTTGTATCAAAAAGAGCAGGATATGGATGCTTTTTCTAATGTGTAAGCTACAGGGAGGAGGGGGGATGTTTTGCTGTGATTACCTAACCTTTGAACTAGACAGTGCCCTGTGCTGGCATTCAGAGTGGTCCATCGACGTCACACACCGCACTGAGTTCTTCAGTGACAAGAGCCTAAATAAGATTTCAGTAAGCTCAAAGGGAGAGCCACTACTCATAGTGGCAAGAGGATCCTTTTTTTTTCTTCATCTCCCCAGCCAGACACACATCCCCTTCGCGGGGGCGGGACCTGGCTTTAGAGATTCGCTGGGAATTTAAGTGAATCTCCTTTTTTGGAAGCCATTAGATGTTAGAAAGTATTGTAAAGTTGAGGATTGTTCGATAATTTGTCTGTTTAATTTGTTTGTTACAGGGAGAGAATTCTACTGTCATGTTAGGTGTCAGTGTGGCTCAGTTGGTAGCACATCCGCCTCTGGACCAGAAGGTCATGGGTTCTCGTCCCACACCAGGATTGGACTTGCACCTAAAAATCGCTGGCATCCGAGTGCAGTATTGGGGGGTGCTGTACTGCTGGGGTGTGCCGTCCTTCAGATGAGACGTTAAACCGAGGTCCCTTCTACCCATCCTGGTGTTGTCCTGGTGGGTGTCCAGGTGGATGTAAAAGAACCCAGGGTACTCTTCGCAAAGAGTAGGGAACATTCCCGGTGTCCTGGCCAACATTCCCCTTCCCATAAACCGGTTCATGCAATTATCCAGGCTGTGTGTGGGTGATGATGTGAGATATGGCCGCCACCACACATTCAGTCACTTCACTACCAGTCTAGCATTGCTTGTAAAGCGCTTTGGATGTATGAAAAGCGCTATATAAATGCTGATTCTTCTTCTTATATTGGTTAAACAATATTGCCCATGGAAACAAATGGAGCAATAAGGATACCAAGGGGGTACATGTTACATAGATACATAGACAGTGTCGGCAGATAAGGGCCTATGGCCCACCCAGTCTGCCCATTTGAGCTTGTAAGTTCAGTTTGTTTTCCTAGATGTCTGTTGCCCCTTACCCCTGACCTCTAGAATTCCTTTATGTCTATCCCATGCATTCTTAAATCCCGTGATTGTTTCAGCCCCCACCACTTCCTCTGGCAGGGTGTTCCACTTGTCCACCACCGTTCTGTGAAGAAATTCTTTCTCATGTTTCCTCTGAATCGTCCTCCTCCAACTTCATCCCATGCCTCTAGTCCTGGAACATCTTTTCACTTAAAATAGTGTTTTCCTGCACCCTGTTCCTCCTTGTAAGATACTTGTATGCCTCTATCATATCCTCTCTCCTCCTCTCCTCCAGGAGTACATGTTCAGTTCCTTCAACCTGTCTTCATAGGACTTGTGATGCAATCCATGCACCATCTTTGTTGCCCTCCTCTGAACCTTCTCTACCCTGTCTATGTCCTTACGTAGGTATGGTCTCCAGAACTGTACACTGTACTCCAGGTGGGGCCTCACTAGTGTCTTGTATAGCGGAATTATGACCTCCCTTTTCCTGCTGGTGATGCCCCTGCCTTACATCCCAGCATCCTATTTGCTTTACCTGCTGCCTTGCCACACTGTTTCCTACTAGGTCATCAGAGATGACAACCCCAAGATCCCTTTCCTGCTTGGTGCATGCTATATCCTCACCCCCAACTGATATATTGTGCCAGGGTTTTGTGCCCCATATGCATTATCTTGCACTTCTTTGCATTGAATTTCAACTGCCAAACCCCTGACCATTCTTCAAGTTTCTGCAGGTCGCTTCTCATTCTGTCTACACCTCTGGTGTGTCTACTCTGTTACAGAGCTTTGTGTCATCAGCGAACAGTGAAATTCTGCCTTCTAGATCCTCATAATGTCACTGATGAAGATGTTGAATAGGACCAGTCCAGCACTGATCCCTGTGGTACCCCACTGGTCACTCTTCCCTCTGTGGAGTGACAGCCATTTACCACCACCCTCTGTGTCCTGCCACCCAGCCAGTTACCTACCCACACACTACTGTCCTGCCCACACCCATATTCCCCAGTTTGTGTAATAGTCTTCTATGTGGCACAGTGTCAAAGGCCTTGCTGAAGTCCAGATAGGCCATGTCTACTGCCCTCCCCTGATCCACCTCCCTAGTCACCCAGTCAAAAAATTCAACGAGGTTGGTCTGACATGACCTCCCCCTGGTGAAACCATGCTGCCTTGGGTCCTGTAGTCCATTGATAACCAGATGTTCCACCAATCTCTCCTTCAGTAGTGCTTCCATGATCTTCCCCACTACCGAGGTGAGGCTGACTGGTCTGTAGTTCCCTGCTTCCTCTTTGTTCCCACTTTTGTATAAGGGGACTACATCTGCTGTCCTCCAGTCTTTGGGTACCTCCCCTGTTTCCAGTGATTGGCTAAACAGGATAGCCAGAGGTTCAGCCACCACCTCTCTTAGTTCTTTAAGGACCCTGGGGTGCACCCCGTCTGGCCCCATTGCTTATCAACTCTTATTACTTCCATTTCCTTCAGGACCCTTTCTCATGTAAAGGGACTTGTGTCCATTTCTGCACCATTCTCACCCTTGTACTCCCTTCAGACCCATTACCTCCTCTTCCTCAGTAAAGACTGAGCAGAAATACCTGTTCAATATGTCAGCTTTACTGTTGTCATCCTCCACGCGCTCCCATCCTCCCCTTCAGTCTCACTATCCCTCCTTTGTCTTTCCTTTTCCTTATGTACCTGTAAAGGTTTTGTCCCTCTACCCACTGATTTTGAAATGTGTTCTTCTGTCTGAGCTTTGGCTTCCCTTACTGACCTCCCTGCCTCCCTTTGCTTCTCCTGGTACTTCTCCCTATCCCCTTCTGCCTGTGTCTTTTTGTATTGCCTGAATGCAATCTTTTTGGCTTTCACTTTCTTTGATACCTCTTTGGAAAACCATAATGGTCTCCTCTTCCTTTTCTTCTTGCTAACCTGCTTAATACATAATTCTGTTGTTCTTGTAATCCCCATTTTAAATACTGCCCACTGTTCCTCAACCCCTGATTCCTGTCCCATTCCCCTTAATGCGTCTTTCAAGTATCTCCCCATTTTCCCAAAGTCTGCCCCCCGAAAATCCAGGATACGTGTTTTTGTGTGGTTTGGTTCTGGTCTTTCTGTGATTTCAAACCACAATGACTGGTGGTCACTGTTTCCCAGGTGCCCCCCACTGTTACCCCCATCACACTGTCCCTGTTTGTGAGCACAAGGTCCAGTATTGCCTTCTGCCGAGTTGGTTCCATGACCAGTTGTTGAGAAGGCACCCTGAAGGAGTCCAGGATAAATCTGCTCCTAGTTGATGCTGCTGCTGGGATGCTCCAGTCCACGTCTGGAATATTGAAGTCTCCAACCAGTACTACCTCACCCTTGTCTGCCATCCTTTGGATGGCTAGCATCAGCTCCCTATCTGTTTCTTCCTCCTGGGCTGGTGGTCTATAGACCATACCTGTGCGGATGGCTGTCCCCATTTTCTTTTCCAGCTTAACCCACAGTATCTCTCCCCCATTTTGTTCCTCCTGGATCTCTGTGGCCCTTATGTCATTTTTCACATACAGTGCCACTCCTCCTCCCTTCCTGCCTGCTCTGTCTCTTCTGAATATGTTGTAGCCAGGTATGGCCATCTCCCAGTCATGGTTATCATTACACCAGGTTTCAGTGATGGCCACAATGTCCAGATCTGACTGTACCATGACAGCCTCCAGATCTTCCATCTTGTTGCTAAGGCTCCTGGCATTTGGACACATGGCTTTCCATGATTTGACCTCCCTAGACTGCTTCACTGTTCTACTCCAGCCCCTTCCTTGGTTGTCATTTATTCCTGGTTCTCCTTGCTGTCTGCCCTTCTGCTGCATTTTGCCCCTTTTCTGCTTATCCACCTCTTGGGCACTAATCTCCATCTTTTGCACACTGGTTTGCAGAGATAGCCACTCCTCTGGTTCACTGGTTCCTGCTAGCTGTGGGGGTGAGCAAGTAGGTACCCTCCTTGCTGGCCTGCCACCCCTTTGCTAGTTTAAATGCTTGTCAATGTAGCATTTAAACTTATCATTGAGTCTTGATTCCCTCCAGGATGGATGCAGGCCATCAGGCTTGAACAAACCTCCATCCCTCCAGGTGGGTCCCCAGTCACCAATGAATCCAACCCTTCCTCACAGCACCAGTTCTTCAACCATGAGTTAAAGTTCCTGGTGCATGCATCTATGCTCTCCTTGCCTCTCACAGGTAGTACTACGAAGTGACAGAAGTAGCTACTTGTAGAACCCTCCCAGTTCCTAAACTCTTCCTGAGCTTCCTTTGGCTCCCCATTTGCCAGGTCATTAGTACCTAGGTGGATAATGACATCCAGCTCACCCTCCTTCTTGCCTTCCCAGTGATCCCCAGGATCTTCCTTCCATCCCTCTATGCCGTGGCACCTGGTAGGCACCTCACCTCCCTGTCCTCCCCCTCCTGTGTTCCTAGCTGGATCCCTCTTATGATGGAGTCCCCCACCAGGATTCTCTTCCTCCTCCTCTGGGGTCCACTGCTTTCCCCGCTGAGGTCACCTCCTTGGCTAACCTCCACATTCTTTCCTTCCACTTCTCTGGGTACCTCTCTTTGGTTGTCCTCATTTGCCAGTGTGGCATATGAGTTCTTGAGTGGAATAGGATCTGCGATGTGCCTCTGCCTGACTGCTCTAACCCTCCCTGAGCCCACTGTCATCCAAGTGCTCCTCGTTCTCGGCATCCTTTGAGGCAGTTGCAATGGACTGGGTGGTCCCTGGATAGGGGTGATGGTACTCCTGACCCAGTTTACTTCCGCTCTGAGTCTGGCTACCTCATCCCACAGTCCAGAGAGATGCATGCAGATAGGGCAGCACCTCAGTGTCCAGAAGGTCTGCCTGAATATGGCTGCCCCACAGCCACTGCATTGCACCACTCCCCACATTATACTGCAATTCCACTACTTGTCTGCTACTGAAGCTCTCCTAGTTCCCTTTTTATTAATTTACTGTACTAAAAATTCTGTCACTGGTCCTCAGATAATTTTTTTTTTCAAGAAAAAGAAACCAATAAATAAATAAATGAGTCAAAACACTTGTGCTGAGGGTGGGCTTCTTCCCCCTTATGCCCCTCCTACTTCACACCCCTTACTATACCCTGTGTTTAGCTCCTGTCAATCAGATTTATCAGGGCATATAATTAAGAGTTGGGGGAAGGGGAGGGAGGGGCCAAAAATTAGCAGCAATTAAAGACAGCACAGAATTACACCACCACTATGTTTTAAATTTTCAACAGCCCAAAAACAATTATAAGTAAAGACAACAAAGAAAGTATAGTGTCACTAAAAGCCCACAATCTAAGTTTAAAAGAAAAATAGCAATTACCAGTTACTCTAAAGCACTGAATTGAATATGTTTCCTTCCTTCCCCTTCTGGCTTCTTCATGTTCATAGAGGGTCTTTATTGAATTACAATGAGTGGTTCTGATGTGAAAAATCATATCTTATAATGTGAATGGTTTAGCCCACCCTATTAAGAGAGCCAGAACAATGTCATTTTTAAAGAAAACCGGGGCAGCTTTTATTTTATTGCAGTAAACCCATATGAACAAAACAGAGCATGAAAAACTTCTAAAATTTGGTTTTAAGAAAGTAGTAGCATCTGAATATGGTAAGGGGCACAGACGGGGAATGGCCATTCTAATTCCGCACTCCGCCCCTTTGATCTTAAGGATACCATGATAGACAAGCAAGGCAGATACTCAGCAGTCAAAGGCCTTTACAATGGGGCTATGCTCACACTTATATCACTATATGCACCACCAGGGACAGAGTTCACCTTTTATAGGGATTCACTCCTTAAGGTGATGCGCTGGGCTGAGGGCTATTTAGTTTTGGGCGGGGATTTGAATTTAAGGCTAAATTCCATTCTGGACTCCTAAGGGCAGCCCCCAAAGGGGGAGAGGGGAGCGGCTAAGAGGGTAAATAAGCTGTTAGCAGAAATTGGCATAACTGATGTATGGTGAGCACATCATAAAAGCACTAAACAATATATATATTTCTCTCATTCCCATCAAATTTATTCAAGGCTAGACTATTTTCTAATGCCAAAAGAATTTATGGGAATCTATGCTTTGGTGGAAATAGGGTCATGTTTGTTATTGGACCATTCCCCAATATTTTTACAATTAACAATAGGCCCCGCGAAACGCTCAGCATTTTGGCGTTTAAACCTGTCTCTACTCCAAACTAAAGAAAACCAAGAAATAAAAACCCAGACCATAAAGCAAGCATTACAAGATAATCAACACCCTGAAGTTTCCCCGGGAATTCTATGGGATACAATTAAAGCCCTCATCTGAGAGAAATTTATAGAGATGTCGGCTAAAGCAAAAAAACAGGGACAAAAGACAAAAAGATTTGCAATATCAGATAGCTGAATTAGAAAAACAACAGCAAAAATTAAATAAAGAAAGGGAGAAACAACTTAAAGTGTTGAAAGCAGAATTTATAAAGATTTTGGATTACCAAGTGGAGCAAAGACTAATTTATACAAAACAAAGATTTTATGAAGGAGGGCGCCGAGAGCCTTAAAACTTTTAACTAGTAGGCTGCGTCAACACCGAAGTAAAGCCACTATTGCTAAAATTAGGGACCCATCAAACATACACTTCAATACAAAATTGAAGATATAGCAGAGTCCTTTAGGACATATTATCAAAGTTTATATGCCAAAGGAGCCTCCCCCTCGGCACAAGAAATCAGGGAATACCTAGCCCCCCTGGAACTCCCGAACCTCACCGAGGCACAGGGAGAAGTTCTGAGTAGACCCTTTACTGAACAAGAAATTGCCCTGGAAATCCAGAGTTTAAAGGCAGGAAAGTGTCCAGGCTCGGACGGACTGCCTGCGAAATTTTTCAAACAGTTTAAAAAAAGTTATTGTTCCCCTACTTAGTAAAACATATAACTATGTAAGAACAGAGGATGGTATGGTGCCCCCATCGTGGTTGCAGGCGATAGTGTCCGTTATACCAAAGCCAGCCAGGGACACCACCAACTGCGCATCATACCACCCCATCTCTATCTTAAACACAGACTATAAGATAATGACAGCCATATAGGCTAGAAGGGTCCAGAAAATCCTACCCGGACTTATACAGGTGGGTTTTATTCCAGGTAGACAAACTGTGGATAATGTCAGAAGGACTATCAATATTATTGATACAATACAAACCAAGGCTCTTCCAGCCTGTATTATGAGCCTGGATGCTGAAAAAGCATTTGATCAGGTTTCATGGGACTTCCTTCAGGGCTCCCTGGCCGGCTTTGGTTTTCCTACACTTTTTTGCCAACTCATATCCAAAATATATAAGAACCCGTCAGCTTATGTGCAGGCCAATGGATATATATCCCAACCATTTAGACTTTTTAGGGGTACACGACAGGGGTGTCCCCTGTCCCCTATACTTTTTGCGCTCTACATCGAGCCTTTGGCACAAAGTATACGATTAAATCCAGATATACAGGGTATAATGTGGGATGACACACCACATAAAATTGCGTTATATGCCAACGACGTCCTATTATACCTATCCAACCCTGAGAAATCCATCCCCAGGGTATTTCAACAGTTAGAGTCTTTTTCAAGGATATCTGGTTATAAATTAAATTGGTCAAAAACAGAGATTTTAACATTGAATACCCATATTCCTGAGAACTTAAAGTTAAATTCCCCATGAGATGGGATTGTCCCAACATCAAGTACCTGGGAGTGAGATTGGGAAAATCACCCGCATATTTATATAAGGATAATTACCCCCCCTACAAATATATGGTTAGACTTACATAGGTGGTCACTTCTGCCACTCCCTTTTTATTCAAGGTTACAAACCTTTAAAACAAATATTTTACTAAGACTATTATACTTGGGAATTGTGGTAACACCTCTGTTGATCAGTCGCATATTTTTTGATTCTGCAGCGAGGTTCAGAATTTTTGGACACAAGTGTGTAGACACCTATCGGAACTATTCACACCATCAACTGATATAGCCCCAGAACATTGCATCCTGGGTCTCCATCCGGATGGGGTGAGAGGCAGAGAAGCACATTATCTTTGGGCCATCCTAACAATGGCTGCTATGAAAGCAATTACAAAAAATTGGCTACAACAAAAGCCTCCAACACTACAAGAGTGGCTAATAATAGTGAGCCAAATTCAACATATGGAAAGGATAACCCATTCCATAAACTATCAAAATGAAAAGTTTAACAACAGATGGAATAGATGGGACCTATATCAAAGTAAAGTACTACAGGATACCCATATGGCCTAAATATTAAATGGAGGCCTTTTCCAAAACAAAAAAACAAAAAAGAAACTGATGGAACTTGGTGGTGCTGTTCTCCCTCTACCCCTCCCCCCCCACCCCTTTTTATCTCTGGAAATGGCTTTGGCAAATAATATAATAACTTCAAATTAAATTGCTTGACAGTAACAGTTTGGTAGTAATTTCTCACTCTCCCAGTTTATCTTAATTTTTAATTTATAATGTGGTATTAAGGATTTTTTTCTCCTTTTTCTTCTTTTTTTATAGGATTAACTTGATATTTTGGTATAGCAGTTAATTACTTAAAATATATAAATAATCTTGGAATATAACATACTTACTTATAACATGAACAAATTTTATGATTGTGTGATGGAACAAACAATGTCCAGGTATGAATAATAATGTATGTTAAATGGATGTATTTTCAATGAAACATAATGTACTTGGTCCAAGTTGTATCTTTCAGTAAACAAGTATTGAAAAAAAAAAAGGCTCCTGAAAGCATTACACAGTTTGGTGTGTCACCTAAAGTTACTGATGTGCTGGTTATGGCCAGAAGGCCTTCCACCAGCAAGACATATTCCTTGAAGTGGAAGCGTTTTACTTTGTGGGCCACCTCCAGACATATAGACCCATTCACTTGTCTGATAAATACGGTGTTGGAGTACTTACTGTCACTGTCAGACATAGATAATGGTCTGCAGTATTCCTTGCTTAAGGTGGATTTGTTCGCTACATTGGCTTTCCATGCCTCTATTGATGGGCTTACGGTTGCCCAACTGAAGGTCTCCTGTACCTTTTTCAGAGGTATTCTGCATATAAAACCTCTAATTCATAATCCAGTCCCATCTTGGGAACTGAATTATGTTCTTAAAAAGCTTACTTTGGTTCCTTTTGAGCCAGATGTGAGTTGTAGCTTACACTTTCTATTGTGGAAAGCATTATTTTTAGTTGCAGTCATTTCTGTTTGAAGGATTTCAGAGCTACAGGCTGTAAAGTTTGTGCCTCCTTATTTGATTTTCCACAAAGACAGAGTTTTTTTGCATACTAATCCTGAGTTTTTGACAAAGGTGGTGTCTGAGTTTACATTAAATCAAACCATCCACCTTCCTGTTTATTATCTTGAGCCTGCCAGTCAGGGTGAGGCGTTGCTCCATACTTTGGACTTACATAAAATACTAAGATACTGTGTAAATCGCACCAAGCACTTCAGAAAGTCCTCTCAGCTTTTTATTCCATTTGCCCCTGGGAAAGAGGGCACCTCTGTGTTGTGTTACATTCTGTTATAGGAAATACAGTAAGGAACTTCCTGGTGCAGTTCGTGGTCATTGCACAAGAGGGATGTTCACTTCAGTTGGCTTGTTTCAGTATTGTCTCTGTGGCTGTTGTGCTATAGCCACATGGAATACAGTCCACACCTTTACTAAACATTACAGTCTGGACACTGCTTCTCATAGACAAGCAGGTTTTAGCCTTGCCATTTTACAAGGCCTGCTGTCCTGAACTAGGATGCACTAACCTCCCATTTAGCTTTTGGAACATATTCCAGAGGTGTGACCTAATGGAAGAGAGATCCTCAGAGAAGATAGAACATATCTTCCCTGTGTCAATCTTCACCATTCATCACTGTCTGGGTGTCAGCCAGAGGCACAGCACCCTACAGGAGCTTTTTTTTCTTTCAAGGGGGAGTAGCCAGTGCCATGTATGGCGCTGCACCCTAAGTCAGTGTGCAATGTGACACTCGTGGGTTGGCCAGTAATGGCCATCAGCTCCTCCTGCGCCCCAGTTCTGCTTTTCCCGCTGTCAAAAGCAGAGCACCTCACCTCAGCTTGCAAAATTCTACTATGCACTGTGGCCTAGTTCGATGCAACGCCATACTCTACACCGTATTTCACCTTCGCTCCCAGTTCCGCTGTTCGGTCACTTGGTGCCATTTACTGTAGATTCCAGTAAGACCTTTCCTTTTCTTATTTTAATGGTGCTGAGTCTTTCACTGTTTTAATATTTGGCCACCGCTACATCATGCCAGGTTCAGGGGACAAGAAGCATTCGTCCAAAGTGGGCCGACCTCCAGTGCGTCGGTGTCCCTGCAGCTGGAAAATTTCCATTTCGGACCAGCATGATGTTTGTCTAACCTGCCTTGGACCTCAACAGAACATGGACAACTCTGATGCCTGTTTCTCCATGGACTGCTGCGTTCTAGAGTACTACATGTTTAAAGTCAGCACGGCTCTGCTGACTTTCGGGGGATGGTGTCGTTCGAGAGGTTCCAAGCGTAGGTCTCTCCGCCCTCTTCCGGATCCCCTCATGGTTCTAACCTGACCAGTGAGGAGAGGGCCTCCTCTTCTAGCCTTGCCAGGGAGGAGGCCTCTTCCGCGGTGCTGGATGGCCGGTCTGGCTCCTCTGGGAACCGGGCTGGAAGCATCGCCCAGGCAGTCGCCTTCTCGGAGGTGCAGGCTCCCCCAGTGCCACAGCCCATGGCTGCTGGGCCTGGCATTGGAGGTTCTTCAGTGCTGCCTGCTGGCACAGTTCTAGATCCCGGGGCCATTCGTGGCACCGCTTGCGGCACCGAGGGTGGGAGAGCCCCCGGGGTCACCAGGCTGGAGGTCTTCTGGATCTCCTCCTCTCTGGAGCCGGATTATCAGGGGGCTGATCTGAACTGGTGGCCTGACTCCTCAGAGTCAGAGGGCTCTCCGGTGCCCAGTACCACTGCACCTTCCTGAGTGCCCTTCCCCTCAGCTCCAGTGGTAGCGGTCGGTACCAGGAGTGGAGTGTCTGATAGTGACCCTTGGTCTGAGGGGGCAATGGTTTGGGTTTTGGGGGTAGGCATGGCTGTCATCCACGGCGCCACCCCCCCGAGACTGGAACGAGGACCTCCTCTTCTGCGGTTCTCCTCAGGGAGCCTGCAGGATTGGTACGATCCCCAGCACCAGGAATGAGGAAAAGGTCTTTCTCAGAGTTGGCGGGGTTGAGGGGACGGGGCAGGGGGCTGCGACCCTTCTCTGGAGCCTTTCAGCTTCAGAGAGGAGTCACAGTGCCAAGCCCACATTCTCTCCCTCATCTCCTTTGAGAGAGTCCTTGTTGGGTGGGGTTGGGGTCCGCCCTTCTGGTCACATGCGGCCCTGGTCTTCTCACAGGGGAGTTTCCCCTTCAGGGCTCAGTCCTGACTGTTTCAGGCTGGTTAATTGGCCACTGACTGAACTGACTTGTGGACTGCCTGCTAGGTCTCCCAGCCCTTTCAGAGGCGGCTCACTTAGAGTGAAAGGTGTCTCCCTCCTGCTTCTGCGCTCAGCCCCTCTCCTCCAAGGCCATGTGGGTCCTTCAGGACCCTTGATCTGGGAACAGTTCAGAGCTCAGGCTGCAGAGTTCCCCAGATACATTAGGGCCATGGATGAGCAGGTCTTCCACCTGTCTTCCCCCACTGCAGCCGGAGTCTGAATCCTTGGGTTCTTCGACCTCTGCATTTTCCTCCATTGAGGAAGAGGATGCTTCTGCCCATCTGTCCTCCGACGCTGATCAAAAAGAGTATCAGTTCTTCCTTGTGAGGTTGGTCAGGGACCTTCACCTGTTCCATATAGCAAGATGCAACACCAAGTGGACAACGCGCACCTTCCTGGTTGAATACAGTGCAGATCACTTGGTGGTCCATTCCTGGCCCATACCTTTCCACGAAGCATTGTACTGCACCTGGCAGATTCCATCCACCCCAGTTCTAGCCCCTCGGCACTGCCAGCTCAGGTACTGCACATCCCAGAGGGGCTCCAGTAGTGTCACTCCCACCAGGAGGCAAGGTACCTGGACACCCCTTCCGGACATAGATGGCCATCCTGCAACTGACCCCCAGATGCAGGTCATGTTGTGCTTTACTTCTCATTAGGCACACTACGCTGCCTACAATAGGCATCTGTGGGCAATGTTGGGTTGGCTGCTGGCATCGGTATCTGATTTGGAGGCAACTAGGCAGGCCACTGCCCTCTCTGCTCAGTGCCTGGAACTTAGCAAGGCACCAGGCAAGGGCATCTTATGACACCAGTGAGGTAGTTTCATGGCTAGCAGGGACTTAGATCTGCATCAGGCGGATGGTGTGGCTTCACCTGTCAAGGTTATTACCCCTGGCTTGGCATAGGGTGCTTGCCTTCACGTTCTGGGGGACCTGCCTTTTCTTCCACAGGGCGAGATGGGATCTGCAAAGGTGACTTCCTTCCCCCATGGAACTGCGGACCCCGCTTGGCCTGACCAGTCACAGGCCTAACTGGCCTGGAGTGGGTCTCTTCCTGGAGTGGTCCTCCCCCCGTCCCTCAGTGAAGTGCTGAAACCCCTTCAGGGGACTTGTTACTCACCCAGACAGTGATGAATGGTGAAGACTGACACAGGGAAGATATGAAAATTATGTACCTACCATAATTTTTGATCTTCCTGTGTATCTTCACCATTCATCACTGGCACCCTCCCACCTTCCCCTCAGAAGGCCTCAGTCCCTGGGTGATGCCTTCTCCCCTGTTTGCCCTCCTCCTCCTCCTCAAGGCCAGTGGTGGGTGAGGTCCCTCTGTTTCCTTTGTAAGGTGGAAGAGGGCCCAATGGGAGGTGAGGGCAAGTAGAGCTTCTTGTCCTAACCTTGGGGGGACTCTTGATGGATCCATCTTCTCTCATCCGGGGAGATCTCTCTGGGATCAGTCCGGATCCGGCGGTTTGGGGCTGACTTCAGGTGGAGGGGTCTCCTAGGGGTGGGGGAGGAAATGGGACTGGCAGAGACTCCCCCCTCTCTTTTTTGTCTCCTCCTTCTTCATAACACTTTAGCCCTCTCCTCCCTTATGGAAAGGGGTCTTTTTGATTGGACAAGATCCCCCCGAACCCTGTCGGTTCCCCCTCTAGGAAGTGGTAGCCGGGGGGGGGATCCTGCCCCGGGATGTTTTTCCCACCCGGGGGAGGGACTTTGTTTGCACTTCCAATATAAGAAAGCATTTTGGGACTTGCCCTCCCTTGCGAGCTGCAGTGGAGCCGAGATGCTTGAATCTATGTTCCTCAGCTGCTTCAACCTGCCTAGGTTGCACTGTTCTGCTTCTAGAAGGTTACATCTTCACCCAGAACTGCTGAACTTTTGGATTGCGGTGCGGGGAAGGTGGGCCTCTCTCTCCCATCTCCCATCTTTCGTTCTTTCCTCTCTCTCTCTCCTTTTGTCTTTCCTCTCCTCTCCTGTCATCTGAGTAGCCATCCAGGGGCTGGGGTCAAAAGCCTATACTCCAGGCCCTCCTCCTCTGTCCTCTGGCCAGCTTATTCTTTTTTCAGTTTTATATTCATCTTTATCCTGTCCCTCGGGCTCCCTTGCCCCTCCCTTGGTTTTCTCTGTCCCTCTTTTCCCCCTCTCTCTCAGGCGAGCAGAATTGAGATGGAGGAGGAGGAGGAGGAGGAGGAGCTGATGGCCGTTACTGGCCAAGCCGCAACCACCACATTGCACGTTGGCTTCAGAGGACACAGTGTGGGCTCCTCCCCCTTGGGGGAAAAAAGCTCCCACAGGGTACTGCACCTCTAGCTGACACCCAGACAGTGATGAATAGTGAAGGTACACGGGAAGATCAAGAATTACGGTAGGTACATAATTTTCATTTAAGTACTTATTGTAACAGTAAATCTTAGATTGAATCTCTTCCATTAGGCCATGCCAGCCCTCCCTCCTTCCCCCTTTTTTCTAATGTGTGTGTTTTTTTACTTATTTTTCACCTAAAAATATTTTAGTTTTACTGCTTTGTGTCTAGGAGATGTTTACTTGATTTTATAGGCTCTATCAGTGTTGGGATTGACCCAAAAAGAAGACCAGGCCCATAGGTTTTAATAATTATGCAAAGTGTTTTCAACTCCTGACAAAGGCAGACTGCCACAGGCTTTGTTTGAAGTGCCTGAGTCTTTATAACGATTTTATTAATTGTGAACTTTGTAAAAACATTTGCCCTTAACTTTGTAAATAGTTTTGCCCTAAAACCCAAAAGAAAAGGGTTTAAAAAGAGAAGAATTTATGGCTTCTCAGTCTGCCTTTGTGTCACTAAAGCACAGTTAAGGCTCAATGGGAGTTCCTAATGGAAAGGGAAATCTGTTTAACCAAAAAAGGCACACTAAGCCAGGGTTTGTTTCTTGGTCACACTGGAGCACAAGGAAGTTAAGTGACTTGCTCAGGGTCACACAGTATGCAAGTGAGGGTTGATGGGATTCAAACCCAGATTTGCAGCTCAGTGCCTTTAACCACTATGCTATATTGCCTCCTGGTTGTAATGGTGGTGGAGGAAAGCATGCATCGGGGGGGGGCGTTCTTCTCCTCATAAAGAGCAAGCCTGAAAAAAGGGGACAGATATTAGTATATCGGAGACTCTATTAACAGATAAGGAAAATAACAAACATATACCTAACTATGATTTAAAGTTCCTGCTGCTTAATGCATGAAGTTTAGGTAATAAGATGGACTAATTAAGAATTAGGATAAGCAGTAATAAATCTGATATCATAGGCATCACTGAAACCTGGTGGCCTACTGAGCAGATTTGGGAAATATGCATCCCAGGTTACGCTTTATTTCATTTAAGTAGGTTAAACCGTAAGGGTGGCGGTGTTGCTTTCTTTACTTCCTCCATTCTGTTAATACACAACATATCTAACAAAATTAAAATAGAGTCTAGTTCAATAGAGAATGTATGGTTAAACATAAAACTTCAGGATAATAAAAATCTTGTTTTGGGCCTGTGCTATAGACCACCAAATTCTAAATCAGATTTATTAGAAGAAATTATGTCAGAAATGGTGGCTGCTGCTGATTTAGGGAATATCTTATTTATGGGAGATTTAAACCTGGGAGATATAAACTGGGCAAACAATTATGCAACGTCCAAGATATCAAAAGATTTCCTGCATATATGTAATGAATTGAATTTAACTCAACATTAACATTTCCTACTCGAGGTTCTAATATTTTAGATATTGTTCTGTGTAGCGAATCAATTGACATTAAACAATGTACTGAAACAGCATCATTGAGCAATAGTGAACACTGTCCTAAGAGTTTTGTACTTCATAACTCTTACAAAAAATCAATTAATGTCACTGAAGTGTTCACATTTCACAAAACAAATGATTAAGCTCTTAGTGAATACCTGTCAAACATTGACTGGCCTGCTCGTTTAGATCTAGACAATATAGAAGACGTATGGAAATCTTTCACTTTTATTATTATGGATGCTGCATTCAAATTTATACCAAAAATAAATAAAAATAAATCTCGAGTTTATCTGAAATGGCTTAACACTAGATTACAGAAATGACTCAAAAAGAAAAATAGATTTTATAAGAATTACAGTAATAATAAATGTGAAAGAACACAAAATGCATTTAAACAAATTCAAAACAAATGCAAAAAGGAAATTAGAAAGGCAAAATTAAATATGGAAAGATCTTTAGCTACATATGCAAAAAGACGGAGACTGTAAAATGTTGTTTAGTTATATCAATTCTATGAAAAAACAGGAATGCAGGTTTGGTCCGATTATTACTGTCGATACAGTTCTCCAAAATCCAAAGGATATGGCTGAATTTTTGAACTCTCACTTTTGTAAAGCCTTTGCTACAGGTAATGATATGGATAATCATTTAGTTTTAGATAACCAAAATATTAATAGAATTGACATTCCATTGCATACTATAAAAAATAAACTAAATGAAATAAAGAACGGTTCCTCTGCAGGTCCAGACGGCATTTCTGGCAATTTAATTTTGGTTATGAAAGATCATCTGTGTGTTCCTCTCAAAATTCTTTATGATAAATGTCTAAATACAGGAGTACTACCAAATGAATGGAAACAAGGCAATGTGATTGCACTGTTTAAAAAAGGTGCTAAGAGCTTCCCTGATAATTATCGTCCCATTAGCTTAACTTTGATTTTTTGTAAAACATTGGAAAGGATTTTTAAGGATGAATTGAGTTCAATTGTGTCAGGCTTAGATCAATCACAGCATGGATTTACAAAGGGTCAATCCTGCACAACAAACCTGGTTAGTTTCTATAATTTCCTCAGTGAAAATGTAAACATGAGTATCTCATGTGATGTTATCCCGTTAGATTTTTAAAAAGCGTTTGATTCTGCTCCTCACTGGGCATTAATTCATAAATTACAGCTCTTTAACATCAACCAGGTATATATTAAATGGATAACAAATTGGCTATCTGATAGGAAACAACGAGTGATAGTAGATGGTCATACATCAGCCTGGCAAAGGGTCGAAAGCGGTGTTCTGCAAGGATCTGTTTTAGCCCCTTTGATTTTTCAGATTTTTATATCTGACTTAATTAACGACATTCACAGTAAAATTACAAAATATGCAGATGATTGCAAACTTGACAATGTTTGTATGAATTCAGATGACTACAAACTTATTCAAGACAATCTGTATAAACTGGAAGCTTGATCTTTGCAATGTTTCAGCACATCCAAATGCAGTGTCATACATTTTGGTAAAAATAATCAAAAGAATAATATTATCTTTATAAAAACTTAATCAATAAATCCTGTAAAAAAGATCTAAGGATTACTGTTGATTCAGGTCTTAATTTTGATGACCATATTACTAACATTATTAGTAAAGGTAACAAAATATGGTGGGCAATTTGTCATAATATTTCATCAAGAAGCCCAGACATTTTGCTGCCACTGTATAGAGCTTATGTAAGGCCAATCTTTGATTTTGTCTCACAACTCTGGTGTCCATTCAGAAGGAAAGATATACTTAGAGTTGAGAGAATACAAAGAAGAATCACAAAACCTGTGGTACTAAATAAATCTCTCATCTATGAGGAAAGACTATCTAAATTTAGTCTGTTATCACTGGAAGAAAGGAGACTTAGAGGTGATCTCCTATTTGCATGGGATATTATCCATGATCAAAATCTTTCAATAGAATGTGGCCTAGATCTTAAACAGGTACACGTAAATACTAGAGGACATCCATTGCAACTTACAAGAAATAAATACAACTCTAAGAAAAGGGTACATTATTTCTCTCAAAGAGTTGTTAGACCTTGGAACATGCTACCATTGAAGATTATTATTAGTGCTAAGATCACTTTTAAAAACAGACTAGATGGCTATATGAGATCAGAAAATCAACTGAAATACTATATGTAAGCTATGAAGCTTTATTGAGCTTTATAGTCTTTTGGTTCTATCAGTTCTTAGTATGAATCTTAGTATATAAAAATAAAGCTGATCAGCCATCAGAAAGGCTTGGAAATGATGGGAAAGACATCAGGGTGTCCGATAGGGGGAACTCTGATCCCAGTGATGGCAACAATACAAGTAAAAGAGCCTCAGAGCAGGTGCTGGAACCAGTGCCTGCTAACAAACAAAACACATATCCATGCCACTCCTCCTGCAGAGGAAAACAAGCAGGTAGTAAATCAGAAACAAAGGCCCTCAGCAGAGGACATGACTAAGGTAAGGCAGTTTTTCCAAGCCTTCCAAAATATGGCAACTAGTTTAATATGCCTGCCCGGCTCCAGTTCCAGCCCAGTTGTCTGTAGAGGTGGGGATGTGTATTATAAAGAGGAGGAGGAGGAAACAGAACCCATAGAACCTGATGATTCACCTGACCAGGAATTTGGTTCCTCTCCTAGGCCTACAGAGGATTATACCTTTTGTCAGTGTGGCTCAGTTGGTAGCACATCCGCCTCTGGACCAGAAGGTCGTGGGTTGTCATCCCACACCGGGATTGGACTCATCCCTAAAGCACTGGCATCCGAGTGCAGTATTCGGGGGGTGCTGTACTGTTGGGGTGTGCCATCCTTCAGATAAGACATTAAACTGAGGTCCCTTCTACCCATCCTGGTGGGTATCCAGGCAGAAGTAAAAGAACCCAGGGCACTCTTCGCAAAGAGTGTCCTGGCCAACATTCCCCTTCCCATAAACCAGATCATGCAATTGTCCAGGCTGTTTGTGGGTGTTGATGTGCGATATGGCTGCCACTACACATTCAGTCACTTCACTACCAGTCTAGCAGAGCTTGTAAAGTGCTTTGGGATACATTGTGTATGAAAAGTGCTATATAAATGCTGATTCTTCTTCTTCTTCTCTTACTCCACATTCGCCAAACTGGTGGTGAACACTCGTATCATCCTCTCTCATGAAACCAAGGAGGATGAAGAGGAAATGGAAATCTTCTTTGAGGGTATCACCCTCCATTGAGCCACATCATGGAACTGTAAGCAGTCTGTGTCAGGACCACCTGAAAGTTTTTTGCAGGCTAGGGCTGCCCATGTCAACATGCCTCATTGACGCCTATATAACATGGGTGCCCCCAGCATGCCTCAGTTCTTTCTCCCGCTGTCAACCACTCGTTGGTCCACTGGTGCCGAAGACTGCTGTTGAACCTTTGCAGTTATTCACCAACGCTCCTACTTCTGTTATTTTAGAACTTTCTTTTATGCTGCCGCCAAGACAAGGAACCTTTGTTTCCATTACTGCCATTGCAGTAACATTGAGATTTACAAACACAACAGACTCAGTGTTTATATCCATTACCTTGGAACAAGCCACAATATTAAAGCCTGCTCTAATTTCAAAGAGCTCTAACCGGGCAACAAGGAGACATTGCAAGAAGGTTTTAGAAGTCTTTCTTAAACTACAAGGAATGAAGGAACAGGTTGTGGCAAAAGCGGCTTCACCATGGTCAGCCACTTCTGTTCTCAGTTCATCATCGGCCTGTCAGTCCCCGCGTGGTCAACAGTGGACAGTCAACAGCAGCCACTGCTGACTCGTCAAAGGAGAAGTCCTGTAAATCTGCAGAGAAACACCCCACTCAGAAGAACAAGTGGAGAAAAGATAAGGCTGTGTCTCCTGAACATTTACATTCATCTCTAAGAAGAATTAAATCTACTAACAAAGATGTATCCCTGGTTCCAGCTGCAGGTCCTGCCCCCACCCCTCCCGACTGGGTCTTGGACACCAAGATTAGGATTTAACATCAGCTCATCTCCCTTGCCAGGGGATTTGCAGCCAATTCCATTGTGTGGCACTGTCCTATCAACGGCTCAGCTGTCATCAATGCCTTTGTGGCCCGTAGATGCACAGATGTTGTATCAGTGTCTAAGCTGTTCCAGTGACTCTTGCCTCTGCCAACATCGTCACACACTCCATCAGCACCTGCAGAGGACTGTCATCAACTTTACTATCAATGCTCTTGTTCTCGGTCCTTGCCACAGTGCCGGGCCCTTGATGGCCTCCATTGATGGGACACCCATCATTAGCGCCTCCTCAATTATCTCCTTGCCCCATCGACCCTTAGCTGATGGCAGTCGACATTGGTGAACTGGAGTATGATCCACAGTATATGGAGGAGGAGGAGGATGCCATGGATAAAGAAGAGGCAATAGAAGTGATGGGCTCAAGCTCTGCTCTGTCCTCTTGCTCAAAGGAGAGTGTGAAAAATACACCAAGGTCTCCACCTGAGGATTCTTCATTTCAGACATTTGTAAAACAAGTTCAGGCCAAATTTGGTTTCAGGCAGAGGAGGATTCCTCCAAAAGAAATCTCTGTGAGTTCTTGAAAGTTTCAGCCTGCCCTACAGTCATAATTCGTCCACTGTATTCGGCACATGAGGATGCTACTCTAGCCGCCTGGCACAGGCCAGCTCAGTTACCTGCAGTGCCTGGGAAGGCTGATAAATGATATCCAGCCCCTGCTGGTATACCTTATTATTCTTCACAGCCTGAAACAAATTTTGTGACCATTATAGCTGCTCACAACAGATCCAAAGCTTCCAAACACATGAGTTCTCTTCCTTCTGAAAAGGAGTCGAGGGAACTGATCATGATGGGGAAGAGGATATTTGCTTCTGTTTCCCTGGGTCTCAAAATTGCTATCGGGCATATGTGATAAAGTATCAGAATTGTCTTTGGAAGACTGGAAATTGCCAGAGGGCAAAGATAACATATTGGCACAGCAGACCATTGCTAATGGCCAAGAAGCTGGTAAACACCCATTGTGATCAGCATATGATGCCTCATATGCTTTTGCCAGAGCTGCTGCATAGAGTATTTGCCTCCGCCATCACTGTTGGCTAAAGGTGGTTGGTTTTTGCTTCTAATGTGCAACAACCTGTGATGAATGCTGCATTCAGGGGAAACAATAGTTCAGAACTGATGTTGAAAGTGCATTAAGGGATTTACGGTCATCTAAAATGACTTTGAAATCCATGCATACCCTGAACCCAAGACACTGGGGAAGGGGTCATACCTGTGCCCGTCCAGGCTGAGGCTATTCCACAGGCCTGGGATATGGTTCCCAAAAGTCCCAACCTTCCATATCCCAGGCTGACAACCTGTCTCCCGGTGTCCATGCCAAACTTACAAAAGGACGTATTATTACAGGCACCCCAGCCGCACCTGGAGCATTCTGACTTCCCTTCCTTTCCTCCGGCCTCGCCACCTCAGGAAGTCTTGATGGGAGGCCACATCTCCCTCTTCCTATCAAAATAGAGGGAGATCACTATAGATGCCTGGCTCCAGAAAGTGGTTCAGCAAGGACACTCCCTTTCTGTCCCTCCACTGATTCCCACCCATTACCTAGCAAATATCCTCTGGGACATCTTACCCTGCTGGAGGAGGTTCATGGAGAGACGCAAGCCGCATTGAGGGGATAGTACATGCAATGAACCACAACACTCATGTCATTCTCCACATAGGTACAAATGACCTAGTCAGTAGGTCAGTGAAGGAAACTAAACAAAATACCTTCAGGCTGGGCGACAAACTTTCTTCTCTTTCAACTGGTCTCACCTTCTTAGAGATTCTGCCTATCTGGAATAAGGGAGACAGCAGGTAGAAGATCAGCAAAAAGGGCATCACCGAATTTAACACCTGGCTGAGGAACTGGTGCCAGGAAAAAGGTCACTTGTATATTGGTAATTGGCAGGACTTCTGGGAACGGGAGTTTTTTTCTTAATTTGACGGTCTGCACCTCTCTAAAGAAGGTACATGGGTGCTTGTTCAAAAGGCTGACGTCCATACTGGTCAGTTAAACTAGTGGACGGGGAGTGGCACGGCACCCCTTACACCACAAGGGTTGCTTTGTGCCCTTCCCCCATCACCAACTAGTTCAGCACGCATATACTCCTATCATACATACGCAACAGAGCCAGGGTAAGCCTTCAACTAACCAGAATAAGCAGTGTTGGAAGGCAATGTGCATCAATGATCTTAGCCTGATGAACAAAATTCCCGATATCATGGCCATGATGGCAGAAGCGCGGTTAGACCCAGTCGCCATTACGGAAATGTGATTCACTGGGAACCACACATGGGATGTCACTGTCCCAGGGTAAATGCTATTCTGGAAGGATTGAGAAGGTAAAAAGGGAGGGGGGTAGCATTGTATATAAGAAAGGACATCAATGCAACAGAAATCCAAAGGAGGCAAGGCTGAGGCACTTTGGATTACCTTCAGAGCTGGAGAGAAGGCCCCAGTCCGGATTGGAGTTATCTACAGACCCCCATCCCAGGAAGCTGATACAGATAAAGAGCTCATGGAGACCATTTTGATGATAGCAGACAGGAGAGAGTTACTGCTGGTAGGGGATTTCACTCTGCCAGATGTGGACTGGTCCTCATACACAGCATCATCCGAATGAAGCAAAGATTTCCTGTTTGCACTGCAAGGAGCAGGTTTACAACTACTGGTGAATTACCTCACCAGAGACAAAGCAATACTGGGCTTGGTGTTCACAAACAGCACAAAAGTCTCAGATGTGCAAGTAGGGGTCAATCTGTGGACTGGTGACCACAGGACAATCCAACTAACTGTGAACAAGGTAGAAGATACTAGTCACACTAAAACCAAGGTTCTAGATTTCAGGAGAGCTAACTTTCCTGAAACAAAATGTATAATCACATGCATGCTAGATGGCAGAGACTCAGAAGATGTAGAAGGCTGTTTGGAGGCGTTAAAACCTGCTTTAAATACAGCTACAGCTACATGCACTAGGCAGATCATCAAATCCAAAAGAAAGAAAAATCCACTTTGGTTCACCAGGGAAGTTGCAACCAAAATCAAGGAAAAAAGGAGGGCTTTTGCAAAATATAAACAAACTAAAAGTGAATTAGATAGAGAAGAATACAAAAACAAGCTGAGTAAGGCAGGAAAGGCAGCTAGGAGATCAAAAGCGCAGACGGAGGAGAAAATAGCATGGGTTCAAGAAAGGAGACAAAACTTTCTTCAGATATATATAAGAGAAAAAGAGTAAGGGGGGAATTGTCAGGTCAGCAACAAAGGAAGGCTAGATGACAGAGACAGGCGAAGACAAAGCAGAGTTAATAAATGATTTCTTTTGCTCAGTCTTCTCCATAGAAGACAGCAGGAAGGGTCCTACACTAAGTAGGTCAGTACACAATGCCACAGGAGCAGACACAAGACCCTTCACAAGGGAAAGGGTCCTAAAACAGCTGAATAGGCTCAAGGTAGATAAAGCAATGGGACTAGATGGCATCCACCCTAGGGTACTGAAGGAGCTTCAGGAAGAACTCGCCACACCACTGGTTGAACTTTTCAGCAAGTCACTGGAAAGTGGAATGACACCTCAGGACTGGAAAAAGGTAACAGTAGTACCTTTACACAAGAGTGGAAGCAGGGAAGAGGCAGGAAATTACTGACCGGTCAGTTTGACCTCGGTAGTAGGAAAAATTATGGAGTCGTTGCTAAAGGAGAGGATAGTGAAGTACCTGGAGGATAGCAAAAAGACTGACCCCAGGCAACATGACTTCACAGCAGGACACTCTTGTCAAATCAATATGATTGATTTTTTTGACTGGGTCACCAGAGCAGTCAACCAGGGAGGAGCAGTGGAAATTGTGTACCTGGACTTCAGAAAAGCATTTGACACTGTCCCCCACAGAAGGCTAGCTAACAAATTAAAGCATACAGGAGTTGGTCATAAGATAGTGAACTGGATCACCAACTGACTGCAAGACAGGACGCAGAGTGTGCTTGTCAATGGATCATTATCAAGGGAAGGTAAAGTGACCAGTGGTGTTCCACAGGGGGTCTGTGCTGGGACCTATCCTCTTTAACATATTTATCAGGGATGTTGCAAACGACTTGAAGGGGAAGGTTTGCCTGTTTGCAGATGACACAAAACTCTGCAACAGAGTAGACACGCAGGAGGGAGTGAAAGGTATGGAAGCAGACCTGAAAAAACTCGAAGAATGGTCCAGGAAATGGCAGTTGAAGTTTAATGGCAAGAAATGCAAGGTTATGCAAATAGGAAAAAGATACCCAGGGATACAGTACACACTGGGAGGGCATCAGTTAGAGGAGACAAAGGCAGAAAGAGACCTTGGAGTAGTCATCGCGGATGACTTAAAGGTTGGAAAACTGAAAAGGCAGCATAGAGGACAAGTGGCATCCTTGGATGCATTGGTAGGGGAATTACAAGTAGAAAGAGTGAGATTTTCATTCCTCTCTACAGGTCCTTGGTGAGGCCACATTTAGAGTACTACGGTCAGTTTTGGAGGCCCCACCTCAAAAAAGACATAGACCACCTGGAAACAGTATAGAGAAGGGCTACAAACATGGTGCATGGACTGCATTGTGAGCCATATGAGGCAGGATTCTGGGATCTAAATCTGTACACCCTTGAGTAGAGAAGAAACCATGAAACTTTTAAGTATGTTAAGGGAATCAATACAACACAAGCAGAAAACGTCTTCCAACAAAACAGGGATGCGTGTACAAGGAGTCACAGCTTCCGTCTGGTGGGAGGCAGGTTCAGAAGCAACCTCAGGAAGTACTTATTTACAGAAAGGGTCATAGACCCATGGAACAGCCTACCTCAGGTGGTGGAATCCAAGACAGTACACAATCTGCCTCATCTGCCTACATGATTCCTATGTTCTTCCGCAAAAGGGTTGTAGAACTTGTCCCCATTTCAGAACATAATCTGGGTTTCCTGGTACTTTCTGGTTCCAAAGTGGACTAGGGATCTAAGGCCCATACTAGACCTTCAAGGACTAACTCTGTTCATTGAGTACAAAAAGATCTTCGAGGATATTTCTCATCAGGCCACACCTTTGGTGCTATACCTACATCAGCGCTAGGAGCACACAGAAACTTTTGCAAGCCAGTAGCCCACCATGTCGTCATGTGTCAGCATCTACATAAACATGGGAGGCCCCATCCCTCCTCAGTTCTTTTCCCACCTTCTGTCATACTCATCAGACCTGCACGGAAAACATTGACTGTTAGCCGCAGTAGTTTATTTTTCTTAAATAGTAAAGAATCTTTATTTTAGTGATTTTTGGCTCTCCTGTATGCCACAGAAGGAACCCACCAAATTATTCCGGTATTATGAGTGCAGAGAGAAGATTTACAAGAATGACATGCATGAGGTGTGTGTCTGCTGTTCGGACCTCTCTCACAACATTCAAACATGTGAGATCAGTCGGGGCTTCATCTCCGCTACCAGGTGACACAGAAAAGGGATACTGTAAAAGTTTAATTAAAGAAAACTTCGGCAGCAATGGAAAAACAGATGCAGGAAAAATCTGTGTTGCCTGCCCCATCTACCATATTGTGATCATCAAAATCTAAAGAAAAATCATCATCGAGAAGCCACAAGCATAAACACTGGGATAAGGACAAGGCCTCCCTGACAAGTTCCAAGTTGTTTCTGCAGCCAGCAGGTACCTCTTCAACCTTGTCATCATCCGCTATGGTGGCAGTGTCCACAGTCCCCTCAATCATCGACCAGACACCAAGGCTGGGGCTTGGCTTAGGCACTATGGGGCTTATTATGGACGGCATAATGCCGTTGTCGCTGGGTCTGTATCTGCCGTTGACATTTTCAGTCATGACCCCTAACACAAGCATCATCGATGAGCAAACAGTCCTGGTATCATAGAAACATAGATATTGTTGGCAGATAAGGACCGTTAGGCACATCCAGTCTGCCCGTAAGTCCTACCCTTGTTTGCGGCCTCTTACCCTACTTGATGAACAGTTTTCTCCTCTCCTTCCCACTTCTAGGGTTCCCTTATGCCTGTCCCATGCATGTTTAAATATCTTCACTGTGCTCGCTCCTACCATCTCCTGTGGCAGACTGTTCCATGCGTCCATCACCCTTTCCATGAAGAAAAAGGTCCTTACATTTCCCCTTATCCTGCCACCTTTCAATGTCATATCATGCTCTCCTCGTTCTTGTACTCCTCCTATGTTGGAAAATGTCACCCCCCTACACCTTGTTTATGCCTTTAAGGTACTTAAAGATTTCTATCATGTCTTTTCTGCTCCCTCCTCTCCTCCAGTGAGTACATATTGAGGTCCTTTAATCTCTCCTCATACGTTTTCTGGTGCAAGCCCTGTACCATCTTTGTCACCCTTCTCTGGATCGTCTCCACCCTGTCAATGTCCTTATGAAGAAGTGGCCTCCAGAATTTTACACAGTGCTCTAGGTTGGGCCTTGCTAGTGTTTTATACAATGGAATCACCACCTCTGTCCTTTTGCTAGTGATACCTCTGCCTATGCACCCCAGCATGCCACTGGCCCTCCCTGCAGCCTCTGTACTCTGCTTAGACAACTTTAGGTTGTTTGAAATGATAACCCCCAGATCTCTTTCTTCCTTGGTGACTGTCAGCAACTCCCCCCCATCCAGTAGCTGTCTCCAGGGTTCCCTCACCCCAGGTGAATTATTTTGCACTTCTTTGAATTGAACCTCAGCTGCCACACCTCTTCCACTCTTCAAGCTTCCCCAGGTCCCTCCTCATTTTCTCCACCCCATCTGGAGTATCAGCCCTGTTGTAAATCTTGGTGTCATCTGCAAACAGGCAGACCTTTCCCTCCAGCCCTTCTGCTGTGTCACTGATGAAGACATTAAACAGGATTGGCCCAATGACTGATCCCTGAGGCAGCCCACTGGTCACCCCCTCTCCCTGGGCTGGATCCCATTTACCACCACCCACTGCCTCCTGTCCATTAACCAGTTTCTAACCCAGTTTACTACTTTGTGGCCCATGCCCAGACTACCCATCTTGCTAACCAGCCTTTTCTGTGGGACAGTGTCGAAGGCCTTGCTGAAATCGATGTAGATGACATCCACTGCTCCCCCCTGATTTATCTCATAGATTCTATCAGCAGATAAGGACCACCAGGCCCATCCAGTCTGCCCATTTACACTAACTCACAAAGCGACCAGTGACCCTTATTGGTCACTGGTTTACAGGCACCCCAGCTGCACCCGGAGCTGGAGTATCAACCTTATTGTAGATCATGGTGTCATCTGCAAACAGCAGATAGCTCCTTCGTAACCCAGTCAAAAAAACAACAGATTCATTTGACATGACCTTCCTGATGTGAATCCATGTTGCCTTGGGTCATTCTCTGAAATGATATGCTGACTACTACCAGGCTTGTCTGACCAGCCTGTGTTAACGTCAACAGAACTTCCTTCCCCAGAACCCATCAAAACAGTCACCCAGTACTATACAGAAGGGGCCTCTTCAGCTGTCACCAATGTCACCAGCGCTGTCTTCTGTCTCTGTAGTCGAGGGGGACAATGACAAGGTGGAATATGACTCAGTCCTCATAATGGAAGAAGATTATGAGGAAGAGAAGGGTTATGTTGAGGACCACTTTGTACCTGGTACTTGCTCTACTTTACCCTCATGCAGTAAGGACTCTGTGGTGAATACTCCAAGATCAGCACCAGAGGACCCCTCTTTTCAAGCCATGCTGCAGATAATCCAGGCTACCATGGGCTTCACCTTGGAAGAGGAAGACCCATAAAGAAAAATTTGTTGGTGTTTTTAAAGGTGCCAGAATCACCATCTATAGTCATTCCTCCATTATATCCAGCTCTGGAGGATGCCACTTATGCTGCTTGGTATAATACCAGAATGCCCTCTGGAGAAGTACCAAGTCTGCAGCACAGGCCTTACCTGAAGGTAATGCCAAAACTGAGCTAATGAAAACTCTTAACTGCAGGTGCTGAGGTGTTTAAACATCTAATTTACTCAGCTATTGATGTGTCTGATGCCTATGTCAGCGCAGCTACCTCAGGCTTTTGCATGAGGTGATACTCCTGGCTTAGAGTAGCTGGGTTTGCCAGTGATGTTCGACAAGCAGTTTTGGATACCCCTTTTTAGAGGCAATAAACTGTTTGGGTACGATACTAAAGAGGCATCATCGATGCACAAACAGTCCTGATATCATAGAAACATAGATATTGTTGGCAGATAAGGACCTTTAGGCCCATCCACTCTCCCCGTAAGTCCTACCCTTGTTTGCGACCTCTGACCCTACTTGATGAACAGCTTTCTCCTCTCCTTCCCTTCAGGCCTTCAGTTATCTCAGATGACATTAATGTCAATGAAATCCCTATATCCCAGACCAGGCAGGGGTAAAGGTAGGGGCCAGTTTCGTCCACCACCTGCCAGAGGGGGGGAGAGAGACCTATAGGCAACAAGGCAGTGGTGAGGGAGCAAGAGGCTTACCAGCCCCTCTGCCTGCCGGTGGCATTGCCCCCACCAGTTTAGCATGACTTGCAGCCATACACCCCCCCAACCACTGTTGCCCCCAGGGGTAGTTATAGGGGGTCATCTCTCCCTCCATTTGAACTGGACAAATGGGTGCTGGACATCATTGGGAAAGGCCATGCTCTGGAGCTTCTGGACACCCCTCCAGATAATCCACCACAGGTCTCAGCCTATCCTGAAGACACATGTCCCTGTCGAGAGAGAGGAGGTTCAGTCCTTACTCCAAAAACGTGCCATAGAACCGGTTCCTGTCAAGCAGAGGAACCGAGGCTTCTGTTCCAGATGCTTTCTAGTCCCCAAGTGGACAGGAGATCTGAGGACTGTTATAGACTTGAGAGACCTCAGCTTCTACATAGAGTACCAGATGATGATCTTTGGGGATATCTCTTTCATTAAGCCACCCCTTTGGAACTTTTAGCCACCAGTCACTAGGACCACATGGAAACTTTTGAAAGCAGTCAGCCAGGGGCCGCCCAAGACAATATCAGCATATACATAAACATGGGTGGCCCCTCCTCGAATTTCTTTTCCCACTGCCGATCAGATTTGGACCTGCGGAAACATTGCTGCTCATAGCTGCCATTTTATTTTTTTATGTATCTAAGTAATCAGTTATATAGTGATTTTTGGTGACCTGTGTGTCATCAATAGAACCATCTAAACTCTTCCAGTACTGTGAGTGCGGAGAGAAAATCTACAGAGGAGACTCCTGCAATGCCTGTGGTTGCTGCTTAGGCCTCAATCACAACATTAGGGATTGCGAGATCTGCCGGGGCTCAGTTCTGCAACCAGGCAACATAGGAAGAGGGCTTTGGAGAAATTCCTAGTCCAAAAGACCGTAGCAAGACAGGAGAAGCAGCTCCAAGAAAATTCTGTGTCGCTGGCCCTGTCGACAGAATCATGATCATCAAAGTCCAAGGAAACTTCTTCAGGGAGTCGCAAACATAAGCACTGGGACAATGCCTTCCTGGCCAAATCCAGGTCACCCCTGTGGACTACAGGTATGACCTCTGCTTCGACGTCATCTGTTCCAGTGATGATGCTGCCCCCCGACCATCAACCAGACACCAAGGTTAGGGCTTGGCATAGACACTATTGGGCCTGTTACAGCCGGTATGTCACCATCATCAATGGGGACCCAACCTCCACCACCGACCACTCCAGTCACGCCTGCTAACCAAAGTGGCACTGATGCTCAGTCAAGCCTTATCACCTTTTCAGATATGATAAGGGGTCTACTGCCTGGCCTCCCTGTTCCAGGGGGACCGTTGATGGGAACTTCTATAAATACCCCATTGACACTGCAAGGTGCTCCCCTATGGCGTTGACCTCCTCAGACGCCGACATTGTCAGTGCAGTCTTTACCTCCCCTCAGTGTTACAGTCGATGACAAGTATGAATACAATTCTGATCTTATGATGCAGGAGGAGGAGGAGGAGGAAGACTATGCTGACAGCCACTGTGAATATAGTACCAGCTCCACAGTATCTTCCTGTAGTGAGGACTCTGTAGTGAACACTCCTAGATCACCTCCAAACGATCCCTCATTCTTCACCATGATGTAGCAAGTGCAAACTGCCACATGATTCACTATAGAGGAACAGGATTCTACTAAAAAGAACCTGCAGGAGTGTTTGGAAATGCCAGAAACTCCCTCTATGGTGGTTCATCCTGTTTCCAGCCTTGGAAGATGTCACTTATGCAGCCTGGTGTAGGCCAAACAATATACCAGCTGTGCCCACAAAGACACACAAAATGTATTTGCCTCCGGGAAGCCTTTATATGCCAACAAGCCTGAGACTGACTCAGTGGTTAACACAGCTGCCCATGACAGATCTAGGGTACCTGAGCTCCCTCCCTCCTGATAATCCAGGAGGTTAGATGTTTTAAAGCAGTAGCCCAATGAACTGAACTTAAAAATAACGATACTGAGTTTACTTTCTGTGTTAATATAATGAATGCTCTGGTGCTCACTTTTAATAACTTTTTTGCATGAATTAAGGTCCGCCATGTTTTTTTTCCCGTACTCAGTATCTCATAATTCAGTTGTCACGCTATGCAGTAGCCAGACATGCTCATCCCTGTGCTGTAGGCATGAAGTTAGTTTCAGTTTGATTGTCAAAGCTTGCCACAGTCTACTGTATGTTAAATACTTTATTTGGGAACAGTAACATTTGTTTTACTACATTGTTCTGTGCTATTGTAAAAAATCTATTGTCTTTGACTTTTAGGCAATAATTCGGTGAGCTTATTGAAGGACCCTAACAGTGTGGAATACTGCATCCTTCAGTTCATATTTATCTATTTCCCAATTATTTTTCTTTTTTTAGCCATTTCTGCTCCCTCACCTTGCCTATCATATTCATTGTATAATCTGTGTCCGACAACATACATCCGTGGACCACAAATGGACCGCAATGAGTCTGTCATTGTCCCCTGAAGACTTATACAAGCTGACAGTCTTAATCTCGATTTCTGCTGGTAAATAAATTTGTACCTGCAGTGATATAATATTTATTCTGATCAGCTGTACTTATTCTATACTGCCGTTGGATGAATCAGGAGGACAACTTTGCAGAAGGTAAGGAATCTGGGTTGTTTTTCTGTTGGGATCAGTAGGGGATCAGTGTCTGCTAAGCATCAATCAGATGTTGAGGAATCATGGGTCAATAGTGTTGGCACCAATGCATCTGTACCTGTAGTTGATGGGCATTTAGGACAGTGGCATGATAGGTCTGTGAGTAAGCTAGCTTCTGTGTAATTTACATCAGTATTTTGCCTATTCATTTGTAATGTTGCTTATTCTGTTCTGTGGGTAGATGAATTGGGTGTCAGCATCGCTGTATGGCAAGAAACCTACTACATAATCAGAAATGTACATGAGAGAGTGAGTTTCAGCATACTGAAAAGTTGCTTGTATGTGTGCTGTCAGCTTCACAAAACAAGCAAAACCTGCAATGTTAAATGTCTATGCAGTGACCTTTCGGTCCAGGGTATCCCACATTAATGATTTCCATTCCAGGACAATGAAATAAATTCTCATTCTCTAAACCTCACACCTATAACATGAAATTTCTGTCATAAATGATGTGTAAAGGCTGGAAGAGATTATTACTGAATACCCTTCTAGTGTGTCTGATTTACAAGCGATCACTATTAATGCCAACAATCTGAAACCATAAACACACAAAGAAAAAAGCACACATTGTGATGACAACTGTTAATGTACTGTTAATAGTTGTTAGCATTTTGATTTCTTGGTTGATGACTTGCTTTTTACATTCTTTGATTCATAAATTTCTTTACAAATGTGCATTATGCTTCTTACATTATTTATCACTGTAAAAACAAAACTGATTTTTAATTTGAAAACTCCATGAGGTTTCAGCCAGTTTGTATGGTGAGAATGCACAATCTGCAAAATCGCCAACAGGGAACAGACTTTCTGCGAAGTACCTCTTTGGGATGCCTATGTAACTACCGCAACTTAAATCAGTGCCACATTCAAATGTTACTTTTGCTTTATTTTTTACAGATATTCAGTGGAGCCATACTTTAATGCCGTACATAGGTTCCAGATACAGAATAGCTGTTTAGAAAGGATGACTGAGTATTACTGCAGACTGTGGCATTACAGGACGAGTATAAAAGAAAAAATAATACTGAAAAAAAAAAAACAAGAATGTACAGAACTGCAGATGACTGCAGCTTTTGACATTCGGAGTAAGTCTGTTGTGCAGTAAATGGTTCCGCGTGGACAACAGCAGACGGCAACAACACAGAAAAGCACCTCAGTCACAAAAAAATTGCGCACACTACCCTGACAAGAAAGTTCCACACACCGATAACTTGCTGAACAATTACATGCTATTAGTTACACTTAACACTAACACCATCCCCACCCCAAAAAAGGGAGATATTTAGTATTACTATTCAATTTAACATCAAATCACGGTATATGAAACTGCTCACAATCGACCTAAGTAAGCAGGCAGCAGTAACTCAATTTATGTTCAGAAAGTAAGCTGCTACCTCTGCACTGCATCAAACCAATAATAATTAAATTGATAAAATAAGAAGGGACGAATAACATGATTCCTCATTGTTTCTTTTTTCCACCTCCACTACAGTCTTGGAACATGCGGGAGAAGGGAGATAGAGAAAAAATGATAGTACCACAGAATGAATTGCTATAATATTTTCTTTTAATTAAAATCAGATGTTATCTAACAAACACTTAACTATGAATATCAACTAAACTCGTAACACATTAGCCTGATCTGACATTTTCTGTCAATAATTGACAAACAATGCTGTGAACACGCACGGCACAGCAAATAAACACCGCACTGCATTATGGGTTAACAGAAATGCCTTATGGAACACGCGCTGCTTCCTACAATACCCACACTGCACTGTGATTAAACATGGCGCTCCTGGCAAGGGTCCGTGTAGGACAAGAGGCAAATAAACCACATTAACGATTAAAAACAGTGGTCGGGACAATAAATAATTTTTTTTAAACCATTTAGACTGCCCAACACTTGCTGCCTCCGAGGTAAATGTTTGTAAAACTGTTCATTGCACTGCTGCTTTAAGTAAGCATACATATGTCTCTGCCTCATTAGGCCGGCATATTACTAATTATCAGAAAGGCCCCTTGTTTTCTGCAGTTCTGCTGCTGCAGAGATTTCCTCAGAATTTAATGTAAACTGCAGAATATCATTCTGCTGTTTACATAATTGCAGAATATTATTCCACAATTTACATAAAATGTGGAATACTTTTCCGTAGTTTACATAAACTGCAGAATTGTTTTCCTCAGTTTAAATAAACTGAGGAATATTGTTCCACAGTTAACATACACTAAGGAATATTGTTCTGCAGTTTACATAGACTGAAGAATATTGTTCCGCAGCTTCCATAAACTCAGGAATATTGTTCCGTAGTTTACATAAACTGAGGAATATTGTTCTGCAGTTCACATAAACTGAGGAATATTATCCCACAGTTTACATTCACTCTTCAGTGCAAGTTGAAGAAAAGTATTCTGCAGTTCATGTAACATTCTGCAGAGTGCTTGTTGGAATTCTGTGAAATTTTATAAAAGTTCTGAAAAATATTTTTGAACAGCTCTTCGCCATTAGTTTGCCTGCTAGTGCTTTACTTTAAAATCCTAAATAAGCTGGCCCAGTGGCATGGTGGGCTGAGACACTGGTTGCTACACCGGCAACCCGTGTTTAGGAATGGTTCAGGGTCACTTGTGGGGACAGCTGAGGGAAGGAGGATTGAGCGCCCAGAGATATAATGGACAGTCTCCTCCTTCATGGAGGGGGGATGGTGCATGTCACTGCTTGACTGCCACCTAATGGAAGCTAGATGCTATAGCAGCGGCCACCTCATAGACATCCAGGTGCAGATTCTGTGTGGATGCGGCATCTTTACGTCACACATCTACACCATGGCATGCATTCTGACCTCAGGATTGCAACAAAAACGAGATGAAAAAACCACCAGCCTGGATGTTGCTCGCCAGCCCACCGCAGGCTCCACACCACCTACCATGTACTGGCTTGAACCAGATAAGTCTCATAAATGATAGGCAATGGGTCTGGATTGGCTGGTGGCTGAAGGAGGCTGGTGGCAACAAAGGATGGAACAAAATACAGGTACCCCCCCCCCACAACCAGCTCAGTTCCACCATCCTCTCTACTCCACCCTGGGAGCCTCTCAGAGTCACCTTATTTAAAGTAGTATATTTTTATTGTATATTTTAGCAAAATATTATTTATTCAAAATGTGAAAAGTAAATTAAAAAAGAGTGTAACAGAAAAAAAGAGAAATACTGTAATTAGACTTACACTGCAGATGTTTAATGTTTTGTATTTTTAATGTGACAGTTTTCAGGGTGGCAGTAGGGGGAGCCTCTGTGTGCCCCCAAAATCCCACAATACCCAACTGTAGCTGCGTATGGGGCCCCTGACAGGTGTTCACAGAGATGGGGAATCTTGAGTGCTCCATGGCTAGGCAACTTCAGGCTACACCTTGGTGAAAAACCATTTAGAAGTTTCCTTTGCTTCCAGCAAGTTGGGGCTCCTGTCAGTAGCTGTTGATATTGCATGATATAAAACTAAGCCCTAAATAGATTTAGATAAATATGGAGAGTCAGAAGAACTGCTGAAAAGCATAAAACTGGAGGTTTAAAGAAAATTACGTAACTTACAATCTTCATCGGGGTTATCTCAGTCATCAGGTTACACCGTAGGAACCTTCGCCATCGGTGAAGGGGAATCCACATAGAAAATTGTTAGCAGTACAACTGGGGCTGCCCACGCCATCAACATCACCAACCCTATAAAGACGTAAGCGAACCCACTCCTTCCTCAGTTCTTTCACGCTGTTGACTCACTTGCATGTGTCTCCGTGGAAGCTCCAACACAGTATTTGTGCAATTTTTTTCTTATAAGGCTTTTTCTTCAGTATATTATTGAATCTCTTTTATCAAAGAGATTCCTCTAATTTGTTTTTGTCGAGAGTTAATCCTTTGACTTTTCTCTTTCATCGCTGCTGCTGCAAAAATAAGATTACCACCACAGACGAACATTCTCTCTCTGCGTCTGCTGTCTTGGGCCTGAACACGAAGTTTCTGACTGTGAGCTCTGCCAGAAATGTAACCAGTCAACCCTCAGGTGATGCAGAAAGGCTCTTAAAAATTTCTTCATGGATCAACAGGTAACCAGTTCTGGGCAGGGGTCCTCTGGTGTCCCAGCCTCTCAGTCACCGACCGGATCGTCGAGCTCACAGGTGACCGAGATCGTGATTGCTCTCCCTGGTATCTATCTCATTCCCCCTATGGCCTCTTATCCTTTTTCTGGGGGATCTTCATTGGCTGCGGCTGCTCCAACAAGGAAGACTGCTGTCCAGCTCTCTGTGCCCACCAGACCCATACCGACAGCACCTGCGCCCGATTCTCAGGGCAGCCAGCTGTCGACCTCTGGGTCATTGACAGCTCTTCCATCGAGGCCTACCCTTCTCCCACCTGGGCTACAGGCTCTTTGGGTTCTCAGGACCCAACAGGTGGGTCATTGACACCTCTGCAGTTGAACCTCCCCCCCTCTGTCAATGAACACTGTCGACTTGAACAAAATCTCGCTTAAATTCACTAACATGCTTGTACAGCAGCTGGGCACCTTTAGGCCCCTCTCGCCGATGCTGTTGACGGTAGCTTCATTGTTGACACCTACTCATCAGCCATAGGAAGCTCCCTATGGGCTGTCGGCAGCGCATGCAACGCCAGACCCAGATTTTGAAGAGGTTGACATTGAGGAGTACCACCCAGACCTCATTCTTCCTGATGTTGAGGAGGAAGAGATCCTGCTGTCTGACAGATCTGCCATCTCTTCTGTCAGTAAGGACTTAGTGAAGCATACTTACATGTCTCCACCTAAGGACCCCACATTTTTCAATGTGATGAAGCAGCTGTCCTCAACCATGGGCTTCCACACTGAGGAAGAGGATGTCACCAGAAAGGAGCTGGTGGACTTCTTGGAGATCCTGGAATCTCCCCCAAAAATCATTCCTCCAATCCATCCTGCTCTGAAGAATGCAGCCACAGCAGCCTGGCACAGACATGGTGCCAGCTATGCCTCGTAGGGCAGATAAACTGTTATACCCCCCAAGAGCTCCCGTGCTATGCTGCCCAGTCTGAGACAGACTCAGTGGTCATTAAGACAGCTCATGACAGGTCTAAGGTGCCTAAGCACCTTAGTTCCCTTCCTCCAGATAAAGTGTCTCGCAGAATCATCCTCTGGGGCAAGAGTGTGTATGCCTCCTCCATCCTTGGTTTGAGGATTGCAAATTACCTGTCTCACATGGTAAAATACCAACTGGGCAAAAAGCAAGGCAGCGGCACAAACCCTTCCAGAATGCACACAGAAGCAGGAGCTGCTCCAGTGCCTCCAAGCAGTTGAGGATGTTAGCAAGCACCTCCTCAGTGCCCTTTATGATAGGGCTGACACTGTTGCCAGGGCAGCTGCCATGAGCATATGCCTACGTAGGCACTTCTGGCTCAGAGTATAAGGGTTCCCTGCTGATGTACAGCAAAAAGTGCTTAATGCGCCCTTTAATGGCACTAAGCTGTTTGGCCCTGATGTCCAGGATATTATTAATGATCTGAAAGCCTCGGGTAGGGCACTTAAGTCTGTTCACTACCTCTACCATACCCAATCAAGAGGTAGAGGGCACCCTCCCTTTTGTAAAGCACCCAATAGGCCCAGTGTGCCCTCCTGGCCCCAAGGGAATCACAGAGCCCTGGCTGCCGTGCTCACCACCTCTAGTGCTAGAGCTGCGGCCATGTGGCCCAGAAATGAGGGACCAGCCCAAGCGGTTGGCTCCACCTACCCTTGACTCCTTGCTGGAGCCCCCCTTCTGTCCCTGACCCAGGAGGTGGTGGTCAGTGGTCAGTTCTGTCTCCATCTGAATCAGTGGAGAACCACAACTCAGATGCATTGATTCTGCAGATCATAGAGAAGGGGCATACCCTGGAGCTCATCAAGCAACCTCCAGAAAGCCCTCCTCCACCCTCCAGTTACCCCCTGGGTCACCTGACTATTCTACGGGAGGAGGTGCAGTCCCTTCTATACAAGCAGGCCATAAAGTCAGTTCCCAGGCACCAGAGAAGCAAGAGGTTCTATTCCAGGTTTTTCCTGGTACCCAAAAAGACTGACGATCTGAGGCCCATTCTAGACCTAAAGAACCTCAATCTGTATGTCCAGTACAAAAGTTTCAGATGGTAACCTTACCGACCTAATGCCCCTTCTCATAATAGGGAACTGGCTGTGTTCACTGGACATGCAGGACTCTTACCTGCACATTTCAGTCTTTTCTCCCCATAGGAAGTTTCTCCACTTTGCATTTCAGGACGAGCATTATCAGTTCAAAGTGCTGCCCTTTGGCTTGTCCTCTGCACTGCAACGCTATACCAAATGCTTAGTAGCAGTAGCAGTAGCTTCAGAAGGGAGGGACTGTATGTTTTCCCTTATCTGGACAATTGGCTCCTGAAGGCCTCATCCAGGGAACAGCTTTTGGTAACTCTGGAGTGAACTCTCCAGTTTTTCCACTTCCTGGACATCACCGTCAGTTTGCCCAAATTGGTTCTGGTACTGGCCCACAGGCTACTGTAAATAAAGGTGGTTCTGGACTCAGCCCAAGGTAAGGACTTCCTGCCCCAAAGCAGGGCAGAGTGCCTTATCATCCTAGCTCAGGAAGCCACTCAGAGATGCCATGTTCCTGCCAGACTGTACCTGAGACAGTTGAGCCTGATGGTAGCTGCCATACCTACTATTCCACTGGCAAGGCTTCATATGCATGTCTTCCAGTGGACCCTCTGGGAGCAGTGGGACCAGCACATGGACAAGTCAGACCATCCACTTCTGGTCTCTTCCCCAGTCTGCAAGGTACTACAGTGGTAGATGGACCCCTCACAAATCTGCTTCATGGCATTCCATTCCAGGTCTCCTCCTCCCCCCCACAGTAGCTCCTCACCATGGATGCCTCAGGTCTGGGCTGGGGAGCACACCTGTGTCCCTTTCAGACTTAGGGCCCTTGGTCCCAGCTGGAAACCTCCCTGCATATCAATGTCCTGGAGGTGAGAGCAGTGCTCTACGCCATGCAGGCTTTTCAGGAACACCTCGCTCCGGGTCAGCTGTTGGTGCAGTCAGACAATTTGAGCATAGTATAATACACCAACAGAGAGAGAGACTCATTTGTAACCCCTATGCAGGGAGGCCATGAGAGTGTGGTACTGGGCACTGGATCATGGTCTAGAACTCTCAGTGGTCACATGCCAGGAGTGTTAAACACTCTAGTTCTTGCGATGCCGGTGACCCAGGTTCAGGAACAGACCCGGGGTGCCAGGGGGAAAGAAGGCTCGAGTGTGGGAGACTGCTCGCCTTCTCCCGGGGAGAGTGTGGGGATGCAGCCCGGTGCCTGCTGACTCCTGGTGGAGCCTGGGAGCACAGCAGCACACTGGGCTTCGTTGACTGGGGGGCATGATGGATGTCGGCATGTGCTTAGACATCTATGGCACGCCACACCCCTGGGGAAAAAACAAGAAGGAAAAGCAGCTCCTGGGCTGACCGGAGGATGGCTACTGGCCCCCGCTGACACAGAAGCCCCGTAGCCAACCATACCCACCTCAGCAGCAGCAGCTCCCAAGGCCAGTTGAAGAGTGTGCTGGCCACCCCACTGGTGCCTTCCCCCTCCGATGAGAGGGACCCATCCAGCGAAGGGTTACGCCTGGTTACCTTGGGGTGTTGGCTGCGATGTGAGGTGGGGGCTGGGGGGTAGGGCATCAGGTGGAGGGCTTAGGATGCCCAAAGGAGTGGCCGGCCTGGGGGCAGGGAGAGCAAAAAAACAAAACAAAAATACTCTAGCTGACAGCCTCAGCCGGACTCAGTCCTGTATGCACGACTGGGAGCTCTATCTGTCACAGAAGACTTGCTCGACAGATGGGGGTGCCCAGAGTTGGACCTTTTTGTGTCCCCACTCAACGCAAAACTGCCCAATTTCTACTCGCTAGATTCAGGACCTGGAGTTTTCTAGTGAGATGCGTTGTCCCTCTCCTGGAGCAGTAGATTAATTTACGCCTTCCCTCCATTTCCTCTAATTCAGAGGGTGCTCATCAAACTGCAGATGGAGGGGGTCAGCATGATTCTGGTAGCTCCATTCTGGCCTCAGCAGATATGATTCCCCCTGCTTCAGCAACTGGCGAAGGAGCCTCCAGTCCGTCTCCCCCTCTGCAAGAATCTATTGACACAGGCTCAGTGGACCATGGTTTATATCAACCTTAGATCCCTACATCTCCATGCTTGAATCCTGAGGACCTAGCCATTGCACGTTCTTGTGGCTGCTCGGAAGCCTTCCACTCAAGCCACAAATGCCATGAAGTGGAAGTGGTCTGCCATCTGGGCTGTCAGATATAGTCTGGACCCTTTCACCTGCCCATTGAACCACATCCTGGACTACCTAAACTCTTTGCCTGACTCAGGTCTCCAGTACTCCTCCCTCAAGGTGCACCTTTCTGCTTTCTATGAGCCCATGGGTGACTGCACGATTGCTCAGCTGGATGTCTCCTGTACTTTTCTCAGGGGCATCCTGCATCTGAAAACCCCCCATCCTCTCTCCTGTCCTGGCCTGGGATGTGAATTTTATTTTGTAGAAGTTGACTCTGTCTCCTTTTGAGCATATTGCAACTTGCACTCTGTGGTTTCTCTCTTGGAAAGTGTTATTTTGCCATTACTTCTGCTTGAAGAATTTCAGAGCTTCAGGCCCTCTGGTGCAAGGAGCCTTACTGATTTTTCCCAAATACAGGGTGTCTTTGCGCATAAATCCTAATTTCCTCCCTAAGGTGGTCTCAGAGTTTACACTCAACCAGTCTATCCACCTTCCTAAGCGTGCCAATCCAGGAGAAGCACTGCTCCATACATTAGACGTGAACAGAGTCTTGAAGTACTACATGCTTCAGACCAAGAAGAGTTGAAAGTTGAAGCAGTTGTTTGCTTCTTTCACCTTGGGTAGAGAGGGTTCTGCAGTTTCTAAGCAATGTTCATACAAATAGTTGGCAAATTGCACTGTTTTTTGCTACAAGTACAGTAAAGAATTGTCTGGTGCTGTCAAAGCTCATTCCACCAAAGGCATGGCTATCTCTGTGGCTTGTTTCCGAGGTGTTTCAGCTGCTGACATCTGTCCAACTGCCACTTGGAGTACCGTCCACACTTTCACCAAGCACTATAGTCTGAACATTGCTTCAAGAGCCCGTGCAGTTTTTGGCAGGGCTCTGTTACAGGACCTTCTGTCTTAAGTTTATGGAGAGCCCTCCTCCCAGACTGTCTCTTTGTACCTGTAACTGCTTGAGAATCGTTTCTACGGTGTGATCTGATGACTGAGATAACCCAGATGAAGACAGAAAAGTTACATAAGAACTTACCGTAACAGTAGATCTTCGAGGGGATCTCAGTCATCAGGTCTGCTTTCCCTCTCACCATCCCCGTTTTTAGGGCTTCTGTCTAGGAACTGACTGTCTGGTGTATCCAGCCTTTCACATGATCTGGGCAACTTTCTCTTTCTCTTTCCTCAGTCCCCCATGGCTAGGGCTATGCTCCCTTTGTCTCTAGGGGGAAAGAACTGAGGAGGGATCAGGACCACTCACATCTTTATTGGGTTGGTGATGTTGACGGCATTGGTGGCCCCAGTTACGCTGCTGAAAATCTTCTGTGTGGATTCCCTTTCAGTGACAGCAAAGGTTCCTATGGTGTGACCTGTTGACTGAGAGCCCCTTGAAGATCTACTGTTATGGTAAGTTCTTATGTAACTGTTCTTTTATGTGGTGGGATTTAGGAGTCCTCCTCATAGGTCATCCTTGCTGGGTCCCCCAAAACTGTAATACTGGCTCTGTATTATTTATATATAAAAGTGCCACAGAACATGACCTAACAGTGCTGTAGAAGTTCAGAGTCCCTGATGCAGAAGTTATGTTTGCAGCATCAGGCCCATATGATGACGTATCAGAACACCCTCTGGAGGAAGGCTAAGGTTGCTGCACAGGCCTTGCCTGAGGGGTCCCTCAAGCAGTACTTAATAAAAACTCTTACTCCTGGTGGTGGTGTGGGAAAGCATTTGCTCCTTGTGACAGGACTGAGTACGGTCTTGTACAAGTTGTTATGGAGAAAGAATTTAAATCAAAGATCTGTTCTATTCTCTCCTTTTCTGTCTCTTCTCTGTCTGGTTGTGCAACCACATTTTCTCATGAGACCTAGGATTTGATCACCCCGATGGTCTTGCAATTCTCTGCCTTTCACTCTCTCTCTACCCTCACTTGCTGTTTCTCTCTTTTCTTTCCTCTTGCATATCTGCAGGTATAAAAATATATGTGAATCTTTTTGTGGAAATGTAATTGATACTGGGATGCCTTTGTTTAAAACTGTATATAGTTATACTGTTGAAATGATGGCATAGCTAAAACTGTATATAGTAATAATTTTGAAATGATTGAAAGGCTATTTAGAACTCAAGGGGTTAACCTGAAATGCAGTTTTTAAGCCTTTTGCAGAAGATGTAAACAAGAGGTTAGTCCTGGGTTACAATGTTCTTTTTGCTGCACCAGCTGAAACTGAAAGAACATTGGAAACGTACTAGAACACTGTGTGAGAAGCATGCTATTTTCTTAACGAGCTCCTGCACAGACTTATAAAAAGGAACTGCAATGTTTTGCAAAAGAGAGAGACAGAGACAGACTGAGATTTGAAAGTGAGAAGAAAAAGGACTCTGCTTTCTATGTTTCTACTGCCATTGTAAATAGTTATTCTGAACAATTACATTTTTTTTCATTTTGCTGTTAATAATAAAACATTACTTGTGGATTTTGAAACTGCTCCTGGTTTTCCTATGCTTCCTGACCTGTGCCTTTACAACAGATGGTGTCAGCCTAAGTATGATTTACTCCATGCATACTCTAAGCCAGGAGTTTTGTGCATTGGTACTAGACCTGGTACCAGGGAAGCATAGAAGAAAGGTATGGATTCTGCAGCAACAAGCCCAAAAGTGGTTACCAGGAGAATGGCAGCCAACCTAGCTGAGACAGATGTCCAAGCTGAGACTGTACAGCTAGCACCAGTTACAGAAAAAGAACAGGCAATGACAGAACCTGAAAGCCTGACTGCCTTTTTCAAATGGTGGGCTATACAACAAAAAGATATGGAGAAACAGAGAAAAGAAGAAATGCAACAACTCCAGCAGCAGAGGAGAGAAGAGATGCAGCAGCAGGAGCAGCGGTGGCTGGATGCCTTGTAGGCTATCAAAGGCAGTGGATCAGGCAGAGATCCAGATGAGCAACAGGACACAGGCAACTTGAAATACATTAAACTTACAAAGTTGTCTCTCTCGGATGATATCGAAGCATACCTGACAACTTTTGAAAGGGTTGCCGCAGCCTGCCAGTGGCCAAATCAGCAATGGGCAGTCAGACTGGTACCTTACCTGACAGGGAAAGTCCAACTTACTTACAGCAATATGGACACTGCACAGTCAGAAAACTATGACCTGGTGAAAACAGAAATCCTGTAAAGGTATGACATCTCAGGAGAGACCTACAGGCAGAGATTTCAGTCTCTGAAGTATAACTCAGTCGACAATCCTTGAGAAGCCTTCACCCGACTCAGAGAACTCCTGATAAAATGGCTCCAACCAGAGGGTAAAACAGTCCCACAGATTGACACATTTGCAATGGAGCAATTCATCAACATTCTGCCTACATATGTGCAGCTTTGGATAAAAGAACACCAAACAGAAAGTGGAGAAAAGGCTGTTTCTTTGGCTGAAGACTACCAAATGGCCAGACAGACGCTACAGCAGCAAGGTAACAGCCAAGCACCGGTTAGACATTTTTTTCCCATTTGAACTCAAAGTCTGGTAAGAACTCTGGTGGGGGTAACAAATCTGCACCCAAAGACTTTATTTGCTATGACTGTAATAAACCAGGTCATATTGCAAGAAATTGCCATAAGAAGAGTGACACTGGAGCAGATTTGTCCTTAGCAAATTGGGGCAAGTACTTAACAGATGTGAAGGTGGAAGATAAGACTGTGAAGGGACTTATAGATTCAGGAAGCAGACAGACCCTAGTACATATTGAAGTGCTAGGAAAACAATGTCCAAAAGCACCAGGTACTGGTGTCATCTGCATCCATGGGGACACTCAATACTATCCCACCAGCCAAGTGACTCTTGACTATTAATGGAGTGTCACACCAAATGAAAGTGGGGGTAGTACCCAAGTTACCTATACCTGTGATTATTGAAAATGACTTTCCAGGATTTACCAAGTTAATCAAAGAGGGAGTAAATCCTGATGTTTCAGCAGCTGTGGTGACAAGAGTTCAGGCAAAGAAAATCTCAGATGGTGGGGACTCTTTTCCTTTAGCTGATTTTGATTCGGACTTGTTTGAGCACAGCTCCAAGATCTGAAAGTCCAGGAAACAAAGACGACGTCTGAAGAAACAGTGGCAACAAAATACTAATGGACATAAGGGGTTAACATATGAAAATGCTGAAAATAAACTGATCACTGATTGTGATTTTCTTTCAGGACAAGCAAATGATGTTTCTCACCAGGGTTATTTTAAGCAGCTGGGGTTAAAACCAAAACAGGGTGAACCTATGTTTGAAAAATGTAATGTGCTACTGTACAGAGTTTGGGTTAAACCTCAGACACAGGACCAGATAGAACAATTGGTCATACCACAAAAGTATAGATCTGAGTTGTTACATATAGCACATGATAGTCCTATGGCTGGTCATTCAGGAAAGGATTGCACCCTTGCCATATTACTGTGAAGATTTTACTGGCCTGGAATTCATGAAGATGTTGCTATCTGTTGCAGTTCTTGTGCTGAGTGTCAGAAAGTAGCCCCAGTGACTAAAAAAAAAGGTGCCCCTTTTGCCTCTACCCTTGATAGATGTGCCTTTTGAGAGAATTGCAATGGATGTAGCTGGCCCCTTAGACAAAAGTAAAAAGGGAAATCGATTCATTTTGGTAGTATGTGACTATGCTACTCGATACCCAGAGGCAGTTCCAATGCATACTGTCATAGCCCCAAAAGTGGCAGCAGAGCTTGCCAAAATACCAAAGAGATTATTACTGATCAGGGTAGTAATTTTGGTGCTGCATTACTGAAGGAGCTGTACCGGCTACTAGGTATCACTGCCATAAGAACCTCCCCTTATCACCCTCAGACAGACGGTCTTGTTGAGCATTTTAATCAAACACTAAAAAGCATGTTAAAAAGATTTTTAAGAAAGGAAAGACTGGGACCAATACTTGCCTTACCTGCTTTTTGCTTACAGAAAAGTGCCACAGGCATCTACAGGGTTTTCACCATTTGAAATGCTGTATGATAGACAACCTAGAGGGCCACTAGATGTAATAAAAGAAACATGGGATGATAACCCCCATCAGAAACAAACTATTATATCTGTGCCCGGAGAAAGAAGCTGGCAAAATATGTTGAAATCGCCCATAATAATCAGGAAGAGGCCCAAAACCAGCAGAAGGTGTATTATGACCATGGGGTAAATGAAAAAGTTTTCGAGTCAGGTGAAAAGGTCTTACTACTATTGCCCACTACAGAAAATAAATTGTTGATGAAGTGACAAGGGCCTTATAAGGTGCTTAGATGTACTGGCACAGTTAGCTATGAGATTGAAACCCCTGATAGGAAAAATTCGACTAAGATATACCATGCTAACCTCCTCAAGAAATGGGTTGAAAAAACACCAAAAGCTGTTTTGCCAGAAACTGATAAAGAAGACATTGATGTAGCTTATGACAGACTGGAACAAACTGTTACTGCTGATGCTGTAAAGGTGAATGTTTTCTTAACCTCTGAACAAACTGCAGAAATGTGTAACTTGCTAAAGACATTTAACAGTACTTTTACCATAGTACAAGGCCGAGCAAAAAGGGTCAAGCACATAATAGTGACAAGGAATTCTCAATCTATTAGACAAAAGACATACAGATTACCAGAGTAGTTAAGAGCAGATGTGGTTAAGGAAATACATATAATTATAGAACTGAGTATCATAGAAGAGTCAAGAAGTGCTTGGTCGTGACCAATGGTGATTGTAAACAAAAAAGAAGGGGGTGTGAGAACCTGCCTTGATTTTAAGAAACTTAATCAAGTGACAGAATTTGACAGTTATCCAATGCCCAGAACAGATGATTTAGTGGACAGACTGGGGAGTGCCAAGTATATCAGTACCCTCGATCTCACTAAGGGTTACTGGCAAATCCCCCTAGCTCAAGAACCCAGAGACAAAACTACATTTGCCACTCCAATAGGATTCTATCAGTTCACCACCATGCTGATTGGCTTACAGGGTGCACCGCTACATTCCAGTGGTACATGGATGTAATTTTTTGCCCTCACACTGGTTATTGTGCTGAATGATGTCGTAGTGTACAGTACAGACTGGAAAAGCCACCTGGAACACCTACAAGCAGTTATCTAATTGATCAAAAAGGCAGGTCTGACAATTAATCCTACCAAGTGTGCTTTGGGCATGCAGGAAACCAGATATTTGGGCTATGTTTTGGGAAACAAACAAGTCAAGCCAGAGGTTTCTAAGATAGAAGCTGTAGCTAACAGCCCTGTCCCTAAAACAAAGAAGCATGTTAGGTCATTTTTAGGGCTGGTTGGTTATTATCGGAGATTTGTTCCCAGCTTTGCTGAGTTAGCTACTCCCCTTACTGAACTCAACAAGAAAAACTTCCCAAATAATGTGAAATGGTACCCAGAGTGTGATGAACCTTTTCAGGCCATTAAGGCTGCATTATGTTCAGCCCCCTGTTTTATTTTTTCCATATATAGTCTTGTATATTTTTAGTTTTTCTCCCCCCCCCGAGGACACGGCGTATACCTACGCCAGGATCTGGTGGCCCCTTCAGCCCCTCCCCTGACTTTTTGTTGCTGCACTGTGCCACCTATGCACCCACCAGACCTCCATCAGGTGGGAGCAGGACTACAGACAGGCAGACATCCATTCTTGGAGGGGAGAGCCACGACTCAATCCCGCTCCAACCCTCCCCCCTGAGTTGGCACCCCGGCGACGTTCCTGAACCCGGGTTGCCAGCGTAGTGCGAGGTAAGGTGCCAGCACCTCAGCCCTCTGCGCTACCGGGCCAGCACAGCCCTGTTTTAAGAAGTCCAGACTTCAAGAAACAGTTTTTGTTACAGACAGATGCATCAGAGGTAGGCCTAGGTACAGTGTTGAGTCAGCATATAGATTGGAAAGACCATCCTATTCTGTACATAAGTAGGAAGTTGCATGACAGAGAGAAAAGGTACTCCACTATTGAAAAGGAATGCCTTGCAGCAAAGTAGGCCATGGAGTACCTTAAGTTTTACTTACTAGGAGCTGACTTTGTACTTGTAACATATCACAATCCTCTCTGTTAGCTTAACCAAATGAAGGATAAAAATTCTAAAATCACATGGTGGTACCTGGCACTACAGCCATTTAAATTTAAAGTTTTGCACAAATCTGGGTAAAAGAATGTCAATGCTGATTTTCTGTCAAGATATGGATCAGAAATTGAGAATTCCAAAGACTGAAAAAAATGTGAGTTTAAACTTCTCTGTTTGCTATGCTGCATATGCACAGAACTGTAAAGGTTATATGCTTATGTTAGATGAGAATTGCTAGAAAGTTTTGGAAACCTGCTTTTGTTAAACAGGTTCCCTCTTAAGGAGGGGGGTATGTGACAGGAATGAATACGGCCCTGTCCCAATTGTTATGGAAAAAGTTTAAATGAAAGGATCTGTTCTATTCTCTCCTTTTCTGTCTCTTCTCTATGTGGCTGCGCAACCACATTTTCTTGTGAGACCTAGGACTTGATCACCCCGATGGTCTTATAGTTAGTTCTCTGCCTCTTGCCATCTCTTTGCCTCTTGCTATCTCTCTACCCTCACTTGCTGTTTCTGTCTTTTCTTCTCCCTTGCATATCTGCAGGTTTAAAAATATATGTGAATCTTTTGTGGAAATGTAATTGATACTGGGATCCCTTTGTTTAAAACTAATTATAGTTATACTGTTGAAATGATTGCAAAGCTAAAACTGTATATAGTTATAATGTTGAAATGATTGAAAGCTATGTGGAACTCAAGGGGTTAACTCAAAATGCAGTTTTTAAGCTTTTTGCAGAAGATGTAAACAAGAGGTCAGTTCTGGGTCACAATGTTCTTTTTGCTGCGGAAACTGACAAGAACATTTGAAGCTTACAAGAACGCTGTGTGAGAAGCATGATGTTTTCTTAATGAGCTCCTGTGCAGACTTATAAAAAGGTTACCCTTACGGGTTCCCTTGGCTCAGTATCCTGACATGCACTTGCCCTGGCACTGTTGCCTGACAGGTGCAGTGTTCCAATAGAAATGATCCTGACGGATACATGCCCGACGGTGTTACAGGAAGGGGTAAGGTAGTGGATGCGACGGCTTGCTACCTTACCCCTGAAAACACAGTCAGATCTGGAAGCTGGCTGAGCTGCCCCTGTGGTGTGGCGGGCTAAAGCACAGGCAGCTCAGCCAGCGTGTGACGTTGGACCCGGGTTCTGATCTGGCTACATCCTTTTGCCTGCCGTAACTGTTAGTATTTTACTCCAGGGTCCGCTCCCCCTCAGAGTTAGTTATTTTAGTTCCAGGGTGTGTGTGTGGGGGGCGAAGCCCCTTGCATTGTAAGAAAAGGCATATGTTGATGTGTTGCCCGACATTGCATTGGGCAAGTGGTGCCATCGGGTCTGTGGATTTTGGTTATCTGGACTCTGTATCCTGAGTGTCGGGATACTGAGTTTCTAGATAACATAGTACATCCTAAAAAGGAGCTGCAATGTTTTGCAAATGAGAAAGACAGAGACAGACTGAGATTTGAAATTAAGAAGAAAAAGAACTCTGCTTTCTATGTTTATACTGCCATTGTAAATAGTTATTCTGAACAATTGTATTCTTTTTATTTTGCTGTTATTAATAATAAAATGCTGCTTGTGAATTTTGAAACTGCTCCTGGTTTTCCTATGCTTCCTGACCTGTGCCTTGACGATACTCCACACAGTGTATCACATTTCTGATGCTTCTGCCAGGGCTGCGACTTCTGGCATTTGTCTCAGATTCTACTCCTGGCTTAGAGTAGCAGGTTTTCCCACTGATGTGCAGAAAAATATTCTCAGTACCCCATTCATAGGGCAGACATTGTTTGGCAGTGAGGTAGAAAAGGTTTTAAAAGATCTTCATTCCTCTGGCAAGGCCCTAAAATCAGTAAACTCCCTGTACCATACCCAACACAGTGGTAGGAGCAGGGGTACTTTTTGTCCAGCTGATGTCCTGGGGCAGCATGCTGCCTTCAGACAGCCAGGAAGGGGAAAAGGTGCAGGGGCCTTGCCAGTCCCCAGCACAACCCCAGGTGCTCCACCCCTACTGCCTCAAACTGACTCCTTATACATCCCCCCAACCACCTTCACCTCTAGGGGTGGTTGTAGGGGGTCACCTATCCCCCCACTTGGACTGGGGGAGAGAGATGACTGCAGATGCATGGGTTCTGGAGATCATCAGAAAAGGTCATGCTGTTAAGCTTCTGGACACCCCTCCAGATCATTCAGTTGTGGTGATAACATACCCACCAGGGCAAATTTCCCTGTTGCTAGAGGAAGTACAGACTCTACTTCAAAAGCAGGCCTTAGAACCTGTACCTCTAGAACAGAGGAATACAGATTTTTACTCAAGCTATTTCCTTGTCCCAAAGTGGACAGGGGATCTGCGTCCTATTCTGGATCTAAGAGATCTGAACTTCTTCATAGATACAAGAGGTTCTGGATGGTCATTCTGCAGGGTCTCCTTCCTCTATTGCAAACAGGAGACTGGATATGCTCCCTAGATATGAAGGATGCGTACCTCCATATCAAGATCCAGCAACCTCACAGAAAATACCTGAGGTTCCTGTTTTAAGGGGAATATTACCAATTCAGAGTGCTGCCCTTTGGCTTGTCTTCTGCACCACAAATCTTTAGTAAATGCTTAGCAGTGGTGGCAGCAGGCTTTCGCAAAGAAAGCCTCTATGTTTTCTCCTACCTAGACAACTGGCTGTTAGAAGCCCCCTCCGGGGAACAGCTGCTGTGGTTCCTTGTAAAAATTGTGACTTAAAAATCACAATTAGCAATATAGTGCCTGAATAATAGCGAGCGCCAGTAGCACAACCAAACATTTTAACACTGCACAAGTTAGCCGCCACATAAATATAGCGATCGGCAGCTAACAGATTTCAACCCCTCCACTACATCAAACTTCCCCGAATCAGACTCGCACCAGTCTCACTCCAGTCCGTATCATTCCAGATACTTCCTTGTTCCCACAATGCAGCATTACATGGCCAGAACATGTGTAAATGAATGGGACATTACTCCGTCCTGTGCCCTGTGTAACTGTAATGCTGCAGCATGTAAACTGTAATGCTGCAGCATGTTGTTCAACACACCTGTTTCAAACAAAACCGTTAGTGGTATTTAAAATCATGAATGATCCAACCAGTTTTGTTTAAAAAAAAAAAAAAGTTTAAATTGACCAACTGTTGGTATTTTCTCCCACTTGCCTTACTCTGAACTCACTATGCCAGTATAGAGGTTGAACTTATCACAAGCCAAAAAGGTAGGCCACTTGCTGTATTTGCTGTGTATATTTGCAGAAAAGATAAAGAAAAAGGTGACAAGGCCTACTGGAGATGTGCTGATGCCCATAAATTCAGTTGCCTTGCTAGACTGCATACTATCGGCAAGAAAGTGTTAGCACAGGGTGGCATTGTGGCTTCAACAGTCACCTTGGAGCCTGTCGCCCCAGCATATGGAAACTAATACAGAGCTGAAAGTAGAACAGATGGTGTCTGGGGCAGGTGGCAGTGGTCAGAAAAGGAAATATAAATATATGAATGAGTGGATCATCTCCATTGGGGGTGAATATTCTGAGGAGCAGATATGATTATCTAAGATGACTTACCTACAATTTTCAGTTTCAGGTCTGAGAATGATGTACTGTCGACCCTATTTGGCATCCCCATGACATTTTTTTTTTTACTTGTTTTGAGTTTTCACTTATGGAAGTTCAAGTAAAGAAGTACAGAATTAATTTTATGTGCAGAAGCACACGAAAGCCTACAGTATGTGGAAATCAGTGTACAAGTGGTGGACTCAATCATTACATGTGATTGTTTTTTTAGTAGCAAAGTCACTATTTTGACATAGAAGCAGTTAGAAAATCTGTGAAGATAGAATCCAGCAAAGGTTCATGTTATAGAATGTCTGGGGGACATTGACATGGGGGATCAAGCACTTAGCGGCGCTTTCATCCAAGTCATCAAGGAGGTGCGAGCATCCAGTGAGAGCAAGGTGGCTACAAGATGGTCAAGCAAGGTGAGGAGAAGCTTGCAGGCGTGATTGTAGGAGATCGTTCAAGGCTGGTAGGCGCTCTTTTATACCGTTCACTATTTCGGGCATATGATGGCAAGTTAGGGCGCTATTTTAGATACAGCGCAATTCTCATGCAGTCGCTGATAAAATGATTGCTATTACTGCATAGTGATTTTGCAGTCACTAAAATGCAGTCACAATTTTCATGGGTTACCACTGCTGCAGACCTTACCTTAAACCAAATAGATGTTCAGTGCTCTGTGGGTGAAAGTCAGCATGCCAAAGTCTGTACTGACACTGCCAATGACTACAGTACATCGGTGCAGTTCTAGATATGGCCAGGGCTCAGCTTTCTTGCCGCTGTACAGGGACGACTGCCTGATTGCCCAAGCATAACTGGTACACGACAGCCATTATGTTTCAGCAAGGATGTTTCCATGCCTTCTATGACTCATGGCTGCAGCCATTGTTACAGTGCCACTGGTCAGACTGCACATGTGGATTTCCCAGTGTACCCTGAGAATTCAGTGGTATCAGCTGACTGACAATCTAGAACAGATGGTTCTAGTCATGTCCCCCTTGCTCAAGTGGTGGATGGAACACAACAACCTGCTCAGAGGAGTTCTGTTCTTGATTCCATCCCCACTTCACAGCCTCACCACGGATGCTTTGGGATCCAGATGGGGAGCTCACCTGGGCCCTCTGTAGACACAAGGTACGTGGAGCCAGATGGAGCACACTTTGCACATCAGTTTTCTGGAAATAAGAACAGTCCTACATGGACTTCTGGCCTTCCAGAACCACCTGTCCCCAGGTCATCTGTTAATACAGAAGGATAATGTCAGTGTGATGCATTACATCAACAAACAGTGGGGGACTCATCCCTACCCACAGTGCAGGGAAGCAGTGAGAGTTCGGTCTTGTACTCTGCAATGCAGCCTAGAACTATCAGCAGTACATGTTCCAAGCGTTCAAAACATCTTGGCAGACAAGCTAAGCAGGTCATAGTCCAGGACGCATGATTGAGAACTGTTGACCTCGGTGGTAGACAGCCTCTTCGAAAGATGGGGTCATCTGGAGTTGGACCTTTGTGTGGCCCCAAACGACACAAAACTGCCACATTTCTGCTTGCTCGTTCCAGGGCGTGGAGTTCTCTGGCAAGCTGCAGGTTTCTGTATGCCTTCCCTCCTTTCCCACTACTTCAGAGTACTAGTCAAGTTGAAAATGGATGGGGAACTCTAATACTCATTGCTTCCCTGTGACCTCAGTAAATCTGGTTCCAAATGCTGCAATGGCTGGCAGTGGAACCCTGCATACTTCTGCCTCTAAGCAAGGGTCTGCTGTCACAGGAAAAGGGAATCCTGGTCCATCCAGGCCTGAAGTCTACATCTGCATGCATGGCTCCTGAAAACATAGCCATAGTTCATTTAGGGGCGTCACAGAAAGTGGTGGATGTTCTGGTGGCTGCTAGAAAACCATTCACCAGACATACTTACTCCATGAAGTGGAAGCGGTTTGCTTTATGGGCCGCTTCTCACCAACTGGATTCATTCAACTGTCCAGTTGTGCAGGTTTTAGAGTACCTGCTTCAGGCCTGCCATATTCATCAATCAAAGTGCACCTGGCTGCCCTATCAGCTTTCCATGTGCCTGAAGAGAGCCATACAGTTGCTCAGCTGGAGGTAGCCTGTACGTTCTTGAGAGGCATTTTACATATAAAGCCTCCTATTTTAAATCCAGTCTCAGCTCAGGATCTGAATTTTATTTTTGAAAAGCTGACTTTGGCTCCTTTTGAGCCAACTGTGACTGGTGGCTTACACTTTCTCTCAGAAAGTGTTATTTTTAGTTGCAGTAATTTCTGCTCGAAGGATTTCTGAGCCGAAGGCTCCAATGTGTTGATCCTAACTTTCTACCAGAGATGGTGTTTGAGTTTAAATAAAACCATCCCCTACCAGTGTATTATCCAGAACATGCCAATCAAGGGGGAGCACTGCTGCATATCTTAGATGGACAATAGAATACTGGTACAATACACACCACACTAAGGACTGCAGAAAGTCCTTGGAGCTTTTTTTGTGGGGGGGTTGCTCAGGAAGGGGTGCCCCAGTTTCTAAACAGTGCTTGTCCAAATAGCTAGTACACTGTATTATGTTCTGTTACAAGAAGTACAGTAAGGAACTTCATGGTGTGGTTCATGGTCATCCCACCAGAGGCATCGCCACTTCTGTTGCTTGTTTTAGGAATGTCTCCGCTGCAGAGATTTGTGCAGCTGCCACATGGAGTACTGTCCACACCTTCACTAAGCACTACAATCTGGACACTGTCTCTCGTGAATGAGGTGGTTTTGGCCTAGCTGTGCTACAATGCCTACTGTCATAAGCCTATAGACTCAAGCTGCCCAGACTGTTCGCTTTTAGTACAGTTTTGGACTTGTTCCAAAGGTGTGGCCTGATGAAAGGAGATATCCTCGAAGAAGAGGGAACAGTTACGTATTTACCAAACAGTAGATCTTCAAGAGAATCTGTTTCATCAGGCCATGCCATCCCACCCTCTTTCCCCCTTTTTTGGGGGTTGTGACAAAGGTTTTGTGTACTGCTGTCTCAATTGTTACAGTCCAGCCCTCTGTCTCACCTGGTATGTGGAGTGCTGGGGTCTCTCCAGGTTCCCTACAGGGAGGTCCTCCAAGAATGCTCTCTGGCAGGGAACTGAGGAGAGGAGGGGCTGCCCACATTTATGTATACACTGACATCTGATGTTGTGGTGGGTGGCCCCTGGCTGAAAGCTTGCAAAAGTTTCTATGTGGTCCTAGTGCCTGGTGGCTATAAGTTCCAAAGGTGTGGCCTGATGGAAAAAGATTCTCTCAAAGATCTACTGCTATGATAAGTACGTAACTGTTCTTTCCATATGGTCTCTCTACAGACTCAGATTTCTCTGTTACAAAAACTGGATTGGATTTGTTCCCTAGATATGAAAGATGCTTACCTTTATATCAAAATCAGGAAGAATCACAGAAAATACATGAGATTCGTGGTTGAAGGGGATCTTTACCAGTTCAGAGTCTTGCCATTTGGCTTGTCTTCTGTGCTATGGGTCTTTACTAAATGCTTGGCAGTAGTAGCAGCAGCCCTCCGGAGGGAAGGCCTTCATGTATTTCCTTATCGGGATGATTGGCTATTAAAGGCCCACTCCAGGGAACAACTGCTTCACTCCCTAGCTTGTACTGCGAAGCTGTTCAATGACCTGGGGGTGGCAGTCAGTATGCCAAGGTCAGTACTGACCCACTGCCAAAGGCTGCAGTACATAGGGGCAGTACTGGACACAGTTTGGAGCTGCGCATTACTGCCTCTGGACTGGACAGAACACCTTATAGCTCAGGCACAAATGCTGTATCACAGTTAATCTCTTCCAGCCTGCACCCAGCTATGCCTGCTAAGCCTTATGGTAGCAGCTATTGTAACAGTACCACTGGCCTGACTGCAGATCCCACAGTGGTTCAGAGTCCAGTGGGACCCAGCGACAGATGAGCTAGACAAACAAGTTCCAGTCACATCTCCTTTGAGGAAAGCACTGATGTGGTGGATGGATTGCTTCAACCTGCTCAAGGGAGTTCTGTTTTTGATTTCAACTCATTTTACAGGGAAGCTGATGCTGGAAACCTTGCAACTGCTAGGCATTCAGCAGCACTTCCACTTTTCCTACCATCCTCAATCATCAGGGTAGGTAGAGAGGACAAACATTAAAAACATGCTGAGAAAGTTTGTATCACTGAATGGCAAGGACTGTGACAAACTTCTTCCTCTCGTGCTAATGGCAGTCAGAGCCACCCCTTCCAGTTCAGCCAGATTCACTCCTTTCAAGGTAATGACAGGTTGACAAATGAGACTACCTGAACACTTGTGGTATGATATAGGAACACCACTACAGAACAAGGAATGTTATGTAGAAGAACTACGTGACAATCTTGAACAGCTGTATAAACAGGTAGCTTATAGTCTAGGTGCATCCCAAGAGAAAATGCAGAAACATTTTGACAAAGCAGTAAATCCTGTAGAATGGAACATTGGAGACAGGGTAATGGATTTAGTGTTTGGAAAGCATGAACATGCTATGTGCGACAAATGGGAAGGACCTTATTTTACTGTGGACAAATATAGCCCCTCAGTGTACAAGATTCGGATGACAGGTGTAAAGAAAACTACTGACTACTTTCCCATCATTGCCTTTTTGTTTCACAGATTCTCTCTTAATCTTGCCATTTATCACTTCTTCTCCCTGAGCCTCTTCTTTTTTCTTTCCCCACACATACACACACACATATATATATATATGGAGGCAGTATAGTGCAGTGGTTTAAGGCTCTGAGCTGCAAATCTGGAGACCCGGGCTGAATCCCACAGCCCCCACTTGCATACTGTGTGACCCTGAGCAAGTCACTTAACTTCCCTGTGCTCCCAGGTTGCACCTGTAAACAAGCTTTCAGCTTAGTGTGTCTCACCTGGTTAAACAATTGGGGAAAAAAAATATACAGTATATATATCCCTCATTTTACCTCCCCTCTACACTAACTTTATTTTTTTCTCTTTTAGATATTTCCTGAAGAAGACCTAAGGTCGAAATGTAGATGTTTAATTCTATTTTCAGCATGCATTTAATATAACCATTTTGTTTTGCTTTTAGACCACATGCTGACGCAGCACCTTGTTTTTGTTTTTTTACTGACAAGTGGTTTCATGCAAATCAGCTAAAACCGTTTAAGGGTCAACACTAACCTCAATGAGGCAGGGTGCTGAAGCTCTTGTCTTTGTTCTTTTTTGTCTTTCAGAAATCAGCTACTATGTTCCTGATTCTGATAACCCTGAGTACTGTGTGGCCTGCAGCCACTGAACTTCAGCTGCCAATGCACAGACAAGTGGTGATGGCATATGAAGGAGTCTTAGCTTTACTACCTGTCACTTTCAGTACAGCCATAATTTCATATTTGATTTGGTGGCAGAAAATGCCTGGCAAAGATAAAGTAGCAATGTTTTATACAGAATGCCTCACTGGAATTCATGAGGAAAGTCTCCCCTCCGGAGAGAGACAGTCATGGATGGCAAGTTAATACCTCTTCGATAGGACCTCAATATGAAGACCACATACACCTCTACATGAACAATTCATCTTTGCTGATTAATCCAGTACAACACTCTAATGCAGGCATTTGTCAATTGACTATTAAGGAGCTGGGTCCACCCCAAAAGAGCCCAGAAGTAGGGGAGTACCGTATATACCAGCGTATAAGTCAACTCATGTATAAGCCAACCTCCCCAAAGTGCCAGTAGCCAGTTAAGAAAACTGCATTGACTCGTGTATAAGCCAAGTTACATTTATTAGCAATCACCATCACCTTCACACAAATAGATCACCACCAAAAAAATAAACATAAGTGTTTGCTGTTAATGTTCTGGGCACCACATTACAGTTACCGGCATCTGACATCCATCTCGAGAGACCTAGGGGAAAAGGAAATCTTGCTGTAATGCCGTAATAATTTGAACTAGCCAAAGTAAAGCACATCAGGGAAGTACCATAACTCACTCCAAGTCTTCATTGCCTTTGTTGGCTTCAGAGAAACAGAGCTGCTGTTCATTTTCTGCTAAAAATTAGTCCATGAAGATGTCGGCATAGTGGTTGTCATCAGCTTCTACCTCTTGCTTATGCTCAGATTCTTCATAGAGTGCTTCGTCTTGTGTGCCATCCATGTTATTGCTGATGCCACATTTTAGAAATAATGTTACCACCATGTCCCCAGGAATACTATCCCATGCCTGAACGACCCATTCACGAACGAGCTCAGTATCTGGTCATTTCAGGTTGGCACCTTTTGTTAGTGTGCCTGTGCTGGAGTACATCCACTCTGCCCATAGTTTGTGCACCCTGTCTTTAAAGGACTTGTTTAGGCACATGTCGAGGGGTTGGAGCATGGATGTCAGCCCACCTGGGACAACGTACAGGTCTGTGCAGATTTTTTTGACTGCCTTTTTAACATCATCAGTAAGGTGGTCTTGAAACATATCCCACACCAGCATTGATCATTTGTGCCTAAGCGCACCAGGACATGTATCCCATGCTTTCTGTAGCCAAACACTGACAAGTTCCTCATCCATCCATCCATCTCTTTGGGTGAGGAAAGACAAGCACACCAGGTGGGAAAGTCACTTTTTTGGGCAGAGTTTTACGCTTAAAGATGATCATGGGCTTTAGTTTCGATCCATCAGCCAGACAAGACAGTGTCGTTGAGGCACAGGTCAGGAAGCATAGGAAAACCAGGAGCAGCTGTAGAATTCACCAAAAATATTTATTTACACTAGCAGTAACATAAAAAAATGAAACTTGTTCAGCACAACTATTTACAAAGGCCAAAAAAAATCTGAAAAAGTCCATCTGAGTTTTTCTTCAATCTCTGTGTCCATTCTTCTCTTGCAAGCAGTTGCAGCTCAGCTCTCTTATAAGTCCTTCCAATCCAAAAGCATCCTGTTCTTGTATGTTTAAGGCAGGTGCAAGGCAGGAACACAGTGTGTCTGAGCTGAGGCCCCCTTTCCACAGTGTTTCTGCAAAAGGCTTAAAAATTTACACTCAGGTAACCTCTTGAGTTCCCAATAGCTTTTTGCAATCATCTCAGAATATAATTATATACATTTCAACAGTAACACTATATTTTCTAAACAAACGAATCCCAATATTAGTTACATTTACTCATAATGCTCTGCATATATTTTTATATCAGCAGATATGCAAGGGAGGAAAAGACAGGCAGCAAGGGAAAACTGAGAGACAGTCAGAGGCAAAGAATTGTGAGACTGCCGGGGGTGATCAAATCCTAGGTCTCACAGGAAAATATTGGTTGTGCAACCAGACAGACAAATAGACAGGAAAGGCCAGATCCTTGCATTTAAACACTTTCTATAACAACTGGGACAGAGTCCTATTCCACCCTGTCACAGATAGCACAACAATAGAATGCATTTATTCATGACCTGTTGTCTTTATAAGAACTGTCTTGAATGAACTGGATTTACAGTACGATTAGTCAGGAGGTCAAAAGTCATTGGTGTTTCATCCATATTCCCTATTTGTGCAAGCTCGTAGTTGTGCTGCTGAAAGCTGTCCACTTTGGCTTCCAGATTGGGGGGGGGGGCTTCTGCAAGATTTCCATTCTCTGCCACAATGTTAATTTGTGCAGCTCCATGAATCTGGAGCAGCAGTCCACAGAAACCATAAATTTATCAGCACCTGCTGTGCTCCCGGGCAAACCTGTCATCTTTTGCCAACTTCAGTGTCTGCATGCATATTGATATACGCATCACAATGTAGCCATTCTGTCTACAGTGCAGAACCCTGTTAAGTTCTGTTTCCAAAACATGAAAGGCTTCTGCTTTCTCCACTCCCAGACCTGTTTTTCATTAACACAGAAATGACAAGCAGCAGCACAGTTATTTGTTGCTTCTGCATGCTCAATCACCTGCAGATTGAAAGCTGCATTGTCCGAGCTGCGTTTTCTCTTGAGGCTCATTTTCAGCAGTGGTGCAACAGACTGGTACTGGACCCAATTTCTGTGTGTGCATGGGTCAGTTAGCAGCCATATGTGTGAACTGGGGATAATTGAAAAATTGAGTGACCCGTGTATAAGCCAAGGTAGCATATTACAAGCTGAAAAACAAGGAACAAAAACTCAGCTTATACACAAGTATATATGGTATATCTTGCTGAGGGTCCATAGATCAGCATCACAGACTTCAAATGTTCTGCCATCACCTGCATCAGAGACTGTTACAAAAACTGAACAGTGCCCTATGATGGAACTGGGACCACCCAGTGGACTTACTGCTGCTTCTATCCCAGGGACAACATTGAATAATGCACAGTTTATGCACATGCCTGTTGTGTTTAACCTTTCACATTGGGACATGATAAAATAAGGGCCTTGTGTGGGAGCAATAGTATCACTATTTTATGCTTTCATGTTTTTAAATACAATTTCCTCTCACTAGGCAAAAGCCGAAGATCCAATAGTGGGCCAAGAAACTGCCCCATAGGACAAAACCTTCCATTCCAGATGGCCACAGAGCCTGGATTGGATGGTGGGGGCTGTCTCTGGGTTATTTGGATCTGGCATGTCAGTCCAGAATACAGCAGACCTGGAAAACATCAACAGACATGTCAGTTATTTTGAACACTGCATTACAGAGTATTGAGGACTTGGCTATGGAAGAAAGGTATAATGTGTACAATATACATGGCATGGCTACTGAAACACAGGTGAAGCTAAACAAGTTGATTGTGGGAAATAATAAAGAGGCGCAACAGAAATATATGGGAAAAGAAATAATATGCACAGCCTGTGCCAGTTATGTTCTCACAGGGATCACGAATTTGCTCAGAGATGTGGAAGCAGCGCATTTCCCTGACTTCATTTCAGATACTTGCATGATCAGATGGTGTTTCCCAGCATGTGTCACCCAAACACAGACAACCATACAGGATGGGTTATGTCTTGTCAAAAGTTTTCATTTGTGACAGCTAGAAACTTGGGGTATGTTACGTCACATCCTAACCAGGGCCAGTGTTAACACCAGTGGGTCATGTTCATTTCAGGATACCTTGTACACATCATTTAGTGTTTTCCTACCAGTGTTTGACCCAGCTGAAGCAGTTTTTGACATATTGGCCACAGTTCATTCAGTGGCATACTTGGTGATATTTATAAGGAGGGGTGGACACATCTTCCCTAGTAGTATACAACCCCACTATGTCAGTATGGCAGGTACCACACACAGCATGTTGTTCAGTGAAGGGATACAGGTATGTATGTTGGTGTGATATTTTCGATGTGATTGTCATGAACCCACTCCTGGGGGCCAGGTCCACTGAGCTCACAGCCCCCACCCCTAAGTGCTATCCATGATGGTGGAACAGGAATACCCTCCTCGTGTCCTCACTGAGTTCACAACTGAACACTCGCTATGAGGTCCCAGGGCTTCCTCTCTGCTCTGGGTAAGGGTAAAATACAGTTTCAAGTCTGTAGCCAAGCAAGAACCCTCCTCAGTTGCCATACTTGGGGGGAAGACTCAGGGATTATGAGCTATTCGGGGTTTGCCCTCGTAACCCTGATTATGTCTTCTTCCACAGGTGGTGCAGTGACCCAGTTCCCCCTTACAGACCCCTAGTGAGACCTGTGTATTTCCCTTACTTTAGGCACCCAGATTCCCTTTCCAGGATCCTAGTCTTCGGTAGTGATGGTGGTACCTTGCATTAAACCAGGCTGGTCTCAGATTTGAAATAAACCTTCCCACAATACACACACACAATAAAATCTCTTCCAGGCAGTGTTTTAAAAGAAATGCATTTATTAATTACTAAATAATTATCATACAATACTTACAAACAAAAGAGTCAGAAATCTGGTCACAGAATAACAAAACAAAGTTGGAAAAAAATATATAAATACAAAACGCACTGTGAAATTTAACTGTCTAGTTTCTACCTTGACTGTGATGAATCAAAAAGTTCAGAACATAAAGGAAATCTGCAAAGTTTCTTTCTTCTTGTGGATGCCTGGCAGTTTGGCATTGTGTATCAGACAGGTTTGTTCCCTTTGTGTCTCTCAGGAAAGAGTGTCCAATGTAATGCCCTGAACTCCTGTTTTGAACTACCTTATATACCCTGGGTCTGGGTGAGCTAGTGGCCTTATCTTTTAGGCCAGTAGGGGGGTCTCTCTTGCTCTTCCCAAATTTTAAGTGAACCACAAAAAAAAACACAGTTTTCCTTCTGCCACTTTTAGGTGGAGATGAATATGACACTTGAAGTGAATTCACAATAGACTTCCAGACCTTTGATATCCCTGTCCTTCCTGCCACCTAATAAAATGGAAAAAGGTGACCCAGTGGCACTGAGAGTTGAGGTGCTGGATGACACACCTCATGCCATGCCAGTGACCCAAGTTTAGAAATGGACTCGGGTTACTCGGGGGTCGGCGGGGCAAGGAAGGATTGCAAGTCTGTAGAAAGCTCTCCTTCCACAGGGGAGGGGGGAATCACACTGCGTGTTGTAGAGTGACACCCAGCAGTGGCTGGCTGTCAGCACATGTGTGCTACCAAGAATGGGGAAAGCCCACATCCAGGGCATTAGGTTGCCTCCGCGGAGGTGGAGCCAGCCACTCAGCCCATTGCATGATTGTGGGCCTGGGGGATAAAACATCAAAACTGGGAGCCAACAGGGTCCATGATGACCCGACTATTGGGTCTGAGGATGAGTCCCTCCAAGGGAAGGACCAGAGCTCCCTGTTGGCACCCCACAAAGAGAAAAAAAAATATACCATGACAGTTCCTGGAACTTAAAGTATTTTTCTCTTAATTTTAAAGGTTTATGACAGGGGAATAGTTTCTCCCATATCCTTGACAGTTTATGACCCTTGTTTCACTTTGATTAGTTTACCAGGAAATCCCAAGCTTCTTTGAAATGTAACTTTATGTTTCCTGTCAAGTAAGCCTTTCCCAGATTGTGGAATACACATCCTCCTACTGTCATCTGTTTAAAAGAAACACTTGGGCATCTTCCTGTCAAACCTTATCCTGGCCTGTCTGGGAATTTATTTATAAACAAAATCACAGAAAAATATAACAAAAATATGTCTGCAGTATTACTGAAGTGGCCAACTCACCACAGTGGTGACACCTGTTTGTGGCCTACATGGAGGTATAAAACAAAACAGAGTGTCATTGCTATTCAAAACAGTATTTGTCTGGTATGGCACACAAAGTGACTCCTCCCTATGGTAAAAGTTACCTACAACATGGATGGTCAGTACTGCATAGTCACGAACCATGATTCGTTCACTTATGGGAACTTGATATGTCCAGTAACTGCTCCATACATCTGCTTCACATCCACTGCTCACATTCTCATTGGTTAATCAGTTACATTACCAGTACCACTTCATGATGAACAGTATGTTCTCAGTGAACCTGGTCATCAAAATGATGTCATAAAATACATCCCAACCTTCAATGTGCATATTGCTCTACTCTCCGTAGACTTACAGATTTTGCTGGCTCATAAAGATGAACATCTGATAAGAATCAGTAATAGTACGGCACATGCTCAACAGTCTTTAACTGCTCTATTATATGATAGTGATTTTGATCTCTTGATTTCAAACACATGGATAGAAATCAGTTTCAAACTATTAACCACGCTACAAGTTATTGTAGTTCTTATTGCATTTACATTGCCATGCTGCCTTAGATGTCTTTCAAGATGACACTGTACTGAACTGAGAATGTTAAAATATGCTCATGCTGTACATGTTGCTTAACATGACAGATCCTTTTACTGTGATACCACTTTGCAGGGGTATCAAAGAGGGGACTTTTAGCATATGCTTTCGGATCTGTCTACTTTACACATTAATATATGCATATCTTTTATGTATAACTATTACCAATAAGAATAGATGTGCTGCTATGTATTAGTGTTAGGAATGATTTACTAGGACCAATTCACTGACCAATGCTTTTTAGCTGTCCTTGCAATACAAAATTTCTGAGTAAGGGGGAAAGTATATGTTTGACCATTTAAGGACTGTCAGGAAATGTGTGTGCATGTAGAGAAGAGACAGGAAAACAATAAGTACTTTTCTAATAATATAGGATGTTGAAAGTTAGGTAGCTAATAAGATACAACTGCATATGGATGTAGAAGTGCTGACTGGTACTTTGGTATATAGGACAAAAGGAGGCAGTTTGCCCATTGTGATTGTCCTCCATATGCATGGAACATTAACCCAAAACCCTTCCTTCCAAACATTAATCTAGTTTGTTTTTGAATATTATAATGTTTGGTGAATCAACAATGTCCTGAGGTAATGTATTCCATATTCTAGGTGTTCTGATGGTAACGTAGTTCAGTATTTTATTACTATTGGCTCTCATTACTTCCTGCTGTCTATTGTGAAGTCATGCCACAGTTTTTCTTGTGGAATATGCAATACCACATGTCAGCATTTGTTCCAGGTTTCCAAGAAGTTTAAAAAGCTGAAGTAGGTCACCTCTGATTCTTCTTTGCTTAAGAGTATAGAGTCCTGTTTTTTGTCATCTAGTATTATAATCCAAGTAGGTTAAGTGTGGAATAAATTTGGTGGTTCTATGCTGAACTTGTTCAATTCTATTAACATCTGTTTTTAAATAAGGGCTCCAAAAAGGTGAGCCGTAATCCAAGTGGGGCCTAATGTGAGATCTATAGAGGGACAAAAGACATTGCTCTGATCTAGACACAAAAGTTTTAGTAATTCTGCAAAGTAATGCATTTGTCTGGTTTGCTATTTTGGTACAGTGGGTAGTTGAGGTTAATTTATCGTTAACTAGTATTCCCAGATCTTTTTCTCTATTTGAAGTTCTAATGATAGTGTTGTTCAGGTAGTATATTTGTCCGGGATTGTTTTTTCCTAGATGTAATACTGCATACTTAGATATATTAAAATGCATTTTATTAGTAATTGCCCAGCATTCCACTAAAGTTAAATCGGTTTGTAGGCCATATCTATTGCTCTGGGTATTAGCCTTTCCCCCAAGTTTAGTGTCATCGGCAAATTTCAGCATGATATTATTGGCCGAGATACACATGTCACTTATGAATAGGCTAAACAAAGTAGGCCCAAGCACCGAGCCCTGAGGAACCCCACTGGTCACATATCTTGCGTCTGACAGTGCACCATTTACCCTGACTCTCTGAGTTCTATTGTCCAACCATTGGCCTATCCATGAAATTAGCAAAGATGAAAAACCCATATTACTAAGCTTGTTAATCAAGGTAGGGTGTGAAACTTTATCAAATTCTTTACAATAGTCCAGCAAAATGACATCCATAGGTGTATTACAATCCAGATTATAACTGACATAATTGTAGAAGGAGAGTAAGTTTGTAGTGCATAAAAAACCTGATTTGAACCCATGTTGATATTCATCCTTAATATTTAGAGTTAACATTTCATTTTCTAGTTGTGGTTTAATAATTTTTTCCATTAGCTTACATGGTATTGAGGTTAAGCTAATAGGACAATAGTTTTTGGTTTTTGAATGGGACCCCTTTTTATACATAGGTGTAACTATAGCAGAATGCCAGTCCGCAGGTACTTTTGATTCCTGAAGAGATTTGTTAAAGATAATTGTTAAGGGTAAGGTAATGGAATTATTTGTTTCCATAAGAAATCTTGAAGTTATGCTATCTGGACCTGAACTAGTATGTTGTTTTAAAGTGTCCAGTGCTGTCAGTGTGTCCTGAGTGGAAAACCTGTGTGTTTCAACATTTCATGTTGCTACAATGGATGGGGGGACTAACTCTTGAACAAAGACTGATGAAAAATAATTATTTAATTCTGTTGCTGTTGCTGTATCAGATGTTAATTGTTTTATCATTAATAATTAGTGGTCCAATTAAATTGTTATTACCCTTTTTTCATTTAGGTAAGAATATAGAGCCTTGTGACAATCTTTTGTATGTGCTATTTTAAATTCTAAATTGCATTTAGCCAGAGTGATTTGTTTTTTCAAGGTTTTGACCTTCTCCCTGTACGTTACCATTGTTGAGTCTTTTTGAGATAGTGGCCATTTTTTTAGTTTAGAGAAAAGCTTGTTTTTTATGTAATTAGTTTTTTAATATTGTTATTGAACCATTGTGGAATTTTTCCTTTGTTGTTGTATTTGTTTTTTTCAGGTACATATTGTTTTTCAAGTTGAAGTACTTTGTCTTTTAGAAAACCCCATGCTTCCTCGGTTCTTAAAGGGAGAAGAGTCTGTTCCCAGTTTAATGAGTTTAAAGAGCAGTTTATATTGTTAAAATTAGCCTCATGATATTGCTTTATTTTAAGTTTATTGGTTTTAGGTTGAAGAGGAAATTGCATGGAAAGAAATACAAATGTATGATCACTGTTACCTAGGGGAGCCAGAATCCTTGAGTCAGATATAAGGGTTTCTAAGTTTGTTATTACTAGGTCGAGAATACTTTTTCCCCCTTGTTGGCTCCCTTATAATTTGTTTGAGACCTAAGTTTATAATGACTGAAAGCAATTGTTCATCATGTTGATTAGTGCCAGGTGGGGTGTCCCAGTTAATGGTGGGAAGATTAAAATCCTCCAATATAAGAACTGTGTCTTTGTGTGCTAGTTGGTTAATCTCTTCAGCTAGCTGTCTAGTTGAGTTTATGTCAGATGATGGTGGTTGATAGCAAGCTCCTATGAGTAATTGATGAGTGCCTGTGGGTCTGATATAGGCCCATACACTTTCAGTTTGTATATTTGTTTCTAGCTCATAAGATTGAATATCTTTTCTTATGTATAAGCTAACTCCTCCACCTTTTTTTCAGTTCTCTCTGTTTTTGTAATAATGTTTATAACCAGGAAGTTCTGCAATCCATTCTTTTTCTGAGCACTAAGAGTTTCACCATATATGGTAATAAGGGGAAATTGGAACAATAGCTGTAGCTATAAAAACTGTGTAAATACAGGATCAGTTTGGGGATCTTGTTTGACTCAGAGCCCATGAGAACAGTGGGGAGCTGATCTCTGGTGTCCCAAGGATTGGTACGTGTGATGGATGTGTGACTAGAGTGATCTATTAATTTCTTTTTTGTTAATTTCCTTTGTGAACATAATCATGCTTCTGTGTTAAGTTCTGCTATTTGCAAAGTGGACACAAAACATGGCTTCCAAGGTCATGTGTCCAAGCAGGCCTCATGGGAAATAATCAGCCAACTCAGCTGCAGGAAAATATTCCCTTGGGAACCTGTAGCTACAGTTCTTGAAAGGCAGATGGGAGAGTGTCATTTTGAACACCTCAGTTAGCCTGAATGGCAGAGGCATGGGGTTGCACACCTCGAGCATGCTGGAAAACAGGATCATAAAATTGGATTGAAGATGTCTTGAGTGTGTAGAAGCCAGCTGGTCTGGATGATGTCATCCCTCCACACACACATATCGGTGGGGGGGCAGGGATAAACTCACTCAAAGGGGCGAAACCACCTCCCACAGTGAAAGAGAATAAATCAGTAAGCTGAGGTTCAGCTGGCTCTCTTGGACCCAATAACATATGAAAACCCAAAACCCTGCAGCTAGAGATCTGGTGAGAAATACATTTTTGGGAATAGTGTTTCTTCAGATAGCAGCAGGTAAATAGGTTGTAGAGTAAGAATAGCTCAGATTTTCCTATCTGTTAACTGTCTGGTTTAACTCCATTTATTTTCATTTCTAGTAAACTGGTAATCCTTTTGTCTGACTATATAATCTCCTGTTGTACCTACTTGCAGTCTTCAAGTAAAGAATACATTTTTGATAGAACAAGTGACTGCCTGTTTATTTACTAAGGTAATTTGGTTATTACTGTTGGACTCTGCAATCCATCCTTAAAGGAAATTCTACCCACAGTTACTATGGTGACCTTCCTGAGCTTGTGCAAAGGAGGAGGTAAGAAGCAGGTTTCCTGGTTCCTGTTTAGTAAAACTGGTATTGGCAGTGAACTAGAAGTCCCTGGTGTGGGAATTTTTATCATATTTGTGGCAGAGTGGTGGGATAAGTGTTGCAACTGGTACCAGTGCGGTGCAGAGCAGTGCACAGTGTGCTTTCCTCTGAGGCAGGAACTCTGAGAAGAGATAATGCTTTACCTAGCATACTGGGGACAGATTGCCAGCAGAAATATACCTTAGTAGTCATGAAGCAGGATATACAAAAGGTTACATTGTTTAATACCATATTTTTTTAAAATTTCTAGATAGTTTAGTGCAGCATAGCTAGAGAATGAGCTCCACAACCTATGCCAAATTTCATGTACAGCAGCTTTGTGAGCTGTGTGCAGAGAGGGGGTTTGTCCTTCAGGGCCTGACAGAGTACACTCATGGAAGCCCTGTTGGTGCATGACCAAATGCCAGGGGGGGGAAACAGTCCCAGTGGGGGGGTGACCCAATACCTGGTCAGTAAGCGGTCGCTGAGGATGGCGACGCAGGTAGCTTGACTGAGGTCCCAGCGGCTGAGCAAGGGGACACCTCATGGGGGAGCTGTGCATTCCAATCAACCTCAGCTTGAGATCCTGAATGTGGAGCTTGCACTGAAGGATGCTGAACTGGAGTCTGAAAGGGAAAAGGTAAGAGTAGAGGAAAGAGAAAGTTCACCAGCATGAGATCCGGATGCAAGAGGAAAGAGAGAAAGAGCAATAGCACAAGATCCAGAGACAACAGCATGAAAAAGAGATAGTGAAACTGCAACAGCAGACACCACAGCAACCTGCAAGTAATGGCATATGGGGTCCTACCCTTGAAGTCACAATTAATGCTAAAATGTTCCCAAGGTACCAGGAGGGGGATGATCTGGATTCATTTTTAAAATCATTTGAGATGGTTTGTGGGCAGTTTATTTTTTTAAACTTGTTTTTTGAATTTTCAAAAATAATGCATTACACATCACAACTACATATTTCTCTAAAAGCATGCTTCGATACATAAACATACATGTCACTTATAAATGAAACTCCTTTTAATATACATTTCTTAAAATTATAATTATCAGATTCTAAATACTAAACTTTTAAGTTAACAAATAACTACCCATACAAAACTCATTATTTAAACCCAATAAAGGGCATTCTGACAATTAAAAACTTAAATGTTATTTCAACCTACTATCCAGTGTCTCTTCTTTTAATCTATTCAATTAATCCAGGAAGGGGGGGCATCAAATGTACTGAATCTTTATATAGATCCCATTTGTTCCATCTATTCCTACATGTTTCCTCTCTATGATTCACTGAAAAAGTCATTCTTTCCATATTTTGGATGCGATCTATTATGTTTAGCCAGCTTACCATATCTGGGGGAGTTTGGTGTAGCCAATTGATTGTTATTGATTTTATAGCTGCTATGGTTAGGGCTGCCCATAGGTATTTGCCTTCCTTCCCTTAAACTACGTTAGGAACAATACCTAGAATGATATGTTCTGGGCCAATGTTGTTTTGGATATCAGAAAGTGTCACCAGGTGTTGTTTTATCTGGTTCCAATAATTAAAAAGCCGAGGGCAGAACCAAAAAATTTAGATGGGCCTCCCTCTCTTCACAGCCCCTCCAACATAAGGAGTTGCTCGTTAGACCGATCTTTGCTAATCAGTAAGGAAGTATCTGATCCTAACCTCCCAGGCATACTCCTGCCACCCTGGCAAGAACGTAGTCTGCCAGCTTCCTATAAAGATCCTTTCCCATTCTTTGTATTTTCAGATATCCCCAATTCCAGCTGCCATTTACTTTGTATCCTCTGTGTATTATGTCCTTTGTCCATAATCAAATTCCTATATAACATGGTAACAGCTTCCTTCCTATGAGTAGATCCCCAGATTATCTCAAAACCTCTGGGAAGGGTCGGAGATCAACCAGCATAGCCTCCTGTCTGAATCTGTCATTCACGTAGTCCCTTATTTGATAGTAGTACAAGAGGTCTGCACTAGACCAGCCATATTTAACCTTCGCTATTCCAAACGGGATTATGGTTTTTCCTTGAATAATCTGCCACGAGGCCACTATGCCTCTATTAGCTTGTTTCTGATACCATAAACATTGTTGTGCTGGCATGAAGTCTTTATCCTGACACCACCAGATAATTTCCATCTAGTTGTTGCTGTAATACCCCTTCTGTCTCCCTTAGACCATCCCAGCAATGTAGTTGAAACCGCCGAGAGAGGAGAAGGAAGCTCTTGGGGGGACCCTTTAACCTGAAATAAATTAGCCTGCAGTTGTTGTTTATTGTATTGTTGCAGCACTATTTGACACCAATATGCCCTGGGTGGGTCCATATCAATGCCATTTTCATCTGGGCCACCAACCAATAGTCATTTAAATTCAGACAGGCCCTTCCACTGTCTTTTTTAGGAAGGAAAAGTATATTTTTGGAAACTCTAGGCCTACCCTTAGACCAGATAAATAACATGATCATCTTCTGCCAGAAATCTAATTCCTTTTGTGAGACTATACACGGGACACTCTGAAATAAGTATAACAACCTAGGGAGAATGTTAATTTTTATTATTTGGATCCTTGAATATAAGGGAAAGGTAGCTAGACACCATCTCTGTATGTCTGATTTTATCTGGTGTATCAGTGAAGGATAGTTATCCTAATATAAAGTTGTGGCCTTAGGTCCCAATTTCACACCTAAATACTTAATAGTGGTATTACTCCATTTCATGGGGTATCTTTCCACAAGTTCCTGAGGTGGCTGGGACCCTATTGCCAATACCTCTGTTTTAGTCCAATTAAGGGTATAGCCTGATAATACTGAAAATTCTTGTGTCTGGGAAAAGACCTCCAGCAGGGATATGTCCCAGTTAGTCAGGTAAAGCAGCGCATCATCTGCATAGAGAGCAGTTTTATGATGTTGATCTCCTATTGCCACCCTCTGTATTTGTAAGTTCTGTCTGATGCTCTGAGCCAGTGGTTCTATGTATAATGCAAAAAGTAAGGGAGACAGAGGGCAACCCTGTCTTGTCCCCCTGTATGAGTTGAAAGATTGTGAAATATGTCCATTAGCCCTAATGTATGCTTTTGGAAATGTGTATACTTTTGCAATTACCTCCAGGAATAGCGATGGGAAGCCAAAGCCAGCCAGGGAGCCAAGAAGAAAGGACCATGAAACATGGTCAAATGCTTTCTCTACATCAAGACTCATTATATATGTAGATTGATCATTCCTCTGTAGATGTTCTACTATGTTAACTGAACATCTGATGTTATCAACTGTCTGTCTGCCTGGGACAAATCCAGTTGGATCTAAGTTTATCAATGTGGAGAGTATTTGCACCAGTCTCCTGGCCAATATACCAGTTAAGATCTTGTAGTCCATGTTCAGGATAGATATTGGCCTATATGACAAGCAAACTGTAGGGTCCCTGGCTGGCTTTGGAATCACAGAAATAATTTCTTGCTCCCATGATGGAGCAAGGCCCCCCTCCTTCTGTCAAATCTGGTTATATGCTCTGAGTAATAAAGGGGAAAACTTCCTCCTTAAACTTTTAAAAAAATTAATTGGGGAGACCATCCATACCCAGACACTTCCCCGCCTTAAGGCGCTTTATCTCTGCTAGGACCTCCGTCATAGTAAATGAGGGTGCTACAACTGCTTTTTGTTGTTCTGTCATCTTAGGTAAGTCCAAAAGTGTCAGGAATTGTTCTATCATCTCCTGAGTGGGTGCCTTCTCCTCTCTATACAAACTCCCATAAAATTTCCTAAATGTTTCTGCTCTCCCCTCGACAGTAAATTGCCATGTTTTAGTCTGTGGGTCCCTAATTTTTGCAATAGTTGCTCTAGCTCTGTTCTGATACAATCTATATGCTAGCAACTTGAGGGCCCTTTGGCCCCTCTGAGGTACAACAACTTCTGTTCTACCTGCTAATCCATCAATTTTAACATTTTCTTCTTTAGATTTACCAGCTACCGACTTGTTTCCCTATCTACTTTCTGCTGTTGCTGTAGTTCCAATGTCTTTATCTGCTCCTGGAGGTTTAGCCTTCTGGCCTCTCTCCATTTTTTCCATCTAGACACTATTTCAATCATCTTGGCCCTATGACCTTAATTGTATCCCATAATATCCCAGGAGAGATATCTGGGCCCTCATTTTCCCTAATCGCCTGCTCTATAGTCTCCTGAACTATGTTTTGAGTTACTTCCCCTTGGATTAAGGATATACAATATTTAATCTCCAAAAGGTTTTACGTCTAATGGGACCCAGTGCCTACTTAATATATATGGGTGAGTGATCAGAAAGGGTTATATTCCCCATCCAGGAATCCCCACACAACCCTGTAAGTTTCTTAGAGATCAAGAAGTAATCCAGACGCGAATAGGTCTGGTGTGCCTGTGAGAAAAAGGTATATTGCCTATCTCCTTTATGCAGGTACCGCTAAGCATCTACTAACCCCATTTCGATCATTATTTTGCCCACCTTCTTAGCCACCCCATTCTCCTGTCTTGAGGTCTGCATGGATGCATCCATGCTGGGATTAAGTCTAAGATTTAAATCCCCTACAATTAGATGACCCTCTGCCCAACTCGACACATCCATTAAAATCTTCTGATATAAGAAGAAGTCCGAGCCAGGGAGAGCATATACTGAGAGCAAAGTTATTATTGCACCATAGTACGGCCCCTTTAGTCCCACATATCTACCCTCTTTATTTATTTATTTTTTGAAAAAAAAATACCCTCTTTATCACTTATTGTATCTATTACTTCAAATACTGTTTTATGATGAATCAAAATGGCCACACCCCTTCTTCTACCTTTATTATACCCTGATGATACCACCTTCTGAGTGTCACAAACGCACTCAGTAGGTCAGGCCCCCTGCTCCCACACTGCCAACCCCCGAGCGCAGTAATGTGAACAGATAACAGACAGGGAACTCTCCTGTCTGCTTTTGGGTCCAAATCACCTTTAGTCTCAGGTTCTGGGGGGATTCAAATTGTGATCCTTATGCTGGCATACGCAAATGTACAGGCGCAGATTCGTACCCTCTTTGGGGACTGCGGCAGTGATCGACAAATCCAGTAGTCCCTTGTCCTGGGCTACCAGTCTGCTGACAGGGACAAGCATCAACTGAGCGAGAGGCTGTCCCACGGACAACCAGATTAATTCGGGCTGCCATTTTTTTTTATCTACAGGTACAGTATTGTTCAGTTGAGGCCACTAAGTGTTGTCAGGTGGGTAGTCAGGTTGTCTGCTGCCATGGAGTTCACATGAGAGACCAAGATGGAGAAGAGATGCACCACATGTTTTTCAGGGAGCTGTCATTTTGGAGCAGCACTGGGAGTGAGCGCACTTTAAACAGTGTCTCAGCCTTCCCAGTACCTCCCATCCAGCCATCGCAGTGTGACAGATCAGTCTGTATATTGCAAACTGTAGGCTGCCTGTCACTCAAAGGGTAGTTCACCAATTTCACAGCAGTTGATTGCGGCGGCGAACTGTCGACGGGTAGAACCACACTCTGTGCGAGTGGCACACATGAAGGCAGCTTGTCTGTGAGTGGTCACGTAGAGAGCAGACATGTCTCACACAGCGCTGCTGAACTAATTAAATTCTGAAGCCAGAAAGGTGCATTTGGGGAGCAGATCTCTGCCTTAATTTTAGTCTGTCCTCAGTGACACCCTAGTAACAGAACTTAAAAAAAGATACAAAATCAAACAAACAGATTTAATGTAAAAAAGAAAAGAAAAGTGACTACAAGAAGAAGGGGACAAGGAGATCTTTTTTGGGGGGGTGTCAGGCTGTAGGGTCACGTTGGATCAATTCGACCATATAGAATGCAGCAAAGTTGATAACTGGAAAAAAAAAATGAAAATAAGTACTATATAAAAACCTATTTACTTCACTGCTGTCTCTGGAAAAGGGTGTGGGACGTGGTGTGGGATGGGTTGTGCATTATGGTGAGTGAGAGAAGGAAACAAGAAAAAAAGAATATATTAAGACATTTCATTCATAAATTATTTTTCCTGTTTCCTAATGTTCTGTACCTACCTAGTATTAATAATACAATCCCCACAGCAAGTCTTTTGTTGTTACATTATGTCTTTGTAATTTCCCTCAAAATATAGCCTTCCAACCATGGACTACCATTCCCAACAATGGGACTACCATTTTTGGTAAGACCAGTTGTCCTGGACAAGTACCTTATTTTGAAATTTGTCGATCCCTGGATTGCGATACAATCTTATGCCAGGGAGCGCCAAGCCAGGCTTCCAAAATGAACCCTTAAAACTCTATAAGACCTTCGGTATATTCTTACCTTTTACCTGTTTGGTAACACCATCAAGCTCTTGAACAGTTTTGTCAGCCTTAACCCTCTATACGTCACATGCAAAAGAAAGAACTTGGAAGACCCAGGCAGTATCTTTCAAATAAAAGGTTTACTTAAAAATGGATAAAAATATGTAAAATGTAAGCATAGAACAATATATCAAAGAGCATACAATCACATAAAGAAAAACAAGGAAAACTACAGACAAACTCCTACCAACATACAGTTAGATCTTTTCTATCTAATGTATTACCTCTCTACAGTGCTTAAGTTAGATCAGAGATCTTGTTTCTTAAGAGCCCAAAAATATATATATCACAAAGATCACACACAAGTCTAGTTAAACTGTGTCTCTCTCACACACACCCCTTCTATGATGTCATCTAGCTCCTTCTTTTAGAATATAAAAAAGATACAAACAATGATCTTCCTGTCAGGAAGTATTTTAAATACTGTGACTTCAGCAAAAATGAATTTCCCAAATTATGACAGTCTTTATTCAAGCCTTTCCTTTGATCTTGTGTGGTTTCCTGTTCCCAAGGCAGGTAAAAGATTTTACAACTTTTCACACCATGTAGGTATAACATGTTTTTCCTCTAAGACGTCATAAAAGTTTATGAGCTCTATATCCCAGCAGCTGGGTCAGTTCTAATTAAGACAGGAAAACAGGAGACCCTTAATTAAGTCTCTCTAGTCTTTTAATTACCTCCTGGTTTCAGGTCACTTGGCATTTCACTGACCTGGTGGGGGCACCCATAGCACAGGATGTCTCATATGAGACACTCACATACTACATTCTGTATTACAAATATCATAGAACAATCATAACCAGCTGGCCAAGCGTCACACTCCTCCCCACCTAGACTGAATTTGGGGGCTCTATCCCTTGCATGGGATGAGTTTCCCAAATCAGTTCACTTCTCATACAGATGTGATAAGCCATCTGTGTTCTGATTGGTTGCTCCAGCCCTATGTAAGAGCATCATGTCATACCCTTGCAAGGCAAGACTCCATCTTAACAGTCTACCATTAGTTTTTTCCATTTGGGTCAGCCAAACCAGGGGGTTGTGGTCAATGTGTACCTCAAAATGCTGCCCATATCAGTATGGCTCTAACTTCTTTAGGGCCCACACTATGGCAATACACTCTTTTTCCACAGTAGAGTAAGCCTGCTCCCTGGGAAGTAACTTTTTACTCAGGTACACTACAGGGTGATCTTTCCCTTGGTTGGATGTCTGACTCAGTACTGCCCCAATACCCATGCCTGAGGCATCAGTCTGGACTATAAAGGGTCTGCTATAGTCAGGACTTGTCAATACAGGAGCACTGCACAGTGCCTCCTTCAGTCTGGTAAAGGCTTTTTCATAGGCTGGTCCCAGGTAATTTTCTTAGGCATTCTTTTCTTTACCAGGTCAGATAGGGGAGCAGACAGGGCACTGTAATTGGGTACAAATTTCCTATAGTACCCTGTTGTCAATAGAAAACTCCTGACCTGCTTCTACATTTCTGGTCTGGGCCATGCCTTGATCACCTCTATTTTTACTTGGTTAGGATGGAGCTGTCCCTGGCCTACAGCGTGCCCGAGGTATGCCACTTCAGTCATGGCCACCTGGCACTTCTCAGCTTTGACTGTGAGCCCGGCCCTCTGTATCCTACCAAGCACTTACCTAAGGTGGGATGGGTGTTCCTCCCAGCTGGCAGTAAAGATGGCAATGCCATCCAGGTATACCATGGCCTACTTCTCAGCACCATTTAACACCTTGTTCACCAACCTTTGGAAAGTGGCCAGGGCATTCTTCATTCGGAAAGGCATTACTTTAAATTTAAATAAGCCTATCGGAGTGTTGAAGGTTGACCTCTCCCTAGCTCTGTCTGTTAACTCTACCTGCCAATACCCCTTTGTCAGGTCGATAGTCGCAAGGTAGGTTGCTCCTCCCAACTTGTCCAGGAGTTCATCCGTCTGGGGCATTGGGTGGGCATCTGAATTTGCAACTGAATTCAGTCCATGATAGTCCACACAGAAATGAGTTGGGCCACCTGGCTTGGGCACAAGGACTATGGGTGAGGCCCAGGGGCTGTGGGATCTCTGGATTACCCCCTAAATCCAGCATTTCCTCCACCTCCCTCCTAATGTCCTTTTGGACAGCCTCTGACACCTGATATGCCGTCTGCTGTATGGGCGTCTGTGTCTCTGTCTCTACACCGTGCACTAAGGGGGTTTATTCCAGACTTGGTGCTAAACAGTGGGGAAAAGTCTGCTAAAACCTCCTTTACTTTTTGGATCTTGTCTGGGTCAGCTGGGGTGACAATTTAACTGCCTCCACAGAGGACTCCTGCTTGCTTTCTTCCAACAAGGCCAGAAGGGGGTCTCCTTCATCCGTCCCCTACCCAGGACTACATACTGCAAACACCATGTCAGCCCTATTAGCATATGGCTTCATCATGTTGACATGATACATTCTTTCTGTCTGTCTTCTGTCAGGTAACTCTATGATATAGTTCACATTATTTACCTTCCTAACTACTTTGTACGGTCATACTCACTCAGCCTGCAGCTTGTCTTTCCGGACCGGAATAATGACCATGACTTTCCGACCCACCATGTACAAGCGAGCTCTGCCTCTGCAGTCATACCACACTTTTTGTTTCTGTTGGGCAGCTGCCAGGTTGCTCTGGGCTGTCCCCATAAGCTCCTTCAGCCTTTCCCTAAACCTAAGGACATAATCCACTATGGGAGTTCCCTGGGTGGCGTGCTTGCCTTCCCAGTCCTCCCAGATCAAGTCTAAGAGGCCCACATACACAGCGTCCATATAAGAGCTCAAAGAGGGGAAAAATCCTGTTGACTGTTGGGGCACCTCCCTGTATGCAAACAACAGGTGGGGAAGGTATTTCTCCCAGTCCCTCCCATGCTGTTCAGCAAATGCTTGGAGCATTGACTTCAGGGTACTGTTACATCTTTCCACAAGCTCATTGGCTTGTGGGTGATAAGGTGTCGTGCACCTTTGCAGCACCCCATATTTCTCCTACAAACATTTCATCAGGTCCGACATGAAGGAACCCCCTTGATCGGTGATAACCTCCTGCGGAAACCCAACACAGGAGAAAATCCCAAGTAAGGCATCTGTCACTTTGTCTGTCCTCAGTGAGGATAGGGTGACTGCCTCGGGATACTGGGTGGCATAATCCACCACAGTCAGGATAACCTCTTCCTGGAGGAGCTGGGGGTATTTAAAGGCCCCACAACATCCATTCCCACCCTCTGGAATGGCTCCTCCACTACGGGCAATGGAATTAGGGTGGCTTGGGTTTTCTTACCTGCTTCCTTATTTCTTGGCACCAGTGACAAGACCTGCAATACTCCTTCACCTGCTGGGTGAAGTTGGGCCAATAGAAATTCTGAGCCACTCGCTGCATAGTGTGCATGATTCCCAGATGACCAGACAAGGGAATATTATGTGCAGTCTTGAGCAACTGCTCACGGTACCCCTGAGGAATGACAAGCTGCCTCCCTATCACCCCTCCCTCTGTCTTCACAGCCTGAGTATACATCAGTCCATTTTCCCAATAAATCTTATGTTTACCGTTACCTCCCTGTACTCCGTCAGAGTCTGCCCAAGCCCTCAGATTCTCTAGTCTAGGGTCACTAGGGTCTGAGCATCTGAAAACTCCTTACACATTCCCAAGGTATGGGACAGGTCCCCTTCAGTCTCTAAACTAGGGTCCCTAGCACTAGTGGCAGGGCACTGAGGATCACTGTCCTCCCTGACCCTCTCACAATGGGTCACCCATCCCTCTTTGGAGTAACCCTTCATAGCTGTGTGGTTAACTGCTACTGGGGAAATTTCTACCCCCTTTTCATTAGTCTCCATATCAGGAGACACAGGCTGGGGAACCAGCCTCCTAGTGGTTTCCACAATGGCTTCTGTGGGGTCCAGGGAACTACAATTTTCCCTTGCTACTTGGCTATGGGTAACTGCACACACCATCCCCTGTTTGAGATTGTTGCCAAGGATGACATCAACTGCTAACATTTTGGCTACAGCCACCTGTTGCACAGTTCTCCCAGTTTCATCCCCAGTCCAGGAGAACACTAGTGAGGGGCAATGTTTTCTTCTCACCAGTAAAGTCTTGTACAGTTACAAATTCATTGGGTAGAAGCTGACCAGGCTCTACCACATCCCCTTTCACCAATGTGTCCCTTAACCCTTGTGTTGGTACACCATTCACCGTGACTGGGTGCATGTGTTCCCTCATGTTCACAGGCATGTTTCCAAGGACACATAAACAACCCACTTCTTTTCTAGCCCCATTCTGCATATTGCTTGCCCTTTTGGGACACTGTGTGGCAATATGCCCAGTTTCTTTACAGACCCAACATTCGTTTCTTTTCTCAGAGAAATCTTTTCTCTGAAACCTGGGGCTAACTGGTTTCGGTGGAGGCAGTGAAAGTTTTAGCTGCCCTGAAGGCACGCTTTTCCCTTTCTGCACTGCCACACCTGCCCCATTCACTCTCAGAGCAGGTCTGTTCTTGGCATAGCGGTCCAAGAGTTCAGCAGCCTCTTGCACTGTTTTGGGATCTCGGTCCTCCAGCCAGGTTTTCAGCTCTGCTGGGCATGCCCCAAAAAACTGTTCTAATAAAATAGCATTTTAAATTTTATCTACAGAGTTTGCTTCAATTCCTTCCCACCAACATTTTAAAAACTGACGTTGTTTTGTGGCTAGCTCCTCATAGCTTATATCAGGGCTTCTCCTGAGCTTACGGAATTTAGCTCTGTATGCTTCTACAGTTTAATCAAACTTATTTTAACAGTGCAGCTTTAAGTTTGCTGTAATCACTACTGTCCTCATTGTCCATTTGACCCAATGCATCTCGAGCTTTTCTGGTAAGTAGCGGGGATAGCTGGAAGCTCCTGGACCCTCTAGGAATTTTTGCCTGAATACAAACTTTTTCAAAGGAATTTAAAAAGGCATCCATATCTTCGCCCTCTTTAGATTCAGCTATCAATTTGGAATTCAGTTTGTAACCCAGTCCTGTAGTTCCAGTTAAGCCCAAGCCACTTACCTGCTCTGGTGTTGGTGTTGGTGGTTGGAGTCATAGCTTTTCCAGTTCATGTCACCTCTGGTGCTCACGCTCTTCCCGGTCAGCCTCTTGCTGTTCTCACTCTGCCTCTCGACGGTCTCATTCAGCCTCCCTCTGGAACTCCAGCTTCATTCTGCACAACTCAATCTGCAGCTTGATTGCTTCTGGCTCCAGAATGCTGATCACCTTCCCCTGCTGTTGTGGCCCTTCGCTGGCAAAGGCCCTGTTGTCATCCTCACCAGATCTGGACACTGTACTGGCTGCTGGCCCTTCCACGCTCAAGGTTTGGTCCCTTACAGTCACAGTCTGTGACTTGATGCTCTGGGCACCTGCTGCCATCAGGACATCCATGAGGTTGTGCTTCTTGGCTCTCTCCTCATACAGGACTCCGCTGTCCTGGCACAACTGCTTCAAGTAGTCTACAGTGTGCTTGCTGTAGTTGGAAGCCATCTTCTTCCCTAACTACAGCTTCTCTAACTTGCACTTTAGAAAAAAAAATAAAACAGGTAGGAACTTGACTGTAAGCAAAATGATATAGTTCTGTTTCCTTTTTAAAAAATAAATCACTGCCTTATTTCGCAAGTGAGCTGTACAGTATTAACTCATTCACACCACGAGAGCTCTTTAAGACTTCCACCACTTGTGCCCTGTATACTCTTAGCACTGCATCCTGGGCCTTTCTAAGCAAAATCAAGCCATAATCATCATGCCACAAACAAATGTGAATACCTCTTGAACCGTAAGTGCTACACACAAAGTATGAGTGGCAAAGTTGTTCAGCACAACGTTACCTTTCCAATGGTGCTATGTAATCAGTTGTAATCAATTTAGTTTTTATCTTATACTAGCTGAAATACCAAACAACTGATTTTTTTTCAGATTTTTTTCAAGGTGCTTAGGTGACGCATGAGAGACAAATGTCAGCCATGCACATCATACCTTAAACAAATGCAAATAATTCCTAATGTATATGTGGTAGACACAAAGTATCAGTGGCAAAATTGTTCAGCACAAAATAGCCTTTCTAATGGTGCTATGCAATCAATTGCAATCTATTCAGTTTTTATTTTATAGTAGCTGAAATACCAAACAACTGTTCTTTTTTCAGATTTATTCAAGGTGCTTAGGTGAGGGTTGAGAGACAAATGTTAGCCATGCACACCATACCTTAAACAAATATGAATAACTCCTAAAGTATACATGATAGACACAAAGTATCAGCAGCAAAATTGTTCAGAGCAAAATTTCTAACGGTGCTATGCAATCAATTCTAAGCAATTCAGTTTGTTTAATAGTTAGGTAAAAACTGCTGACTTCCTCAGACATTTCTAGGCCTGAGTGAAAGTCAGTTGAGTATGTCTACAGGCGTTATTGTCCTGAGTGGCTATGCTTTCAGATGCTGCCTACAGGCGTATCTAGGCCTGAATGAGTTAAGCTGACACACTGAACAGTTAAAGTTTGTTCTACCAAATTTATCCATACTGCTGCCAACCAAATCTGTCACAAATGCACTCAGCAGGTCAGGCCCTCTGCTCCCACAGTGCCAACCTCTGAGCCCAGTAATGTGAACAGGCAACAGACAGAGTAACCCTCCTGTCTGCTTGTGGGTTCTGAATCACCTTTAGTCTCAAGTTCCAGTGGGATTCAAACTGTGAACCTTATGCTAGCATACCCAAATGTACAGGCACAGATTCATACCCTCTTTGGGGATTGCGGTACAATCTTATGCCAGAGGGCACCAAGCCAGGCTTCCAAAATGATCCCTTAAAATTCTATAAAAGACCTTAGGATTATTCTTACCTTTTACCAGATTAATAACACCATCAAGCTCTTGAACAGTCTTGTCAGTCTTAACCCTCTATACGTCACATGCAAAAGAAAGAACTTGGAAGACCCAGGCAGTATCTTTCAAATAAAAGGTTTACTTAAAAATGGATAAAAATAAGTAAATGTAAGCACAGAACAATATAGCAAAGGGCATACAATCACATAAAGAAAGACAAGGAAAACTACAGACAAACTCCTACCAACATACAGTTAGATCATTTCTATTTACTATATTACCTCTCTACAGTTCTTAAGTTAGATCAGAGATTTTGTTTCTTAAGAGCCCAAAAAGATATATATCACAAAGATCATACACAAGTCCTAGTTAAACTGTGTCTCTCTCACACACCCCTTCTATGATGTCATCTAGCCCCTCCTTTTAGAATATAAAAAATATATACAAACAATGATCTTCCTGTCAGGAGATATTTTAAATACCGTGACTTCAGCAAAATCTAATTTCCCAAATTATGACAGTCTTTAATCAAGCCTTTCCTTTGATCTTGTGTGGTTTCCTGTTCCCATGGCAGGTAAAAGATTTTACAACTTTTCACACCATGGTGGTATAACATTTTTTTCCTCTAAGACATCATAAAAGTTTACGAGTCTTATATCCTGGCAGCTGGGACAGTTCTAATTAAGACAGAAAAACAGGAGATCCTTAATTAAGTCTCTCTAGTCTTTTAATTACATCAAATCAAAATCAAATCAAATGATTTGATTTGATTTTAATTACCTCCTGGTTTCAGGTCACTTGGCACTTCACTGACCTGGGGAAACACCCATAGCACAGGATATTGCATGTGAGACACTCACATACCACATTCTATAATACAAATATCATAGAACAATCATAACCAGCTGGCCAAGCATCACACTGATATCCAAATTTACCTAATTTATCATGCTCCCCCTTACTCATATGAGTTTCCTGTAACATGAACTCAGCATTTGACTTTTTCAGAAAAGACATAATTCAGCTTCGTTTTAGAGGGTTTGACATTCCATTTACATTGTAGGATAGAATTATTTCATTCCGATCGATTGTGTTGCCCTGCTAATATTCCATCATGTCTCTTCCTTGTTGTTCTCCTACTGTCTCTCAGGCTAAACCCCCTTCCCTTAGTCCTGTATAATTCAAGCCAGCATATTCCAAGCCCTTTAAACACATATGGGTATTTAACAAGAACAATAAAACACAAACATAACTGTGACAGACACCCCTTACATTGAGGAGGCTGCCGCAAATAAGTAACTCTTTTGTTCCCAATTGTGGGGTCCTTGTATACCATGGTATTGGCTACCCTACTGCCAGTTTCTCTATTATGAGTGCCGGACCAAGGAGGAGGAGAGAGGGAAACAGCCCCCCCATCACTGCTCGTGATTCTCCTCAAGAGCCAAAAGCTGTATCACAGAATCTAAGACTGACTCAGTCAGTCTCTGTGACATCACTTCCTTCTAGAGCTAACGTATACTCTAATTCAGCACTAGCCACTCTGTTATACAAGTTATCAGAAATCCAAGTTCCCCCCACCACCATCCACTTCTTTACATTCTTTAACATTATGTCTCTTATCCCCAGCTACATTTCTCCATGGGACACAGTATGCCATCAAAACAACGTGTAAGTGGCATATTAAAAATAAACTTCTGTGGCCCAGGCAAAAGAATCCCTTTTCTCAAAAATATGTACTATTTTCCGATTTTAAATACTAATCCAGCTCTATGGCATAACAATATAATAATAAACAAATTTAAAGAAAAAAAAAACAGCATGGCCGTTTTGTCTAGCCTCAGAGTTTAAATTTTGCTGGTAAAGGGGTGGTATAAACGTTATAAGTAGCTACCCTTCAAAGAGGCTTCCAGAGCATTAAAAGCTTTGCCACAGCCTGCCTATTTATTATATGATCCACTTGGTTAATGAGATTAGAGAAAAAGTCTTAGGAGCTGTTAGTTCACTGCTGAAAATGAGGTCTGGAGTCTACCATCACAGTGGCCAGCAGCATTGCGATCACAGTTCAGAGCAACAGTCCCAGTACATATTTCTAAGACCAAAGGAGCCCCAAGAAGGCAAACAATACTGAATTACCGTTCAGTCCTGTATGTCCTTATTTTGAGCTGTGCAAGATCCTCTTGTTTTCCGCAGCAGTTCTCTTTTGGCTTTCAAGGAGACACCCGCTGACATGATCATGTTACAATCCCTTCTCTTTTTGCTTAACACAACAGACCAATCATGTAAGGTGCCTATGGTATTCTGGGAATTCGAGTTCTTCTGCTGGGTCTCTACTACCTGCAGGAGGCCTTTTTCCTTAAGGGCCCTCCTGGTCTCCTCCAGTGTCTCATAAATCTTAACTCCTTCAGGCCAGAATATCCAAATTTTTGCTGGATATGGGGTATGAAAGTGAATACCTTTGCCATTGAGAATTTAAATATGTCCCCATATTGCTGTCTCTGTTTTTGCATTTCCGGAGGAAAGCCGTGATCGAAGAAAAGGCGTGATGTTAAATATGTAACCTCTTTTTGTTTCCATTTCTTAGTCAGAATCTCCTCCTCCTTTGTTCTATAGCTGTTAAATTTCACTATTATAGATCTTGGCCTGGCATTGCTTCCGTAGGCTTCGGTTGTAAGGCTCTGTGGGCCCTTTCTATTCCAAGTTGAAAACCAGACGGTAATTGCAGAACGTCCATTAGTAAGTGTAATATAAAGTCAACCATCTGGCCGGTCTCGGCACCCTCCGGTAAGCCATAGATTCTGATGTTTTCTCTCCTTGATTGACTTTCTAGGTCAATACACTTATTCTGTAGTTGTTGCATGTGGGAGAGTAAGGCCTGTAGCACCAGCCCCACCTGAAGCACTCCATCCTCTGATTCAGCAACTCTCTGCTTGACTTTCTCCACCCTAGTTTCCAAGCCAGTTAATTTTTGGTTCAGTTGTTTAAACTCTGTCTGGTTCTCTGTCTACATTTCTTTAATTTCTTTAAACAGCATTTCAAATCTGGATTGGGTTAGCTGTTCTTGCTCCTCGTTGGTATCTGCTGCACTCACTGGTGAAGGGCTCCGACTGCTGTCTCACTTTTGGGAGAATAATCTATTACCATCCTGTGATTCTGGATTCATTTTTGTTCTCCCCCTACCCCTATGATCCTTTGGCCAGTTATTATTAGCCATATTGATGCAGCTGGGGCAAGAAAAGAATAGTTTTAAAAGCTTTGGTGGTGGGAGCTCTTTAATCTAGTCTCCTCTTGATTCCATGACATCACCCGGTTTGTGGGCAGTTTAAATTGGACAGGGCTCCATGGCTGACCCACTTGACCCAACTGCTTACTGGCCATGCTTTGCATGCATTTGCTAGAATGGACGATAATGACTGCATGGATTATGATAAAGTCAAAAGAGTGTTATTAAAACATTTAAAACTGACTCCTGAGGCTTATAGGTAGAAATTCAGAGAACCGAGAAAAGGCACAGAAGACAGCTATGTTGAATTGCATGTCCAAATGTGTGCTTACCTAGACTGTTGGGTAGATGGGGCTAAAATGAGAACTGTACAGCAAATTAAAGACTTAAGTGTGGGGGAACCATTTCTAAAACTTGTACCTGATGACCTGCTGTACCGGGCATGCGACTTTGCAAAGGAGGCAGCAGAAAATGCTGATTTGTATGTGGCCAGCAGACCACATTCACAGCATAAGAACAATGAGGTGGGGCAACACATGGCTTTAAGGGGAACCAGAGAGGGCAGCCTAAAGGAAACCAGACTGCACCCAAGGCCAAAACAGAAGCCACCGGTTCTAAGGGAAGTAAGGAGCGGGGGGGGGCAAAGGAATGCTGGATTTGCCAGAAAGTGGGGCATCTGTCCTATGACTGCCCTAAAAACTGAAGCAAAGGGCAAAAGCCTGGTGAAGTGTGTGACCAAAACAGTACACAGCAGTTGGTAAGCTGTGCACACACTGTAGTGCCACCAAACTCCACCAAGCATATGCACCCTATTCTAGTCAATGGGACAGTAACACAGGGATTGAGGGACACTGATGTCTCCATCTCCATGGTGAGACAGGATCTGATCCAGGCAGAGCAGATTCTGCCAGGGCAGTTTTCCAAGATTCGGGGAGTCACGAGGCCAGTGGTCCAAGTGCCAATGGCTCAGGTCTTCCTAAGCTGTGAGGGCAGCTTTTGGGTACAGAAGGTGGGAGTCATACCTGATCTCCCTGTGGATGTGATCATGGGGAATGATTCTGATCACAGGGAGAACCTAGTGTGTGTTATTACCCATAGCCAGGCAAAGTGTCAAGCTTCTGAGGGTGAGGAGAGGGAGACGCAGCCTGTGTAGACCCCTCCCTCAGCAGCTGAGGAAGCAGCTAGAGTGAGTGAGGGGCTAACTAGAAGTAGCAGCCCTGAGCCCCAGCTGCTAGCAGAGGAGGTGTCTGCCAGGGTCAGGTTTCCTCCTGAAGGGGAGTTGGGGAGGGTCAGAAGGGAGGAGCTGAGCAGGGCACAGCAAGCTGATCCTACCCTCCAAAGACAGTGAGATCACAGATAGTTCAGAAGACTCTCAGGGGAGCAAAAAGTTAGTTTATTGGGAAAATGGGCTGTTTTACAGGGAGCATACACCAGAGAGGGGGCTAGAGGGTGAGGTACTTCAGCAACTAGTAGTCCCCTGGGACTACCAAAAGAAACTTGTGGCCCAATACATCCTTTTTTCAGGCCACCTGGGTATTAACCACACAAAAAAGTGGCTTGCCAGCAACTACGTTTGGATGAGCATGTACACAGATGTGGCAAATTACTGTCGGTCTTCTCCACAGTGACAGAGGGTAGGAATGGTCGGGGCCAAGGCTAAGGCAGATTTGGTGTCCCTGCCTATTATCAATGAACCCTTTAAGAGTGTAGCCATGGACATAGTGGGGCCCCTGGGTACCCCAAGTCACATGGGCAAAAGATACATACTGGTTGTTGTGGATTACACAACCTGATACCCCAAGCCAGTGGTCATGTTCTCCATTGAGGCAGAAAAGGTTGCTGATCACTCCTGGGGATCTTTAGCCAAGTGGGATTTCCCCAGGAGATTTTGTCAGACCAGAGGATGAATTTCATGTCATCCTTAATGATGATCAGTTTGTGAGAGAAGTGTGGGGTGAAACAGCTCCATGCTTTGCCCTATCACCTTGAGACAAATGGCCTGGTCAAGTGGTTCAATGGGACCCTCAAAACTATGCTCAGGGCATTTGCTGACCTGCACAAAAGGGACTGGGACAAATATTTGCCCAACCTCCTGTTTGTGTACAGGGAAGTCCCACAGGGGTTCAGAGGACTGTCACCCTCTGAGCTCCTGTTTGGTCACAGGGTGAGGGGGCCCCTAGATTTAGTCAGGGATGAATGGGAAGGTGACCATGCCTCCCAAGGGGAGTCTGTTGTGGAGTACATCTAAATTTCAGGGCTTGGCTTAAGGAGCTTGTGGTGCACACCCAGGAGCACTGAACCACTGCATAACAGCAACAGAAAACAGGGTATGACCATGGTGCCCAAGCCCGGGAGTACAGAGTCAGACAGCGAGTGATGGTGCTTGAACCTGTCCAACACAATAAACTGCAGACAGCATGGGAGGGCCCATTCTCCATATTCAGGAAGGTGAGTGATGTTAATTAGGACTGGGGTGCTAGACAGCCATCTTCCAGGTTGGCTGTCACTTACTTGAGCTCTCTCAACTCCAACTACATTTTGGAGAAAAATATTGATTTAAAGTGGATTTCTGCTCACCAGGTTGGTACTACAAGTTGTACAACATTGAGCTGGTCATTTTGGTGTCAGAGGAATAATGGGTCACCCAAAGGCACAGCAGCCAGGCTCAGCAAAGGGGCAGCCACCTGCAGCATACCATTCCAGGGAGTCCTTGGGAAGCATGGAGCCTAATAGTGCTTCAGGATCCTCACAACACCCATGGCAAATGATGCTGGAGTCCATACAGGCCATAGACTCTAAAATAGAAAAAACTCTGCAAAAAGTAGAGTCACATGACTCTGCCATCAGAGCACTAACTGGCTTGGTTGTGGATACAGATAAATGAACTACTTCTGCTCTTATGGCAGTAGCTGCTTTAACAAAAGAGAATGGGCAGCTTCAGGTCCTACCAGAGGCTCTTGAAAACAAACAGCGATCTGGTAATGTTCATATTGTCGGTGTCCCAGAGGGCACCAAGGGGACCAACCTGTTCTCATACATTAAGACTTGGCTTGCATAAAAACTAATGGTACTGGAGGATTTTGACTGGGCGAATCTTAAAAAAACTCATAATAAGTTAATCCCAGGGTCCGTCCACAGACTCCTTCTCAGCCCTGTACCTTTCTGGTGGGAACTGTGGGTTCAGAGGTTAGAGATCTCCTTTTTGTGGTGGCTTGTGTGGTTTACCCACTGGACATTGCAGGCTCGGACGTTAAACTGTACCCTGACCTATCATTTCAAACCTGAGCTTGACGGAAGCATTTTGATGCCACCCGGCAATGTCTCTGAGCCTTTGGGATTGTCCATTCATTTCTGCTGCCAGCCAAGCTCCACATTGTTTTTAGCAGTATGACCTGGCAGTTCATGGATTTGCAGGATACGGGTCACTGGCTTCAAAAGATTGAAGCTGAATTTGTGGCTCAGGCACCAGAGCAAGATGGTGCGCAATCTGCTTCAGATGAAAACTGAGTGGCAAGGGCATTTTTCTAATGTAATTTAGCTTAAACTCCTGTGTCTGCTTTTGAAGTTCTAAGTTTTTCCTACTTATTAAGGTATAACATACCTACTATGAAGTGAAATGGTGGTGGAGCTGTTTTGAGTTTGGGGAGATTTAGACATTTTACTATGGGTTTTAGTATGTCATGCTAATGACATGACTAAGGCTGTCAATTGGCCATTTTGGGGCCCCATGGATTAACGCAACCCTATGCACTTAGGCAGAGAGTCCAGGCTTTAAGTGTCTATGGGAAACATCCTTTCACTTTTCCTAATTAACCGCCAAAATTAACAGTTTCCCCTTAGCATGCGTGCCTTGTCAATTGTAACTCAAGTTATAGCAGTTTCACTTTAATGTTTTCTATTACTTAACGTTTAGTCAGGGAAGATGGAGAGTTTGTAGTGGGTGCAATACCACTTGAGTTTTTCCCCTAGCTTTAAAAAGGTTTAAATAGCAATCTTAGGATTGTGTTTGTCCCCATTCCTTATATATTCTCCCTACCTATATACCTATAACTGCTGAAGATGGTTAGCAGCTTTATTAGATATTTGAGGTTTATCATATACTTGGGTCACCTCCAGATCCTACTTTACTAGATTATATGGCTACTCTTACTTGTATATCAAATGTTACTAACAGGCAATGTTGATTGTGGATTGTACATATTGCCATATATGAGGATGTTAGATATTGTTTTTGTATGCCTTATGAAAATGAATAAAAAAAATTATGTAGTAGGGCTGTCTGACGAAAGGCATAGGCAGAGAGTATATCATGTGAATATGATGAAGCCCTACTATGGTAGGCAGGAGAGGGTCCTCGCCATGTGCAGTGCACCAGAGGAGGAATGAGGCTGATCCCCCTGGTGTACCTCCTTGGGGAAGCCTGGGAGGGATTCTCAGTAGATAACCTCACCCTCTCAGGGCATCTGACACTGGTCCAGGCTGAGAAGATGAAGGGGGGTGCTCTGAGAATTTGGGGACATGTTCCTGTGGAATCTAGGGTACACTACAATGACTGAACACCACATGGACACTGGGAGCCAAGTTCTGCTGAGGCAGTCCCCCTACAAGGTACCAGAGGGGTTAAGAAGACCATGCTGGAGGAACTAAGGGAAATGCTGGCCCTTGGCATGATCCAGGAGTCCAGTAGCCCCCTGGGCCTCACTCATGGTTCTGATCCCCAAGAAGGATGGTATCACAAGGTCCTGTGTCAGCTACTGGAGGCTCAACATCTGTATGGAGTCTGATGCCTACCCCATGCTCAGAACGGATGAGACCTTGGAATAGCTGGGTGGAGTCCAGTTCCTGACCATGATGAAGGGCTACTGGCAGGTGCCACTAACTCCCACAGCCAGGGAGAGGTCAGCTTTCATTACCCCATATATAGCTTATTCAGATTCTGAGTAATGCCATTTGGGATGAAGGATGCACCAGCAATCTTCCAGAGGCTTGTGGATCGCATCCTGACTGGAGCAGTATGCACTTGCATACATGGATGACATTTTCATTTACAGCCAGCACAAGGAAATGATCTACACCTGGGCAAAAATGCCACAAACAACACAGATACCAGGACGTTTTACTAATCATAGGTGACACTATGATTCACGGGGTAGAATCTCACATTTAACAAAACAAAAAATCTAGAGTAGCCATCCGATACCTACCAGGGGCATTGTATTGGAGGGACAATGACCACACAGAAAAAAATGTACGCAGTAACGCTACTAACTTGCACATCCTAATCCACCTGGGAATGAATGACCTCACCAGCCACTCGGTGGAGGAAATCAAGGGAAATCTCTCCACACTAGGAGACAAGTTGGCTTCTCTTACATCCGGAGTATCCTTCTCTGAGATTCTGCCTGTATGGAAAAGATTCAGAAACAAATAGTTTGATACCTTTTATTGGACCAACATAGATGTTACAAAAAGAAAACAATGTCTAAGCTTTAAGACCAACCAAGTCCTTCCTCAGAAACTTATGGTGGTTGTTCAGAGAGTCACATTCTATTAACACCCAGATCATACATAAAAAAAAAAACACAAAAACATTCTCATTGGTTTAAAGTACCTATTTCAAAAAATCACAGATTTAAATGGAATGAATAGCATTCCACTCGCTTGCTACTACTGAAAATCTTTTCAAGGTCAAATGACATCCAAATTAGATAGGCAGAAAATCAGAGATAAGGAAATCTCAGAACTTAACTCATGTCTCAAGTACTGGTGCAGTAAAAGTGGACATCAATTCATAGGGGAGTGGAAGAACTTCTGGGAACAGGAGTTCTTCAAATATGATGGCCTACACCTAACAAAGGAGGGAGTCCGTGCACCAAGTCAAAAGTTTGATGTCTTTCAGGGCTGTTTAAACTAGTGGATGGGGAGAGGGCACTAGCATCCTACACAAAACTCAGGACAGTTAACACATCTCCTCCATCACCAAACAGCTTACCTTCCTTTCATCCGGCAAGAGAAACAACTGGAACAACAATATGTAATGCAGGTTGCATTACAAAAACTAAAAACACAAGCTAAACAGGATGGGCAAGAAGCAAGGCATGGAGAGCAATGTGCATCAATGCTCACAGCCTAGCAAACAAGATCCCTGACTTCACTGCCTTGATAACAGAAGCTAAATTAGATTGGGTAGTGGTAACAGAGACATGGTTCATCAAGAACCACACCTGGGATGTTGCAATACCAGGCTACACTCTATTCAGGAGGGACAGAAAAGGCAAAGAGGAAGGGGGGTAATGATGTATGTCAAAGAGGAAATCAAAGCCTCTGAGATGTGCGGGACTCACAACACCACCGAGACTCTTTGGTCACCCTCGATGCCAGGGGAAAAAAGAACAATAAGGGTGGGAGTGGTCTACAGGCCCCCATCACAAGACGTGGAAAAAGACAAAGAACTCCTTGAATCCATTCTCACAATAGCAGACAAAGGTGAGCTCCTGCTGGTAGGATATTTCAACCTGCCAGATGTGAACTGGGTCTCCTACACAGCCTCATCATAAAAAAAGTTAAGAATTCCTCATAGCTCTCCAGGGGGCGGGTCTCACACAACTAGTTGACTCACCAACAAGGGATTATACAATCCTTGACCTTGTTCTCACAAATAGCACAAGGATATCGGACGATACCATGGGAATTAACCTAGGGTCCAGTGACCATAGGTCATTCTGGCTTACAGTCAACAGACACAAGGATAATACACACACTAAGCAAAAATCCTCAACTTCAGGAATGCAAACTTCAGTGAAATGAATCCTCCTTTAAAAGACTGTATAGTTACAAAGCAGACAGAAATGTGGAGACAAGCTGGATAGCACTAAAGAATAGTCTAACCCACATAACGCAAAACTACTCAAAGGTGATCAGTAAATCTAAATAAAGAAAAAAAACACTTTGGTTCACAAAGGAAGTGGCATCGATAATAAAGGCAAAGAAGAGAGCTTTCAGAAAATAAAAGGAAACAAAAATGGATACGGACAGAGAAGAATACAAGGCCAAGATAAAGGAGGCTGGAAAGACAATCAGAGTTGCAAAGGCACAAACTGAGGAGAAAACTGCTGAGGACATAAAAAAACACAACAAAGTTTTTTCAGGTACATCTGAGAGAAAAGAAAGACCAAGGGAGCATTGTCAGACCAAAAAACAATGAGCAAGTGGAAGAGGATGCCGAAAATGCAGAGGTTTTGAACACATTCTTCTGCTCTGTGTTTACACATGAAGACAGTGGAAATGGTCCAGCACTTGGTACAGATTAACATTATACCCAGGAGGCAGACAATAGCCCCATTACAAAAGACAGAGTCCTACAGGAACTAAACAAATTAAAGACAGACGAAGCCATGGATCCAGACAGAATTCATCCATGAGTCTTAAAAGAGCTCTGTGAGGAACTTGCTGCTCCACTGGCCACTATCTTCAACAAAACCCTGGAGAGTGGACAGGTACCAGAGATAAGATTCTGAATTGGTAAAGTTCACCATGAAAATGAAACCAGAGGAACTGCCTGTGTGGTGGGCACACTGAAATATGCAGGTAAGCGTCCTGCATATCCAGGGAGCACAGCCAGTTGCCCTGTTTGAGCAGGGGCAACAGACCTGGCAGAGTGGCCATACAAAACTTTTTGTACTGAATGTAGAGGTTGAGGTCTTTGAGATCTACAATAAGCCTCAGATCTCTGGTTCTTTTGGGGACCAGGAAAAACCTGGAATAAAATCCTATGTTCTTCTGCTGCCTGGGCACTGGCTCGAACGCCCTTTTCCGCAGAAAGGAGTGTACCTCATCCCGAAGGACCGCTGCATGGTCTGGAGAGTAGGTGGAAGGTACCGGAGGGGTCTCTGGGGGTTGTTCCAAAAGCTCCAGTGTGTGATCCCTTTCTATGATGTGAAGAATCCAAAACATCTGGAGTTATGGTTCTCCATTGGCTGAGATTGAGGGAGAACCAACCTCCGACTACCACTGGACTTCATAGGAGCAGAATTGGACACTATCCAGGGAAGAGATTTTCTTCCACAGGTCCCTGTGTGGGTGATTTCCCTCTTCAGCGATAATACAGAATCATACATGAAGAAGGTGGAGGAGTACACATCCACTTACTAAGCAACTCTGCAAGGGATAAGCCTTCCACCTCATACAGGTCCCAGTACAGGGGAGGCAAGGGTAGGGGATCCTACTCCAAGCCCTTTTTCCAGGATCAGACATGCCAGACTACCAAAAAGCCAGGTGGTACTTTAGAGGTAGAGGCAGAAGGATCATGAGAAGGTATGCCCAGTTACCTCAAGCCCAGACCCAGCTCAAACAGAATCCCTGATGGGCTGGTACAGGTCACCACCCCCTTACCCAGTACAGGGGAGGCAAGGGTAGGGGATCCGACTCCAAGCCCTTTTTCCAGGATCAAGCCATACCAGACTACCAAAAAGCCAGGTGGTACTTTAGAGGTAGAAGCAGAAGGATCATGAGAAGGTATGCCCAGTTACCTCAAGCTTAGATCCAGCTCAAACAGAATCCCTGATGGGCTGGTACAGGTCACCACCCCCTTACCAGTAGGAGGCAGGCAGGCTTACTTCCTCCAAGCTTGGTACAACAGCACAGACAAGAGGGTCTCGGTGGTAGTGAGCCAGGGACTGTTTCTAAGCTTCAAATCTCTTCCCAAACTAAGAGGTAGAAATTTTGCCCTGATTATTCCTGCAGACAGAATTCTTCTGGAGGCTGAGGTGGCAAACCTATTGTCCATCAGAGCAGTGGAGCCGGTCCCTGGAACCTGGCACCACTGCTGTGGCAGTTGCCATGTGGCCCAGTGGCCGCAGGAACTGCCTGGTTGATCTGGGTCTGTTTAATTGGAATCATCTTGCCAGCTGCAGTATACTGCTTACTTTGTCCTGTGGAAGGAAATCTCGTCCCTGGATAGTGTCCAATTCTGCTCCTATGAAGTCCAGAACCTGGACTGGCTCCAGCTGGGACTTTTGGACATTTATCAGGAAACCCAGAGACTCCGATGTGCTCTGGCTAAGGGCCAGGGAATCTCTGGTTTGTTGCAGGGATTGTCCTCCGACTACCCAGTCATCCAGGTATGGGAACACAGTCTCTCCCTGACTTCTCAAAAATACCACTACCACAGCCAGACACTATGTGAATGCTCTGGGGGTTGAGGTTAAGCTGAATGGCATGGCTGCAAACCAGTAGTGGCCTGAGGTCAACCTGAACCTCAGGTACTTTCTGTGGCTGTGTTTGATTGGGATGTGGAAATAGATGTCCTTTAGATCCAAGGATACCAACCAGTCTCCTTGTTGCAGTGTAGAGATAATCATGGCCAAAGTGAATATCCTGAACTTTGGCTTTGCCACATGTTTGTTCAGGAGTCTCAGATCCAGAACAGATCACCAGTCTCTATTTTTCCTCTGGGAGAGGAAGTATCTGGAGTAGAAGCTGTTGCCCCTCTGTAGCAGGCGGACCGGCTCCACTGCTCTGATGGACAATAGGTTTGCCACCTCTGCCTCCAGAAGAATTCTGTCTGCAGGAATAATCAGGGCAAAATTTCTACCTCTTAGTTTGGGAAGAGATTTGAAGCTTAGAAACAGTCCCTGGCTCACTACCTCCAAGATCCACTTGTCTGTGGTGATGTTGTACCAAGCTTGGAGGAAGTAAGCCTGCCTGCCTCCTACTGGTAAGGGGGTGGTGACCTGTACCAGCCCATCAGGGATTCTGTTTGAGCTGGGTCTGGGCTTGAGGTAACTGGGCATACCTTCTCATGATCCTTCTGCCTCTACCTCTAAAGTACCACCTGGCTTTTTGGTAGTCTGGCATGTCTTGATCCTGGAAAAAGGGCTTGGAGTAGGATCCCCTACCCTTGCCTCCCCTGTACTGGGTAAGGGGGTGGTGACCTGTACCAGCCCATCAGGGATTCTGTTTGAGCTGGGTCTGGGCTTGAGGTAACTGGGCATACCTTCTCATGATCCTTCTGCCTCTACCTCTAAAGTACCACCTGGCTTTTTGGTAGTCTGGCATGTCTGATCCTGGAAAAAGGGCTTGGAGTAGGATCCCCTACCCTTGCCTCCCCTGTACTGGGACCTGTATGAGGTGGAAGGCTTATCCCTTGCAGAGTTGCTTAGTAAGTGGATGTGTACTCCTCCACCTTCTTCATGTATGATTCTATATTATCACTGAAGAGGGAAATCACCCTCACAGGGAAAATCCATTGCTTTAGTCTGAGTGCCCTGAGACAGTTTGTGGCCCTGAGCCCGGCAAACCGCCTCATTGACACTGTAAGTGCCATGAGCCTGGCTGCAGTGTCATTTGCGTCCACAGCCATATGGAACTGGTACTTGGTGGCATCCAGTGCTGTCCTGGCAGTCTCTGCCGGGTCCACTGCCAACTCTCCAGATATTCTGTCTGTCATTGCCAATACTGTATTCCATAATGCCTTCTGATATTGGGCTGCATAAGTCATGTAGTTAGCCTGCCTTACTAACAGAGAGACTGCCAAGTACCCCTTTTTACCCATTCTGTCAATCTTTCTGGAGTCTTTGTCAGGGGGAATATTTCTGGAATCTTTGTCAGGGGGGTGGGATGACAAAGGTATTCTGGCCTTGTCACATGCTGCAGCCTCAACCACCCCTTCATGGTCAGAGTGGTTAAATAGGAATGTTGAATTAGCTCTGTCAAGCTGATATTTCTTATCTGTGTTCTTATCCACCCCTGGAATTGAGGTAGGGGTTTGTAAAATCTTTAAGGCAGCCTTTCTTAAGGACTTATGTACTGGCGGCAGGAGCCTTCTAGTGGAGGCTAGCCCCATCATATCGAGGAACTCTGCTTCCTCCTCATCCTCCACAATCTCTGGGATGGAGAGGTTTAGGGTATCAACCATTTGCTTAACAAATGAATAATGAGAGATGTAGTCCCTGGGCTGGGGATAGGACTGAAGTCCTGCTCTGGGGATACCTTTGGTTTTATGGGTTTCCCTCCTCCTCTTCTTCTCCCTGGTAGTCATAAACATACGCTAGTTCCTGAGTCATTGGAGCCTGGGCAGGAACTGGTGGAACCGGTGTGGTCACTGAAACCACAGCCTGCATTACCTGCAGAATTTGCAGGGCTTTTGCTATGTCCTCAGCCAAGGACACTACTGGCCTGTCAGTTGAGAGCTTCTTTGCCTTCTCAGCAGGAGGTGCAGCGATGTGCTTTTCTTTATGTTTTCTTTTTGCTGCAATCGGTTCACTAGCTGGTTCTACAGGCCTTTTAGTATTTGAGGAATCAGCTTTCTCCGTGGATTTTGGATCCACTGACTCTTTAGGCCTTTATTTTTTTAGAGGCAGAAGATGAAGACGCCTCCAGAAGGCTTAGATGGAGATGAAGCAGTGGCCATTTCTTCTAATTTTGTAGCCCCTTTCTTTAATGTTTTAGGGTAAAACGTTTTGTAAATCTCACAATTGGCAAAAATATAACTGGGTCCCAAACAAAAAATGTACAGATTGTGCCTATCTGCCTTGGTTACATTTGGCCACAGCTAATGCAGTTCTTGAACCTAGTCGGTCCTGTCTTTTTTCTTTTGTTTGGGTGCTTCTGACATGGATGTCAGGCACATAGAGAAAATCCCAAATTCAAACAAACGGTCAGTTCTGGAACCGACTAAAAGTTAAATAGGAAACCCAAAGTGATTTGGTTCCCTATATAATATGGGAACCGAGAGCCACTCAGTTCCTGACAAGAAAAAGAATTGTGGCTAAAGAAAATTAAAAATAAAAGTAAATAATGTTACCGATCCTGAAAGGACATTAATAAAGTCTTTTCTGAGGTAAAAAACATCACAAAATAGCAGTTCCTAAGCGGTTCCACGGAACCGGTGAGAAACCCAAAAAAACAAACAAAAACACCCAAATAACTAAACTAACTAACCTAAATAAGGCAGCAATATAAAAAAATAAAAAGTAAATAAGCATTACTTATCGACAAATAAACTGTATATAAATAAGTAGAGGAAAGCGCTCTGAGATGTGTGAAGTGGCAGTCGGGGAAATTAATCTGAGCACTTTGGAGCGCAGCAGTTACTAAGTGGCAGCAGTTTGAAATTGGCATGAGCCAATGAAAGTTCCATCATTTGTATAAATTCCATCTCTCTGGGGAAGTTCAACACTGAAGGCTGACTGCATTAGTTTAATCATACTGAGTGATTCCTAGGGTTAGAAAGACAAAGACAAGCGTATGGAGATCAATGCACTTATAACGCAAAGTCAGACATCGACGCAACTGTTTACGTGACCTGTGCAACCTAATTTTGGGGTAATCAATCCCAGGGGAATCAAGTTAGGCAGTTCATGTAAAACTGGGGCAAGTGAGACATGAATCAATTACAGCATAAGAATGAATAATCAATACTAGGATACAAAGCCAGCCCAGTACTGAGGTGGGCTGAGTCACCATATACCATGCCTGCAACCCAGGTTCAAGAATGGACCAGGGTCACTCTCAGCCACCCCAGGAACGAGGGCTGAGCATCCAGAGACTGCTTTCCTCTTTCAGGGGAAGGGGGGGCAGTGTGTGCTCCTGCTTGTCCGCCACATAGTGAAGGTTAGGTGACGCAACATGTGGTCACCTCTCAGAGGGCCTGGAGCAGGGGTTCAAGTATGTGTGGCATCTTTAAGTCACACATCCATGCCACTGTGACCAGGCACCCTCTTCTATCATATCCAAGCACTTGGAGGGTACACCCTCGAAGGCCCCATAATGGGGGGGGAGGCAAGTCAAGGGAGATGAAGGACAGAGTAAGTACCTGGGAAAGGTGGGTAATGGTGCTGGAGGGCTGACCTATTGGGGCAGGACAACAAATGGGGGATAACAAATAATAGGAAACAAAAAAATAACAGGATACAAATGGGTAACTAGGACTTAACATGTGCTGGAAGGGGTCAGCTCCATGGGAAATTTACTGAGACATAACTGTGCTGACTTTTCGTTTTGAGTTTTCAGGCTTTAATCTTTTTTTCATTCTTGTGGAGAACTAAGAACCGCCCCTCTGGAGTGCGTAGAGCTATGAGCCACCTTCATGAGCATCACACTTCTGATACTGAATGTTTTTTTCCCCACTGTAAATTTGATAAATAAATAAAATGTATGGGCAACCATACACAACAAGGCTGTTTCCATTGAGGGGTGAGATGATATCATAGACCTCACAAGGTCTCTAGGATGTCATCCCACCCTGAGATGGAAACATCAGCCTTCTTTGTATTGTTGCTTATACATTTTTTAGTATAGTATATGTTTGTATTAATTCATTTACTTCCTTCTAACGTAGTCTGTGGCCAAATAAACAGAACACAGAAAACAACAGGATAAGATTAAAAACATCTTGAAGCTGGCCCGCTGGCATAGCAGTAGCATTACCACTTCTGTCGCCAATCACCTGGGTTTAGAAGTGAGCCTGAGTCATGGGGGACAGCTGGGAGAGGATAACTGTGTGTCCCAGGGATCACTCTCATCCTCTGGATGGTGGCGGTGGGCTGCACTTGGTGCACAGTAATCATCTAGCTGAGGCCAGAAGGTAGGACACACTGGCTGCTTAGAGCGGGAGCACTCGCTCACTTGCCTGGGGTGTCACTGCATAGGAAGACGGAGGGAATAAAGGGAAAAATGCCACCAGCAGGATTATGCCATGTTTTGCTCCCCATGTCCAATACTGGTCCTCTACTGCTGGTGTCTGGGATCAGCTGCAGGTTTAACTTCCACTGGTAGGATAACTGGATCATGTGGGGAGCAGTTAGATCATGTCTGGAGCAGTTACAGAACAGAAGGGTAACCCTGCCCCAGAAGGCAATCAGGGAGGGGGGCAACCATGTGGTGCACTGCGGGTGGCCCCAAGTGCCAGGTTTCTGGTAAGAGGATGAGGTGTGGGCTAAGGATTGCCCCCATCGCCAATGGCTACATTAAATTGTATTTGGTTAACTTTCTATGTTCCCAGTCACAAATTTGGCTAAGGCACTTGGGCATTATGAGTTTTTACTTTTCAGTTAACCTGACATAGTAGCTAATTCATCTCACAGCTGGCTTAAAGAATTTGGTTCATTTCGGCCACACAGGCTTGGAGTTTTTAGACCTTGGCACTCACCCAGGGGGCCTCAGTGGACAGGAGGTGGTCTTGGTTGGTGGAGGTAGGAGATATAAACAGAACCGGAAAAAAAAAGATTTAAAATATTTAATGTTATTTAAGTAACAGCTCCATAAGCTGGTAACATTTCTGATTGTTCATCTTTTCAGTTAATTTGTGTAGGGATCAAAATTGGCACCAGCCCACTATCCAAATACTGGTAGATTTTGTATCACCCTGCAGGCTTGTACTGGAGAAGGTAACATTTCAATAAAGTACACCAGCTGGGCCAGTGGAAAACTCAGTGGCGCTAGTGGAGTTTCCCAGTCAGTAGCACAGCTGGCTAGTGGCTACAAAACTTAATTTGACCCCTGCCTGTAGCATTTTCAGTCTTACTGATAGAAGAAATGTCTTCATACTTACCATGATTTCCTTTTCTGTTAGCTCCAACATTGTCAATTGTTGGACTTTACAACTGGGTATTATGCACCCCTTTTAGGGGAAATGGCACTGCCCAAAGGCTGAAACATTTTAGAATGCTGGGCACATGAGTATTCTGGACAGCATCACCTCTCCAGTCACTATTGTCCATACAGTGCCTCTAAATAGAAAGGTCGGCTTGCCACCAAAAAGATACAAATCAGCTGTCTACATAAAGGACTCTAGCCAGGATAAGATACAGTAAACAGTGACCTACTTCGTCAGTTGATGAAAAGTGATTCATTGGGGTTCATCTTGCAAAGTGCAATGTCTTGGAAGGTCCTGCAGAAATGAACCAGCTGAAAAAACAGACTTCTTAAAAGGCAAAAGACTGCATGCAGAGTAAACATTAACCTGCAACAAAGGAGGCACCCTTGGTCAACATCAAACTTGAACCTGTTAAATGTGCGTACTAGCAACCAACATTCTAATGTTGAAACACTTTTTTTTTTGTTTCTTTGTAAAACACAAGTGCAGCAGGTAAATTATAGAGGGATGTCCAGACAGGCTTATAATCAGAGTTTATAACGGAACAACTGACATCCCTACGCTGGCATACCGGAGAATATTCTCCCACAGGAGTAAGGCTCCCAGGCAGACCCATTGACAGTGTTGGAGCTAACAGAAAAGGAAATTACAGTAAGTATGAAGAAATTTCTTCTTTCTGTAGCACTGCACAAGGTCAATGGGTAGTCTTTTCAACTGGGTTCTAAGAAGCAGTACTCCGAAAAAAACGAGTGGGGGAGAATATTGTCCCATACGTCAGCCATGTACAGGAAAGGAATTTACCCCCGAATTGCAGCCTGCAAAACTCTGCAACCAAAAGCCGCATCAGCAGAGTTTTGAACATCCAATCTGTAGTGCTTGGTGAATGTGTGGACAGGGGATTATGTAACTGCCTTACACAATTCTGAAACAGACACCTCACCTCTCTCTGCCCAGGAAGTGGCCACTGCCTGGTGGAGTGAGTCTTGATGACAGCTGGAGGCCTCTTCTTTTCTGCGACTTAAGCCTTGGCAATGCAGGCCCTCACCCACCTAGCTAGGGTGGCCCTGGAGCCTTTTTGCCCCTGCTGGCCACTCCAAAAAGAATGAACAACTTATCCAATTTCTAGAACTCGGCAGTACATCTAAAGTATGTCCTGAAGGCCCGTCGTAAATCTAACTTGTGCAACTCCTTCTCCCTTGGGTGGGAAGGTTGTATGCAGAAAGATGGGAGACAGATTTCCTGGTTCACATGGAAGGCTTTGAGGACCTTCGGAATGAAAGATGGTAGTGTTCTGAGGACCACCTTGTCCTTAGGCATGACGAGATATGGTTCTATGTGGGACAAAGCCTGGAGCTCACCAATCCTCCTGTCTGAGCACATGTCAACTAAGAAACACACCTTGTAAGACAGCACATCCAATGGTACCAACAGAAGTGGCTTGAAAGGCTCCTTGCAAAGAGCATTCAGAACGAGGTTCAGATCCCATGGGGGAAACAGGGGACCAGAACAGATGTCGACTCCTGCTGACAGCCCGCAGAAAATGAATAACCTCCCAGTTAGTCCCTGTGGATGAACTCAAGGAAACTTCAAGGGCCGACACCTGACCTCTCAAGGTGCTCAAGGCCAAATGTTTCTGGACTCTTTCCTGCAGGAAATACAAAATCTATGGAACTGCAGCTTTAGAAGGCTGGACATTTTTTTCCTTGGCTCAAGCCAAAAAAGTGATCCATACATGAAGGTAAGCTGCCGACGTGGAGTTTTTCCTGGCTGCATGTGTCTATCACTTTGTTAGAGAAACCTTGGTTCGGAAGTATCTGCCTTTTCGGAGCCAGGCCACGAGCTGCACCACTCCCGGATTTGGATGCAGGATGGGACCTTGGGAGAAAAGAAAAAAATTATTTACCATAGTAATATTGTTCCTTCCAAGGGATCTCCCAGTATGATTAGACATATGCAGTCAGCCCAGAATCTTTTTTTTTTTTTTTTTGTCTTTGGCAACCGGGTAAGGCCCACTAGGCACAAATGCCTGTTTTCAGGGGCAACTTGGGAGCACTAGGCGGTTCAAGTATTTAGGAGTTCTCCTGGCTCAATTGCTAGATTTCAGTCTGCATGTTCAGATCATCAGTAAAGCAGTGAATGTTAAACTAGGTATTGCCTATAAAACTAGCTTTATGCTAACCCCCTTCAGCCAAGTTGGCTATTGCCAAGGGTATCCTTCTCCCTGCTTTCATGTACGGTGTTCCAGCTTTTGCTACTGCAAATAAAACTACCCTTCATAAATGGGACCTAGCTTATAACAGTATGTCCAGATACGCCTCCTCTTCACCCCGGCTCAATCATCACTGCAAACTCTACAGCGACCTGGGCTGGCTCTCCCCCTCTGCCTGCCGCCAATACTACCTTGGCTCTCTTACTAACTCGGTGATCAGAAATAAAATGTCAGTCTCACTGGAGGCTCTTCTCACACTTCAGTCCTCCTCCCATGGGTTACGTTCAACTGACAAAGCACTTCTCAACGTGCCCAGATGCCAGACATTAAAATGTTCCAGAGCTTTCCACCATGCTGCCCCTAAGCTCTGAAACTCCTTTCCTTTAGCTCTTCAATAGGCCTCATCCCTGCTTAGCTTTAAAAGTGAGCTGTGACGGTATCTGTCTTCAGTAGACCAGTGTATTTGTTTTGACCCCACTTAGCTATGCTTTGCCTCCACTAACTTTCTTTGAAAGATCATAGCACTTATCTTACCCTTACCACATTTCCCCTCTGCCCACATGTACTTTCTCTCTCATGCTTCTTTCTCTTCCCTCCCTTTCTATTTCATACCTCTATCCACTAGTACATCTGTGCCTATCTACCTCCCTGGACTGCACCTTACTCCGCTCTGACTCAACTACGGTGCCTAGTTGGCCAGCCTTCTCTCTCATAGTTTTCCTTTTCTCTACACTGTTATGGTTTATATCCAACTGTTTTTCTGTTTTTTGACTGTAGGTAACCCCCTTTTGAATGTGTAATGTCTTACCCTGCAATATGCTGCTTTCATTGTGAATCTCACTATGATATGTACTCAAACTGTTTATTATGGATTGTACAATTGTTCTACTCTTTCACATATGTTGTTTTCTCTGTATGTATTATTTTCCACTGTGAGAAACACCTGTCATTATGTAATGTGTTGCACTAATGTAATGTATTTGTCCACTTATCTGTTGTACTCTCCCAGGTCGTGCCTGAAAATAGTCATTTTATGGCTAGAGCACTTACCCGGTTAACAAAAACAAAATAAATAAATACAATAAATAAAGTGACTTGCTCAGAGTCACACTCCAGCTAAAAAATACTAGACTATCTGAACAAATAAAATCTAACCCCAAACAACAACAATACCCACCCCATGGTAATGAGGATGGGGCACCAAAACAGGACAAAAGAACCACAAAGGAAGAGCTAGGTCCACTAGTCATCTTTGTGTGCATAAAGTACAGTAAGTTAAGCCAATGATTAAAGGCAACACTAAAACCCTAATAAAAGTATTGCTGAACCTGACTCAGGTTCTGTAACGGGAGGTAGGGTGGAAGGTCTAATCATACTGGGAGATCCCTTGGAAGAAATAATATTAGTATGGTAATTTTTTTCTTCAAACCCAAGGAATCTCCCAGTATGATTAGACTTATGTAGAGTACCAAGCAGTGCTTTGGGAGGAGGGTACAGAACCTAATTAGGAAAAAGGATCTGCAATACTGCAGTGCCAAACCTTGCATCACTTCTGGACTGGACGTCCAGGCAGTAGTACTTTGTGAAGGTGTGGACTGTACTCCATGTAGCTGCTTTACATATTTCTTCTTTTTTTTACTTTATGTTTATTCTTTTTTGCAAAAGACGTACCGTTATGCATTTTCCTTACATGGAACATCAGTACTTTTTTTACATAGTATATCCAGATAACCAGAGTCTATAGCATCCCATGCATTGATATACATCAGGAGGGGTAAAAGTTATATTTTATACATAGTAAAGATAAAAGCCCACTCTGCTGTAGGTAACTAGCCCAATACACATGTCTATTACAGTATTAATTAAATCCACAAAGTTTATAAATGCCCTGTCCACAATTCCTTGAGGACATTAGAGTCATGTTAGTCCTATTAAAAAGTCCATAATGCTGAGCATGGCCACAGCATCCCCCTAAAGTCTACACATCTGGATCTCTCCCATACTGTCTAGGTTAAACCAATGAACATTACTTTACATTGTAATAGAATCTGCAATATCCTTCTGCCCTATGATAACAAATACGTAAATACAAATATAACTGGCAGCAATGCAACAATTTAAAGGACAGCAAGTAATGCCACAAAGGGCACTTAATCAGGTAGTCCCAGAGCATATTTTCAGGTCGTCGGATCTCCATGTTCATTTTCCAAATCCACACATTCTGGACTTGGTTTGTGAACCTTTTTTGCCCAATGTCCATCGTCAGCAGAATCAGTGAAAAGAAAAAATTACTCACCTTAGTAATGTTGTTTCTTCTAATGGAGTCTTGCTATATTATAGACATTAGCAGTTTGTTCCAGCTCTAGAACTGCCCCGGAGTGAAATGGTCAAAACCATTCCAAAATAGAATTTTGTCACGAGAGCAGCTCTATCTGTGTCATTTCAAACTTGAACTGTCAGATCTTTTCGAGCCAAACTCACTAAGGTCTGTGTGGAAGCTGTAACTACACTAGCCAAATGGCTACCTAAATAATAACAACCATTGATGGTCCCAACACCCAAGACTCAAGTCAGGGGACCAGAAATACTAACACCATTCTAATAATATGAAAATGGAACATAAGTATAATAAAACACACACGCGTACACATACACACCCCAAAGTCCCAAAGGGACAAAATGCTAACAGGACATAAGTAGTGCCCACACTAAGTTGCCCCACCCCACCAAGTAGAGGTTCTGAGAGGGGCAGGTTGGGGAGGTCTATAATATAGCAAGACTCCATTAGAAGAAACAACATTACTAAGGTGAGTAATTTTTTCTTCAAACAACATGAAGTCTTGCTATATTATAGACATTAGCAGAATACACAGCAGTACCTCCATGGAGGAGGGGCAGAACCTACTTAGGGAATAGGCTCTGAAGAACAGCTGTGCCAAACCGAGCATCTCTCCTGGCCTGGACATCCAGGGAGTAATGCTTGGTAAAAGTGTGTACCGTTTTCCAAGTAGCAGCCTGGCAAATCTCTAATAAAGGGATATCTCTGGCAGCAGCTAGAGACACAGCTGTACCCCTGGTAGAATGAGCCCTCAAACGGGGGGCTCTGCCCACTTTCTGATAACAAAATTGGATACAAGAGACAATCCACCTGGCTATTGATCTCTTAGTGGCAGGTTTGCCTTTCCCAACTTCACCATAGGTAAGGAAAAGTTGGAGGGATTCGAACCTGTGACCTTTGGTATGCTCTATATGATAACTAAGAGCTCTCTTAACATCCAGGCTGTGCAACCTCCTCTCACCCAAAGAGGAGTGATCAGTGAAAAATACTGGAAGGGAGATAGATTGATTAAGATGGAAATCTGAAACCACCTTAGGCAAAAACTTCCTATTAGTCCTAAGGACTACCTTATCCCTGTGGAAAGAAATAAAGTCAGTCTCCACTGACAAGGCTTGCAATTCACTTATGCGTCTGGCAGAAGTGATAGCCACTAGAAAAACAGTTTTCCAAGTTAGGTACTTAAGCTCTGCAGAAGACAGAGGTTCAAAAGGGTGTTGCATTAACTGGGCAATGCAAACATTAAGGTCCCAAGCAGGGGCCGGTTCCAGAAAGGGAGGATTAGTATGGAGTAACCCCTTAAAAAACTTGGAAAACACAGGATGAAAGGAAAGAGGGGATGACTTTCCTGCTGACACAAAAGCAGACACAGCTGCCAAATGAACTCTCAGGGTAGCTGGTCTGAGACCCAAGGAATTAAGATGTACCATGTAATCTAACAAAATGGGCAATTCAGCAGATTCTGGGGAAATATTTTCCCAGCACACCAAATGGAAAACCTTTCCATTTAGAACTATAAGTAGCCTAGTGGAAGGCTTTCTGGAAGCCTTTAGGATCTCAAGAACACCCTGAGAGAGGTGTAAATCAGCAAACTCTAACTCCTCAAGAGCCAGGCCTTGAGGTTGAGGGATTTGAGGTCCGGATACCAAACCCTTCCCTGGGCACAAGTCAACAGATTGTGATTCCTGGGGAGGCACAGGGAAGATGGACTGTCAGAGACAGAAGGATGGGTACCAGGGCTGCCTGGCCCAATCCGGGGCAATCAGAATCACCCTGCAAGGCTGAGATCTGATTTTGACTAGTACTTTGAATAGGAGAGGAAAGGGAAGCATAGAGGAACTTCCTCCCAATCCAGAAGAAGGGCATCCAGGGAACTGAGCCCAGCACTGGAGGCCTGCAACAGAACAGAGGAAGTTTGTGATTGTCTGGGGCTGAAGATCTATCTGAGGATGCTCCACCTGGCAAAACTATCCCCAGCACTTGAGGATCCAGGGACCATTCGTGATGGCCTGGGAAATCCTGCTGAGGGCATCCGCTAGGACATTGTCCTTCCCTGGAAGATGAACTGCTATGAGGGAAGTGTTCAGGGAATAGGCCAGAGACCACAACTTCATTGCCTCGTGCACAAGGCCGAAGACCGAGTGCCCCTGTTTGTTGATGTACCACATTGTTGTGGTGTTGTCTGTTCTGACTTGTATCACCTTGTCGTGGACAGATGCAGAAAAATCTTGAAGAGCTAAAAAGACAGCTCTGAGTTCCAGCAAATTGATGTGGAGCAGAGATTCCTGGGGGGACCAAACTCCCTGAGTGGAAAGGTCGCCCATGTGGGCTGCCCAACCCAGAAGGGAAGCATCTGTAGTGAGAGTCAAGTCGTGAGAAGGGGAAATGAAGGGGACCCCTGCTCTTAAATTGCTCTGATCCTGCCACCACTGGAGAGCTAGGATCAAGGTTCGAGTCACTGGGACCAACTTGGAAAGGGGGTCTCTTCTCTGAGACCAAAAGGTTCTCAAGTGAAACTGAATGTCTCTCATCTGAAATCTGGCTCCCTGCACAACAGCTGTGGATGCAGCCATGTGCCCCAGGAGCTGCAGAAAGTGTCTTGCTGGTCGAGAGACCTGCAGAGTGAAGGAAGAGGCCAGAGCCACTAAATTCCTTACCCTTTCTGGGGGAAGAAAGGCTCTGGCTAGCTTTGTGTCCAATTCTGCCCCTATAAAGGTGAGTACCTGGACTGGTTCCAGAACCGACTTTGGTAGGTTTAGCAGAAAACCCAGGGAGGTGAGAAGCTGCTGGGTGACCTGCAGGTGAGATTTTACCTGTTCTGGGGACTGGCCTACAATGAGCCAGTCATCTAGATAGGGAAAAACAGCAATCCTCTGCCTCCTTAAGTGGGCCACTGCCACTGCTAGACACTTTGTGAATACCCTTGGAGCAGAGGTAAGGCCGAAGGGCATTGTTCTGAACTGGTAATGACCTGAGGGCAGTTCGAATCTGAGGTACTTTCGATGGGATCTTCTGATTAGGACATGGAAATAGGCATCCTTGAGGTCCAGGGAGGCTAGCCAGTCCCTGGCCTTAGGAAGGTAAAATCATTGCCAGAATTACCATTTTGAACTTTGGTTTCAAAAGATGCTTGTTCAGATATCTGAGATCTAAAATGGGCCGCCATTCTCCTGTCTTTTTTGGGGTAAGGAAGTATCTGGAATACAGACCCCTGCCCTGATGCAGGGGAGGAACCCTTTCTACTGCTCTGAGAGCTAACAGGGATGAGACCTCTGTTTCCAGAGCGAGGGTCTCTGAAGCACTTGCAGGTAGAAAAAGTCTGCTTCTCAACTTGGGAAACTTTTTGAAGCTGAGAACCAGACCCTGGCTTACTACTTCCAGAACCCACTTGTCTGAGGTTAAAAAAGCCCAATTCTGACTGAAGTAAGCCAGCCTGCCCCCCACTGGTACAGGAGAATCGGCCCTGGGCACCCCATCAGGGTGCCTGTTTTGCAGGAGCTTTAGGCTGGGGGTTGGGAGCAGGTCTGCCCACCCCTCGTCTGCCCCTGCCTCTGAAGAAGCCCCTCTGAGCAAAGGCAGAGGAGGCCTGAGTTTTAAACCCACTGATCGGTTCAAAACCGAACCGATAACTTACAAGTTCCACACAGACAAAACCTTCATTTACTTACGGTTACCACAGATAGAGCTTGAACCGAACGGTTTTGCGGTTAAAATAAAACTATTCTCGGTTAAATCCAACCGAGAAAACACTTTTTAAACCGAGAAATGAACCGAGCAGAAGGAGAAATCTCCGGAGCGACTGTTCACTGAGGCGGAGTAAAGAATCTGACAGTTCAAGTTTGAAATGACACAGATAGAGCTGCTCTCGTGCCAAAATTCTATTTTGGAATGGTTTTGACCATTTCACTCTGGGGCAGTTCTAGAGCTGGAACAAACTGCTAATGTCTATAATATAGCAAGACTTCATGTTGTTTGAATATAAATTTTCCCTTGATATACAATTCTTTGTTTGGCAAGGAGAACTACAGTGTTAGGAATGCCTACATCTCTTAAGGTTGTTTGGACTGCTTCAAATCTTTTTTGCCTTTGTCTTGTGGCATAACTAACATCCAGAAAAAAGGATATAGCTGTTCCATTGAGCTGTACTAGCCTTTTTTGTCTGCTTAGTGCCAAGATCCAATCTCGTTCTCTGATCCCTGCTGTCACCAGTAGAATAGCTCATGGCATCTCTGCCTCCAGTTGTCTGCCTTGTGGGGTAACTCTGTAGGCCTTTTGTAATTGCAGAGGTCTAGAGTAATCCCCAAGTCCCAACGCTTCTGGTAGCCATTCCTGAAAAAATAGAAGGAGGTGATTCCCCCTCTGCTTCCTCCGGGATGCCCAACAAATGAACACTAGCACTCCAAACTTGATTTCCTAATATTTCAAGATGAGAGCGATAGTATTGTGTTTCCTTAGCTGTAGCAGCCATTACATGCTGTGTAGTTTTGGCCAATCTCCGCACATCCTGCAATTCCGTTTGGAGTGTGGTAACTGCTGTCTCCACTGTGCCCAATCTGCCAGAAAGTATGTCAAGTTTAGTATTGATTGCCCCCACAGATTGCAGGAGCTGCTGCATTTTAGTACCCAGTGACTGCAGTGTTTCTTCATGCTGTGCACAGCCATGTGGTCAGGCTTACCACCAAGTTGCTTGTTGCCAGAGGTGCTAGGATCTTTCCCTCTAGTTCCTGCAGATCGATTCCCCTGAGTTTCCCCCATGTTGTTCACCGGAGTCAAATACACAAATTCTGTAAGTTTGGCTGGGTTTTTATTTCTCATAATCTTCTTGTAAATAGTATTATGAGGTCCCGATGTGCAGAGCTCTAATAGAGAGCCACCATCTTTGTTGGGCTCCATAGCGCCCCCCTAATTTACAGATTTCTAGCAAGGGAATATCCCTTGCAGCTGCCACAGAAGCAGCAGTTCCATGAGTGGAATGTGCCCTGAGACCCTGAGGTGGCGGTTTCTCAGCTTTACTGTAACAGAATTGGATGCAGGAAACTATCCAGCATGCAACTAATCTATTTGAGGCAGGCCTGTCTTTTCCCACTTCACCATAAGTGAAACAGTTGTGAGTGAGAATCCCTGAGGTCCTTAGTATGACTAACGTAGTAACTGAGGGACCTCTTCACATCCAGACTATATAGTTTCAATTTACCTGAGCTGGATACGGATGCAAAAAATACAGGAAGGGTGATGGACTGGTTTAAATGAAACTTAGATACCGCCTTGGGTAGAAATGTCCTGTTGGTCCTGAGGACCATCTTGTCTTTGTGGAAGATGATGTAATTAGGGTCAGTGCAGAGAGCCTGAAGCTCACACACCCTTCTTGCTGAAGTAATTGCCACCAAGAAGACTTTTCCAGGTGACATATTTCAGATCAGGCCACTGTCATTGATTCAAAAGGAGGTTCCATGAGTTTTGCTATATACAGATTCAAGTCCCAAGGAGGAACGGGTTCCCTAACAGGGGGAAACAGATTTACCAAGCCCTTGAAAAACTTTCTAAAACTAGGGTGTGAGGCTATTGTCCTATGAGCTCCTGCAAAGAAGTAAGTAGAGACTACTGCTAAATGGACCCTGAGGGTAACAGGCCGCAGACCCAGGATCTGTAGATGTACTAGGTAGTCAAGCAGTACAGGTTAGCTTGCCTTGAGAGGTATGATGTGCTTGGACTTGCACCAGATAGAAAATCTTTTCCACTTGGAAGCATAAGATTTCCTGGAAAATCTCAGTACCTTAAGGACCTCTTCAGAGAGCTAGAATTCAGAAAATTCTAACTCCTCAAGAACCAGGCCTTCAGATGAAGAGTCTTGAGGTTTAGGAATACTACCTGTCCCTGAACGGCTGTTAGGAGATTGTATGTCTGGGGAAGCCGGATGGATTGTTTGATGGACAGAGTAAGCAGTAGAAGATGCCATGGTTGCCTGGCCCAGTCTGGAGCAACTAGTATCATGGTTGCAGACTGGCTCCTGTGTTTGTGAAGGACTTTTAACAGCAGTCAAAATGGTGGAAAAGCATACAGGAATTTCCCTGTCCAATCCAGGGCTAATGCCTCAAATGAGCTGTGTGCCCAATGAGGGAGGCCTGCAGCAAAAAAAAAAAAAAAAAAAGAGGGAGATGATGGTTTTCTTAGAGGCAAACATCTATTTCTGGAGTGCCCCACCTCCTGAAAACTGTGGCCAATGCTTGCTTGTTTAAAGCCCATTCGTGATGATACTGACTAATTCTGCTGAGTGAATTTGCCAGTGTGTTGTCCTTTCCTGGAAGATGAATGGCAGTCAAATGCACCTCCAGGGAGTATGCTAGAGACCAGCTTTTCATGGCTTCTGTGCACAGCCTTGAGGACCTTGTTCCTCCTTGCTTGTTTTTAATTTTTTTTTATTTTTATTTGTAGCATTTAGTACTTAAGCATACAGAACACATATCCTAAGCAGGTATACAAATGAGAAATTCAGGAATACATTACACAGGATAGCGGCTATCTTGTCATTTGGTACAGCATTAGAGATTATTCTCAGTTTACTCTAATACAATATACATAAACCTATATCAGGAGCCGTAATGCAGCCAATGCCCATATTTTTCAGTAACAGTATTAAGAATCCACAATTGTAAACTGACCTTAAAAAGGTCTATGTTAACTTTAAACAGCCTTTGCTGTAACAAGAGAACTCCAGTACAGAGCTCCCCTAAAAGGCAAAACTTCCTCCTTGCTTGTTGATGTACCACGTGGTAGTTTTGTTGTCTGGACTGACTGACCCCTCAGCTGAGGAGCAAAGGCCTATAGGACAAGAAGGGCTGCTCTCAGCTTCAAAAGGTTGATCTGCAAACTGGATTCCTGAGGGGACCAAGTCCCACTGATTGTAAGGTCACCTATGTGTGCATCCCATAATCTATTGTTAGGACCACTGAGTGGTGCTGTTGCTGAAAAGGGATGCCTTGCCTGAGGTTGTCCCTTTCCTTCCATTCCACCACTGCAGAGCCAGAGGCAGAGTTCTTGTTACTGGCACAAGCTTTGAAAGAAGATCCCTTCTTTGGGACCAATGGGATCTCAAATGGTACTAAATATCCCTCATCTGGAATCTGGCACCTGAGATTACTGCGGTAGGTGATACCATGTGTGCCAGCAATGCTAGGAACTGTCTTGTAGTTCTGGGCTGACCCAGGACAAAGGAGTTTACCAGGGTTAGTAAGCTGTTTACCCTCTCTTGAGGAAGGAATGTCTTGCCCTGGACAGTATCCAGTTCTGCACCAATGAATTCCAGTGACTGAACTGGTTCCATCTGAGGCTTTTGAGTGTTGATGAGGAAACCCAGGGATTCCAGAGTGTTTTGGGTGACTATGATGAAGTCCGTTACCTGCTGGTATGAGTTTTCTGTGACTAGCCACTCTTCCAGGTAGGGGAATACCACGATTCCTTGTCTCCTGAGATAAGCTGCCACCATGGCCAAGCACTTTGTGAACACTCTGTGGGCAGAGGTGAGCCCGAAGGGAAGTGCTGAGAGCTGGTAGTGCCCTGAGGGCAGAGTGAACCTCAGGTATTTTCTGTGGCAAAGCTTGATTGGTATGTGAAAGTAAGCATCTTTGAGGTCCAGAGATGCCAGCTAGTTTCCTTGCCTTAAAGAGAGGATAACAATGGCAAGGGTTACCATTTTGAATTTGGGATTTGCCAAGTGTTTGTTCAGGGATCTGAGGTGTAGAATTGGCTGCCATTCCCCATTCTTTTTCTTGGTTAGAAAATATCTTGCATACATGCCCTTCTCCCTTTGAGAAGGGAGGATTGGCTCTATTGTTCTTGCTTGCAGAAGCTTTTTTACCTCCAATTCCAGCAAAATTGTCTCTGCAGGGGTTGAAGGCCAGAAAAGTCTGCATCCCTGAAGTCTTGGAAATTTCTTGAATTGTAGACAGAGACCCTAACTACCTCCAGAACCCACTTGTCTATGGTGATGTTTTTCCAGTCCTGTATATAGTGAGCCAGCCTGCCCCCTACTGGAAGAAGGCTGGCGGCCTGTTCTGAGCAGTCAGTGGTTCTTATATCTGGGCTGAGCCTTGGACACTGGGGTTGGATCAGCTCATCTAGAAGGCTTCCTACCCCTGCCCCTGTAGTAGCCTCTAGCCTGAGAATAATCCATAGGCATGGAGACTGGGACATAAACTCTGGGGTAATACCCCCTACCCCTACCTCCCCTTCCTGTGGGTCTAAAAGAAGTGGAGGCCCTTTCTCTTGCAGAGTTGCTTCTAAAGGTGGTTTTGTACTCTTCCACTTTGTTCATGTATGTCCCAGTCTTGTCACCAAAAAGGGAATTATTTTCACAAGGAAAATCCATGGCCTTTAACTACGTATCTGGTTGTTCTGAACCAGGCAAACCTTCTCATAGATACTAATATGGCTAATAACCTGGATGCAGTGTCACTGGCATCCACAGCCATGTGAAATTTATATTTGGTGGTATCTAATGGCATCCTGGCAGTATGTCAGCCAAATCATGTGCCACATCACCTGGCAATCTATCAGTTATTGCAGGACAGAGTTCCAAAGGGCTTTCTGATATTGTGCAGCATATGCCATATAAGCTGCCTGCCTCAGGAGAAGGGAGGAAGCTATGTAACCCTTCTTCCCCATGGTGTCAGTCTTTCTGAAATCTTTATCCAGGGGATGAGATGAAAGAGGGACTTTAGCTTTATCACAGGCAGCAGCCTGTACAATGCCCCCATGGTCTGAGTGAGAATACAGATACTCTGCAGCAGATCTATAAACCTGATATTTTTTCTCAACCTTCTTGTCCACCCGAGGGACTGAGGATGGTGTTTGTGGTATTTTTAGGGTTGCCTTCTTAAGAGAGTTGTGAATTGGAAGAAACAACCTCTTAGTGCGAACCAGACCCATCATGTTCAGAAACTCTGACTATTCCTTATCTTCTATAGATTCTTGTGAGAAGAGAAGAAGAAGAATCAGCATTTATATAGTGCTTTTCATACACAGTATCCCAAAGCACTTTACAAGCAATGCTAGACTGGTAGTAAAGTGACTGAAAGTGTGGTGGCAGCCATATTGCACATCATCACCCACACACAGCCTGGATAATTGCATGAACCGGTTTATGGGACAGGGAATGTTGGCCAGGACACTGGGAATGTTCCCTGCTCTTTGTGAAGAGTGCCCTGGGTTCTTTTACTTCCACCTGGACACCCACCAGGACAACACCAGGATGGACAGAAGGGACCTCAGTTTAACGTCTCATCCGAAGGACGGCACACCCCAGCAGTACAGCACCCCCCAATACTGCACTTGGATGCCAGCGATTTTTTGGTGCAAGTCCAATCCCAGTGTGGGACGAGAACCCATGACCTTCTGGTCCAGAGGCAGATGTGCTACCAACTGAGCCATGCTGACACCTAAAGAGGCCTAAAGTACCAGCCATTTGTCTGACAAATGAAAAATGGGATGAAAAAAATCATACTGCCTACGACTTGCTCAGGGGATACCGCAGGCTCAATGGGATCCCCCAAGTCTGGATCTTCCTCTTCCTCCTCCTAATAAGCTTCAGGACCCTGGTCTGTGGGAACCAGTGATGGGATTGGAACTAGTGAACCTAGGATCGAACCTGCAGTTTGTACAGTCTGAATGACCTGTTGGGCTTTTGCAGTGTCCTCAGCAAAGGGCTTTTTGTTTTTGTCTGCTGGGAGCTCCTTTGCTTCTTCAGCAGGAGGTGCAGCAACAGATTTTTCTTTAAGTTTCTTTTTAGCAGGCACAGACGCTGAAGCCTGCTCAGTGGGCCTTTCGTGTTTACTGTGATCAGAAGCCTGCTCAGTGGGTCTTTTGTGTTTTCTGTGATCAGAAGATCCCTTATCAATAGTTTTAGGGTCTGAGGGATCCTTGGGAGGTCTCTCCTTGGTTTTACAATGTGATGAATAGACCTCTGCAGGGTGCTTTGGTGACACTGAGGTAGGAGCAGAAACTATCTCCTCTAAACTTTTAGCCCTCTTTTTGAGTGTTTTGGGGCAAAACTTACTGCACATCTCACAATTTAAAAAAAAAGTATGACTGGGACCCAGGCACTCCAAACACAACTTGTGGCGATCAGCCTCAGCAAAGATTTTTTTTAATTTATTTTTATTTATTGAAGTCTTGGATAACACCATTGAGTGGATGCTCATTAATTGGTTCCACGTCAGTTGAGAAATAGACAGTAAGGTACAAAAACAGAGACAATATACATGGTTGGTACAGAAGGTAAAAAAGGACAATTAATGCATGGGGTAAATTCAGCTGAGGCATTGTACAATGTATGCCTGCGTCCTGGAGATAAACTCATAGAATTAGGAATGGACACATAGGGAGATGCAGATGGGAAGGACAGAGAGAGGTATAGGGTAGTGGGATAGGGCAGGCACTGAGGTGGGGGTGAGGTGGAGGCTGTGCCCAAGGTGGAAGGTAGGGTGGTGTGTCAGAGAAGTGCTTTGGTTGGGCTACCCAGTGGGACAGTTGACAGGGTATTTATGTGCTGATGGTAGATTACTGATTTGAGGAGGTTCTTAGTGTAAGCACACACAGTTACCCGTGGCAGTAAGGTGCTGGCGAAGTTTGTGTTTGAAAGAGCCAATCGTTGCAGCACCGGTAATGTCTGGATATAGTGCATTGGTCCAGAGGGGGACACGGTAAGAGAATGCACGTTGTGCCACTGCAGCATCTGGGCACATGGAATACTTGAGTGGTAGAGTTTCTGGTCTGTTTTCTGCCCTGGGGCAGGGACAGTAGGTTCTGTATACCTGATGGTAGTATAGTAAAAATTTAGGGAGACTTTTTTGGCAAGGAGGCAGGTTTGATATCTGATTCTGCCATTAAGCTGGAGCCAGCCTGCCAGGGTATAGAGATCACAGGTGTGCGTGAGTCTTGTAGCACCTGTGAGAAGATGGCAGGCTTTGTTTAGGGCAATAGAGATACGGTGAAGGGCTGTGTCTGTTGCACACCCATAGCTAGCCAGCCCATAGTCTATGAGGGAGACAAACTGAGCTGTTGTTGGCCATGTTCAGTGCTTCATGTGTTAGACAGTGCCTGTGATGGTAGAGTATCCCGATTCTTGTATTGATAGCCTTTGAGGTATTGACAATGTGTTGGGCATAGGACAGGGTGGAATCAATTGTGATGCCCAGCTACTTAAAATGTTGAACAAGCTCCAATGTGACACCACTGTCATTCATGATTGCAAGGGGGAAGGTTTTGAGTTTGCTTTGGGGGTGGAGTACATCATGGTCTTAGTCTTTCTATAGTTCATAACCAGTCTATGCTCCTTAAACCACTTTTCCACAGATGCAAAGCCTCTTTGAAAATCTGCCTCTCGAAGTTCAGTATGAGGGTTGCTAGAGAATGACTATGTTGTCTGCTTAAAGGAGAATTCAACAAGTGCAGAAGTCCGGGAGTTTATTTAAGGATAAACTGAACAGCAACGGTCCCAGTATAGACCCTTGCGGTACACCAGATCTGACAGATCTGCTGTCAGAGAGGACTTCACCAGTCCTGACCTACTGGGAACGGGCACCCAAATAGCTGTTGAACCAATTCAATGTTTCTGATGAGAACCCAATGTCTGTTAGCTGTTCGAGGAGGAGTGCATGGTGCACCGTATCAAATGCCTTTAATAGGTCAATGAATGCTGCCCCTACTAGGTGGCCTTGGTCTAAGGCATGGTGGATGAAGCCTGTAAATTTGAGTAAGGCCATGGTGGTACTGTGTCCACTCCTGAACCCATGTTGTTCAGGATGTAGGAGTTGGCGTTGTTAAAATATTCCACAAGCTGATCAGCCACAATCCACTCTAGAGCGTTGGAGAGTGGGGGGAGTATGGAAATCGGTCTGTAGCTGTTGTGCAATGACCAGTCCCCACTTTTGTGCACAGGGGTTACTGTCACAGATTTCCATCATTGGGGGAACTGGGAGTAGCAGAGGGAAAGGTTGATTATTTGAGTAAGTGGGCCATGGATTTCCTCAAGTGCCAAGCTGACAAATTTAAGGTCCAGGGAGTCCCTGCTGCATCTTGATTTCCTGTGCACCCTTTCCAGGTATTTTCTGGCATCAGCTTCAGAGACTTCTTTGAAGTGAAACAGCGGTTGGTAAGGGGGTGGAGCTGGCTTCCCTTGTGGGTCTTTTGGGGTGGGGGGATTGAAATAATCCACAGGGAGCACATTACTTAGGTCCATGAATGCGTTATTCAGTGAGTTGGCAATAAGAAGAGGGTCCAAGGATGGTACCCCATCAATGGTGAGCATAGTTGGGAAAGTTTTGGGGTCCTTCCCAGTGATGTCATTGAGGTTGGCCCAGAAACACTTGCTGCTGTTCCACGAGCTGGTGAGGGCTTCTTTATAGTAGGAGCTTTTTGCAAGACAGATAGCTTTCATGCAGTCATTTCGGCCTTTTTTGTACCATTGGATGTTTATGACAGTGCCATGTGCTTGTGCCATTTGCCAAAGATGATCTCTTACATAAAGTTGCTCTAGAAGATCGGGGTAATCCAGGGGTTGAAGGGTTCTTTGACTTTTCTTGTTTTTAGTGGTGCGTGCTTGTCGCAGACAGCATTGAATTTTGATATGAAGAGGTCAAGGGCTATATCCACGTCACTGGCTTCATACAGGTCTGTCCAGTCTTGGTACTTTAGGTCAGCTTTTAGCTGTGGTAGATGGCCTTTTAGGAGTACACTGTTCGTTATATTTCTAGTTGGAGGTTTGCAGTAATTGTTATTCCAGATGCATTTAACAGAGGAGTGGTCACTGAGTGAATCTGGGAGAACAGTAATATTGGTGATAGGCGCAGGACGGTTGGTGAGTACCCAATCCAGCAGGGTGCTGGTGCTGGTCTTGTAATCGACTCTGGTTGGTGTCTCTACCATTTGGGAGAAGCGGATAGTTGACAGGGTATTCTTAATAGAGGCAGATGCAGGGGAGAGCCAGTTGATGTTAAAATCTCCTAGTAGTACGATTTCAGTATTGAGGCTGAGTGTACTGATATAATAGTCCATGAGGTTGCAGGTGCCAGCCGTGGCCAGTTTGGGTGGGATGTAGATGGAGAGCAGTGTAAGCACCCTATTGTGTGCTCCTAAGAGCAGTTTTATGGCCAGAGCTTGCAGGTTGTCACTACTGCTGGGGGTATTCTATGCCCCTGGAGAGAATCTTTGATGTAAATGACACAGCCACCACCTCTTTTTGAGAGGCGGTCCTGTCTGAGTAGGGTGTAACTAGGTAATGTAATGGCAGTATCTAGTATCTTTGGGGAGAGCCAAGATTCCACAACAGATAGAACATCTGGGTTAGGACGAGAAACCCACACCTTCAGGTTGTCATCTTGGGGAGAATACTACATATGCTTATTGAGGCTAGCGCAAGCCCTGTTGGTTTTTGTGGCAGTGCAGTTGAGTTATGGGGAGGGACCAGGGTTAGGGTGTACATTATTTCTTTGTAGTGGTTTTTCTTTTCATTTCTGTCTGTACTGCCCCCTACGGTTCGCTTTGTAGAAGAGCTTGTTCACAGGGTATATCTGTTAGAAAAAAATAATAATAAGCCACGTTTTAGTACAACAATTCATGAACAAAAATAATTTGCCTCCATTTTTTATGTTACAACACTGTGTTAAGTTAAAGCATTGTGAAATTCTTAAAAGTGATTATACACTCAAATGAATTTACCCAGCTCACAGCTACTGTCCTCCTATATTTCACTTTCCTCCTGCTTACTTCTTGCTACAAAAAACCTCCATGCCATCTGTGAATTGCTATAACATGTCCTATCACTTATTTTTACATGAAAAGCTCCATATTAGCTTAATTTTAACAACTGCATAAAGCCTGTAACTACATAACCGCTAGGCCACTTATCTCATAGCATACACAGAAGTACTCATTGTGAGCTTCACTTCATTTAAGGCCAAATCCAACAATTGGGTATAAACCCTGCAAAACACATGAGAGTAAAACTGTTTCACCAAATAAGTCGCTATAAAATGCTCGCATAAATCCTTTATGTACTCTTATAATTCAAATGTTTAAAATAAGATAGTTTACCTTATTGTCTGTGATTTCAGACAGTTTCAAAGCTTTGGTGTTCACAAACACCCTGTCTGCAGTCTCAACAGTGCTAAGTGTACTGCGCCAGGTGTGGCCTACCTCTCTGACCAACCTGTGTGTCCTAAGGGAATGAAATCACTCCCTTGTATTCCTGCTTGAGCAGGAGGTTGCTAAGCAACCATACATCTCCTAAACAGGAGGCAGGTTCACACAGGTTGGTCAAAAAGCCATGGGGCATTAAAGAATACTGAAGATTGCTAAACATTTAAAGACAAACATTCAGATTCTGAGCTGGGCATCAAGTACCTCACATTCCAATTACTGAAGCGGTTTGTTTCTTGTAACCACCATACTGGGGAAGGGGGGGGAAGGGAAGGAAAGCTGATAAGTAAAACATGGGGGGAGAGAGAGTACACACGGGAAGGGGACTTTTTAAGCTATTTTCAATCAAATTCCTTATATGCTGTAGATCCTTCATTACTGCATCTTAAATTCTAAATGTTTGCCAATAGACTTTTTCAGACACTTATACAAAGCTGCAGAAGATTTTATGCTCTCATTGTCTACAGTTACAACTTACTTCCTTGCCTCACATATAGCAGAATTGGAGAGGCTAGTTTTATACATTCATTCAAGCGTAGCTATACATTTACAAACAAGCTTGCCAGTTAGATTCTAAATTCATGCCTGTTTATCTAGTGTTCTGAGGTGGAAAATTCATCTCATCTCCACCCGCTCAAGCATTTTTTTATAATTGCCTCTTCGTGTAGGGGCGCAATAACCTCCAATCCCCAAAACCGCAGTGAGGCACCATTGTGTCCTGCCTCGTTAAATGTTGTGCCACTGGTGAGCTTATGTCATTTCGTCTATTATCTCCCTTGTGTTCTAAGATTCTCACTTTAAATGCTCTTTCTGTCTGACCGACATAAAGCCAGTCACACGGGCACTGGATGGCATAAACAACACCCTCTGTATTACAGTAGATGTGTTGTCTAATCTCCAAGTTTCAAGTGAAATGTGGATGTTTAAAGGTGTCCCTCTTACTGGTATGATTACATACCGAACACCTTCTACACTGATTCATTCCAGGGCATAAAGGGTCCAACAATAACTGTGCTGGTCCTGTCTGCTGATTTAAACTGTGCATGGACCAATTTGTCCTTAAAATGTGGTGTCTTTATTTATTTATTTATTTAAGAGATTTACCAGATAAGCATACTGAGCGGGAATCCACTCGTTTCCAGATGCGACCTGGGAGTTACATACATACATACAATACAAATGGTGCATTTTACAGGTATATACTCAGTACATAAAGGGTGAAGAACATCAGGTCCAGAAAGGTTACAGGCTGGACTAGGCATTTGTTAGTTGTTTATAGTTAGTGCAGAGTGCATGAGTAACTGTAACATAGTTGGGGTCTGTGATCGTAGTGCATAGCAGACAGTGACACATAGGGAAAATACAATAACAGTCAGTTGGACAATTGTACAGTTTATGGCACATTTCGATGCCTCGTGATATCAGATCTGGACTGCAGGTTGCAGTTACATATGTCAGAGAAGTGAACCTGAAGGAGAGTTTTCAAGGTCCTTGGGGTAGAGGACTGTCTGATTTCTGTCGGGAAGTCATTCCAGAGTTTGGGCAGTCTGTATTTGAAAGCTGATTGGCCCTTTGAGGTGTGCATGAAAGGGATTTGTAGAAGTTTTGAGTCAGTGCCTCTCAAGGAGTAGGCCGGGGGGGTTGAGTTGATAGGATAGAGCTGAGATAAGTGGGGAGGGAGTTTGACCAGTGCTTAGCTACGAGATTTGCGCAATGAAGCTGGCGCCTGGAGTGCAGCGAGGGGAGAGCTAGGGCGCTATACAGGTCGCAGTGGTGGTGGGGCTTTTTAGCAATTATTATTAGCCGTTTCTCTAGAGCTTGTATGTGAGTGCTGTCTGTAGCCACCAAATGCCAGTTTTTGTTAATAATGGATCTGATTTCTCCCATTTTATGATTATATTGTACTGCTAGTACTGTCCTTTCTCCCTTGTTTTTTGGTTGTTTCTGAAATAGTAGGCTTCTGTCTTGTTGGTCAGATCTGTGATCTGCCTGTTGTAAAACATTTCTACTATAACCTCTATTCCGAAATCTGTTCAGCATTTCTTGTGTTTTTGATATTCTGTTTGAGTGCTACAATTTCTCTTCATTCTAACAAATTGTGAATATGGAATACTGTTTTTGAGCTTACATTCATGGAAACTTAGCCCATGCAGTACAGTGTTCCTGTCACTTGCCCTTTGATATAACGCGGTTTCAATTTGACCATTCTGTATCATCATCATTATATCCAGGAATGCTATGCTATGCCTACTCTGATGTATTTCGAACTGCAAGTTCAGATCCCAGATGTTAAGCTGTGTATGAAACTCCTGTAATATTTCTGCTGTGCCAGTCCAAATACATAGGAGGCAGTATAGTGCAGTGGTCTAAGGCTCTGAGCTGCAAATCTGGTGATATCCAGCAGACCAGACCTGGGTTTGAATCCCACAGCTTCCACTTGCATACTGTGTGATCCTGAGCAAGTCACTTAACCTCCTTGTGCTCCCAGGTTGCTCCTGTAAAAAAGCTTTCAGCTTAGTGTGCTATACCTGGTTAAACAACTAAATAAAAAAAAAATACATATTATATCATCAATACTGTATATCTGTACCACAGTCCTATAAGTGCATGGAATATGTTGAAATTTTGGTCCATTACTGTACTCATCTCAAAATTATGCATGTATAAATTTGCATATGCTGGTGCCATGGTGCTACTCATGGCAGTCCCTCGGTCTTGTTGATAAAAGATCCCATTAAATTCAAAATAGCTATGTGTAAGAATGTACATAGCAAGTTCCTGTAGTAGTTCTGTTTTGGGCTTAGTTCTGGCTGGTCTCCTATCTAACATACGTCCTAAACTGACTTCACCCTCTCTCTCTGTGTGGGATAGAGGTATACAGGCTGGCAACATCAAATGTTACCAGCCATGCTTCCCTCAGATCCATTTGACTTGAGTAAATCTGCAGTTTTTGCATGATGTCTGTAGAGTCCCTTAGGTAAGTTTCAGTTTTCTCAATCAAAGGTTGCACATGGTAGATGATATATTTAGACACAGGTTCAAAAACAGATCCAATATCCGAGACTACAGGCCTGCCCAGAGGTTTGGATATATTTTTATGTATGTTAGGGATACAGTAAAAGGTGGGGGTTCTTGGGTGTGCATTAGATAGAATTTCAGCTTCCCACTGATTTAACCACTGCATGTCTACATACTACTGTAGCTTCTCTTGTAATTCTGTTTGTATGCTCTCTAGAGGGTCACAATTCAATTGTTGATAATTATTTATATCTGTTAACAATGACATGCACATTTCCAAGTATTGTTCCTTATTCTGTATAACTCCCCCATCAGCAGGCTTGATAACTAGCTGTGGATCATCTCCTAGTTCTCTTAATATTTGTCTCTGTTGTGATGTTAAATTTTGATGTTTGGGAAAAAGATCCTGTTTAGTAGAAAATAAATCCATTATCTGTTTCTCTGTTATCTTACAGAAACTTTCTATTCCGTAATTTCTACCAGCTGGTGGTGAAAACTCTGATTTAATCTGTAAGGCCTGCTTAACCTGTTGTTGCGTCGTTATCTCATGGGGTTGTTCCCCAAACATATTTTTAAGCCTGAGATTTCTGTAAAATGTCTGTAACTGTACTTATAATTCAAATAAATCCATAAATTTTGTAGGTGCAAATGATAACCCCAGCCCTAAAGTATGGATCTGTTCCTGTGTTAAATTTTTACCACTTAAGTTGAAAACAGGAATATTTTCTTCCTCATTCATCTGATCTATTAGGGTGTTGTCTGTTCCTTCTGTTGCCATCGTACCCTCCTCAATATCCTCCCCGTCCTCTCCCCCTGCCCCCGTAAATCCTGCCTCTGTCCATGACCCCCACCTCTGTTCCTCAAGTCATATCTATGTGTCTGTTGTGTGGCATATGAACTTTCCACAGGCTGGGACTCATGCATCCTGGTCCCTTCCTCTGCTGGTGCTTGCGCTTCTCTGGTATAGCTATTGTCACTATCAGTGGCACTGTTCGTGTTATATTGAAAATACTGGGCTGTCCTTCTTTTGTTACATAATTTGTAAGTGTACACCCTACTTTCTTTGTAATCATTTCTGTCTCTTACAAACTTTCTGATTTTCTGCTGTTTTAAGCATTCTTCATATTCCTGTAACTTTTTCTTCATGTCTTCTAAGTTTTTAGGGAACTCCTCAGCCTGTATTTTCAATTTAAGCAGATCTTCCACCTGAATAGTTTCTGTGGCTATTTTTTGCCTCTCCTCAATGATCGTCTCTATTAGGGATACATGAAATCACAGTTTGCTCTGTTATGTATGCCATCCCACTTAAGTGCTAATTTGCTGGAGTTCATTCCTAAATTGGGTTCTGCTGTGATGCGTAAACCTCATGGTACCATATGGTGTTCTAAGTATTGGGTTAAAGTTAACCCATGCCACTGTAATCTGGTGTTTTTAAATTTAAGGTTTTCTATTTTCTGAGCTATGTTTTGGGGGTTCCCCCATCTGTGTGGTGAGGTCTCTCTCCCCCCTCATTGTCTGAAATAACTGTTTTTCTCTTCCTCAGAGAAAGTTGCAAACTATAAAGTGTTTTCTACACTGTTTCCAATATCCTGGAACACCTCCAATCCACTGGCATGCATTTTGACATCAAATTATACTACACAATGCTAACATATAAATACACTGTTTACAATAATAATTGGCTTGCATCCACGTGCACTGCCTATAAATTTCCAAAGGAATATTCACAGAATCAAAGTCCAACATCCACCATTAGCCAACTGGCCCTTTTAGCTGGCTCCAATCATAGAAAAAATGCCAAAGGTAAGGTGGGAAATTAACCTTATTATATCACACACTGTGCCTCCAGTTCCCAAGGTGCCACCAAATGTCCACAAAACATAATGTTTAGGAACCCAAAAATAAGTTCTTCAGAGTCCAAAATTTCTTTGTAGTGATTTTCCTTTTTAGAAACATAGAAACATAGAATTTGACGACAGATAAGCACCGCTTGGCCCACCTAGTCTGCCCATTTCCCTACCTAATGGATAAGCTGCAGATCCTAGTTAACCAACAGCCTACTTCCTCCTACTCCCCACTAGAATTGCCTTATGTCTGCCCCATGCATTCTTGAATTCTCCCACTGTTTTTGGCTCTACGACCTCCTCAGGAAGGCTGTTCCATGTATCTACAACCCTTTCTGTGAAGAAATACTTCTTTACATTACCTCTGAGCCGTCCCACCTCTATCTTCAAATTGTGCCTCCTTGTTTTTGCACACCTCTTTTTCTGAAAGATGCTACTCTCTTGGACTTTGTTGATAACTTTGAGGTATTTGAAAGTTTCTATCATGTTCCCCCTCTCCCTCCTTTCCTCGAGGCTATACATCTTTAGTTCCTTTAGTCTTTCTTCATATGTCTTCTGATGCAGACCCTGCATCATTTTGGTTGCCCTCCTGTGGACAGCCTCCACCCTGTCTATGTCTTTGTGGAGATGGGGTCTCCAGAACTGTACACAGTACTCCAGATGTGGTCTTACCAACTGTCTGTACAGAGGGCCAACAACTTCCTGTTTTCTACTGGTGATGCCTCTCCCTATGAATCCCAGTATCCCCCCAGCCCTCCTTACTGCCTTCTCACATTGCTGGCCCACCTTTAGGTCGTCTGATATGACTACTTCCAGGTCCCTTTCCATTTTTGTTGTTGTCAGTATCTCACCCTCCATTGTGTACTCTTCCCCTGAGTTTTTGTTTCCCAGGTGCATTACTTTGCACTTCTTTGCACTGAATCTAAGCTGCCATACATTTGACCATTCCTCCAACCTTGCCAAGTTCCTTTTCATCCTTTCCACCCCACCTTGTGTATCAACCCTGTTGTAGATCTTTGTGTCATCTGCAAAGAGACATACTTTCCCTTCCAGTCCCTCTGCAATGTCACTTATAAAGACATTAAAGAGGACTGGCCCCGGTACTGAACCCTGCGGTACCCCACTAGTAACCGTCCTTTCTTCACTGTGGACTCCATTTACTAGTACCTCTGTGTCCTGTTGTCCAACCAGTATTTTACCCAGGCTACCACCCTGAGACCCACTCCCAGGCTTGCTAATTTGTTTATTAATCTTTTGTGCGGGACTGTGTCAAATGCCTTGCTAAAGTCTAGGTAGGCCATGTCCACAGCCCCTCCCTGGTCTACTGCTTTGGTCACCCAGTCAAAGAAATTAATTAGATTTGTCTGACATGACCTTCCCGCTGTGAATCCATGCTGCCTTGGGCCCTGTACCCCACTGGCCTCTAGGTACTCAACAATTCTTTCCTTCAGAAGTGATTGCATCATTTGCCCTATCACTGAGGTCAAACTGACAGGTCTGTAGTTTCCTGCCTCTGTCTTGCTCCCACTTTTGTGAAGGGGAATCACATCCACCCTCCTCCAGTCCTCAGGTACCACACCATCCTCCCATGATTTATTAAAAAGGGTAGTCAGTGGTGTTACTAGTTCTTCCCTTAATTCATTTAGAATTCTGGGGTGAATCCCATCAGGCCCCATTGCTTTATCCACCTTCAGTTTTAAGAGTTCTTTCAGAATCCTTTCTTCTGTGAAAGGACTAATATCAACCCCTATCCAGAGTGCTTCTATTGACTAGATTAGGTATTTCCCTGCTTTTCCACTGTGAATACTGAGCAGAAGTATTCGTTCAGTATCTCTGCTTTTTCACTGTCGCTCTCTGCCCAACCACCTTCCTCTTTGTTCAGCCTCAGTATCCCTGCCTTAGTCTTTCTTTGCTCCCTAATGTACCTATAAAAGGTTTTATCCCCCTTCTTAACTGAGTTGGCTATCCTTTCCTCGGTTTGGGTCTTTGGTATTCTGATTGTCTTACCCACTTCCTTCTGTTTTAACTGGTACAGTTCTCTGTCCTGCTCCTTCTGTGTTTCCTTATACTTCCTAAAAGTTATCTTTTTCTCCCTTACCTTCCCCGCTATTCTTTTGAGAACCATAGTGGTTTTTTCTTTCGTTTTGATTTGTTTATTTGCTTCACACAAAGGCTTTCTGCCCCCTATGTTTTGCACTGTATAAGAGCTTGTTCATGGGGTATATCTGTTGGAATGGGGAGGGACCATGGTTAGGGTGTACACTGCCAGACAACAGGAGTAGGCGTAGAAGTAGTTGAGTGAGGTGGTCCAGTAGAAGTTTATTAATTCAAATTCAAGTTCTTTTGCTGGGTGCACATACTTTTGTGGTTCCAAAATAGATAACAAATCCAGGGAAGAGTGGAACCATGGAGGGATCATTAGATAGGTATAACAGACAACAGATCCTGGGAGGCCCTTGTTGGTTGTTGCGGTTTTCCACTTGGTAAGAGGAGGTCTCAGTTTCATACACATTTAGCACTACTCATGGGTGGTTATTTTGAGTAGTTTGATTAGATGCATTACAGGGGAGTCCAAAGGGGGAAATAAGGGTGAGTAAGATGATGCCCTGTAAGATCCAAATGGTCATGAGAAACGTTGTGGGTGCACTCAGATTAGCAAGGTGGTGTAGTTGGTAAAGAGTTATGGCAGTAGGTACAGCTTAGATCCATCTATCAGGAGTTAGCTTCAGAGATCCTGGGTCTAAATAGCTGTTTAGGGTAGGGGCAGGGTACTGGGAGAGGGATACAATTTTTCAGAAAAGTTGTTCAGGTAGTTAAATGCCCATAGTGGCAGCGGCATATAGGATGGAAATGGAGAATCAGGCACATAGTAAATTACAGGAGCCAACACGTCAGCCCTGGAACAGTATATGAGAAAGTGTCCCGAATAGTGTGGGTGGGCAGGAATAAATTAAATAAGTTAAATAAGAATACACAGAGTATACTGCGAGCAATATATATATATATATATATCTAGAGAGAGATACAGAAGGAAAAGAGTTGGCAGAGCCAGGCTTGAGAGGCACACCAATCGCTGGAGGCCAGACAGCCAGGTGGTCCAATCAGGAGCCGAGACCAGGTCCACCACACCATTCAGTAGGTCCTAGGAGAATTCTGTGTGCCTTGTGTCCGTACCTGGATGAGAGTGCCGTGTTGCTGATCCAGGAGGTTGGCTTGCAGTGGAAGGGAGCGGGCGGTGGCCAGGAGTATGACCATGGTGCTCCGCTGGCAGTGGAAGTGCCCACTCAGGGCAGAAGTCCTAGAGGGGAGAGAGAAGCAACATGAAAGAGGTTAAAACAGGGGATTAGGTGCGCTGGGGAAGCTGGCGGCAGACTATCAGCAGGTGAGCAGGGGGTAGACAAGACTTGAACAAAAAGCAGATTAAGTGGAAGGGCAGGAGTTGAGGGAGAACAAAAGAAGGTGATTAGAGGAGGTGCCTGGGAGCAGGAGCTAGTCAAGAGATTTAGCAGTGTTTGGCAGTTGGGGGGGGGGGGCCCGAGTTCGAATATTCAAGTGAGTCTGACCTTAATTTGGATTCGGAACAGGCAGCTGCTGGGGCACAGGGAAAGCTGAAAAGCAGATGGAATTAAAGAGGCAGATAGGAGACCAGGAGTTCAGAGGATCAGAAAGTTGAAGAGTAGTTGGAATTAAAGAGGCAGCCAGGAGACCAGGAGTTCAGAAGAATCAGAGTGGCAAAAGATAATCTAGGCAATTAATTCTAGGCAATGCAGTTTTAATAATTAGAAGAAGAGCAGTAAACTTTAACAGACTGAGCAGTGGTAATTGAATCTAATTCAGGCTGTATGAGGCAGTTTTAAGCAACAACACAAATTATAATGGCAACAAATTTCCAAACTGTGTAACTAGCAATGAATCAGTCTGTTAAAAAGTTAAATAAGAATGTACAGAGTATACTGTGAACAAAATATGTATAATCTCCAGAGAGAGATACAGCAGGAAAAGAGCTGGCAGAGCCGGGTTTGAGAGGCGCACCAATCGCTGGAGGCCAGACAGCCAGGCGGTCCAATCAGGAGCCGAGACTAGGTCCGCCGCACCAATCAGTAAGCGCTAGGAGAATTTTGAAGCACATTGCAGCTGCACCTGGACAAGAGGGCCGGGTTACTGATCCAGGTGGTCAGCATGTGGTGGAAAGGAGTAGGCGGTGGCCAGGAGTATGGCCATGCCGCTCTGCTGGCGGTAGAAGTGCCCACTGAGGGAAGACGTCCTGGATGAGAGGGCCGGGTTGCTGATCCAGGTGGTCAGCTTGTGGTGGAAGGGAGCGGGCGACCTAAAAGAGTATGGCCATGCTGCTCCACTGGCAGTGGAAGTGCCTGCTCAGGGCAGAAGTCCTGTACAAGAGGGCTGGGTTGCTGAACCAGGCTCAGGGCAGAAGTCCTAGAAACACTTTAGACAGTTTTTAAAACCTGTAGGTCCCATCCTCTTTTTTGGTCTTACTGACATACCAAATGTTAGCAGACTATGTGAAATCCCCAGAAAAAGGGAAAAGCAAAAATTGCAGTTGGTTCCCAAAAGGGAAAAAGGAACTGTGATTAAATAAAATTTATTGTAAATTAGTTAAAATGCAGTCGGTTCCCAAAAAGAAAGGAACTGAGCGCAAAATGGGGAAATCGCTCCTAAAATAAGTAAAACTAAATAGCTTTTTGAAAAAACATGAAAATACATAACGGTTAGGAGCCTCTACAAAAATATGAATCTGAGAAGGCCTCGGTTTCTGGGAATCACAAAGGAACCAGCAGGAACCGAGAAAAAAAAACAACAAAATAACCTTAAATAGTGAAAAAACTAACTAGAGGCAGAGAAATGAACAAAATATTAAAAAGTACAACTTTTTTGAAAGAAATAAACAAACTTGCAGTGAAGCTGATACAGAAAGCTCTTTGGGGCATCTAGTTGTCTGTGCAGAGAAAATTAATCTGAATGTTGGGTGGAACACAGTCCACTTAGAGGCAGCAGTTTGAACAGCGTTGTAGTTCCACTATTTGCATACACTCCACATTGCATCACTACAGCTTCGGGGCAGTGAGATTCTGGGATGACTGCATATGTCTAATCATACTGGGAGATTCCTGGGGTTTGAAGGTCCCCCTGCACTGGAAGGTGAAATGATGTGCGTTGAGCCAGGTTCACTAAGTCCAAGAACCATGGCCTTCTGGGCCAGTCCAAAGCTATTAGAAGAAAGCTTCCTCTTGGATGCCTTATTTTGTGTATAACCATGGGAAGGAATGGCAGAGGAGGGAACGCATACACTCTGCTGAAACCCCACACCTGTGACACGGTGTCTACTGCCTCTGCCTGTGGACACTGGTAACGGCTGAAGAACCGCTGGACCTGATCATTGTGGCTAGAGGTGAATAAGCAGATCTGAGGATGACTGAACCTTAGATACAGAAGGTCGAACAACTCTGGGTTCAACATCCACTCCCCTGGATGAACATCTTCGCCGCTTAGCCAATTGGCCTGAATAATCAACTCCCCCAGCAAGTGAACTGTTGATAGAGAGAGAAGATTCCCCTCTGCACACAGCAGGAGATTGTTGGCTTCTTTCAACATGTCCTTGCTCTTTGTGCCCCCTTGATTGTTTATGTACGCCACCATGACCACATTGTCTAACCTTAGTTTTATGGCTTTTTCCTGCACCTGACTTTGAAAATGAAGGAGAGTGAGACGCACATCACTTATCTCCAGAATGTTTATGTGTAGGTGCCATTCCTGTGCTGATCAAGTCCCCTGAATGGGGATGTGGTCCAGGACTGCCCCCCAACCCGACAGGCTGGCATCGGATGTCAGAATCAAATCTGGAGGAACTTCCAAGGGAGATCCTCTGCTCAAATTTTCCAAACTCACCCACCAACTCAGAGACTGCTGCAGTTGTGGGGAAATTGGGATCCTGGCTTGATGATCCTCTGAGGTCAGATCCCAGGCAGACAGTAACTCCATCTGAGGCCACATGTGAAGCCAAGCCCACAGAACTATTTATTTATTAATTTATTATTTTATTTGAAAAAGTTTCTCCAGGAAGGACATACAGAGCTGCAATAGCTCATTTCCAGATGCGTCCTGGGGAAGGGGGTACATAGGAGAACATATGCAGCTATTTTACAGAGAACCAATCACGTAAACAGATAAAAAGCGAGGTATACATATCCAGACATACAGTTAAACAAACAAAAACTAGCTCTAGTACATTCTCATTTTTTAACTAGTTTAGAACTAGTTCTATTGCCACCATCATGAGGCCCAGAGTTCTCAGAAGGCAGCGAGCTGAAGCAGAGGAAAGGCACATCAGCCACAGAATCTCTCTCAGTAGGGCTCCTTCCTGGCTGGCAAGAGAAAGACCTTCCTCTCGTCTGTCTTGAACACAACTCCTAGGTATTCCAGGACTGAGATGGCCCGAGAGAGCTCTTCTCCCTATTGATCATCCAGCCGTGGGACTCCAAAACCTCCAGAGTCCTGGTCACTGACTTCCTTACCAGTGGCACAGATGGCGCTTGAATAAGGAGATTGTTCAGGTAGGGGTTGACATGATGTTCCTCCTGTCAGAGTTGAGCCACCAGGACTATAAGCACCTTCAAGAAAACCCTGAGGGCTGTTGCCAGCCCAAAAGGGAGCACCCTGTACTGGACATGCTGTCCCAGGACTGAGAACCTGAGGAATCCCTGATGAGACTGTCGGATGGAGATGTGGAGATATGCAACCCTCAGATCTATGGAAGCTTGATAATCCCTTGGCTTGACAGCTCGGATGATTGACTGCAGGGACTCCATCTTGGCACACAAACTTGTTTAGGTGTTTCAGTTCCAGAACTGGCCTGAATTCACCTTACTTCTTGGGAACTATGAAACAGATTAAGTAGAATCCCTGGCCATGCTTGCTAGGGGCTGTATACCTTGGGTAGCACAGGGCCATGCTGCAAGACTCCTCTCTTTTGGCTCTGCTGCTACTTTGCTGAATTGTCAGCTTTTAAAGAAGCAACCATGAAGGAGCTTAAAATGCTATGAAGATGTATTTTATAGGAATATTTGGCCCTTATAGCTGTCCCAGTTTCTCTGAAGAAGGGGGTTATCCCTGAAACGTTGGCTTGAACCACTGGAATTTAGGTATACTTAATAAATATATCCTCTGATAAATGTGTTTGATGAGTGAGCCTGATTTTCCAGTTTGTAGCTAGATCAAGTAAAATCCCTGGCCTTGCTCACTGGGAGGCACTGTTACAATTGCCCCGATTTGAGTGAGGTGGTCCAGGGTCTCTGACACCGCTTGACTCTTTATGGCGTCCTTTGGAACTGAGGATGGCTGGAAGTGCCCCTTTGAGGGAATTGTAGAATATTCTATTGCATAACCTAAAGTCAGAATTTCCAAAACCCAAGCATCTAAAGTTATCTGGGACCATCTTGTGTAATAACTGTGCAGTCTTCCACCAAGGGAAAAGAGGCAGAGATGGGCCCATGTACCCTCATTGTGAGGTTCCTGTTTTTTGCCCTGGGCCTCCATTGCGTCTTCGGGCAAGGGCTCCTCTGCTACTATTGCTCTTGAAACCAGAATAGGCTCCTTTACTCCTCTGGTTCACGAAGTTCCAAAAGGGATGAAAACCTCCTCTATACTGCCTCTGTCAGCCGCCTCCTTGCCCTTTTGGAGTGAAACCAGCCTTTTGCTGTTGCTTTGACATGGGAAGGTGTCCCTTTGTATCCTGGATATGTCTCAAAATATCATCCAGGCCAGAACCAAACAGCAAGCCTCCCTTGAAGGCTAAGTTAAACAGCTTGGACTTCGAAGCCTGATCAGCGACCCAGTATCGAAGCCACACTCCTTGCATAGTGGACACAATGTAAATTCTGCACCATGGCATTACCTAAAAAGGTGGAGGCCATGGATAACAATCGCAAAATGCCCGTGCCCCCTCCTCCAAATCCAGGGGAATGAATCTTCCCTGGGCCGTAACCCACAAGTTTACAGCTCTGGCAACAATAAAGGAGGCATAGAAGATGCGGAGGTTTGCGCCATTGTAGGCAAAGGCTCTTCTACAAGCAGCATCCACTCGTTTGTCATGAGAATTTGTTAAGGCCAAGGACCCTTCAATAGGAATAGTGGTGTGTTTGATGGAATTATGACTCGCCTTACCTGCCAGAGGAGGGGTTTCCCACTTGTATTTTCTTCCAAAAAAATGGAAACACCATACCTTAGGTTTCAGCAGATATTTTCTTTGGTCTGCACCTGTCCATTCCTGTTCAATAATTTGGTCACAGTGAAGAAAGTTCAGAAAACACTTTGGAGTGGAGAAGGATGCAGACAGAATAGGGTTGACATCCACTGCCTCCATGGATTACACCTCCTTGAGCTGTAATGATCTATATGCCTCATTTATCAGATAGAACAAAGACTTGGTATCAAACAGGGGAGGGGATAGGAATCCTCCTCTTCAGCTCCGTCCACTCCCCTTCCTCCTCCTCCTCCAAGAGATTGTCCTCCTCATCATCAAGTAGCTTCCAGGCTCAGGATTTTTCCCAAGATCCCCCAAATCCTCATCCTGACCCTCTGTATGGTCAGGGTCGGGGGTCTGTCTGCATAGCCATATTAGCAGTGCTGTCCTGCAGCAGCACACCTATACATGCCTGTATGAGCCCCCCCTTGACCTGAGGGGCCCAGTTTGGGGTCCGGTGTGTCTGATGTGATGTCCTTCGGAACATCGGGGCCCAAAAGCTCTCCTAAGAGCAACAGGAAAGATTTACGTAATTCTGCTTTGCCACTGCCAGCTGGTGCATCAGGTGCACCCCCACACCAGCTCAGCGGTCTGACTGGGGGGAACTGTAAGAGACATATTTGCTTAAGTAACACAATGGAGGCAACAGAAACCTAGAGGAGAGGGTCGCATTACCCTTTTGCAGGTCTTACATCTTTTAGGAATTACAGTTCTCCGATATGCCATGGTGCCAAGGAAAAATAGCCCTGCAGGGGCCCAAGGAGGTAGCTGATGCTGTTTACAATAGCCATGATAGAGGACTGAAGCTGCAATCTCCAACTTTAAATGCATGGCAAAAAAGACTAAAAACTGCTGGAATAACCCTCCTACCAGGTGAGCCTGCTACCTAGGAATGAAACTGAATAACCCATTGGGCTGAAAACAGAGACAAAACAGAACCACCATGTCTAGCACTGTAGAAGTGTAATGGACTTGCACGTGTGTGACGTCATGACACTGAGAGTGACGTCGGTACATCAGCGAACACAGGCATGTGAAAAAATGCACTAACAAACTATGTCGGAAAAAGGGCACACACCCAATGGCCACAGAGAAGTAGGCAAATGGCGGGAAAATGCACAGCTCAATGGAGCCCAGAAAAAATACAGAACAGGCTGAGAAGCAGGAAGCAAAACTCATTAACAGAGAAAAAGGAGACTCCGATCCTTATAGAGTCCAAAATACACATTCCAGACAGGCTCTGTGTTTTTTTTTGTTGTTAAAACTACTGAGGAATTAAAGGGGATAGGTCCCTTCAAGTAAGCCCAATTCAAAGAAATGTCAACCCCAAAGTTAGAAAAGAAAGAGTCTTCAGAAAAGCTTTTTTAGTTGTTTTCCCTTCAATGGCACAGCTAAGACTAGAGAGTTGCTGCTGTCTGGAATGCCCATGTGCCCAACATTCTAAACTATTTCAGCCTTTGGGCTCTGCCATTTCTCCTAGTGGGGGTGCAAAACACCCAGTTGTAAAGACTACCCATTGACAATTATCCCATTTACATGCAGGGTTAGAATCAACTGCAAAGCAAAATTCTAACCATGTGTAACCCCCCACAAATTTGGGGATTACCTTAATGTCTTCCTGGGCTCCTTCCGTGCCCACTGTCAGGCTGACATCCTGTCTTTGTTTGATCCTGTTCATTTACATGTGAGTGCCATGCTGAACCTCCGCACCTGTCCCTTTAAGAGCTTAGCTAATATGTGTATAGTGAATGGTCTGAGCTGCATCTGAGTGATATGGGGCTTGTGACTGGCCAGACACCGCTCTGTTTTGCTCCACTCTGTAACTGATAATAGTGCAGAGGGAGCCTGTATGGAAACTGTACTTATTTACTGCTTACATGTTGTTATATTAGAATTAGAGATGTTTGTCTAACCTGCTTGCCTTGCAGCTTGCCTTTTGGAATGAGAGCCACTATGTCAGGTCCAAGACTTCCAGTAACTGGACCAATAGGACTTCAGGGGACCTAAAATAGATCCTGGCTCAAGTGCCTTGTGGGAAGGAAAACTGTAGTTTTTGTAGTTTTTAGGTTGGGGCCAAAACTAACCTGGAGGGGGAGCCCTAACTGTGACAAACTGCATCCCCAGCCAACCTGAATCCTGGATTACAAGGGAAATCCCCAGTGCTGCATGAGACAGTGGAGCTTGAAGTGTGAAAAGCTTGAGCTTTCGAGCAGCTGCTCCCTGTACGGAAGGTAAGAGAATCAGTGGGATTAGGCCTAACTTGCCTCCCTGCCACATTTTCTCCTGCCTTGAACTGCCTGATTGCAGAAGTTGGACTTGTTCTGATTTAAGCCTGAAACTGGGGCAGAACGAAGCAAGAAGTTTACCAGCACCATCTGCATTTTGGACCGAAGAATTGCTCCTGTGAAGTGATTGGCCCAGCTAGTATGCGAGGCCAACCTTGGATTGAGAGGTTTGCTCAGTGAATCCACTGCAATAGCAACCGGACTGTATCCGAACTGTACAAAGTTAGTGCTGCCTTATTTGAATATGCTGAATGTTTCTCGTGGGTCAAGATCTGCTTGCCCGCGACCCAACTTGTTATGCCAGCTGAACCCTTCACCAGCAAGAACCAAACGAACTTTGCCAATTTACTCATCCTATCTGGGCCTTTGCTGATCTGGCCCAGACCGATTGCCCTGCACCAGAGACTGTTTCGGCAAGAGACCGACTTTGGGGATCCAGCCCCTGTGCAGCAACAACTTGCAGGTTGCGGCCAGCTGGAGGGAAAGGCCTCGAAGAGGAAGTGCGCCGCCGTGTTGGCCCTGCTTCCCCATGCTTGTCAGTGAACACCACGAGGTCTCCAGATCGTCTGCCTTTTTGCAGCAATCTGGTAGCATGAGTACAATCAGGGTAACTCCCTGCAACGGGTATTTTAATCATCTGTGGTACCATCTGATTTCTTTAATTTTTGGGGTTTTCAAAAGACTGAGCCAACCGGCTCGGATTACAAATAATCATCTTGCTGTTGGGCATGCTAACTGCCTTTCTTTCCATCAAGAGCCCCAACATCAGCTGCAAAGCTGGCCACCCTTGGGCAATGCCTCTGGCTAGCCAGTTTCTATCCTGGGTACCCAGTGTTGTAGGACTTTCTATTTTGGGACTGAGAAGTGCATGCCAAACCCTGATTTAAATCAGAGTACAAATCATTTGACTAAATTCATGCCCCTTCCTTGTTCACGACCCCTAAATAAACATGATTGTCTTTTTCACATTTAACCTGGCTAGTGTGCATATTATTAGTTGGGTTACAGGGCTAACAGTGTGCAGTTGTCCTGTTAACCTTATTTTACAGGGGTTCACCAGGGAAACTGCTGAAGGTCCAACCCTGGTGGTAAGTGTGAAGGTTGTGTGCATATTATTACTGTTACTTACTGACTGTGTGTTAACTACTGTTGTTAAAGATTCTAAGCCACCAGGAGGCTTGGTGGGTGGTTATAGCTTCCCAGAGAGCTATAGCAGGATAGGCAGACACCCCCAATACCATTAGTCTGGGTGGAGGCACCTTAATACTGAATCCAGGCCCCTTAACCTGCGCTCAGACATACAGGCAGGGGTAGTAACCTTAGGGATAGCGTTGCCTAGGGGTTACACATGCATGCAAATGGCTCTATCGACAACATTGAGATCGATCACAGAATCGATCCAAGTGCACCGAACAAGTGCACTGATTACCGGGGCATCACTTGTGTCTTGACACATAGATGGGATCGCAGCTGGAACCAATCTCACACACATGCTCAGTTAACAAGAAACCTATTTACATGCAGGGTAAAGTCGATTACACAGTAATCAATTACTTTGTAGTCAAATATTACCCTACATGTAAATTTGGTACATCAAACTGTGCACTTCATGTAAACATGAACAGAGTTGGTGATAGATTACCTGGAATTGAAGACAACATAGAAACATAGACTTTGATGGCAGATAAGGACTGCTTGGCCCACCCAGTCTGCCCATTTCCCTACCTACAGGATAAGCTGCAGATCCTATTTAACCAACAGGCTATTTCTTCCTAACCCCCACAAAAATTGCCTTATGTCTGTCCCATGCGTTCTTGAATTCTCCCACAGTTTTAGACCCCACAACCTCCTCAGGAAGGCTGTTCCATGCATTCACCACCTTCTCTGTGAAAAAATACTTCCTCACATTGCTCCCCTCTCTCTAAAGGTAATCGATCACCAACTCATGTAAACTTAGTAACTGTGGAGCACTACAGAAAATGTCTGTATGAGGAATCTGCAGTGTAGGTAAGCATGAGGATTGTTACTAAAGGGTATGGGTAAAATCCAGACCACTGGACTAGTTGAAAATGATAAAAACCAGAACGGTTGGTCCAGCCAGACCTGTCAGTCTGGTTTTTACTGTTTTGGTCTATCCATTCTGGCTGGTCCAGATTTCATCTATGTGAGGGTATGAGTGGAATCCCAGATTGGTGAACTCCAAGAGGACAAAATTAGCAGAAGGCCTGGTCTGGATCTGGCAGTCCAGATTTAATCCATACTCTCACCTAGATGAAATTCAAGTCATCCAGAATGGACAGACTACAAGAAAAAAATAATCACTGTAGTAATGTTGTTTCTTCTAAGGGATTCCCTCATTCTGTTTACACTTTAACATCTCTTCCCAGCACAGACAGATGCCCCGGAGATAGAACCTTATGCAAATTATAGAATATGGAATGTAGGTTCAAACACTACACTGGTGTCATGCTCCACTTCAGGCAATTACTTCAGATTTGTTTCCATAGCTAGAGGGGAGCTGTGACTACCAAAACTAGCTAAATGGCTACCAAAAATTTTCCTCAAAAACTTTTAAACAGAATTTTGAAATACGCCAAACAAAATTAAAACAGATACATTGAAAATATTTAAGAACACTGAGAAATATTTAAAAGACAACATTTTACAATTGTCAAGGAACTGTAGTAATAATGCTCAAGCAACTTCAATGCAAGAACTGATTAGTGTGTGAACCTATTTTCAGGTTCTAGAAAGGAAGGTTGGGTTAGGGAGTGTAAGCGTAGTGAGAGATCCCCGAGAAGAAACAACATTTCTATGGTGAGTAATTTTTTTCTTCAAACATCAGGAATCCCTCACTAGCTGTTTAACAACATCTTCAGTCCTGTGACTGGAGTCTGCCCCAGAGTTTAGAATGTTATGCAAATCACGGAATGCAGAACGACATTCAAATTCTGCTGTGCAGTCATGCTCACTTCTGCCCTGTAATGGCAGATTTATTTCCCCTCCCGAGAAGGAAGCATCACCCCAAAGCTGCTTCCGCTTCAGCACTGTAACCCATTTTCTCTTTACATTATTTTCATTATATTAGTCTGTTTTCTCCAGTTCCCATTGTTTTTGCGGTGCTGGGGAATCGGAGACAGTGGTTGAAGAGTGGCTCCCCTTTCTGGGACCCGCTTTTCGATATTAAACAAAAAATAAATAAACAAATAAAACTGAAACCACTTTAGGGTTCTTTTTGGGTGGTCTGGTTTTGTTTGGCTTTGGAACCGGGACATTCTTCTTGTGGTCCTTTTTCCAATTGGATCGCCTCTGTTTTACGAGCCAAGCTCATCGACTGTTTCCATAGGAACTGTGCACTAAGTATCTCAGGACCCACAGGCCCCCCCCCCAAAACAAAAGGTTATTTTGGGCGATGGCAGATCGCCATGATTTGCATTCGTGTGCCGGGTCCCAACCATCTTACAGCTGTACTGTGGTTATGGTTTTGCTCTGAGTTTTTTGTTCTGAAGGTTTGAAACTTAAAGGGATAATGGCCTCATTTCATGACTCCTTGTCGCCGCATGGCTCAGGTAAAGGTCTAACCCCTCAGAGTAAGGTCATGCAAACCACTACCTCTCCTGCTGAAAAGGTAAAGGAGGCACCAGTGGACAGTAGACTAGCATCAGATATGGTGCCCTCTAAGAAAACTCATAAGGGAAAGCATGTCACTGCCCCTCCTGCTGAAAAGGCAAAGGAGACACTAATGAGCAAAACTAACTTTCCCTCTTTTGAGAATTATGACTAAAGCGTTGCAGTTTTCCCAGGCTTTCCAAGGTATGGGCACCTGTATGACAATGTCAGCCCCCCCCCCACACCCTGATACCTGTAGTAATGCCTGTTGGGGAGTGAGTAGAAATGTATTATGATGAGGAGGAGGTGAAGGAGGAAGATCCAGAGGGCTGTCTTGAACAGGAGTCTGGTTCCCCCTCCTTGGTCTTCAGAGGACTATTCCTCCCATTTTATGTTTGTCAGGCAGATGGCAAATATCCTCAATCTCTCACCTCAGGAGAAGGCAGAGGATGAGGATGATGTTGAACTGGGGTTGGCTCCAACAAAAAGACTGCATTTGCCTATCCACACAAGTCTCTAAAGAAAGCCATCTTCAAGGGTTTTATGTGTTAAGGGCGACTCCGTGTGAGTGACTCTCCAAAGGGCGAATGCAGGATGCAGAATGCAGAAAGGGCGATGGGGGAATATGGCCAGTGGTGGAGAGAGTGCAGACAGAAGGCAGAGGCTGCAAGGACGTGTCACAATGTGCAACAGTGCCATGGGGTGACAAGTATTGGGCGAACCCACCATGGTGATGGGCACAGAGCGTGTGCACCAGTACACCAGGAAAAGAGTGCCCTGCGGTGGATGATGGGATGTGGGTGAGCGGCAGAAGGTGACATGCCCTGGGCATCCAGCAAGATGGTGCGGGGGTGACCAGATGTGGACAGCACAGATGGAGGCACGAGACCATGGTTGGATGCGAACTGTGCGGCAATGCCCATGCACAGGGCAGGCATGCCATGGCAGGGCTGTGCAGGCAGTGCATGGTTAGGAGGGCTGCAGGGAACACAATGGACAGCTGTGGAGGTGCGGACACTGTGCATGGTGCCTGTAATGTGTGCAGTGAAGTGCAGACCCAGAAGTGGCTGTCGGGTGCTATCCCACAACACAGATGGGTAGAGGCTGTGCGCCGCACACTGCTGTTGCATAGGCAACACTTGAACTGTGCGTGTGTGGGGCACTGCACATTGAGACTGGTACTGGCACATGTGAGTGACTGTGGGACTACAGAGGCAGGCTGCTCATGTGGGTGGGCATCTGCAGCAGTGCTGCAGAGGTGTGGACTGTGGCCTGATCATGGTGGGGGCTCCCATAGGCCTGCTGTTGGTGGGGCTCTGCCGTGGTGGTGGTCCATTGGGCTTGGGGGGGACCGAGGTCTGTGCAGTCGGCCCATGTGTGGCTGGTTATTGAGTCCTGCCATCCTGTCGCTCTGCCCATGGCTGTTCCATGCCACCTGTCCACCCTGTGCAGTCATGGGCACCTTTGTGCTATGTGCCTTCCCAGGCCCCTTCTTGCCGGCTCTCACCTTTCCTGTAGTACGCACCTGGCACTCGCTTCTTTGCAGCAGGGGCTTGGTGTGCTCACACGGTCGCCTGTAGCTGCTCTGGGTCTCACCCTTACTGGGCTGCAGCTTCAGGCACTCTTGTACTGCCATTCTGTGTATTTGGGTGATCGCCCTTTAGGCAGCTGCTCATTAGCAATTGCCCATCCTGACCGCGCTGTAGATTTAGCACTCTTCCTGGCTGCTACCCCTTCAAGGTCTTGCCAGCCCCCACTTCAGCTATGGGCATTGACAAAAAAAATTAAGAAAAAGTACCAGGTGGGCAAACGGTGCTGAGTACTTATACAGTCACCCTGACCAAGAAGGAGTAGTTCAAACTGCTGCCTGTGACAAGGCTAAGGTACCCCATTCCTCCCAGCTTCTAGAGAGAGATTCTAGAAAACTGGACAGCATGGGGAAAAAAGTGTATGTCAGCAGCTTTGCTGCTAAGACAGGCAATTTATATGGCCTAATCAGCTAAGTACCAAAAGGCACTCTGGAATTCTGTAATGGCCATGAGTGAGAAGGCACCTGGGGATTTGGCTCGGGACCTGGTAGACATGGCAAAAACTGCCACGGATGCCACCAAGTACCATTTTCATGTGGCTATAGACACCAACAACACTGCTTCCAAGGTCCTGGTGCATGCAGTGTCTCTCAGAAGGTTTGCTTGGCTTAGAACTACAAACCTTTCCCATGACACTCATACAAAAGCCAAGGGTTTTCCATGCAAGGGAAATTCCTTGTTTGGTGACAAGACAGAGAGATACGTGAAAAAAGAGGATGAATACAAAACCACTTACAAAAGCAACACTGAGTAGGAAAAAGTCTCCACTCCCCAAAGGTATTATGGTAGGGGAGGTAGGGCCAGTGGTTACTACCCCTGTGCTTATGTGACCTAAGACTACACTTCCCAGAGGGGCTTCTTCAGAGGTAGAAGCAGAAGGAGCTGCAAATGTGGAAGTGCCACTCCAGCTCCCAAGGCTCACACAAAACAAAATCCCTGACAGGTGTGCTCCAATCACCCAACCATTGCCAGTGGGAGGAAGGTTTTTATTTATTTAAATGTTTTACCAGGAAAGGCATACTGAGCAGTGACTGTTCATTGCCAGATGTGACCTGAGGGAGAGGGGATGGGGAAAAAAACAGTAAGGGTACAAAGGAGGTGCAATGGCAAAATACAGTAATAATAAAAAAATACATACAGTATAAAAATAACACATACAGTAAAAAGTGGATGACAAAAAATACCGTGAAATTAAAAGCAGAACAGACATTATGAGCTAAATATACTTATCATATCAAGTGCAAGGGGTTAACATTGAACACTGAGTAAGTGCCAACCAGGATTGAGACCAAATAAATAAGCACATTAAAGAAGGTTGAGGATGGGAGTTCAAGTACAGTTACAGACAGGAGGGAAAAGGTCCCTTAGGAGGGAGGTGAGGATCTTAGGGGAGGTAATGTGGTGGACAGGCTGTGGTAGGGAGTTCCACATTTTTGGGAAGTGGTAGGAGACAGCTGCCTGGCCTGCTGAGGAAGACCTGTGTGGAAGGGTTATGGTTCGTGAGTCTTGGTTTCTAAGGGCATGAGAGGAAAGTGGTTTGAGGGAGATGGAGGAGAAGAGGTATGATGGGAGAGAGTGAAACCAGAATTTAGCAAGAAAATAAGTGCAGTGTATAAGACACCTGTCTGTAGGGAGGGGAGGGAGAGAGAGAGAGATATTAATAGAGGTTGCAGTGATGGGTGCGGGGAGGGCAGTCAAGAGCGAAATGGCAGAAAGAATGGTAGCGGCTGGCACTGTACACTACATCACCATAGTAAAATATGGGGAGGATCATTTTCTGGATCAGTGGGCGGCTAACCCACTATCTTCAGGCCTGGGAAAATATTACCACAGACAGGTGGGTCCTGGGTCTCTCTCTGCAGTTCAAAAGGTTTCCAAAGCTTCAGACTCACTGAGCCTTTCCTCCTCATAACCCAGTGGAGAACATTCTGCTGGAGTTAGAGGTGAAAAAGATGCTTCTAACAAATGCAGTGGAAACAGTCCCAACCCCCAAATTGGGAGAGGACTATGCTTCAGATACTTCCTCATCCACAAGAAAAATGGTGAATGGCAACCCATTTTAGATCTCAGATTTCTGAACAAACATTTAAAGAAGGAAACGTTCAAGATGGCAACACTAAGAACAGTAATTCCATCCTTGCAACAAGGTCATTGGTTGGGGTCAATGGATCTGAAGGATGCCTACTTTCACATTCTGGTAAGACCCTCTCACAGGAAATACCTCAGGTTCAGAGCAGGGGGCAGCCACTACCAGTTCATAGCCCTTCCATTCGGCCTTTCATTGGCTCCCAGAGTCTTCACAAAGTGCCTAGTGGGAATAGCATCAGATTTGAGGAGGCAAAAGGTCATGGTCTTCCTCTACCTAGATGACTGGTTGGTTTCAGGACAATCCTACCAGGAGGCCAAGACCTTTCTCTCCCTCACCCAACGTACTCTGGAGGAGTTAGGTTTCTTGGTGAACGTCCAAAAGTTTCAACTAGACCCAGTACAGCTGCTGGACTTTATAGGAGCAGAGCTGGATACTGTCCAGGGAAAGGCATTCTTCCCTCGGGAGAAGGTGACCAACCTGATAGAACTGGCAAAGTCCTTTATTACAGCAGCCAAGACCCACCAGGGACTTTCTGCAGTTGCTGGGTCACATGGCCTCTTCCATTGCAGTGGTGCCAGGTTCTAGATGAGAGATGTCCACTACCACGTAGAGGCCCACTGGTCCCAAAAGTGGAACCCTCTGTCAAAGTTAGTGCCCATAGCAAAGTGCTTATTCAGGGCACTGGAGTAGTGGAAGGAGGAGGAGGAGGAGGAGGAGGAAAACCTTCAGGAAGGAGTTCCCTTCCCCCACCAGTAACCTACCTACCGTACTTACCATGGATGCCTCCCTCCTGAGGTGGGGAGGCCATCTAGAAGATCTTGCCGTAAGCAGGGTATGGATCCCAGCAGAGTCTAGTCTCAGGAGCATGTAAACCTCCTGGAACTCAGGGTGGTGTATCTGGCAATGAAAACCTTTTCCTCTCATATCAGGGGCCAGTCAATTCAGGTAAGGACAGATAATACCACCTCTATGCACTACATCAACAAACAGGGAGGAACAAGATCTTCCAAACTGTGCGCAGAAGCAATGAAGATCTGGGACTCAATTCCCGAAGGCGCCATTAGATCGGTGCATGCTGAGCTGAACCACTGCCTGCGGCAAACCCAGATGCACCAGGAACCCTGTGCCTGATCTGATAAAAAGTAGGGTCAAACTCCCTGGGTTTGCCACAAGCCGACAGCTGTGCCGGTGAAACAGCATACCGGGAAGGGATGGGCTTACGACAGCAGCAACCACCAATGACAATTCGCTGGCTGGTTGCCCTGGTGGCTGGCAGGCTGTCTGGCATGTGCCCTGGCTCATGAGGAGAGAGAGAGAGAGAGAGAGAGAGAGAGAGGGGTGACAACTGCCCCCGTGTGGGCAAGAGCAGGGACAGTGTGGGTCCGGGTGGGGGCAGATGCACCAGCACCACCACAGGTGGAGGGGCCTTAGATCTGTCATGGACCACCAGCTGCTCCAGCAGTGGTGTGGTAGGTGTTGGAGGTGGCATGGGTGCCTTCCCCATGGGGGGCACAGGGTCCTCCCCACACACACACACACAGGGCTGCAGCAGTGGCTCACGGCTGTTTAGACCAACTCCAGGCTGGGTTAATGGCAGGGTCTGTGTGCCCACTGCAAAGGGGCTTCCAAAATGAGGGGATATGGCGGTGCAAACCCCATTCCACCATGGTGCACTATCGCAAGGATGGTGCAAGCCCGGTTGGAGCAGGCGGTCCCTCTAGTGGTGCACAGTCCCTTACAAAATCAGGACTGGCACAAAGTGCGGCACAAGGAGCACTTTGCACCATTTCTGCTTGCCAAAAGCCCTTTGCACCAGTCCCGACCTTTTGAAAATCAGGCTCCTGGAGTTTAACTTTACTCTCTGCAAGTGCAATTGTCTGCAGTTCATCTAACAAGCAATGACAACATCCTGGCAGACTCTCTAAACAAAGTCAGTCAAGGAAATCATGAATGGGCTTCAAACTACAGGTGCTCTCCGCAGTGTTCAGAAGGTGGGACACACCAGAGGTGGACCTGTTTGCATCCTGGGAAAACTACCAGCTTCCCAACTTTTGTTGCAGGCCTCTCTCAGTGGTAACAGTCTCAAAGGACGCACTAGTCCTCTCGTGGACAGGGATATTTCTTTATGAATTCCCTCCTTTTCTGCTTCTGCTAAAAGTGCTACTGAAACTCAGGAGGGAGCTGGCAACAATGATTCTGATCACACGCCTGACTGGGCCAGGCAGACATGGTACTCCATGCTTCTGTCCCTCTCCTCCAGACCACCAGTCCTCCTTCCCTGGAGTAACAGTCTGCTGACTCTGACTCAGGGCAGGATTGCATTCCCAGAATCAAGAATCCTGTGTCTCAAAGCATGGTACTTGAAGAGCTAGAGTTCTCTGGACTAGACCTCTCAGAAGATGTCTTACATGTGCTCAAGGTTTCCAGGTTGCCAGCAACTACACTTCCAAGTGGAAAATAATTTTACTGTGGTGCTTGTCCAGGCAGCTCAACTTGCTTCAGGCGAGCTTGTCCACTGTGTTAGACTATTTGATCCATCTAGAGTCCCTGGGCCTCTGGCCCTCAACCCTGAAGGTACATTTGGCAGCAGTGACAGCACATGTTTTGGCCAGCAAAGATAGATCACTAGCCTCACAGGCTATTTTTAAGAGGTTCTTTAAAGGTCTAATTCATCTAAACCCTCCTTTTAGGGATCCAGTCCCTCCTTGGGACACAAATCTGTGCATTGCACAGCTGATGGAGGCTCCACTCAAACCTATGGCATCTGCTGCTCTGAAATATGCCACCTGGAAAACAGTTTTCCTGCTGGCACTTACTTTGGCTAGGATGGTGAATGAACTCCAAGCCCTTGGTACAGATTCCAACTATATCATATTCCAGGGACAAGGTAGAATTGAGGACTAATAGAAATTCCTCTCCAAGGTGTCACTTAAACTTACACAGACCTTTACTTTAAAAGATGGACATAAACAGTTTAGTTCTTCAGCGGGCCTTTGATTTTGTAAGTTTATGGTTATCTACATTGTTGACTTTTCACCTTAACACTGTGGTGAGTGCGTTTGAGTGTGTGTGTGTGTGTATACTTATGTATGTATGTGTGTGTTTTGTGTGTGTTGTGTTTTTGTGTGTTGTGGGTATGGTGTGTATGTGTGTTTTGTTTGTTGTACGTGGTGTGGTGTGGTGTGGTGTGGTGTTTGTGGAATGTGTTTGCTATATTTGTTGTGTGTTGTGGTTGTGTGGGGTGTGCAGGTGTGTGTGTGTGTGGAAGTGTGGTGTGGTGTATGTACACACATATGTGTGGGTGGAGGTGGCATGGGGCAGTTGTTATGTGGCTAGAACACTTAGTTTTCACATATAGTGTGCACTTATTTCCTTCTATTAGTTGTCAGTGGGTGGATTTCACACTGTCACATTTTAACTGCTCATATTAAGATGCATATCTCATTTACTTGGGGTTCATTAAAGGTTGTAATTCCTTTGGGTTTCATTTAGATTGCTTAGACTGATTCTGTGCATTTTGTTATCATGAGACTCTGTGTTGAAATCTGCATTTATCAGGCTCATGGTCTCGTTTTCTTGGGGTCCTTGACAAGTATTATTTATTTATTTATTTATTTTGCACTTACACTTACAAATGATACTTTCATGCATCATGTTTATATGTGTAGGTTAATTTGAGGCTTGCTTTCAACTTGCAGTTATACCTAATTTCAGGATTTTGTTTTTCATTATCTGTCCTTTAGTATACCAGGACAATTGGAATGTAAGTTGTGAGCTCATCTTACATGTATTAGAGAGAATGCTACTCCAAGTTTTTTTTTTTTATCACTAGAATGCTTTCTTGGCATACTGAGACATTTAAAATTTATGTGACAAGAACTCTCTGGCTGTAGAGAATTCTTGATAACCTTTGCCCTTCTGAGGCTCCTCAGTTAAAGGCATACTGGTGTTAATTAGCTTCTCTGACGTAATCTTCTATTATGTTTTAAATGTATATGTTAAACCAATGAGAATTATTTCTGCTTTTTCTATATAATCTGGTGTTAATAGTATGGGATATTTGAAAAAACTGCCACAAAGCTTCTGAAGAAGGACCTGGTTGGTTCGAAAGCTAAAGCACTTTGTTTTCTTCTGTAACATCCATGTTGGTCCAATAAAAGGTATCAAATCATTTGTTTCTGGATCTGTTTTTAAAAGGACCAATAAGGCACCTACAACATTTTTTTTCTCCAAGGTGTCTGAATTTCACCTGAATCAGTTGATCACTCTTCCAGTGTTATTTACAGAGCACGCCACTCCAGATGAGCACAAACTCCACTGTCTGGATGTCAAAAGAGCTCTGGAGTACTACTTGGACTGCACAAAGCATGTCATAGAAACATGGAAGTTGACGGCAGATAAGGACCACAAGGCCCATCTAGTCTGCCCATTTCTTTTTCTACCTTATAAATGTGCCATCGGCCTTTGCTCTGTCAATGGCCTATCTATTCATACTCATTTGTATTGCTCCCTTATGCCTATCCTATGCCTGTTTGAAGCCCTGCACTGTATTCATATCCACCACTTCCTGAGGTAGGCTGTTCCATGCATCCACCACCCTTTCTATGAAACAGAACTTCTTCACATTACCCCTTAAATGGTCTCCCTCTAATCTCATGCTGTGTCCTCTTGTCATGCTATTTTTCTTATATTGAAACATGTTAGACTTTTTCACATTGTTAATGCCCTTAAGGTGTTTGAATGTTTCGATCATATCACCTCTCTCCCTCCTTTGCTCTAGGGTATACATATTGAGCTCCATTAATCTGTCCTCATATGTTTTCTGATGCAGTCCCTGCACCATTTTGGTTGCCCTTCTCTGGACTGCCTCAATTTTGTTAATGTCCTTGTGAAGGTGTGGCCTCCAGTTCTGCACACAGTACTCCAGATGGGGCCTAACCAGTGTCTTGTAAAGAGGGATTACTACCTCCCTCTTCCGACTTGTGATACCCCTACTAATACACCCTAACATCCTCCAGCCTTACCTACTGCTTTAGTGGTCTGCTTGGATGATGTCAGGTCATCGGTGATGATGATGCCTAACTTCTCTTTCTTCCCTTGTGACTGCCAGCATCCCCCCTCCTGGCCTATAGGTGGCTTCAGGGTTTCTCTTCCCTAAGTGCATGATCTTGCACTTCTTTGCATTTAACCCCAGTTGCCACTGTTCCAACCATTTTGCCAGGTAATCCAGATCTTTTCTCATTCTGCCCACCCCATCTGGATCATCTACTCTGTTGCAGATCTTGGTGTCATCTGCAAACAGACAAACCTTACCCTCCAGTCCATCTACAATGTCACTGATGAAGATATCGAAGAGAACTGGCCCCAGGACTGATCCCTGAGGTACCCCACTTCTGACTTGCATCTCTTCTGACTGTATACCATTTACCACCACTTTCTGTTTTCTGCCCATCTACCAGTTTGCCACCCAGTTGACCAACTTCTGACCACCCCGAGCCTACCCAGCTTATTAATCAATCTTCTATGTGGAACAGTATCGAACGCTTTGCTGAAGTCAAGGCAGGCGACATCAACTGCTCCCCCTTGGTCCACCACTCTGGTTACCCAGTCAAAGAAATCTATGAGATTAGTTTGACATGACATTCCTTTTGTAAACCCATGCTGTCTTGGATCCTGTGCTCCTATGGATTCCAGGTGTTGCATTATCCTTTCCTTAAGGAGTGCTTCCATAATCTTGCCCACTACTGTGGTAAGACTGACTGGTCTGTAGTTCCCTGCCTCCTCCCTACTACCACTCTTGTGGAGCGGGATCACATGAGCCCTTCTCCAGTCTTCTGGGACCTCTCCCATACTCAGAGATTCACTAAACAGTTCTGATAATGGCTCTGCTAGTTCCACCCTTATCTCCTTTAGTACCCTGGGATGTATGCCATCAGGTCCCATTGCTTTGTCCACCCTGAGCTTATCGAGCTCTTGTAGGACCCTTTCTTTTGTGAAGGGACTAGTGCTCACCTACCTCCTTCCTGTGTCCATGGTGCTGAGCTGTGGGCCTTGTCCTACATTCTCTTCAGTAAATACTGAGCAGAAGTATCTATTTAGGATACATGCTTTTACATGGTCCTCCTCCTCACATGCCCCCTTATGTCCTTTTATCTTAGCAATACCCCCTCTGGACTTTTCCCTTTCACTAATGTATCTATAGAAAGTCTTGTCCCCTTCTTTTACTGTCTGTGCTAGTGTTTCCTCGGTTTGGGCCTGTGTCTGCCTTACTGCCTTCCCTGCTTCCCTTAGGGAAGTTTGGTATGCCTCCCTATCTTCATCCCGCTGTGTTCTCTTATATTTTCTGAAGGCCAGCCTTTTGACTCTGACCTTTTCTGCTACTGTTTTTGAGAACCAAAGTGGTTTCTTTCTTCTTTTGCACTTCCTTTTCTCTCTAACAACAATGGGATGTTGCTTCAAGTATTGCATCCTTAATGCTTGCCCACTTTGCCTGTACCCCCTCACCTTTAATTCTTTTTGCCAGGGCTAGCTTAACTCTGTTGGCCATCTTATTAAAGTCAGCTCCTCTGAAGTCCCATATTTTTTCCTTGGAATGGGATGATTTAGTAGTAGTGGCCAAATTGAACCATACCATGTGATGGTCACTGGCACCCAGGTGACCTGTGATCCTTTCCCTGTTAGTCAGTACTAGATCTAGGATAGCCCTGTCTCTTGTGGGTTGTTGTACCAGTTGTTTGAGGCCTTTCGTCCTGCCGGGAATCCACCATGTGTCTAGTTCTGGCAGATGTTCCTGCTGGTATTAACCAATCTGTATCTGGTATGTTGAAGTCTCCCATTATCAGAACCTCCCCTTTAGCTGTAATGTTTTGTATATCTTCTAACAGTAATGTGTCTATGTCCTCCTCCTGGTCTGGGGGCCTGTAGACAACCCCAGTTCTTATGGCTGTCCCATTTCCTGTTTCCAGGGTGACCCACAGTTCTTCTGGCTCCTTATGTGTATTCCAAATTTCTGTAGCTTTGATATTTTCATTGACATACAGGGCCACTCCACTCCTTCTTTTTGCACCTCGGTCTCTTTTGAACAGTACATAGCCAGGTACTGAAGTCTCCCAAGTGTGGTTACTGGTAAACCATGTCTCGCTAATTGCTACTATGTCCAATTTAGCCTCTGTCATTATTGCCTGCAGGTCTGGAATATTGTTCCCCAGACTGCGAGCATTTGTGTAGATGATTTTCCATTGGCCAGATTTCAGTGTGTTAGTTGTTGGGCGAGGTCTGGCGTTTCCCCTGTGCATACTATGGGGAGCCGGACCTTTTTCCTTACTTGATGATGCAAATAAACTGCAAACATGCTGAACTCCTGTTTGACCACTAGCTGAGAGGGAAGGGGTGTTCTTCTCATTCGACGTATGGGGTGCTGCAACCCTCTCCCCATTTGCTAGTTTAAATATTCTGCAAAGACGTCAAACTTCTGCCCCAATGCACTGACTCCCTCCTTAGTCAGGTGCAATCCATCAAATTTAAAGAACTTTCGCTCCCAAAACTGTTGCCAGCTCCCTACAAATTTGTGTCCTTTTTCCTGGCACCAGCCCTTGAGCCACATGTTTAGCTCCCCTATCTCCCCTTCTCTGACCTTCCATCCACAAATTCCCAGTTATTTGTCACCTATGGTGAGGTGGGACAAGGCAAACTGGCAACCATTTCTTGCTGGATAGTAGCCTGTATTCAGTTCTGTTATGGCAAATCTGGCAAGCTTTCACCAGAGGGTCTGAGGGCTCACTCTACGAGAGGCACTTCTGCCTTTGTGGCAGCATCCAGAGGTGTCTCCATTCAGGAGATATGTAAAGAAGCTACCTGGAAGACAGTACACACCGTTACAAAGCTCTACTGTCTGGACATTCGGTCCAGAAAGGATGTCAGCTTCAGCACTGCTGTCTTGCAGAACCTTTTCCCTAAACAGGTTCTGTATCCAGCCTCCCAAGGTACTGCTACAGAGTCTTCTGTTGTTAAACAGTTAATGAGAGATTCCTGGGGTTTGAAGTAAAAACTACTCACCTGTGGTAATATTTCTTCCAAAGGATCCCTCACTAGGTTCAACAATCCCATCCCTTCCTCCCATTCCAGAACCTGGAAAAAGGTTCATACAAGAATTTGCTTCTTTTGATTGCTTGAGCATTACTTATTGCGTTGTTTACAACTAATATTCTGTGGTTCTGACAGTTTATTATTTTTCTGTCACAGGTTCTCATACTAGGTAATAGAACGGTAGAAGGCAATCTGCCCATAATCACCGTTCCCCACAAAAGTGGGCCCATTAAGTTTTGTTACCCATAATCCAGCTATCCAAGAGTATCTTGAAGCTCTCCATGGAACTTGCTTCCACTATTTTACTAGGTAAGCTATTCTATATTCTCCCTGATCTATTCAGGAATGAAACATGCCTAATATTACTTCTACATGTATTTATCTTCACTTGTTTTTTATGTTCCCTTAAGCTAGCAGGTTTGTCTTGGGTTGTTATTCCTATTTCACTCCTCAAACCGGAATCCTTAATAAATTTATAGAATGTCATTAGATCCCCTCTGATCTTTCTTTGCCTCGAGGTGAACAGCCCAGTGCTCCACAACCTGTCTTCAAAACTCTTGGCTTTAAATTACCCAATTACTTTGGTAAATCTTCTCTGTACTCTCTCTAACCTGTCAGTTTCACCCTGAGTATAAGGGCTCCAAAGCTGTGATCCATAATCCAAGTGAGGTCTCACATATGTTTTATACAGTGGCAACATACAACCCACACTCCTATTTATGAAACTTCTTTTAATATTCTTTATCATTAGGTTTGTTCGCCTAACAATATTTGTTCTATGCTGCTTGAAGTTTAACTTATTGTCTACTAGTATCCTGCAGTCTTTTTCTAGTTGACTTACTCTTAAATCCATCCCGTTTAATTTGTAAGTTTGTTACATAGATACATAGATATATAGACAGTGTTGGCAGATAAGGGCCTATGGCCCACCCAGTCTGCCCATTTGAGCTTGTAAGTTCAGTTTATGTTTTCCTGGAAGTCTGTTGCCCCTTACCCCTGACCTCCAGAATTCCTTTATGTCTATCCCATGCATTCTTAAATCCTGTGATTGTTTCAGCCCCACCATTCCTCTGGCAGGGTGTTCCACTTGTCCACCACCCGTTCTGTGAAGAAATTCTTCCTCACATTTCCTCTGAATCGTCCTCCCTCCAACTTCATCCCATGCCCTCTAGTCCTGGAACATCTTTTTTGCTTAAAAATAGTGTATTCCTGCATCCTGTTCCTCCCTGTGAGATACTTGTATGTCTCTACCATATCCCCTCTCTCCCTCCTCTCCTCCAGGGAATACATGTTCAATTCCTTCAACCTGTCTTCTTAAGACTTGTGATGCAATCCATGCACCATCTTTGTTGCCCTCCTCTGAACCTTCTCTACCCTGTCTATGTCCTTACAGATAAGGTCTCCAGAACTGTACACTGTACTCAGGTGGGGCCTCACTAGTGTCTTGTATAGTGGAATTATGACCTCCTTTTCCTGCTGGTGATGCCCTGCCTATGCATCCCAGCATCCTATTTGCTTTACCTGCTGCCTTGTCACACTGTTTCCCTACCTTGAGGTCATCAGAGATGATAACCCCAAGATCCCTTTCCTGCTTGGTGCATGCTATATCCTCACCCCTAACTGATATATTGTGCTAGGGTTTTGCCCCATATGCATTATCTTGCACTTCTTTGCATTGAATTTCAACTGCCAAACCCTGACCATTCTTCAAGTTTCTGCAGGTCCTTCTCATTCTGTCTACACCCTCTGGTGTGTCTACTCTGTTACAGAGCTTTGTGTCATCAGCGAAGAGTGAAATTCTGCCTTCTAGGTTCTGCTAATGTCACTGATGAAGATGTTGAATAGGACCCGGTCCCAGCACTGATCCCTGTGGTACCCCACTGGTCACTCTTCCCTCTGTGAGTGACAGCCATTTACCACCACCCTCTGTGTCCTGCCACCCAGCCAGTTACCTACCCACCACCCTACTGTCCTGCCCACACCCATATTCCCCAGTTTGTGTAATAGTCTTCTATGTGGCACAGTGTCAAAGGCCTTGCTGAAGTCCAGATAGGCCATGTCCACTGCCCTCCCCTGATCCACCTCCCTAGTCACCAGTCAAAATTCAATGAGGTTGGTCTGACATGACCTCCCCTGGTTAAACCATGCTGCCTTGGGTCCTGTAGTCCATTGACAACCAGATGTTCCACCAATCTCTCCTTCAGTAGTGCTTCCATGATCTTCCCACTACTGAAGTGAGGCTGACAGGTCTGTAGTTCCCGCTTCCTCTTTGTTCCCACTTTTGTATAAGGGGACTACATCTGATGTCCTCCAGTCTTTGGGTACCTCCTGTTTCCAGTGATCGGCTAAACAGGATAGCCAGAGGTTCAGCCACCGCCTCTCTTGTTCTTTAAGGACCCTGGTGCACCCCATCTGGCCCCATTGCTTTATCAACTCTTGTACTTCCAGTTCCTTCAGGACCCTTTCTCGTGTAAAGGGACTTGTGTCCATTTCTGCACCAATCTCACCTTGTACTCCCTTCAGACCCATTACCCTCCTCTCCCTCAGTAAAGACTGAGCAGAAATACCTGTTCAATATGTCAGCTTTACTGTTGTCATCCTCCACGTGGCCCCCATCCTCCCCTTCAGTCTCACTATCCCTCCCTTTGCCTTTCTTTTCTCTTATGTACCTGTAAAAGGTTTTGTCCCTCTATCCACGAGTTTTGCAATGTGTTCTTCTGTCAGAGCTTTGGCTTCCCTTACTGACCTCCCTGCCTCCCTTTGCTTCTCCTGGTACTTCTCCCTATTCCCTTCTGCCTGTGTCTTTTTGTATTGCCTGAATGCAATCTTTTTGGCTTTCACTTTCTTTGCTACCTCTTTGGAAAACCATAATGGTCTCCTCTTCCTTTTCCTCTTGCTAACCTGCTTAACGCATAATTCTGTTGTTCTTGTAATCCCCATTTTAAATACTGCCCACTGTTCCTCAACCCCTGATTCCTGCCCCATTCCCCTTAATGCTTTTTTCAAGTATCTCCCCATTTTCCCAAAGTCTGCCCCCATAAAATCCAGGATACGTGTTTTTGTGTGGTTTGGTTCTGCTCTTTCTGTGATTTCAAACCACAGTGACTGGTGGTCACTGTTCCCCAGGTGCTCCCCCACTGTTACCCCCATCACACTGTCCGTTTGTGAGCACAAGGTCCAGTATTGCCTTCTGCCGAGTTGGTTCCATGACCAGTTGCTTGAGGAAGGCACCCTTAAGGGAGTCCAGGATAAATCTGCTCCTAGTTGATGCTGCTGCTGGGATGCTCCAGTCCACATCTGGAATATTGAAGTCTCCAAACAGTACTACCTCACCCTTGTCTGCCATCCTTTGGATGGCTAGCATCAGCTCCCTATCTGTTTCTTCCTCCTGGGCTGGTGGTCTATTGACCAGACCTGTGCGGATTGCTGGCCCCATTTTCCTTTCCAGCCTAACCCACAGTATCTCTCCCCCATTTTGTTCTTTCTGGATCTCTGTGGCCCTTATGTCATTTTTCACATGCAGTGCCACTCCTCCTCCCTTCCTGCCTGCCCTGTCTCTTCTGAATATGTTGTAGCCAGGTATGGCCATCTCCCAGTCGTGGTTATCATTACGCCAGGTTTCAGTGATGTCCACAATGTCCAGGTCTGACTGCACCATGACAGCCTCCAGATCTTCCACCTTGCTGCTAAGGCTCCTGGCATTTGCGCACATGGCTTTCCATGATTTGACCTCCCTAGACTGTTTCGCTGTTCTACTCCAGCCCCTTTCTTGGTTGTCCTTTATCCCTGGTTCTCCTTGCTGTCTGCCGTTCTGCTGAATTTTACCCCTTTTCTGCCTATCCACCTCTTGGGCGCTAATCTCCATCTTTTGCACACTGCTTTGTAGAGATAGCCACTCCTCTGGTTCACTGGTTCCACTGCTAGCTGTGGGTTGGTGAGAAAGTAGGTACCCTCCTTGCTGGCCTGCCACCCCCCTTTGCTAGTTTAAATGCTTGTCAATGTAGCATTTAAACTTATCATTGAGTGCTTGAATTCCCCTCCAGGATGGATGCAGGCCGTCAGGCTTGAACAAGCCTCCATCCCTCCAGGTGGGTCCCCAGTCACCAATGAATCCAAACCCTTCCTCACAGCACCAGTTCTTCAACCATGAGTTAAAGTTCCTGGTGCTTGCACTCCTATGCTCTCCTTGCCTCTCATGGTAGTACTTCTGAAAGTGACAGAAGTAGCTACTTGCTGAGACCCTCCCCAATTTCCTAAACTCTTCCTGAACTTCCTTTGGCTCCCCATTTGCAAGGTCATTAGTACCTAGGTGGATAATGACATCCAGCTCACCCTCCCGTCTTGCCTTCCCAGTGATCCCCAGGATCTTCCTTCCATCCCTCCATGCCGTGGCACCTGGTAGGCACCTCACCTCCCTGTCCTCCCCCTCCTGTGTTCCTAGCTGGATCCCTCTTATGATGGAGTCCCCCACCAGGATTTGCTTCCTCCTCCTCCTCTGGGGTCCACTGCTTTCCCCGCTGAGGTCACCTCCTTGGCTAACCTCCACATCCTTTCCTTCCACTTCTCTGGGTACCTCTATTTGGTTGTCCCCGTTTGCCAGTGTGGCATATGAGTTCTTGAGCGGAATAGGATCTGGGAAGTGCCTCTACCTGACCGCTCTAACCCGCCCTGAGCCCACTGTCATCCAAGTGCTCCTTGTTCTCGGCATCCTTTGAGGCAGTTGCATTGGACTGGGTGGTCTCTGGATAGGGGTGATGGTACTCCTGACCCAGTTTACTTCCACTCTGAGTCTGGCTACCTCATCCTGCAGTCCAGAAAGATGCAGGCAGATAGGGCAGCACCTCAGTGTCCAGAAGGTCTGCCTGAATATGGCTGCCCCACAGCCACTGCATTGCACCACTTCCCACATTATACTGCAATTATACTGCCATTCCACTACCTGTCTGCTACTGAAGCTCTCCTAGTTCCCTTTTTATTAATTTACTGTCCTAAAAATCCTGCCACTGATCCTCAGATAATTTTCTTTAAAAAAAAAAAAGAAAATAAACCAATAAATAAATGAGTCAAACACAATGTTGATCATTGTGTGCCCCCCAAGTGCATCACTGCGCATTTTTCTGCACTTAGCAGCATTCTATTTATATGTGCCCATCTTTCTATTTTTTTCAAATCTGCATACATTTCTGATCATTGCTCCTTACTGGCTACTGGACCCCCTAATTTAATGTCATCTGCGAATTTAATGATTTTGTTGTTAGTCGTCTGATGTACGTCACTTATATAAAGTGCAAATAATATCGGTCCCAATACTGAACCCTGCGGCACACCACTGGTCACTCCCATAGCATCAGAGTACTCCCCCACTACTCTCACCCTCTGGGTTTGACCAGTAAGCCAATTCTTGTTCTATATTATTATCCTACTGTCAATACCGATGTTCTCCATATTTTTTAGTAAACAACTGTGTGGTACTTTATCGAACGCTTTCATGAAGTCCAAATATATGATGTCCATCGGAACATTATTACACACATTTTTATTGACATATTCATAAAAGCACAGTAGGTTGGTGTTACATCCAGTATTATTTTTGAACTCATGTTGTCTAGGGTCTTCCCATCCTAGAAAACTTAAATTTTCTTCAATTTTATTTTTTATCAGTGTTTCTGCCAACTTTCCCGGAATAGATGTCAGACTTACAGGTCTATAGTTTGATGTCTCCACTTCTTTCCCTTTTAGTGTACTGGAATCACTATAGCCTGTCTCCAAGTATCTGGTACTTGCCCAGTAGCTAGAGACCTATTTATAATAGTTGCAAGTGGGTATTTAATGTACTCCAATGTTTCTTTCATCAGTATTGGGCTTATCTCATCCGGACGTGCTGATTTATTTGTCTTTAGTTGATTTATTATGTCCTGTATTTCATTTTCACTAACACTCAAATCCAAGTGGCCATACATTTTTTCTTTTACATTTATTCCTTCCACTTTGTTGCTCTCATAGTGGAAGTTTTTTTTCCCCCAAAACCTTTTCCCCTTGTGGGTTCTTTTTATTACTCATTTAGTTAGCTTTAGTGGGCACTGTTCACCTCAGTTTGAAAAATGAATTAGCCATTACAGGCAGAGGTGAGCATGACCATACAGCAGAGTTTAAATGTAGTTTTGCATTCCTTAATTTGCATAACATTCTAAACTCTGGGGCAAGCTCATGCCATAGAACTGAAGATGTTGTTGTTAAAGCTAATGAGGGATTCCTTGGAAGAAACATCATTACTACAGGTGAGTAGTTTTTTAATGGCAGGAATCCCTCACTTAGCGTTTACACTTTAACAGACTCTACGGCAGTACCTTGAAAGGCTGGGTCCAGAACCTATTTCACAAAAAGGTTTGGCAAGTCAGCAGTTCCAAAGCTGGTAATCCTTCTGGACTGTACGTCCCGAAAGTAGTGCTTTGTGAAGGTGTGTACTGTTTTCCAGGTAGCTGCTTTGCACATTTTGTTTTTTTCTTACCTTCTTTTTCCCTCCTGGTTACCATCACCTGAGACTCCCTCAGATGTATGGCTTGTCCCGCCCAGCTCGAGATCCCCCATCCCAAGCCCCCAGAGCCCTAAGCCCCCAGGACCTTACCTGCAGTATGCTGCCCTTCGGCTTGCACCCCACAGGGCAGGGCCATCACCACTACTTTTGGTGCTGTTTGATTTCAAGTTTGAATTCAATTCAGGTTTATTGCAGGAATAACTCCATTGAGCAAGCTCATTCACAAGGAGGTCCTGAGACATATCTGGAGCACAAAATAGCAGCATATTATACATACAAACATACATATTCCAGATGGCAACATAGAGTATATACATACATAATACAGGCAATAAGAGTGGGTACAATGTGCAGTGTTATACAGATGTGAAATACAGTAAATAACGCAGGCATAGTAAACAGTAAATAACAATAGCCACAAGTGTGCAACATGCACGACTGAAGTACAAATGTGGATTAGAGACATGTAAATATCAGTGACTGAACTACGGCAATAAATAGAGTGCAAAGCCCTTAAGGTGGACACTGGATACATAGATAGATGACCATGGAAGAGTTCATTAAGTACTGGCGAACAGGTAGTGCAAAGTTAGAAGAAAATGAGAGATAGGAGGGATGAGATGGGGGATTAGCAGCGTGAGGGAGAGAGTGAAGAATGGAGGGTAGGGGGGAATGTGTAGTGAAAGGCCTGGGGGTTGGGGGGGAGAACGGACTGAGCAAAGACTAGGGAACCAATAGCAGAGACCAGGTTTGCAGCCTACGACAGTTGCATATTTATTTAACTATGACTCTAGCAGCTGCAGACAGGCCAGAGGTCAGAGGATATTGGAGACTGGGTGGGTGGGATTTGGTGGTGGGCGTGGGGCCGTCGTCATCATCTACTTGGATGTCAGAGTTATCCTCTATTCATGCGTGAACGTGATCCCCCAGAGGCGTGGATGTGCAATGATGTCCAGCATGAGATGAGCACACTCCTGCACCCCTCTCATGGACTTCTGCCATCATCTCCACCCCATACCTGAACGACCTCCAGCTGTTGCACCCACAGTCTCCACTGGGAGTTGCTGCTGCTGGGGAGTCACCAGCCCACCCTCTTCAGGAGAGGAGAGCAGTCCTCTGGATGCTCAATCCTCTCCTCCCCGGCCGACTACTGGCAACCCGGGCCTGCTTCTGAGCCCAGGTTGCCGACACGGTGCGAGGTGCGGCATCTGGCATCTCAACCCTCAGTGCCAGCTTGCTTTGCACAGGTTCATTAGTGGGATGCCCACTGTGGATGCCACAGAGGCAGAGGTACCACTTGTAGAATGTGCCCATAGGCATCTGGGGGGTGTTTTCCCAGCTTCTTCATTACAAAACTGCATGCAAGAAACTATCCAGCAAGAGATAGCCCTTTTGGTTGCTGGTTTCCTTTGTCCACCTCATCATAAGCGGCAAAAAGCAGTGATCTGAGACCTGACATCTCTTGTCCGGTCCAGGTAGATACCCAGTACTCACTTCAGATCCAGGCTGTGCAACAACTTCTCACCTGGGCTGGAGAACTCAGGGCAGAGTGCTAGAAGGGCAACTGACTGGTTCTGGTGGAATTCTGATACCAGCTTAGGTAGGAACTTCCTATTGGTTCCAAGAACTACCTTGACCATGTGGAAGATTATGTAGTTTGGTTCTGTGCAGAGGGCTTGCAACTCACTCCCCCCCCCCCAGCAGATGTCATGGCAATAAGGAAAATGGTTTTCCATGTAACATATTTTAGGTCTGCAGTAGCCACAGGCTGACAGGGGGCCTCCATCAGCTGCGCAAGGCAGATATTCAGGACCCACTTGGGGGGGACTGTGTTCCTCTCACGTAGATAATTAGTGACTGAGACATTTGAGAAACGGGCGATTATGTAGATTATCGGACATTAGTAGGAAGCATGTTGTAAAAGCTTCCTGAATACAGCGCTGTTTTGGTCACGTGCCTCATTTCCGTTACTTTTTATTAGTTTGAGTTGGGGGCTTTGGCCCTGCTAAAAGTGAGGGGTGTGGGAAACCGCCCAATCAGCTAATAAATAATAAGATGGCCTGAGCAGTTAAGTCGCATGTGCCTGCTGTTAATTTTGGTTTTAACAGTTTATTTGAGTTGGGAGGCTTCACCCCACCCTCCTTACAGAGGTGTGTGGGGGGTTACCCTCAACTCAAACTAATAAAAGTAACAGAATGGGCAATTTGCTTAAGTGGCATAACATGAGTGCAACACTAATAGTGTAGGTCCTAGCATAGGTGTACTTTTAAGGGGGGGATGGGGAGGACTTGTCCCCCCACAACTTTTTCCTACATCTAGTTCACATTACTATAGTCCCCCTCAACTTTAACTGCCACCTCACCCAGAACCACCCCAGCCCAGAAGAAGGTGGCTTGTATTTTCCCATCTCCAATCTGATGCATCTTTTATTCCCGCAGTCCCAGAACATCAGTTGATAAGTGGTGCTGCCTGCATACAACGTTGGTTACATGGACTGTTGGAAATGCTAGCCAATGTGTTACACCACTAGATTTTTATCTCCCTTCCGTGCCATGTTAGACAGCCACGGGGTCCCTTGCTGCATACACTAAGAAGGGGTTCCCTAGTAATAAATGCCAGTTATTAATTTGCATTGTGAACTGAGTTTTCACATCTGGACACAGCAAATATTGGCTGCACATGCTATAGGAACATCTTGAGTAACTTTTCCTTTACCAATGTTAGTAGAATTGTTGGAGAGCTGTAGATGTCTTCAACCCACACCAGAATGACAAAAGAATCAAGAAATGCCCAAGCTGTTGTCCTACAAGCCTTCACACAGAGCCCTCCCAACACATAGCCCCAGCTACATTGGTCCTCCACAGCCATGAGCGAGAATGGATTTTTAAATTACCCTTTTGCACTTGAATTGTGCTTTCATTCAGTCCTGGTGCTCAGCTGCTTTTCCACCACTGAGCTGTTGCCCCTCCTTGGACAAGTACACCATATAACCAAGGCTAACTCACCATTGTGGAGCTCCCCTTTCTGCCTGGCTATTTTTATTTTTATTTATTGAGTTCTTGGATAATACTTGTGAGCGGATGCTCATTGAAAGGTTCCACATCAGATACGTTAGACAACAAGGTACAATACTGTGCACAAATATACCAACACTGAGAAAAATATTCATGAAGGTTACAGAAAACAAACATAAAGTACTAGCTATGCTGAGGCATTGTACAATGTATGCCCATGTCAAGAAGATAAGCAGACGAGGATAGGGAAGGGTACAATGGGAGTGGGAGAGCTAGGTGAGCCGAGCACATAAGACAGGGAGGAAGCAGGGTAGGGAGAGGTCCGGGGCAAGGGGCAGAGCCCGGGGGGCTAGGGAGGTGAGTGAAGTGCTACGGTTTGACTATCCTGTCATGACAGAGGCAAAGGAAAGTGCTAGAGGCAGAGTGTTGCTGCGTGCGGAGCCTTAGCGTGGGCACAAGCAGCTACTCATATCAGAAAGGTGCTGGTGCAGTCTACGTTTAAAAGAGCCAGTCATTGAGGAGCCAGAGATGTCAGGGGGCAGTGCATTTACCCAGAGGGGTTCACGGTGTGAGAATGCACGCTGTGCCATGGTAGTGCAGCATCTGGGCACTTGGAAAATTTGAGTGGCAGAGCTTCTGGTTTGTCTGGTATTCATAGGCAGTGTTAGCAGGTTCTGCACCCCTGTTGGAAACAGATTTAATGTGACTTTTTTGGCAAGAAGACAGGTTTGATACCTGATTCTGTCATTCGGTTGAAGCCAGCCAGCCCGAGCATAAAGTTCACAGGTGTGTGTGTGTCTCTTGGTGCATTTGAGAGCAGGCAGCAAGCTTTGTATAAGGCAACTGAGATCTGCCGGAGCGCCGTGTTGGTAGCAGAACTGTATATTGCCAGCCCATAGTCTATGAGGGAGACAACTGAGCTGCTGATTGCCAGGTTTAAAGCATCACGGGTTAGACAATGCCTGTGGTGGTAGAGGATCCTCATTCTGGCTATGGTGTAATCAGGGTAGTTAAAGTGAACTGATCACAATGGTGGGACTCCGTAACATGGGAGAGTTCAGCCATTTATGTGCCTGAGATACCCTTCCCTTAGTCAGTGTGACTGAATGTTTTTTCTCTGGGTAATGTCTCCAAATTTGGGATATTTGCTAGTATAGTAATCCTGAAATGTTCATGCATTGTCTGCTGCATTTACTATCTGGAATATAGTGCAGCTATTCCAAAGTCCCCCCGAGTAATTAACATGGAATAAATGGTACTGTAAGTTTTACAGAACAGATACCCAGTCTGTTTAAATTATCATTAACATCAAATAGCATACTGCAGATAAAAAAAAAAAACCTGCAGTATACTGTCAGATAGCCCCCCCCCACGCTCTCACAAACAACAAAAGTGACATGTCCTCCCACCTCTGGATGTCTTAAAAAGCTACCCCATGGTATAGCACCCCCAACACCATGGTCTCATAGAAACATAGATTTTGATGGCAGATAAGGACCACTTGGCCCACCCAGTCTGCCCATTTCCCTACCTACTGGATAAGCTGCAGATTCTAGTTAACCAACAGCCTACTTCTGCCACCCCCCACTACGATTGCCTTATGTCTGTCCCATGCATGTTTGAATTCCCCCCACTGTTTTAGACCCAACAACCTCCCCAGGAAGGCGGTTCCATGCATCCTCCACTCTCTCTGTGAAAAAATATTTTCTCACATTACTCCTGAGCCATCCCATTATCTTTAAATTGTGCCCCCTTGTTCTTACACATCTCTTTTTCTGAAAGATGCTACCCTCCTGGACTTTGTTGATTCCCTTGAGGTACTTGAACGTTTCTATCATGTCCCCCCGTCCCTCCTTTCATCAAGGGTATACATATTAAGCTCTCAGTCTCTCTTCATATGGTTTCTGATGCAGACCCTGCACCATTTAGTTGCCCTCCTCTGGACTGCTTCCATCCTGTCTATGTCCTTGCGTAGATGAGGTCTCCAAAACTGCACACACTACTCCAGATGGGGTCTCACCAACTGTCTGTACAGAGGGATAACCACTTCCCTTTTTCTACTTGTGATGCCCCTTCCTATGCATCCCAGTATCCCCCTGGCTCTCCTTACTGACTTCTCACATTGCTTACCAACCTTTAGATCATCTGATATGACTACCCCCAGGTCCCTTTCCATTTTTGCTGTTGTTAGTACCTCCCCTGCTATTGTGTACTCTTCTCCTGGGTTTTTGTTTCCCAGGTGAATTACTTTGCACTTCTTTGCATTGAATCTAAGTTGCCATATGTCTGACCATTCCTCCAACCATGCCAAGTCCCTTCTCATCCTTTCTACCCCCCCTTGTGTATCAACTCTGTTACAGATCTTTGTGGCATCTGCAAAGAGGCATACCTTTCCTTCCAGACCCTCTGCAATGTCACCTATAAAGATGTTAAAGAGGACTGGACCCAGTACTGAGCTCTGAGATACTCCACTAGTGACCCCCCTTTATTTGGAATGTGTTCCATTCACTATTACCTTCTCTGTGTCTCTGTGCAGTCCTTGCCATATTTATTTTCTGTCATCTCTACCAAGAAAACTGGAATACCCTGCAGGACCCATCTCTTATATTTGTAAAAGTACCCATGCTTTTGCTCATTTGTCCAGCTCCATAGCCACAGTACAGAAGCATCCAACAGAGGGATATCTGCCATCTCTTCCCCAAGGCTGACTACATGCTAACAGGAGCATGGCCATGCCCCATAACAAAATGGAGTATGACTGTGATTCTGTTTTTCTTGTGTCTGGGAGAAAACACTCAAGTATAGTAAGATCTGTTTTCAGTGAAAAGCTCTTCCCAGGCCAATGCCACTAAAGTTTTTACTTTGGGATAATATTTCTAAAAGTGGGGATTTGCCAAACCATTACAAGAATGTAGCTGGTCCATCACTTTCCCTTCTTTGAGTGTTGGCAGAGCTGTCTTCAGCACTAGCTTCAGCCTTCTGTGGCATTTTCTGGACTATTCTTCTGTTTTATTCTTCTATTTTGTATTGCTGATCCTTTCTCTATTATCAAGTAATTGTATGCTCACTCACGTTCAAGTTCATCTATTGTTTATTGCTTATTGGTAAATATTCGGAAAAGACCTTTGAGTCACAGACTCATTTACAAAGGTTCCACGTCAAACATTAAGGTACAGAGAAAAACATTTGCAAACAGAGATGACAGTACAGTACAGTATCAAATGAAGGATTGCAATGCATTACAAGACAGTCACGGGTAGTTAAGGAGTAGGCTTAGGTCAGTGTAGTCTCAATTAATCACAGCCACATGGTTGCAGAGAAGACTGCAAACCGGCTGATAGTCAGATAGTGAGCTAGTAGAGATTTTGCATCAGAAAACAGAGAAAGTAATGGGCGCTAGTAGGACAGCATTCTGCCGGACTACGTCAGGGGCAGTGACATACATTAGAGCCTTGGAGGAGTTCCCTTAGTCTAGCTTTAAAAGGACCTAGTCTTGTTTCATTGGCTATTTGGGTGGGGAGAGAGTCAGTCCAGTTTGGGGCTTGGTAGCTGAAAGTCCTTTGGAGTTGGGTGGTATGAGGGTGGGGTACCCATAGAAGCATCTTGTTTGAGTTTTGCGTTGGTCTGGCTGGGGCTGCTGGGCAGATAATGGAGGAAAGAGTGGGAGGGACGAGACCTGAGAGTATCTTCTTTGTCAGTTAGGCATGTGTAATACTGGATTCTGCTATCTAGGTTTAGCCATTTTGAGGAGTTGTAGAGCCTGCTATAGCCTTTTTTCAATTTGATGTTTAAAGTACAGGTTAACTTTCCTTTTATAATTTCTATGTTGGCACATTCATCTAACATAAATGTCATCCTGATGTCCAGTGGTGGAGGAATGTATCAAAAAGTGAGAGGTCAGAACTACATAGAGCACCTTAACCCTGGGTGCTGGGAAAATAATTATCTTCTCAAATGTACTTTAGTCAATCTACTTAACTTTTTGTAATCCTGAACAATCCGTGATTTATTAACAGAAATGCATGGGTTATTCGTGATAATCAAAACAGGATCTGGAACTGTAGATTTTGAACAGGTTTTGGAGAAAGGAAGCCAAAAATAACTAAACAGTGTAACTCATGCAACAGTAAAACAAAACAGTTTTCCCAAAAATTATAATTTTGTTTGCCTGGATTTTCAATGTATGTTGAGTATCAAAAGGTTTAAATGTATCTTGCCTGCTGTCATTGGAGAATTCCCACCAGCCTCATTTTAATGCTGCTTCACTGATTAAAATGTGGGGGGTGAAAATTAATTGTCTGATCCACCAGCTACAAAAGTGTGGGGTTTACTGACCTCCCCCCAACCCCCTGGCTCCGTCGCCTATGCGATGTCATCAGAAAAGTTAATTACAATGCTGTTTCAGGTGTTTATCACATGAGTTATATAACTTCAAGTAATTTACAAATAGGAAGTTAGTTATTTTGGGGGTTCCATGGTGTCTCTGGAGTTTAAACTGGACACATACCCCCAAGAGGTTGAAAAAAACTGCTTAATGGATTGAGGGCATTGCAGATCTAAAGTGGTGACAAGGACCCCGATAACAAAGAAGACAACCACGAAGCACTGAGTGTTCAACTTGTATCTCTGTTATGGTGGTTTGGGGGGGCTTGAATAAAAGCTTTGGGAATTATACTAATTTAGTGTGTCCACTCACTTAATTTATCTGTGACTGCATTGCAACCTATGTGTTTGTCACAAGATGTTTGTGAAAAGAAATCTCCCTGCAGTCTTCTTGCTGAATTTTGATATAGTACTTTGGATGATGCTCAGGCCTTTTATTATAATCTGGGCTCTGTATCCTGCCGTTTTATACCTGTTTTGGCTGGTGCTTTTAAGACCGGGCTACTGTTATCTGACCTGGGTAAAATGAAGCAATAATATTGTTTCTGTAGTTTGTTGCCTGTAATTTCATTGTTGCACTGCTCATTTTCAAACTTGTTTCACTTTCTTTCCTGCTTGTTTCCTTCACTGTTTGCTGACTGTCTGGCTTGTTTCTCTCCCGTCCCCCTACCTCACTTGTGTGTCCTCCCCGTTTCATCTTACATTGACCATTCTGCATTTTTCTCCACAGCAGCCTGTTTCTGCTCAGCCAGACCCCACCAGGATTTGGGTCATGAGGACGCCGTCCTCTGCTCTCCCTGTTTCACCTGCAGACCCACAGCAACATCAGCTACTACCCGCCCACCCTGTGGTGTGGCTAACTTTATAGTGACTGATGTAGTCATGTGAGGTCCCAAAACAAATCGGCTCCCTTCTGCACTCCTCCCACTCTCCTCAATTTGTCTAATCCCACAGCAAGATCGGCACCCCCTCTCCCCCCATTCTGCTTAGCTCCAGCTCCTCCTGGGCCGCTCACTCAATTATTTTTATTATCTCTTTTTCTTGTTCCCCTCCTACCTGGCATTTCCCTTACTTCCTAGCCACTATCATGTCAGGGCAGTCCCCCTCCCTAAGTATGCATACTCCTTTTTTAGCATTTCTCTTTGCCCTCCTCCCCCCTTACTCTCACCCCTCACCTACCTGTGACATGTGTCCACCACCACCTACCTACCCAAGACTTGCACCTCACTCTATCCTCACCTAACCCTACCCTCTCATCTGAGCCTACTATCTTCCATCCCTTAATCTCTCTCTCGCTGTCTCACCCTCCCCACTCTTCTGCCCAGTACTCCTGTCTCCACTTCACATCCCAGTCTGCCTATTTCAAATTGTCTAAATTTAGAACTCCTTTACTGATTTTTCTCCCCCTTTACCCTTATTCCAGTCCTATACCAAGTGACAGAATACCAAGTGACAGATAGTTGCCCCCAGATCCAAGCATCTCCTGGTTCTTCCACTCCTCCTCCTCATCCTATCGGGTGATGTTCACCCCAACCCTGGCCCTCTCTCCCCTCCGACCTGCCCAAAGGCCCATGAATTGATCACCTAAACACTAGAAGCCTCCTCCTTAAAGTGAACTCTCTTAGACTATGGGTCACCCAGCACTACCCTGAACTCCTGTACCTCCAACACCCAAGTATCTCTCTCAGCCTTCATCTTATATCACCAGGACCGCTGTAAGTGCAGTGGCGGTGTAGCCATCTATGCCTGCTCCATCCTTCCATACAGCATCTCTTTCAGGGAGTCCCATACATCTTCTCATGAGTATCTCACCATTTCCCTCAACTTCCCATCCTCCCTTCCACTCTTGGTCACTGTATTATATACCTCCCCCCAAATCTCCCCTTCTTCTCTCATTGACATCATTTCCTTCCTAGTCTCCATGGTGTACTCTAAAGAACTTGTCATTTTAGGGGATTTTAACCTTAACTGGGCTTCCCCTTCACAAAAACCCTACACTGATCACATTGAATCGCGTGTTTAGCAGGTTTATTGGGTGTTAACACAATTGCTGGTGGATAAGGGAATTATTAACAATAAACCTCTGTCTATCTAAGTGCTTTTGTGTTTGTTTCAGCTTACTTAGTAATATAGTACATACTTCTGCACTGTACGTTGTTAGGTAGTTCCTGACTAGTTGCAATACCAGGCTAACACACATCATGGAGGAGGTTATTACTACACAGGATGGTAGTGTTGGGATTAAATGTAAAACTCGCATTGTGTACTGCTTCAATTCCAAATGTTTTATAAATCAGCCATTTAAATGTATGAAATGCAGGCAAAATGAGGAATTGCAATTGGGCATATCCCAATTCAGTGCAAGATTAAGTGTACTAGAAATGAGTCAAAAAGATACTACCAGAAGATTGCACAATGCTTCCCCACCAAACATTTTAAAAAATACCCCAGATACCAATCAAAAGACAGTACCTGATTTAGCCATGCCATTATTGTGTGAGGATGACATTACTTCCTAAAATATAAATAATAGAAAAAGAATAAGGGACGATACTTAACCAGAAGATACAGATGAGAACTGGTATCAAGGTCAAAGTAGGAAAACTTGCAAAAGCATCAGGAAGGCAGATTGCTTTCAGGTTCCTACACAGAACAGGTATGACCTGCTGGTAGATCTGGAAGAAAAGCAGGAATTATCTGCCCCTCTGGTATCACATTCTACTACCTATAATAACCCTAACATCTTAAGTGACATCCCCACTTCGGAAGAAACACCTAATATGCAATCAAATGCTGAGAATCTGATGGATCTTGTTGTAGGCATTACTGAGCAGCCAAAACAAATATTTGTATTAGGGATTCAATCTTTAAACATATAGATCGAGCTATTTGTGACCAGGATAAATCTAATAGAACTGTATCTTGTTTTAAAGGTGCCAGAATTTCAGATATTACACAAATGTCTAGGCAAATTCTAAAGGGAAGTGACAAGCACCCACTGGTTATAATTCATGCTGGGGTGAATAACATCATGAGCCAAAATGTCCTGACAATAAAAGAAGAAATTGTTAGCATGACAAATTTACTCTATGAACTTGGTCATGATATTGTTTTCTCTAAAATACTCCCCTTTTCTAAAGCTACTAAATCAAAAATAGACAAAATAAAAGAAATCAATAATTGGCTTAGGTTATGGTGTTATAGGCAACAAATGGGATGCATTACCCATTGGGAGGAATTTATAGACAGAGAAGAGTTCACTTGCAGAGATGGTCTTCACCCCAACAAAAGGGGTTCCATGCTATTAGCGGAACATATTAATTGTTTTGGCAATAAATATTTAAACTGAATTCAGGGGGGCTCAGCTATACATTCCCTATTTGATACTTATAGGGTGCTTGTCCCTCCAATAGTAGATAGTAATAATATCAATACTGATATGACCAAACTTCCAGATACAGATAGTAAAACCATAAATTAAGTAAGACTGTTGCTTCTTAATGCTAGAAGTCTGCAAAATCAAATTGAGGAATTAACACACACACTCTTTACAAAGACAAAATTGACATCTGTGGTGTTACTGAAACGTGGTTTACTGATTCTGCTTGGGGGACTGAAGTACCTGGATATACAAAGTTTGACAAGAATCATACTATATCTAGAGGTGGTGGAATTGCTCTTTTCATTCACAATACCTTAGATTGTTGTGAGCTAAAAACTTACCACAACACTTTAGAGGACAATAAAATTATTTGGGTGAAAGTTACTTTTCTAGAAGGACCATTAACTGTAGGTTTAGCTTATCGTTCTCCAAGCCTGGACTTGTTAAGTAATGAACGATTCATGCAACGCATTGATAACATGGAAATCCAGGATGATTATGTTCTCATGGGTGATTTTAATTTCTCAAAAATAAACTGGACTACCCTTGAGGGCACAAGCTCAACAGAAAACTAATTTATAGAAATAGACCTTCAGCATGACTTGGAGCAACTGGTAAAGGAACCAACAAGGAAAAATAATATATTGGATTTAATATTTACTAACATTAAAGATATTGTAACACCACCAAACATTTTGGAACCTTTAGGAGACAGTGACCATAATAAAATCCTTTGGACTATAAAACGGTTAAACACTGAATTATCTGGAGTAACTAAAATTCAGAACTTCAGCAAAGCTAACTATGGTGAAATAAAAAATTACCTTAGCACCTGGAATTGGCAGGATGAACTCAAAAACCTAGATGCAATCAGTATGTGGCAAGTAATTCTAAAAAACATCAAATACTGTATTAATAAATGGGTTCCACTACATACTAAATACAGCGATAACAAACAAAGGGTACCTGACTGGTGGAATAATAATATTGGAAGAAATATATATATATATAAAAAAAAAGAAAAGGGCCTATAATAAATACAAAAAGAAACATTCAGAAAGTAACTGGCAAAAATTTAAAACCGTGGCAAGTAAAACAAAAAAAGTTATGAGACTTGTTAAACAAAAATTGGAAGTTAATCTTGCTACTATAACTAAAGGTAATAAAAAAGACTCTATATTATATTGGTTCATTAAGAAGTAAATCCAGTGGAGTGGGTCCTTTACTAGTAGATCAAAAACTTGTATCTAATGAATACAAAATGGCCCGAAGAACTGGACTCTTATTTTGTAAGTGTTTTCAAGCCAAAGGAGAATTTCACCCAGAATCATATAGAGCATATCGATAAACCTATATTATTTAATACACAGGACATTTTGGATGCTATTAATATAATGAAATCTAACTCTTCAGCAGGTCCAGATGGAATCCATCCCAGTTTCATAAAGAGTCTGTCAGTGGAATTATCTAGTATTTTGTTTCATTTATTTAGCACCTCAATTGCTGAGGGAGTTGCTATACCAGAATGGAAAGTGGCAATAATTATGCCTTTACACAAAGGGGGAAGTAAGCAGAGTATTGCAAATTATAGGCCCATAAGCTTGACTTCATGCTTAGGCAAACTTATGGAATTATTACTCCAGTACAAAATCATAGATCATTTGAAGGTTATTGGTTTTCAGGATATTATTCAACATGGTTTTTCTAAGGGTAGATCTTGTCAGAGTAACTTAACTAATTTTTTTGAACCAGTCAGCAAGGTGTTGGACTCAGGGTTACCAGGGGATGTTATAGATCTAGATTATGCTAAAGCATTTGATTCAGTTTCTCATAACATCCTACTAAATCAGTTAGTCCATTTGAAACTACATAGCAATATTACTGAATGGATTGCATCATGGCTTGACAATAGACAACAGCAAGTTGTCATTAGAGGGTATGAATCTACATGGGCCACAGTTACCAGTGGTGTGCCGCAGGGCTCTGTTCTGGGCCCCTTATTATTCAATATATTGATTGCTTCAATGCAGACTGTTGATGGAGTATGGATAAATAAATATGCTGATGACAGCAAAATTGGTTGCATCATAAATCACAATGAGTCAATTACAGCTTTGCAAACTAATATTGACAGATTAACTAAATGGGCCAATGAAGTCCGATTTGGATTACTCCAATAGATTGAAATCTCTTGGGTTGTATTCTTTACAATATAGATCCATAAGAGGGGAAGAGGGGGCCTTGCGTTTAGAGCATATAATGATCCTATTATGCTTGACACATACTGTCTGGAGAAACAGGACACACATAACAACACATGATTGCACAAATTTAAATTGATCACTGGTCTTAATAAGACAGTGAAAAGAAGGAATTTTATAACTCTGAGGATACCACCATTATGAAACTCTCTTCCACCTTTTATTGACTCTAGTGATAACATTAACAAATTTAAACTCAGGCTTGATCAATATATGGGTGAAAACAAGTTCTCATTCCACCATTAGGATATATGGTGATGAGTTCTAAATGGGCTTGTCCCTCAAATTTGTAACTACCTATGAATTAAAGAACCCATCCACCTAAACCGCTCTACCCAAAATCAATCACTTCTTGATTGGCTACTCTCCACCCACCCTCATAGAATCCTCACTGCAGGCACTTTCCCAGATACCTTTAGTGACCACCTCATTACCTACTGTGTTCACAAAGCCCACACCCCTCACTCCTCTCCTGCTTATTGTTCGATCCACTCCTACAGCTCACTTGATGTTGAAGCACTGCTGTGCGACCTACATTCCACTGACTCATCAGGGGTGTACTCTGCTCCTGACACTGTTTCAGCCCTATCCCTAATTACATACCTCCTTCATAATGTTTGGGATTACCATGCCCCACTCAGACACCGCAGGGTAAAACAGTGTCATCTACCCTGGGTCTCTACTGACCTCATCCACCTATGCAAATCCCATGACCAAGACTGGGCCCAACACAAAGCTATGCAAGCCCTTCCCAATCTGTACAACTACAGGGCCTTAAGAAATACCTGCACTAAGGCTATCAGGGCAGCTAAGGCTACATACTTCTGCATTTTATTGCCCTCGAATCATAACTCTCCTGCCAAGTTCTGGAGGACCCTCCATTTTCTTCTTGATCCCCCTACCCAATAAACCACCCCAACACTATCCATAGATGGCTCATTTGTTTCAGACCCAGCCTCTGTTGACTCAGCTTTTAACGCCTACTTTACCTCCTGTGCTCTACCACCGGCCACCCCTGACACATCACCCCCGCCCCCATCCTCTCAGGGTTACTCCTTCCTTCCTATCGTACACCATGAAGTCTTGCAAGCCCTTTTCTCCCTAAGCCCTAATAAGTCAAGCCCTCACCATCTTAACCCTTGCCTCCTTTGTATCTCCACCCCACAATATCTCTCCCTCTCACTCACATCTTGAACAACTCTTTCTACCACTGCACTGTCCCTCTGGCCTGGAATACAGCTAATGTCATGCTCCTACACAAAGGTGGTGATCCCCTCACTCCAGGCAACTACCACCCCATATCTCTCCTTCCTGCTCTGGCCAAACTTCAGTAATCTTTAGTCCTCTCTCAACTCACTGAGTATCTAAACTTCTCAAACTTCCTCTCCTCCTTCCAATCAGATTTTAGGGTAAATCACTACACAGTTACCTCATTCCTTCACATCACCAACACTATCCTCTCTGGCATGGACCGAGGCCACCTAACCACTGCCGTTTTCATCGACCTTGCTAAGGCTTTTGATTTGGTTTCTCATCCCTCCTACTAAACAAACTATCCCCTGCAGGTCTCTCTCCTGAAACTATAAACTGCTTCTGCTCCTACCTCTCAGGCTGAACCCAACAAGTCCTTGTTGCCAGTGTCTTCTCTCCTCCCCTCCCAATCCAAGTTGGAGTTCCCCAAGACTCCATCTTGGGCCTCATCCTTTTCTCTATCTTTTTAAATGATCTCCAGTCTGCCTGCTCTGTGTCTAATATACAGATGGCATGCTGATGACACTGTGCTTTTCACCTCTGATCCCTCTGCCACAACAGTCCAATCCCAGCTCCAAGATGACTTCAGCTCGGCCCTTCAGTGATTTCATGATAACCTCTTCAAGGTAAATGTAAATTAATGGTGTCTATGACTTTTGGAACCCCTCAAAAACTTGCCACCCTCCCCTCCTCCCCTCTTATTAATTACCCTTGATGGCTCCTTACTGGACATAGTTCCACATTACAAATACCTGGGTATCTGTCTTGATGCTCATCTTGACTATACTAAGCATATAGAGCACATTCACACAAAATTACACCCTAAACTAGGTGCTCTCCATAGAAACAAAGAGGCCCTCTCTCTAAATGCTCAACGTGAACTCCTCACCAAGATGATTATAGCCTCCTTTGACTATATATGACACTGGCACAGCCTCTACCTTAGCCAGACTAGACTCCCTCTATAACACGTTCTGCCGCTTTGCACTAAATGCCCCTTCTCGCTCAAACCACTTCTCCCTCTACTCATCCCTCTCACTTACCTCTCTCCACCACAATCGGCTACTTCACTCTTCCCTTCTCACTGCTAAATATTGGCTTGGGTCCTTACCCTACTACCTCTCCTCCCTCCCTCCTGTCTCCCTCACCTGAGGCCACCTACCCCCCTCCTGTCCAGGGACACCCGCACTTTCTCCCTCCATAGGCCCTCCTCCTGTTCTGGCTCTGCTGCTTTCTCTTACTGACTGCCCTCCCTATGGAACACCCTCCCTTTTGATATCAGACACTCCCTGTCCATCTCTTACCTTAAGCATGTGCTATCCCTTTCATCTGTGTTCCCTGGCCCATGCCCCTGCCAAGACAATTTCTCTCATTAATATTCTCCCCCCAGCAGCCTCCCTTTGCTCAACTACATCATTTTACTCATTTTTTCTATCCTTCGCTTCCCCTTCTTTTCCACCTTCCCTCACCCCCAGGCATAATGCTGTAATTTTGTTGGTTCTACACTATTGTTAGCCTCACAATTTTTGTTATCACCATATTTACTGCACCTGTACCTACTACTGGTCCCTAATTTCAATACCTGTGAATATCCTGAATCTAGTTCCTTGTTGTATTAGTTTTCAGCTTATTTAACTGTAAAACTAATTTCAATACTTATGTATATTCTGAATCTAGTTCCCTGTTGTATTGTTTTTCAGCTTATTTTTTTGTGAAACTCACAAACTTTGTGATTACAGTGATTACTGTGTTATTTGTGCTGAAGTGTATTTTATTTATTTTACTTGAAGCAGCTGACATACTGAGCCCTGCTCCCAAATCAGGAAGCAGGAAGAGGGGTGCTGTAGTTTTTAGAGCTGACAGAGCGAACTACACACTCAGCTAAGGGCACAATATTTTACTTTTATTGCACTTGGGGGCATAAGTACGCTAAACAGCATTGTGGCACAGTCCAAGAGTTTTGAAAAACACTAAAAATAAGCAGTTTGATCACGAGGGCTCTGTGACCCCTAGCACTGCTTCCGGGTCATCCTAGGACTCTTAAGTTGCCCTGCTGTGAGCGGGCGAGCACAGGACCGATACTGAATGCAGTGCTACCTAAATGAAACCTTGACTGTGTATTTCTGCTGAAGTGTGTTTTATTTATTTTACTTGAAACAGCTGACATACTGAGCCCTGCTCCCAACTCAGGAAGTAGGAAGAGGGGTGCTGTAGTTTTTAGAGCTGACAGAGTGAACTAAACACTCAGCCAAGGGCACAATATTTTACATTTATTGCACTTGGAGGCATAAGTACGCTAAACAGCATTGTGGCACAGTCCAGGAGTGTTTAGAAACACTAAAAATGAGCAGTTTGATCACAATGGCTCTGAGACCCCTAGCACTGCTTCTGAGTCATCCTAGGACTCTTAAGTTGCCCTGCTGTGAGCGGGCAAGCACAGAAAGGACTCCTATTGAGTGAAGTGCTACCTAAATGAAACGTTGACTGTGTATTTATGATGAAGTGTAATTTATTTATTTTACTTGAAGCAGCTGACATACTGAGCCCTGCTCCCAAATCAGGAAGCACAAAGAGGGGTGCTGTAGTTTTTAGAGCTGACAGAGTGAACTACACACTCAGCCAAGGGCACAATATTTTACTTTTATTGCACTTGGGGCATAAGTATGCTAAACAACATTGTGGCACAGGCCAGGAGTGTTGAAAAACACTAAAAATGAGCAGTTTGATTGTGAGGGCTCTGTGACCCCTAGCACTGCTTCCTGGTCATCCGAGGACTCTTAAGCTGCCCTGCTGTGAGTAGGGCGAATGTGTGCAGGGCGCGCTCAGTCGCATGTGCAGAGACATGCACATCTGCGTGTGTTATGCATGTTGTGTGAAGGTAGAGGGAGAGTATAAGACAGAGTGAACAGTCTGAACATTAGTTGATGAAATATAGTAAGTACATCCACCTTTAACAGTGCTTGTGTAGATTGCAAATGGAAGGCAATATGGAACTTAACCAGATATGAAAAAAACAAAAAAGGGGTACTCTATGTAGGATGCGATATGTATCCCTTTTCTGATGTACCAACTGTTGATTCTCCCTTCATTTATTTGAAATGTAATCAAAATGAGGAAATGCAAAAAGAGATCTCCCTTTTTAACACAAGATTAAAGGCACCGGAAATCAGTCAACATGTTTTATTAAAGAAAATTGAGAATGCAGAAACAAGTTCAGGCCAAAGTGTAATAAATGAGGATGAATCTCCTGAAACACAAGGCCAGATTCCAAATGTATGCATAAACCCATCCTTCTGTACCCAAACTAACCAGGAAGTAGAATCAAACATCAGTATATGTACAAATGAAACTAGCCAAGGAGCTGAATTAAGCAATAATGCCCTCCAGGGTGTGTGTTGTGCTGGGATAATGTCATGCCTCAGGTGGTTGGGCATGAGGCGCAAGGCTGAGTCGTCCATATCTGAGGTATGATATCATCTCAGTACACAATCCTGGAGGGCATTATTGCTATTATACAATGGCTTGTCGTAATACAGAATAAAAAAAAATATTTTAAAGAATGTTTTTGTTAGTGTGGAAGAATATTTTTGTCTCTTAAGAGAAGATGCAAAAAAAGAGTAACTAATGGTCATCATGGTGGGCATCCAAATTGGTTCACGGTGCTGAGACTAGACCTGTGATGTTATGCTGGGATAACATCATGAGTCCAGTCCCAGACTGACCAATCAGAGACCAGAATTCTTTCTTGCCACTGTATAATTAAACATCAATTTATGCCCAAATGTAACAATAAACAGGAAATGAGCCAGGGATAATGAAACTCAGGATAATTCAGATGCTGACTGGTTCGATGTTCAATCTAAAAGACCACCAAAAAAAAAGGGTAGAAAAGCAAAGGCATTTAATTTAACTCTTTTTAATAGTTTCAACCCCGTGAGCACAGTAACTGAAGAAGATGCAACTACATCCCCTGGTTTCTTCTCCATACCCCAAATAAGACATGATACTGAACTATGACAAAAGATCAAGAATAAAAATGATAGTACAGTTACCCCATGCCCCCCATCTATATATCTGATGGAACCAAATCATGAAAACACAGGGCAAGGAACTACAACTGATCTACCAGTGCAAAACAACATAAACCATGAACAGTATGAACAGTACAATAATGTCACAAATTGTCCATTACAAATTAAAGCTGTATCAGAGCAAATATTTATGCTGGGGGATCCCATTACAAGGTTCACTGATGGATATTCTACTAGGGGAAATAAAGAGAATGTAACCCATATAGTGGGGCAACAATAAAATATATTACCTAATTACTTCCAGGAATATTACAAAGTGTCTTAGAACTCAAAACTGTGCTGTTACTTGTGGGAACAAACAACTTTGGAAAACAAGAGGTGGGAGAAATAATTCAAGAAATGGAAATAGCAATAAAAATATTACAAGACAATAATGCAACCCCTATAATATCAAAAGTTCTCCCTGTGCCTAGGGCAAGCTACAAAAGAATAAGACAAATTAAAAGTTTTAATAATTGGCTACATAGATGGAGCCTCATAAACAATTTACAGTGCATACGAACCCGGGAAAAATTTGAAAACAACCATTTATTATATGGATACGATGGGCTACATCTGAGTAGGCAAGGATCAAGGCTACTTGGCTGCATTATGCATAATGCACTGAACCAAACAAAAAACTAACAAATAAGGGGCAATGGGAATCTTTCATAATGGAAAGAAAAGAAAACAAGTCACAGTCTACAACAATTAAACCAAAAGCTAATAAAAAAACTTATAAGAAAACTGGACTGTCGTTCCTCCTAACCACTGCTAGGAGTCTACATGGAACAAAAATGGATGTACTCCAAATTATACTTAACAAAGTCAATATAGACATAGCAGCAATAACAGAAACTTGGTGGAATGACAACTCTGAATGGAATATAAATATACCTGGTTACATCACTCATTACAAAAATAGAAAAGGAACAGTAGGGGGAGGGGTCGCTTTACTTACTAAGGATGATATTAAGTTCAAACCAATTACTGATTCAATAGAAAAAACTTCCAGTGAAATTATTTGGGTAGAATTGTTAGGAGATAGACAACCAAAATATGTCATCGCATCGGCTTTTGCTATAGACTGCCTGATACAGAATCAGCAGCCAATCAAGATATCTTTGATAGTATATGTAGTAAATCCAATTATAAGGAAATAATATTAATGGGAGATTTCAACTACCCAGGAATAATCTGGATAGACTATGTAGGAAGTAATAATCAGGAGAATTCTTTCCTGGATGTCTGTTCCTCCAATGGTCTACATCAGGTAATTAACTTACCTACAAGGAAAAATAACATTCTTGATTTACTATTAACTGACAGCCCTGACAAAATTATCAATATTCAGGTTAAAACACCAATTCAAAATAGTGACCATAACATTATAAGATTTGACAGTGGAATACAAATAAAACAGGAAACAGGAAAAACAGTTTTTAAAAACTATAATAAAGCAAATTTTGCACAGTTAAAGTTGGATCTCTCTGAATGGAAATGGGATGATGTAATAACCTCTCCAGATGATCTCTGGACCAAAGTTAAGAATACAATTCTAGAATTAGAAGCAAAATATGTTCCAAAAAAAACTATCTATAACACAAAAGGAAAGATCTCACCATGGGTAACACCAACTATAACAAAACTAATTTAAAAAAAAACCAGGCATATAGACAAATGAAACGGGATGGTAGCGATTTCAATAGATGGAAGTATAGAATAACTCTAAAGAATTGTAAAACCAAAATAACAATGGAAAAAAAGAGATTTGAACATAGATTAGCATACAAAAATGACGGAGGGAAAAGCTCGTATTCATACATAAAAAGAAACAAAAAAACACACCATGGACAACAGGACCACTAACACTAAATGCAAAAGAGCTAACAGCTCCTCAGGAAACTGCAGATGAATTCAATAAATATTTCACCTCTGTATTCAATAGTAAAAAGGAATCTCATGACATACCATCAAGTAATATAGATGGTGATGGCCTGGTAATATAAAAGGACGAGATCATGGCACAACTAAATAATATTAACACAAATAAATCACCGGGGCTGGATAAACTTCATCCTAGACTTCTAAAAGAAATCAAGGATTAGATAGTGGAACCATTAAACAAACTTTTTAATTTGTCTCTCTCATGCAACCATATACCAAACGATGGGAAAACAGCAGTGGTAACACTGATTTACAAAAAGGGAAATCATGCAGACATCTCCAACTACAGACCAATCAATTTGACATGAATATAAGGAACGATTTTTGAGTCCTTACTCAAAAATAGACTAGAGGATGATCTAAACACTAAAGGGCTTAGAGATAAACACAGCATGGTTTCAAAAAAAAATAGATCTTGCCTGTCTGGAAACCTGGTGTTCTATGAATATATCAGTAAGACCTTGGATAACAATATACCGGTGGATGTAATCTATCTTGATTTTTGTAAGGCATTTGACAAGGTTCCCCATGATCATTTAATAAATAAAATGAGACTATTAGGTATAAATAATAAAATTACCAACTGGGTTGAAGAATGGTTAAATGAGCGAACCCAGTGTGTGTGCATTAGGGGCTACATGTCTGAACTACATCCAGTTACTAGTGGAGTGCCACAGGGGTTGGTTTTGGGCCCAATATTATTTGATATCTTTATATCTGATCTAACCATCAATGTTAACAGCTTTTTCATCAAATTTTCAGATGATACCAAAACAGCAGCACCTGTCAAAACATTGGAAGATGTATCTAATCTTGCTAATGACTTAAGGATAGTTGAGGAATGGGCAGAAAAGAAAAAATTACTCACCTTAGTAATTGTGTTTCTTCTAATGGAGTCTTGCTATATTCTGACATATTGCAGTGATCCCCAACCTTTGAAATGCCCTGGAGAACAAAGAGTTAACTTTCTATGCAGGGCATACAATGCTGAGCTCTAGCTCGGTTAGAGTTTCTGTCTGGAGTGTTTCAAACTCAAACCGTCAGATTCTTATGAGCCCAACTAACTAAAAATTCTATGTGGAAATTGTAAAAAATTCCTACTAGCCAACTGGCAGAAAAAAGTTTTGGATTCCAAGGAAGACTCAAGTCAGGAAACACAAAAACCAATCTAATACAAATAACAGTAACAAATCAGCACCCAAACAAAGAGGAGGAGGGTGTAAACAAAAAGCACCCCTGGGGTGCAACACTGCACCTGCCCACCCACTTCCCAAAAAGCAGGTTCTGAGAGGGGAGGCAGGAAGGGAGGTCAGAATACAGCAAGACTCCATTAGAAGAAACACAATTACTAAGGTGAGTAATTTTTTCTTCAAACAACATGAAGTCTTGCTGTATTCTAGCATATTGCAGACTACTAAGCAGTACCTCCATGGAGGAGGGACATAACCTAGTTTGAGAATAGGCTCTGAAGTACTGCTGTGCCAAACCGAGCATCACTCCTAGCCTGGATATCCGGAGAGTAATGCTTGGTAAAGGTATGGACTGTTTTCCAGGTGGCTGCTTGACAAATTTCTAAGAGAGGGATATCCCTGGCAGCAGCCAGGGAAGCAGCTGTACCTCTTGTGGAATGAGCCCTCAAGCCTGAGGGTGGAGTTTTTCCCAGTTTTTCATAGCAGAATTGTATACAAGTCCCAATCCACCTGGCAACAGATCTCCTGGTGGCAGGTTTGCCCTTTCCCACTTCTCCATAAGTGAGGAACAACTGGAGGGAGTCAAACCTGTGACCCTTGGTACGCTCTATGTAGTAACTAAGTGCTCTTTTAACAACTAAACTGTGTAGCCTCCTCTCTCCTGAGGAAGAATAATCAGTGAAGAAAACAGGAAGAGGCACAGACTGGTTTAAATGGAAGTCTGAAACCACTTTTGGCAAGAACCTTCTATTGGTTCTAAGGACCACTTTATCCCTGTGAAATGAGATAAAATCAGGTTCCACTGACAGGGTTTGCAATTCACTGATATACCAGGCAGAGGTAATGGCTACCAAGAACACAGTTTTCCACATCAAGTACTTAAGCTCTGCTGAAGGCATAGGTTCAAAAGGGGGTTGCATAAGTTGAGCAATGCAAACATTCAAACCTCAGGCAGGGGCAGGGTCTCTAAAAGGAGGATTGCTGTAAAGTAATCCTTTAAAAAATTTACAGAACACAGGATGAGAAGATAGTGAGGAAGACTTCCCCACAGACAAAAATGCAGAAACAGCTGACAAGTGTACCTTGAGAGTAGCTGGTCTGAGGCCTAGGCCATTAAGATGGACCATATAATCCAGAACCGTAGGCAATCCAGCAGTATCTGGAGAAATATGCTTCTTAGAACACCAAATGCCGAATCTCTTTCATTTGGAGTTATAAGTCTTTCTGGTGGAGGGCTTTCGAGAAGACTTGAGGGGCCAAGTGTACACCCTGGGGAAATGCTACAAGTCTCGACATGGCTGAGAGGGACCTGGGGGTGGTGGATGTCAAGATGAACAACTCAGACTTGTAGGAGGGCAGCAGCCAAGGCCAACAGGATGCTGGGATGCATCGCTAGGGATCACCTCCAGAAGGAGGGAAGTGATACTCCCTCTGTATAACTTCTTTGGTGAGGTCGCACCTTGAGTACTCATGTGCAGTTTTGGAGGCCACACTTAAAGAGGGACATTAACCTCTGGAGAGGGTCCAGAGGAGGGCAACCAAAATGATTTGGGGCTTGGGGGACAGGACCTATGAGGAGAGGCTCGAAGAGCTAAATATGTATACATTGGAAGAGAGAAGGGACAGGGAGACATGATAGAGGTCTTCAGGTACATGAAGAGGGTAAATAGGGGAGGAACAGTCAGGGTGCTTTGAAGGAAGGAGGAGGGGGCAACTAGAGGGCATGGGTGGAAGCTGGAGGGGGAAGATTCAGGGAGAAAGGAGGAGGTGCTACTTCACTGAGAGGGTGGTGGAGCCCTGGAATGCGCTGCCTAGGGGGCTGGTGGAGGCAGAGACAGTGGAGGGATTCAAGAGGGGGTGGGACAGGTACAGGGAAGGGTTCTGGAAGCAAATCCAATGCAGCAAGAATATCCGGAACTGGGAAGGGAGAAGCCAGAGAAGGCGAGGGGGGCAGCAAGGTCAGCACCCAGGGTGGGGGCTGACCAAACGAGCAGACACGAAAGACCGTTAGGCCTATTCTGCTAGCATTTTAGTATGTTAGTATATCCAGAACCCCTTGGGAAAGATGCAGATCTGCAAACTCTAACTCTTCAAGAGCCATGCCTTGAGATTGAGAGACTGAAGATTGGTGTACCAAATCCTCCCCTGAGAGGATGTTAACAGGTTGCAATTCCTGGGAAGAGACAGCGGAAGATGGACTGCTAGGGACAACAAAAGGGGGTACCAGGGCTGTCTGGCCAAATCTGGAGCAATCAGAATCACTTTGCAAGGCTGAAACCTTATTTTGACTAAAACTTTGAACACGAGTGTGTAGGGGGGAAGGCATGCAGAAACTTCTCTTCCCAATTCAGAATCAGGGTGTCCAGGGGGACTGAGCCAAAGACTGGAGGTCTGCAACAAAAGAGAGGGAGTTGGTGATTGTCTGGGGCTGCAAAGAGATCTATCTCTGGAGTGCCCCACCTTGGAAAAATCACTTTCAACACCTGAGGGTCCAGGGACCATTGAGAGATCCTGCTCAGTGCATCTGCTAGCACATTGTCCTTCCCTGGAAGGTGAACTGCTACCAGAGAGGTTTGCAGGGAATAAACCAGGGACCACAACTTCATAGCTTCCGTGAACAAGGCCATGGACCGAGTGCCTCCCTGCTTGTTGATGTACCAAATGGTAGTGGTGGTGGTGTTGTCCGTTCTAACCTGAACCACCTTGTTCTGTACTGACTGAGAGAAAGCTTTTAGGGCCATAAAAACTGCCCTGAGCTCTAGGAGACTGATATGGAGAAGGGATTCTTGGGGGGACCACAGCCCCTGGGCAGTGAGGGACCCCAGATGGGCTCCCCAGCCCAGAAGAGAAGTGTCCATGGTAAGGACCACTGAACAAGGCTGAGTAGCAAAAGGAACACCTTGTCTTAAATTGTCCTGATCCTGCCACCACTGGAGGGCTTGGATCAAGGTCAGAGTCACTGGGATCAGTTTGGTAAGGGAATCCTTCCTCTGAGACCAAAAAGCTGTCAGGTGGAACTGAATATCCTTCATCTGGAATCTTGCCCCTTGGACCACTGCTGTTGAAGCTGCCATGTGGCCCAAGAGCTGAAGGAAATGCCTTGCTGGTCGAGATACCCGAAGGCTAAAGGAAGAAGCTAGTTCCATAAGAACCCTTGCCCTTTCTAGAGTAAGAAAGGCTCTTGCTCTGAGTGTGTCCAGTTCTGCCCCTATAATGGTAAGAAACTGGACTGGTTCGAGAACTGACTTGGGACGGTTGAGAAGAAATTCTAGAGTAGTGAGCACTTGCTGGGTCACTTGCAGATGAGACTTGACTTGGTCTGGAGACTGACCCACTATTAGCCAATCGTCCAGATATGGAAAAATGGAAATCTTTTGCCTTCTTAAAAAGGCAACTACTACTGCTAGGCACTTTGTGAAAACCCTTGGGGCTGAGGTTAGGCCAAAGGGCATTGCTCTGAACTGATAGTGGCCTGAGGGCAACTCGAACCTGAAGTACTTTCTGTGGGAGCACCTGATGGGAATGTGAAAGTAGGCATCTTTGAGGTCCAGGGAGGCTAGCCAGTCCCCTGGCCTTATTCCCAGAGTTACCATCTTGAACTTTGGTTTTAAAAGACGCTTGTTTAGATAACTTAGGTCTAGGATGGGTCGCCACTCCCCTGTCTTTTTTGAGGTCAGGAAGTACCTGGAGTACAGTGCTTTGCCCCACTGTAGGGTAGGTACTCTCTCTATGGATCTTAAGGCTAGAAGAGAAGAAACCTTTGCCTATAGGGCAAGGGTTTCCAAGAGATTTGCAGGTGGAAAAGATCTAGCTCTAATCTTTGGAAATTTTCTGAAGCTGAGAACCAGTCCCTGGCCTACTACTTCCAGGACCCATTTGTCTGATGTAATAGACATCCAGCCCTGGACAAAGTAAGCCAGCCTGCCCCCTACTGGAATAGGAGAGTTGACCAGGGCAAGCCCATCAGGGTGTCTGCTTGGCAGGGGCTTTAGGCTGCGGGAGTGGATGCAGTCCCTGCTCTTCTGCCTCTCCTCTGAAGAACCCCTCTGAGAAAAGGAAGAAGAGGCCTGTGCTTGGTAAGAAGGCCTTTGAAAAGGCCTGCCCCTGCCCCTAGACTGCTGCCTTTGAGGAGTTGCCTGCCTCTCCTTGGCCTGAGCACTCCTGTAAGTGGTCCTATACTCATCCATTTTCTTCATGTAATTCTCTGTCTGCTCCCCAGAGAATTACCCACTACAGGAAAATCCATGGCCTTAGCCTGGGTGTCCTGCGAGAGGCTAGTACATCTGAGCCCAGCTATCCTCTGAAGAGCCACAGATGTAGCCATGACTCTTGGTGACACATCATTAGAGTCCACAGCAACATGAAACTGAACTTTAGATGCCTCAATCCCATCTGCAGCCACCGCCTCTAGCTCCTTGGCTAGCTGGGGGGAGGCCTGTTTAGCCAGTGCCAATACAGTGTCCCACCTTGACTTCTGGTACCTGGCTGTATAGGCCATATAATTCGCCTGCCTGAGTCCCAAGGAAGATGACATGTACTGTTTCTTTGCCATGGCATCAATCTTCCTGGAGTCCTTGTCTGGGGGGTGTGAAGCCAAGAGAATATTTGCCTTGTCACAGGCAGTAGCCAGCACTACCCCAACATGGCTGCATTGCTGATATAAGAACTCTGCGTCTGAGCCTGAAAGTGTACACCTCTTGTCCATTCTTCTATCCACAGGAGGTATAGTGTTAGGAGACTTTAGGATTTTTTGTGTCCATTTCCCAAAGGATTTGTGGAGGGGAATAGACAGTCTCCTGGACTCTGGGATGTCCATCATTTCTACATCATCAGGCTCCTCTTGATCTTCCACAGCTTCCACCATAGGAAGCTGGAGGGTTTCAGCCACCTTTCTGTAGAACATAAAGTGAGAAGGGGATTCAGAAAGCCTAGGAGGGGAAACACCTGAAGGTCTGTCTGGGTAGATGTCCGGTTCCACAGGCACATCCAGACCCTCACTTTCGCCATCATCATCCTCAAATTCCCCTTCCTCTTCAAACTCCGGTTCATAAAAATCTTCGAGGGTATAATTTTGAACTGGGGGAACCAACCGAACCCCTGCCAGAAGGTGCCAGAATGGTAGGAACCGGGCAGAGCGATTCCACAATCTGAATTGCTCTGGCTATCTCTTTGGCAGTCGGAACATGAACCTCTGGATACGAACCGGACGATTTGTCTTTGCGTTTTCTTTTTGTCGGGACTGATCCCTCGGAATCGGCTCTCCTTTTGCCCGAAGAAGTATCACCATGGTCAGAGGGCACTCCTTCTGGTTCGGTCGGAACCGAACCAGGCTGGCCATCCGGGTCAGCGGACTTCTCTGCCTCCTTTTCCCTCAGTCTACCTAATCTCTTCTCAAGAGTAGATTTGGGAAAAGTTTTACATATTTGGCAGTCTGAATCTGAGGTGGTCAAACCCAGACACAACACGGTGGTGTGGGATCGGCCTTAGCAAAGACCTCCCACACTCACTGCAGTGTTGAAACCCAGTGGGCCCATTTTTTTTCTAGGGTTTCTTAGACATGGCCAACCTAACCAATCTTACCTTTTTATGGCAACCACCAGGCAAGACTCCCTTATCGGTTCCTAACCGTGTCACGAGTATTGTAAAAAAACATACTAAAACATGTTTTTTTTAGAACTGATAAGGACGGTAACGACACACTAAGTAAAAAGTAGAGGGCTGTGGGGTTCAGTTCCCACATCTGGCACTTGGGTTAATATCCCAGTACTGATACTGTAATGCAGCACGAGAGGGTGCTGCATTTTGAGGTGCCGTCTTTCGGATGAGACGTTAAACCGAGGTCCCATCTGCCTGGATTGGTGGTAGTTCAGGTGGATGTTAAAGATCCCATGGCACTTATCGAAAAGAGTAGGGGAATTTCCTCGGTGTCCTGGCCAAATTTCTCCCATTCACTAAAAATACCACCAGCAGCTTAATCTGGTTCAAGGTCAGTTGTCATTCATCTGTATTCCCTTCCCCCGGGTCATGCCTGAAAATAGGCAGGATTTGTCTAGTGCACTTACCCGGTCAACAAAAGCTAAATAAATAAAAACACAAAACACAAGATTTTTATTTATCATTTATTTATTTATCAAGTCTAGGATTACAAATACCTTTGAGCCATGGCTCTTTTACAAAGGTTCCATGTCAGAGAAATACAAATTATGGGGAACATCAAGACATGCATTACAACAATGTGGACATTGCAAACAGAGTACAGATTAATACAGTTCAAGGGTAGCATTGTAACAAGGCAGCCAGCGGCATTTGTCAGAGAAAATAGACAACAGATAGAAGTGCCAGAGTCATGTAGGGAGAGGAAGAGGTGGGGGAAGAGGAATGTGGTGGGGGTGGCAAGAGGGTGAAAAGTGCAGCATTGGGTATACCAAGATGTGAGGGTAGAATCCAGTGAGGAGGGAGATGGGGGGACAACTAGAGCAGAAAGGGAAGTGAGAAACAAGGTTAAGTTGGGCAGTCACAGGAGCTGTTGATAGTGAGATAGTCCCGGAGTCTAGTTTTAAACATACCAATAGTTGGGGCAGAGGAGATGGTTGGGCTGAGGCCACTGAACCAGAGTGGTGCTCAGATGCAAAAGAGAGCATTGTCCCTGTGAAGTGTGACAGTGGGGGACTTTCAGTAGCTGTAGTGTGGTGTCTCTAAGGCACCAATGTTAATTTGGTGTTGTAACAGAGTTGAGACCCCAGAAGGTGCAAGGCCAAGGTAGATTTTTTGACCATGGAGCAGGTGAAAACTTTATATGTTTGATAGTTGGAGCCAGCCGGTCTGAGTGTACAGGTCACATGTGTGGGTGAGATGGTGGGTACCAGTGATGAGCCGACATGCTTTATTTAAGGCAGTTGAGAGGCATCTAAGGGTTGTGGTTGTGGCGAGCCATAAATGATGAGACCATAGTCTATTACAGAGATCACAGAGCTCAGGGACTGCAACCTTCAAAGCTTCTAGGCGTGAGGTGTGGTCTGTGTTTGTAGAGGAGACCAAACCTGTATTAGCAGCTCTAGCTACATTATCTACATGGAAGTCCATTAAGAGAGATTAGGTCAAGCTGAATCCCTAAGTATTTGAAGGACACCACTTGATCTAGAGTGTTGCCCTGGTGGTGGAGATAGCCAAGTGGTGTAGCTTGTGTGGGTTATGAGCTGCAGAAAGCATAGATTTGGTTTCTTGTCATTGAGGACCAGTTTATGATTAAGTAACATGTCTCCACAGAACTGAAAACCAAGTTGAAGGTTGTGTTGAAGAGTTGCAGGATCTTTTGGAGTGGAGAATACAACAGCATCGTAAGCATGGTATGATCTGCTCAGAACAGTGGTAAGGGAGGAGTTGAAATGGCTAAAAGGAAGGGTCCCAGTATGGATCCCTGTGGGACACCGGCGAAACAGGCAGGGTGTTAGAAAGAGTCTGCAATTTTACCTCTCTGACCAGTTTTCTGAGTAGATTTAAACCAGAGAGAAGAGTCAGGTGATAGCCCGCATTAGTAGTTGGTGTTAGTAGTCCATGGTGTGTACTGTATCGAAGGCCTTGGAGGTCGTGGCGGCCCTGTGAAAGGCTGTTGTCAAGGGATTTGTGCAAGCTCCAGTGAACTCATGAAGGGCTGTGGTGGTGCTGTGACCTTCCGGAAGCTGTGTTGTTGTGGACAAGGTATATTGTATTTATCCAAGTGGTCGTAAGTTGATCAGCCACTATGTGCTCAACTGCCTTAGAGAGTGGGGTAAGTGGAGATATGGTGATAATTTGAGTGAACGTCTTGTCCCCACTTTTATGGACAGGTGTCATGGTGGCTGTTTTCCATAGGTCTGAGAATTTTCCACAGCTGAGAGAGAGGTTTAGGATTTTGTTAATGGATGAATTACCTCATCGAGGGTGAGCAACAAGAAGCTTACGTCAGGGTGTCACGTACAGATCTAGATTTAGAGATAGCTGCAGTAATATAGCATAGCCTGATTCAGCCTACCTTCCGAAAGTAGAAGAGGGATGGTTAGACTGAGGGGCTGAGGTATTTACAGGGGAGTAGGCCCTGTTTTTCAAAAAGTCATGGGGTGAGCAGCACTAAGGTCTAGAAAAGCCGTGTTAAAGATGTTTTGCGATCACCTTGGGTCAAGGGTTGAGGATCCATCAACCATTAACATGGCCGGAGAGGTTTTGGTTGTTTCCTGTGACATCCTTGATATTGTCCCAGCAACACGACCATTTCCCATGTATTGGTGAGAGCGTCTTTGTAATAGGTGGATTTCATTGCCTTATGGTTTTCGTGCAGGCATTTCGTTGCTTGTTTGTAATTTTGATGTCCAGTTGTTTGCCAGTGGCCCTGGCAACTGGCCAGAAGGTGATTCCTTAGTTTCAGCTGTGAGAGAAGAGCGCGGTGACCCATGGGTTAGAGAGAGATTTTGTTTTGCGCCTTTTAGTTAGGGGGCAAAGAGGTCGAGGCTTTGTTGGAAAATTGAGATGAAGTGATCAAGAGCCAAGTTAACATCTGTTGCTTCATAGATGGGTAGCCAGTCTTGTAGAAGCAGGTGTTGTTTGAGATGTGAAGTTTTCCACGAGGAAGGACTCTAGAGCGATAATTTTGGGAGGGGGCTTATGAATTTGTTAGACCATGCACAAATGACTAGGAGTGGTCACTGAGTGAGTCTGGGAGAATGGTCGACGAGAAATCCTTGTGGGGTGAGTGGTGAGGACCCAATCCAAGAGGGACTGGTGCCAGTCTTGTAGTTAATCCTAGTAGGGGAGTTTGCCATTTGCGTGAGGTTAGCAGCTGAGATGGAGTCTTTATAGGCACTGGCTTATTCGATGGTGGAATGCTGTGACTCAGTTTCAGGATGAGATTTGATAAGATGTTTTAGGACATCATTCAATCCATGTTTAGGGTCCCTGGGTGGGATGTATATGGAGACAATAGTCAGGGCTTTATGGTTGGGACCTAGGACGATTTTTATTGGCAGAATCTGAGCTGAGGCAGAAAGTGATGGAGTTGTTACAGGGTGCCAAGACAGGGAGTCTTTGATATAGTGCTGCAACCACCACCTTTTTTGATATCCGGTCCAGCCTGTGGACATTGTAGCCCTGTATTGTTACTGCTGAGTCAGGAACTTTAGGTGTCAGCCAAGTTTCCACCACTGCAAGGATGTCAGGGTTGTGTTGGCATATGAAGGCTTGGGTGCATCCAACTTTGGTAGTAGGCTGCAGATATTAATAGTTGCAAGGATAAGGGCACCTGGGTTTGTGTGTGGCCTGAGCTTCTAGGGCCAGGATTGGGATGGACGCTGCCTGAGATGAGAAGGAGGAGGAGTAGGAGTTTTAAGGAGCAGAGTGCAGCTCTTTGAGAGATAGTTTTGATTGTTGTTTCCTGGGTAGAAGTTGCAAGGTTCCAGGCGGTGTCCCATATGGACTGCAAGGTGGTACAGTGTAGAGAGCGCCACACTTATTGGAGAGTAGTGGTCGGGTTATAACCAGGAATATCCAATCTGTGCGCCAAGCACAAGACTGGAGTGGAAGTGGAGAGTTCCCTTGGAGTAGCAGGGAAACCAGAGTAGAGGGTGGCGGGGTGGGGTGGGGGTGGCTAGGACCAGGGGAGAGAGAAGAGGGGGCCAGGGCAAGGAGGAGGAGGAGAGCGAGAGAAAGGCAGAGAGAGCCCACATGGCTTACGTGCTAAATAAAGAGATAGAGATATAGCCCTCTAGTGGTGAGAGGATATAATCTCTAATGGAAAAGCAACAGTGGGGGGGAATGTCTGATTCAGCCGAACTGAGCCACACTTCACAAGTTCCACACAGAAAAACAGAACAATTCCTAACTAGTACTCACGGCACCACAGACAGAGACTGAACCGACTATGCAGATAACTTTTTCAGTTTAAAAAACTGGCGAAAACTGAAACTTTAACCGACTTTCGAACCGAGCTAAAGGAGAAATCTCCAGAGCGACTGTTCAGTGAGGTGGGGTAAAGAATCTGACGGTTTGAGTTTGAAACACTCCAGACAGAGACTCTAACCGAGCTCGAGCTCAGCATTCTATGCCCTGCATAGAAAGTTAACTCTTTGTTCTCCTGGGCAGTTCAAAGGTTGGGGATCACTGCAATATGTCAGAATACAGCAAGACTTCATGTTGTTTGAAAAATCAGATGTCTTTTAATGTAAATAAATGTGTAGTCATGCACTTGGGAATTACAAATATACAATATTAGTATACATTAAATGGCGAAGTATTAACTCCTACAGTCCAACAAAATAACTTAGGCACAATAATTAACTCTGATTTAACTTCTGGTAGTCATTGCAATTTTATTATCAGCCGAGCCAATAGACTTACAGGTTGCATTAAGAGGAGCTTCACCTCCCAGGATAGGGACTGTGTCCTGCCGTTATATAGGGCATATGTGAGACCACATCTCGACTACTGTTCTCCCTTGTGAAGCCCTGTACCTTAGGGAGAGATATTAGTAGATTAGAGGGAGTACAACATCAACATGCATGAAAAAAGTTATGAGGTAAGGTTGAAGGAACTGGGCATGTACCCGTTGGAGATGAGAGGAAAGAGAGGGGACTTTTTACTGATGCACAAGATATATACTGATACTGAGCTACTGAACCAGTTAGAAATGTCCTAAAGTAAACGAGAATGTAATTTAAGAAGCCACAATTACCAACTGGCATTAACATATCCCAGAACTAATAAAAGGAGATCATATTATACCCAGAGAATAATTCCATCTTGGAATACCCTTCTTAGTTCATTATTAGAAAACCATAACCATCTTACATTCAAACAAAATCTTGATAATTTTTTGTTGTAAACATTGGGACGATATACCAGCTTGGCTGGAGACATACATATATGGGCCACGGCCTTCTGTATGCCTATTTTTCCTAGTATGAAATCCTAGTATGAAACTCCCCTTTCCCCCGGTTTGCACCTAGAAATGAGCCTTGGCTCATTGTGCCTCTCCTGGTCAACAACTTTAAATAAACTAAAATAAATAAATAAAAAGCAGGTAAGCAAAAGTAAATGAAAGAGAAGACCACTGTAGTTCTCAAAAGAGGTGGAAAAAAGGTAAAGGCTTAATAGGTAGCATTCAAAAGGTACAAGGAAACCCAGAGAGAGGAGGATAGGGAAGTGTATCTGGGAAAACAGAGGGAGGCAGGCAATGCAGTAAGGACAGCAAAGGTGCAAACTTAGGACAGAATATCTCAGGGAGTTTCAAAAGGGAACAAGACATTTTTAAGGTATGTTAGCAAGAAAAGGAAGACAAAGAGAGGAATAGTAAGATTACAGAGGGAGGTGGTGAATGTACGGAGGAAGATCAGAAAAAGGCAAACATTTTGAACAAATATTTCTACTCAGTATTCATGGTAGAAGGGGAAGGGGAGGGACCACAAAAAGCATCAGAAATGATAGACTTCAGAAGGACTGATGCTCAAGGAAGAGGGGGCATGATATGAAACTGGAAGGGGAGAGCCTTAGAGGGGATGTGAGGAAATAGTTCTTCATGGAAAGGGTGGTGGATGTGGTGATTTGGCCACAGTTGTCATATTTCTCTGTATTGTTTTATGTTTCATTTCCAAAAAGGCAAGGACATCAGGTTTGTCAGAAAAGATGCCCATTTTTCTGCAAGGATACTTGGGAAGAGTTGATGGGTATTTCAGTGTTTTACATCTCCCCTTGCCAAGAACAAAGACTTGCTTAGAGGTAAACATGAGTAAAATTTCAATAGGAGGATTGGAATTTCTGGGTAGCTGATCATAGGGGAAGATTCCATACATGACAGGCGATGGGAGGGCCATTCTGTAGATGCCCAGACTAGAAAGATATTATTAAATTTCCTACCAACTGCCAGTCTATTTCCATTTTAATAAGTGTCAGGAAGGCAATGCAGATCAAAAGCAAGCCTAGGGAGGTGGTGCTGTGGGAAAGCAAAATACTTTAATTTTAGTTCACTTAAAATTTTGGAAGACAGCAAGAGAGACCTCTGCTGACCTAGAGGTGAACAGTTGGACCTGAACTATTAAGGCCACTAGCCAATCACAGGTCAGTTTTGTAGACTGCAGAAAAGGTTATATAAGCCCTCTTAAATAGAGACTCTGGGAATAAGCCAAATTTCCTGACACACTGAAGACTGCCAGACACACTGAAGACTACTGCAACAATAGCTGGGACTCTGAGACACAGCAGAGAGAAAATGAGAGACTTTGCAAAACTCACTTATTTTCGGGACTCTGATTCTCTACAGAAAAGATAGAAAATATCCAGTTAATTCACCAGTTCGTTTTGTATGTATTCCCCAACTTTTTTTGTAGTTATCCTGTAACCAAATATATAAATCATTAGTATGTATGTTTGTTTGGTAATTATTTAAGAAATTAGTAAAAGTTATTGCTTTTTTTTTTTTTTAAGTACTACTGCCTGGGAGTGATTTGTTGTGTGAAGGTTTTGGGAAGGTTTATTCAATCTGTAACATGCCTGTTTAGAGCTAAGGTGCCACACGCTACTGAGACTAAGATCTTGGAAGACAATCTGGGGCCCTAAAATAAGGTAAAAGTACACAAGGTCTCCGGAGGGCATCTGAAGGGGTTGAATCAGGTTCCTGCACCCTTGTGGGAGAAGACACAATCAGGGTTACGAAAGCAGCCCCAAAGGTCTTGTAATGCCTAGGTTTTCCTCAAGTGCAGCAACCAAAGAGGGTTCTCACCTGGCTACAGACTCGAGACTGTATATTACCCATACCCAGAGAGAGGAAGCCCTGGGCACTCATGGCATGTGCTTAGTTGTGAAATCTGCAAGCAGTCTTAAAAAAATACATGATGGGTATTTCCTGACCCCCTCCATCACGGGTGCACTTGGGGTGGGCACTGTCAACTCGGTGGACCTGGCCTCCCAGAGTGGGTTCATGACAGTAGACACCTGGAACAGCCTCCCAGCAGAGGTGGTGGGTACCAAAATGATAACAGGTTTCAAACATGCATGGGATAGACACAGGGGGGACCTTAGTAACAGGGCTGGGGGGGAGTTCAGAAAGTACTTACTAACCTGAAGGTGGATAAAGCTATGGGACCAGACAAGGTGCGTCCAAGAGTGCTGTGGGAACTCATAGAGGTACTGGCTACAGCTTTGACAGACTTCTTTAAAAGAACTCTGGAGACCAGAGTGGTCCCAGAGGACTGGTGAAGGGTAGATGTAGTCCCATGTCACAAAAGTGGCAGCAAGGAAGAGGCAGGCAAGTATAGGCATATCATCCTGACATCGGTAGTAGGTGAGTTAATGGAAATGCTACTTAAAGGAAAGGGCAGTGGAATATCTGGAATACAGTGTATTACAGAACCGAAGGCAGGATGGATTCACAGGAGGGAGGTCATGCCAAACAAATCTAAAAGATTTCTTGACTGGGTGACCAGGGAGCTAGATCAGGGTGGAGCAGTGGACATGGCCTACCTAAATTTCAGCAAGGCTTTTGACAATGTTCCACATAGGAGACTGGTAAACAAGCTCAGGAGCTTGAGGATGGGCAACAAGGTGATAATCTGGGTATTAAACTGGTTAGGGGACAGGAATCAGAGGGTGGCGGTAAATGGACTATGCCCTGAGAAGGGAACGGTGACCAGTGAGGTATGTCAGGGTTCTCTGCTGGGACCAGTCCTCTTTAATGTCTTTATTAATGACATAGCAGAGGGACTGGAAGGGAAGGTCTGCCTCTTTGCGGATGACACCAAGATCTGCAATGGAGTGGGCAATCCGAGGTGGGGGGGTAGACAGGATGGGCAGGGATCTGAGAAAACTGGAGAAGTGGTCAAGGGTATGTCAGCTGGGATTTAATGCACAAAAGTGCAAAATAATGCAGTTATGCCATAGAAATCTGGGAGCAGAGTACAACATTGGAGGAGTGATACAATGACCAAGCAGGAAAGAGACTTGGGAGTAATCATGTCAGATGATCTAAAGGTAGCCAGACAATGTGACAAGGCAGTCAGGAGGGCTAACGGGATGCTGGGGTGCATAGGAAGAGGTGTCGCCAGGAGAAAAAGGAAGGTGGTGTTTCCCCTATATAGATCACTAGTAAGACTCTACCTTGAGTACTGTGACCAGTTCAGGAGACTGCATCTCAGGAAGGACACAGACACACTGGAGGCGATCCAAAGAAGGGCTACTAAAATGGTACAGGGTCTGCATCATAAGCCCTATGAGGAGAGGCTAAAGGAGCTCAATATGTATTCCCAAGGAGGAAAGGAGGGAGAGAGGGCATAAGATAGAGACCTTTAAATACCTCATGGGATTAATAAGGTACAGGTGGGGAGTATTTTTCAGAAAAAAAGATACTTTGGAACAAGGAGACATGCTATGAAGCTGGAGTGGGAAGCTGGAGGGGAAGGCTTAGGAGAGACATGAGGGAATACTTCTTCACAGAAACAGCAGTGGATTCATGGAACAGCCTTCCTGCTGAGGTACTGGGGGTGAAAACAGTGGCAGGGTTCAAAAATGCATGGGATAGGCACAAGGAAGTCATAGTGGGAAGTAAGGGGGAAAGAGATAGCACCGTAGATCAAGTGGGTCTGCAGCGAAAAAGAAAATTTAAAAAAAGAAAAAAAATGATATGGGCAGACTGAGTGGGCCAAGCAGACCTTGACTGCTGTCAGATTTAAGCAATAATGACTGAGGAGCTGGTCATTTCCTAGAGATTAACAACCGGCTGGGGGGGAGGGTGGTCGGTGCAGCTAAGGGCCACCCACACATCAATGGTGCTAACTTAAGGAAATGATTGGCTCAGAGGTCATTATTGCGATTATAAGTCTAATCATAATAATGGTTTGTTTTGTTCTTACTTTGTTTGGTGCTGGTCGTAAGCGTTGCAGTGGGAGCGCGTGGTATGTAGATTTTTTTTATAGCAGCAGTGCGAAGATGACATTGGGTGCTGCGCCAGTCATTTTTAAGAGATTTCAGACTGGCACGACAGCCAATCACGGATGGCGCTGTCATGAATAATTAATTAGACTCATAATCTATATTTCTATGTAAGTAAGCCAGGTCCCAGGTCCCAGATCCTCAGCGTCTTTGTGCACAGTCTTGAGGATCTTGCACCTCCCTGGTTGTTTTTGTAATGCACTGTAGTGGCATTGTCTGTTCTGATCTGGACAGACTGACCTTACAACAGGGATCGACAAATTTTAAAATCTCATGCTAGTCCAGGACAAGTGGCCTTGACAAAAATGGTAGTCCTCGAGTTCCGAGTGGTAGTCCAGTACATTTCAATTGAAATATTAAACCGACTTAACAGAAATAAGTTAAATGGTGTGGCTGTGTGGCAGGGCTTATATGTTGTACTATTATTTCATAGGATGGATGGAGAGATGTAGAAGAACTTCATAAATCAGGAAAAACAATATTTTCATATATTTTTTGTTAATACAGGCCAGGGTAGTACAGGCGGGACACTAAGACACCCAGGCAGAAGTCTGTATTAGAAGAGATTGGAGAAATGTTACAGAATTAGTTAAGGACAAGCCAAAACCAGTTAGGCCGTTGGTTGAGAAGAACTAATGAAATGGTGATTAAGGGCTAGCCAGGAAGAAGATGATGGGGCACTGGGAGCAGGGAGTACTAGCATCAAGAAGATCATCAGCAGCAGAAGCAGCTAAACCAGAAGATAATGTATCAGCAGCAACAGCATGCCCACGAACAAGTCGAGTGCCTGGACCAGAGAGCAGCCAGTGGTTAATTGCTGGATCCGGATCAAAGTCATACAGTTCAGGACCTTCTACTGCTATCTGCAGGAGAGACTGTAGTGAATCATCAGCCAGCCTTGTCCTGATTTTTGTTTTGATTAGGTTCTGAACAGAAAAAACTCTCTCACATTTTGCAGTCGATACACTCATTGCCATGAGTATTTCAACTAAGTCAAGAATGTGTATAATCTAGGTGTTTTTCTTTTAGTAATCTGGTATATACCTGCAAATAGGGTTTTTCAATGGCAGATTTCAATATTGTTTTAAATGCAGCATACTCTGACTTTATATGTTCCTGCTGCTCCTCTGTAAAAAAGTGAAAATATTCTGCCAGGTTTGCAAGTTCAGAGGTCCCAAACACCACTAGTTGGTCTCTTGGCAGATCAAACTGCTTAAAATCTAAGCAGTTGAACCATTTGAGAGGCACCTCTGAGAAATTTTTAAATCTGTCAATATACATTATTGCTGCATCTATTAAAGTCTGCAGTTGTCCATCTGTCACAAAATTGATTTCTGGGCAGTTGCCTCTGAATGGGAAATGAACAGTCTTCTCCTCCCCTCCTCTGTCACAACATATTCCATACATTTCTGTTCTGGTTTGTAATGGCTGAGGAAAGCTGCCATGTATTGCCCTGGCATGGTTTTCAGTTCCATAAGCTGGAGTAGGCAGGTCTCAACAAGCTGTGGAACTTCCAGTATTACTATGTCATCTCGTTGAAACTGCAGTGACAGGTTTTTAGTATTGCAGGAAATCTTGCAGTATATGGATAGCTTTTACAAACTGCACACTCTGTGTTTCTTTTAAGAGGCTCTTTGTTTTGAACTTTCACCACCACCAGCAGTCAAAGATGCATGTAGGTGTTGTACAACAGTGGGTAGGTTAACCTGAACTGCATGTACGAGCGTGACCTACTGGCAAGCCATCTCACTTGTTTAATTGCAGTAAAGTGCACCAGATCAGTATCCATCACGTTAGCAATTTCTTGGAGCTCTCTATTTTTTTGGACTATAGTGATAAAATTTAAATATTCCTTGAGAGTACTTTCTCCAGCTTTGATACAAATGGATTTTTTTAATACATCGAGAATTGCCAGCTCTAGCTTATGGGCAACGTAGTGCATCGTAATTATTTCAGGACGGCAGTGTTCCCATAACTTTGCTATGGTTCCTCCTCTTTCGCCCATCATGACACTGGCCCCATCAAAATTTGCTGAAATAAGAAGCGGTCCTGGATTGTTAACATTTTGTAGATTACTGAGAGGAAGATTTACTGACTCAATGCAGTTGATATTGCATGGAATACACCTTCTGCATGTGCATGTTCCAGTGGCACAGCTTGGATAAGCAATGTATGCACCTGTTTTGAATTAGGTTCAACAAACCTTAAGAAAACATTTTCCACTCAGTTATACTGTAATCAGTACTGCCACAGCAAGAACTGTCACATACTTAACATTAGCAAGAGTCTGCATCTGGGTTCTGGATATCACTGCTGAAATAGCACTGCAAAAGTCCCTGGCTGCTTATCGTTAGTATAATTAGAACCTAGCTTAATGCCATTTTTCCTGTAATTCACAGAGCCACTCCATGTCTGAGAAAGGATGAAGATTTTTGGCTATGGAATACGCTGTGTTAAACAGGCGTCTCATCTTTGCTTTTGTGGCCTCTTCCAACTGTGCAAAGGCTTGGTAAAGTGGTGACTCACTAATCTCACAACATACTGCTCGTTGGCCACTTTCCAGAATATGTTGATTCTGGCATAGCATGTGGATTGGTTTTTCATGTGCACGTAGTGACTCAATGTGAAAGTTGTTAGAGCCTGTGGCAAACATTTGTTTTTTTGAAAATGCTGGAGTTGCAATACTGGGATACCTTTCACATAGTGTGCAGTACATAAGCCCCTTTTGTCATCGTATCTCAACCATTTATAAGTGGACAGCCAATGACACTGAAATAGTCTGGCCCTTTTCTCTTGGTCATATTTCTTGTCTTTACTACTCCCAACTGCCACCTCATTATCAAGGCAGTAACCTTCTTTCTTAGCAAGTGACACAGGGATTTTTGAGATAAGGCTACTAGGGCTTCTCTGTTTACATCAAGTACCTGGTCAGCAATTATATCCAGAACCACAGATGCAGATTCAGTTTCATGACTTTTATCTGTGGAAGTAGTACCAGACTGTGTTTGTCTCAGTAAAGATGGTGCTGCTGCGACCAGAGAGACAAGAGACTTTGTTGTTTGGCTTTGTTCGTCTGCATATTGTCCATATAAATTTGGTGGTCACTTTTTTTAAAGACTAATGGAACCAATAATAATAAACTTATTTTAAACACTGGTGTCTGTGTGTCCTTTTTCACTGGTGGGCTCATGGGTTGGTTTTCTTTCTATACTGCCAGTTGTCTTGTCCTGTAACAAGTCAGGCAGCTGGCTGCAGAACACTTCTCCACACAGTCACCACGCTCCTCTCTCCCAGCACAGCCCAAGCCCACCCCCCAGTTAGGCTCCCTTATTTTACTATTACTTACACTTGTATTATATATATTTTTTTACTATATTTCTCTTTTTGTTTCTTGGGTACTTCAAGCCAAAAGCCAACCAACTGGCTGCAGGACACTGGGTCCTTCACTCCTTTTCACAAAATCTCTCTCCCAACAGCCCAACCAAGCCCATTGCATAGCCCCACACCACACACAGTTTGAATTATAGGCTTATTTCTTACTATACTATCTTTTTTTTACTAACTTTCTCAAGTCAGTCCTTTCCTTCGCCCCTCCTCTCTCCAAGCTCCTCCTTCACTCCTTTACACACAATCTCTATATCTGCGCTCTCCTCTCCCAACAACCCACCAGCCTCTTCCCTTATTTTCTTTCTTTTTATTATTTTATTTTTTCTTTGTTTATGCAGCTAGTAGTCAAATAAACTGCTGTTTTTACTGGTGGGCACTGGGCAACACAAAGCTCCCCGCCCCACAGCAGTAGTCCCCTGCCCTTGCTTTCTTCCTTTTATTTTCTGTAGTCAGTGACACTTTACGCTGCTGCTAGTTCTCAGTTGTCACAGACGGCAGACAGTACCAGACAGTCCCCCTCCCAAGTTTCTGTTTTGTTTCCTTTTCTCCTTGTTTCAATTATTTTTAGTTGTTTAACCAGGTATAGCACACTAAGCCAAGTGACCTGGGAGCACAAGGAGGTTAAGTGACTTGCTCAGGCAGTATGCAAGTGGAAGCTGGGGATTCAAACCCAGGTCTGGTCTGCTGGATGTCACCAGATTTGCAGCTCAGAGCCTTAGACCACTGCACTATACTGCCTACTTAATTTATTTTATATGCTTGGTTTGCTTTCACCCTGTTATGCCCAACCTAACCCTTCTCAATATTTTATTTACCCTGCCTGCACGCTCCTTATTTACTCAGATTAGTCTCTTCTTCATTAATTTTGGCAAAACTGGCATGGCTTGCTTGTCTGCTGCACTAATGCACTTGTGTGCAGTTAACAGTGCTCAGCCACGTTGCCCTCACTCCTAGTCCTCCTAGCTCCTGCCTTCCTCCTCCCGCTCTTCACTCTCACCAACCCTCCCTCCTTAATTCAGTTTTAAATTTGTTTTCCCGTAGTCAAGTCCACTCCACACACACAAAGAAAGGTCGCACTTGCAGTCCCCACTCCCGATATCCACAACAACGGACTGTTTAATTTGTGTATCCTCTAGTATCCTCCAACAGACAGTGAATGAGGGCTCTAACGCAATGCACGCCTTTACACCTCCTCCACTCACGCTAAATCACCACCACGGCCAATGGGCATTCTTTGTATCACTTACAGTTCAAGATTGTCTTCCTCATTTGGCTCCCACGCCTGCCAGTCCGACAGCTTGCTCCTCCTCCGTTTTCCCGACGGGCAAGTGCTCACACTACCCTGACGAATTCCATATTCTTCCATAGGCTGAGGCAAGCTCATACACTCACCGCTCGTTCCCAACCAGTAGGTGCACAGCCGAAGCAGTGAGCACCCTACTGGTGGAAGGTAGTACTGCAGCAAAGATTTTTAAATCAGTGCTAGCCCGTGGACAGGTGGCACAACAGAAAGTGCTTGTCCCTGCACTGTATCTAGTAGCCCGGGATGTCGGGAAATAGGATTTGTCGAACCCTGCCTTACAACTGGGAGGAGAAAGCTTGCATTGCTAGAAACACAACACTGAGTTCCAGGAGACTGATGTATTCCTGGGTCTCCTGCGGGCTCCAGATGCCACTTACTGTGAAGCCCTCCAGGTGGGCACCCCACCCTAGGAGGGAAGTATCTGCTGAGAGGATGCTTGTTGGGGACTGCTGGAGGAAAGGAATGCCCTCTTTGAGGTTGCTTTCTTCCTGCCACCACTCTAGCGCCAAGAAACCTGGCCCATGAGACCACAGCTGTGGAAGCAGCCCTGTGGTCCAATAGTTGCAGAAAATCCCTTGCAGGTGTTCACTGGCCCACAGTGAAAGCTTTTGCTGTGGCAATCAGAGTTCCTACCCTCCACTGAGGGAGGAAGGTTTTCCCCTGCAGGGTATCCAAGAAGTACAACACCTGAAGCAGTTCTTTTTGTGACTTCTGCAGATTTACCACAAACCCCCATTTTTCTAGGGTGCTCTGTACCTTCAGGATAAAGCACCTTGTATTTTGTTCTGCCTTCCATGAGACCAGCCTGTCCTTCAGGTATGAGGAAAAAAACACCACACCTTGCCTCCTCAGGTGTGCTGCCACCTCAAGTACACACTTTGGAAGACCCTTGATGCTGAAATGAGACCGAAGGGAAGGGCTACAAACTGGCACTGGCAGTTTCCTAGCCTGAACCTGAGATATTTTCTGCAGTTAGGCCTGACTGAAATGTGAAAGTAGGCACCTTTCAGGTCCAGCTACCCTAATCAATGCCCTGACTGCAAGGATAGTATCACTGAACCTCTTTTTTTTTTTGTGCATGTTCAGATACTGCAGGTTTAAAATGGGTCATCGTTCCTCATTTTTCTTTAAGTCAGGAAGTACCTTGAAAACAAGCCCTTACCCCCACTGAGAGGCAGGGACCTATTCCACTGCTTTTGCTTGCAGCAGTCTGTGTGTTTACTTCCAGCAGAATTCTTTTGGTGAGACAGTGAACTGGAAAACCTTTGTGTTTTTGCAGTCTCTGAAATTTCTTGAAATGCAGGGACAATCCCTGACCCAATACTTCCAGAAGCCACTTGTCCGTGGTAATGTTTATCCATTCCTGGAAGCAGTGGGCCAGCCTTCCCTCCACTGGCAATGGCTGGGTGACTTGGGCAGAACTGTCAGGGGTTTTGTTTTGGCTGAGGCCTGAGGGTTAGTGTTGCCTTGCTCCTACAATAATCCTTGTAAGAGATTTTGTGTTCATCTGCTTTTTTTCATACAGTATGCCTCTGTTTTATCACCAAAAAAGAACCTCCTTTAAAGTTCAAACTGAAAGTACATGGCTTTTGTAAGTGTCCTGGGAAAGGATGGTTGCCCTAAGCTAGGCGAATCGTCTTAAAGAAAATGCATGAGCCAAGACTCCTATGGCAGTGTCATTAGTGTCCACAGCTATGTGGAAGTGGTATCTAGGGTTAACCATGCTGTGGCAATCAGGTCCTGTACCTTCGCCAGTAGTTCTGTCAGCCAGTGCCAGTGTTGTATTTCAAAGTGCCTCCTGGCACTGGGCTAAATGGGCCAAGTAAGCTGCTTGTCTAATGAGCAGTGAAACTGAATACTTTTTTTTTCCCCCTATTAATCTGAAACCAGTATGCTCTTGTACCTACCCTGGCTCTTTTCTTTCTCTCTCCTCCATCTCTCCACAGCTGCTTCTTGCTTCTCCTATCCTGTCTACTAACAGAGGGGGTAGTTGAGACCTATTAACTTTCCACACGTTCATATACTTTAATTGCCTAGCTTGGAATATTGACAGGTTTGCTGTTGCTGACCATTTTGTGTACATCCTGTAAAATTACTGTATGCTGATGTACTTATTGTACTGTATGTAATGTTCTTTGTTTCTTGTCCAGGACCACCTTGAAAATGAGCTTGCTCAATGGTGTTCATGCTGGTAAAATAAAGTTATTGATTGATTGATTGAAGTGTAAACTTTTTTGGGCATGGTATCAAATTTTCTGGAGTTCTTTTCAGGGGCTGTGCAGATAAAGGTACCTCAGCCCTGTCACAGGCAACTGCCTGGACTACACCTTGATGAATACAGCCCCCGCCCCAATCGTATGTCCAACTTTTTCAATCTTTCTGTCTATGACTGCAGCTAAGGTAGGTGCAGGCATGATTTTTGAAGTAGCTTTATGTAATGATTTGTGACTAGGGACCAGCAACTTCCTTATAAGAGCTAGCCACATCATGGCCCAGATATTCAAAAGGGTTGTGCCATGTGCAACCCACTGATCCGCCTCGGTGCAATATTCAAAAGGGGAAAGTGTGCCACACAAATCCTGATGCACCGTAGCGCATCAGTATTGTATGCATGCGCAGGTGGGGGGGCATGCCTATGCATACTCTGCACAGCCTGATATTCAGCCTGGGATGTGTGGAGCCATGCATGCGCAACCCCTACTTGCTTAGCTCTCAATCGGGCAGGCAACAGTCCATTGGACCACCAGGGATATTGGATATGTCTTTATTTTACTTAGCCTGCAATCGGGCAGGCAGCAGTCCACTGGACCACCAGGGATATTGGATATGTCTTTATTTTACTTAGCCCACGATTGGGTAGGCAGCGGTCCATTGGACCACCAGGGATATTGGACTTTTCTTTTATATACTTAGCCCGCGATTGGGCAGGCAGCAGTCCACTGGACCACCAGGGATATGTCTTTATTTTACTTAGCCCACGATCGGGCGGGCAGCGGTCCACTGGACCACCAGGGATATTGGATATGTCTTTATTTTACTTAGCCCGCGATCGGGCAGGCAGCGGTCCACTGGACCACTAGGGATATTGGACTTTTCTTTTATATACTTACTGTAGCCTGCAATCGGGCAGGCAGCAGTCCACTGGACCACCAGGGATTTATGATTTTTCTTTTTTAACTGCAGCCCGCGATCAGGCTGTGGGGCACATTGCCGTGCTGCAGGGGGTGTCAGTTCCCGATGGCTGCTGCCTGGCAGGGCACCAGGCACAAGTCGTCGGGGATCAGCGCATCTGCATGCAAATGGCCATAATGACATGCAAATGGCCCCATGTGCTGCTGCATACATTATAGCCCCATTTGCATGTCTACTTTCGAATATCGTGGTTGCTCGCCTTGCACAATGGAACTACGCTAAGCGTATCCCCATGCTCCACTCTGTACTGGCACAGTGCCACTGTGCCACTGCGGGTGGCCAGAGTGCGGTTTTCAACAATGCTGAAACATGGTGCAGCTCCGTTGAATATCGCCCAGTCCACACCCCTGCGCAGCCAAGTTGCGCTACGCCCAGGCTTGCGCCACAGCCTGGCGCAGTTTGAATATCTGGACCCATGTCTATAAAATCCGCTTCATCTTCCTTCTCTCCTATCTTCTGAGGGCACTCACCATTTGCCTAACAAAAGAAGAAAAAGATGAGTAATCCTCTGCAGGACTTGCAGGGAGCCACTTTCCCCTCATCATAATACATTTCATCATCCTCCTCAACAGGCAATTCCCCTCGTTCTAATATTTCTTCCAGGGGAGACAGAGAGAGAGACAGCATATTCAAAACATTTCCAATGATCTGGACAAGTTACCAAATGTTTGTGTTGTCCTCAGATGAGGGTATCTGTTTTTGGTCCAAAGCCTAATCCTTTCCTTTTTCAGGAGGAATGGTAAGGACAATCTTTTTTTTTTTCTTGGCAGACACTGTTTGCAATGCCTGCTCTGAGGCTCTCGTGTTCATATTTTTGCCATCACTGGACTCAGGGTATCCCCTTTCGGACACCAAGGTATCTGTACCATCTTAACCATGCTTATCTGATAGCTGAGCAGCTTTATCTTTTTTTCTCTGTCCCCTTAAACAGGGACTACTGCTGTATTTGAGAAGACGAACCCTCACATGCATGCTTTCCACTATCATTAGGAACTCCCTCGGGGCCTTTATTATTTTTTGGTGATGTGGAGACAGACTGCGAGGTCATAAACTCATCTTTTAGCCCTTTTCTTTTGGGGTTTAGGGCAAAACTTTATACAGAGCTCACATTTAGTAAAATCGCAATCTGGACCCAGGCATCTTAAAGCTCGTGGCAGTCTGCATTTTCCAGGAGCTCAAAAGAAAAAATTACTTACCATAGTAATATTGTTTCTTCCAGGGGATCCCTCATTATGCTTACTAGTGCAGTGAGCCCAATAGGTGAAGCTGCCCTGGAGCATGATGTTCAGAATTTAGAATGTCGTTTGAACTACTGCCCTCTAGGTGTCACTGTCAACTGCAGCCTAACATCAGATCATGGAGCCCACTCACTCAATATTCTAAGCTATCCTATGCTAAACAGACAAACAGAGGAGGCCTAAAATTAATATGGCCCAGAGAACCAAGTAGGACAGCCCAACAAACCTGTCACAAAAAAAAGAGAACTTTGTGATTTCGGAATTACCAAGATAAATGGTCACGCAATTAAATATTAGAGGAATACCAAATGATCATTATGGAACCTTTTCCTGGTTCTGGAAGATGAGGCAGGGTGGGAGATTTAAGTATAATGAGGGATCCCCTGGAAGGAACAATATTACTATGGTAATTTTTTCTTCGAGCCCCAGGAATCCCTCATTATGCTTACTAGTAAAGACTACAAAATTACCTTGGGAGGCCAGGTACAGAACCTACTTATGGAAAAGGTTCTGCAGAACAGCAGTGCCAAACCTGGCATCTCTTCTGGACTGTATATCCAGACAGTAATGCTTTGTAAAAGTGTGGACTGTTTTCCATGTACAGTAGCCACTTTACAGATCTCTAGCAAGAGAACACCCCTGACTGCTGCCCATGTACGGAGTCAACCATAAGAACCTGAAGTGGCTGTTTGTCAGCTTAAGAGCAACAGAACTGAATGCATGAGACAATCCAGCAAGCAACAGTCCTCTTTGAGGCTGGGCTGCCCTTCCTCACTTCACCATAGGCTAGAAACAGCTAAGTGTGGGAAAATCTGTGGCCCTTGGTACACTCCAGACAGTACTTCAGAGATCTCTTGACATCCAGACTGTGTAGCTTTTGCTCGCCAGTACTGGAATACTCCATAAAGAACACTGGAAGGATGGTGGACTGGTTCAGGTGAAACTCGGACACCACTTTGGGAAGGAATTTTCTGTTAGTAATAAGGACTACCTTGTCCCGGTGGAAGATGATGTAGTTTGGGTCTGTGCAGAGGGCCTGTAACTCGCACACCTTTCTGACTGAAGTGATGGGACATGGCAACCAGGAAAACTGTCTTCCATGTGACATACAGTACTTCAAATCCACAGTGGCCATTGGCTCAAAAGGTTGTTCCATGAGCTTGCCTATACAGATATTTAGATCCCATGGAGGGATGAGCTCTCTAACTAGAGGATACAGGTGTAGAAGACCCTTAAAGAAAAGCTTGAAAATGTGGTGAGATGCCACTGTTTTCTGCTTACCCGCTGATGTATAGGCAGATATAGCCACCAAGTGAACCCTTAGCAGGTCTGAGAACTAAGGTTTGCAGGTGCAGAAGGTAGTCCTAGAATGTAGGCAGATCAGCCCCAGAAGGAGGCTAAGATGTTTAGAAGCACACCAGAATGAAAACCTTTTCCATTTGGATGCATAAGTTTTCCGAGTAGCTGGTTTCTGTGACACTTTTAGGTCATGTAGAACCTGTTCAGAGAAATGATAATCGGAATATTCTAGCTCCTCAAGAACCAGGCTTCGAGCCATAGGGACTCGAAGTTCGGGAAGGTTATTCTGTCCCGAGACGTTGTCAGCAGGTTGTGCCTCAAAGGAAGGCCTATGGATTTCCTGACAGACAGAACCAGCAGATGGGAGTACCAAGGCTGTCTGACCCAGTCTGGGGCTATTAGAATCATGGTTGCAGACCGAGTTCTCAGCTTCAGGAAAACTTGTAACAATAGAGGGAAGGCATACAGAAACTTCCATGTCCAGTCCAGACACAGAGCCTCTGTGGAATCATACCCACTGCCAGAGGCCTACAACAGTAGAGGGGGAGCTGAAAATTGTCTCTGGAAGCGAAAAGACCTATTTGTGGTGTGCCACATCTCCCAAAGACGGTTGCTAGCACTTGCCCATTCAGCAATCATTCGTGATGATCATGGGTGATCCTGCTGATGGAGTCCACCAGGACACTGTCCTTTCCCAGGAGGTGGATTGCCGTTAAGTGCACCTCCAGTGAGTATGCTAGACTCCAGAGTTTCATAGCTTCTATGTACAGCTTTGAGGACCTTGTGCCTCCCTGCTTATTGATGTAGTACATGGTGTTGTCTGTTCTGGCCTGCACGGATTGGCCCTTGACTTGTGGTGCAAATGACTGAAGAGCTAGAAACATTGCTCTTGGCTCCAGTAGATTTATGTGCTTCCTGGAGTCCTGTTGAGACCATACCCCATTCATGGTGAGGTCTCCTAGGTGAGCGCTCCAGCTCAACATGGAAGCATCCGTAGTCAGGATGACTGTAGGAGCCCGTGCCTGAAAAGGTACCCCTTCTCAGAGGTTTTTCTTGTCTTTCCACCATTCAAAGGTTTGTAACAGGGTCCTTGTGACGGCCACTAGCTTGGATAAGGGCTGACGCTTTTGGGACCAGTAAGCTTGCAAGTGGAACTGAATGTCCCTTATTTGAAATCTTGCTCCTGGAATCACTGCCATGGTGGATGCCATATGTCCTACCAGTTGAAGGAATTGTCTTGCTGGTCTGGGATGACCTATGGAAATGGATTTTCCAAGTTCTATAAGGTTTCTCACCCTGTCCCGGGGTAGGAAAGCTTTCCCTTGCAGTACCATCTAGTTCTGCTCCTATGAAGTTCAGTATTTTTACTGGGTCTGTCTGAAACTTCTGCACATTTATAAAGGAATCCTAATCTTTCCAGAGTGTGCTGAGTGAGGAGGAGTGAGTCTCTGACCTATTGGAGTGATTTTCCCACGACCAGCCAGTCCTCCAAGTAAGGAAAAACTGTCACCCCTTTTCTCGTTAGATGTGCTGCTGCTATGGCCAAGCACTTTGTGAACACTCCGAGAGCAGATGAGAGGTCAAAAGGAAAAGCTGTGAACTGGTAGTGACTTGAGGGAAGCCAGAACTGCAGGTATTTTCTGTGACTGGGCCTGACTGGGATATGAAAATATGTATCCTTCAGGTCTAGGGATGCAAACCAATCCCCCTGCTGAAGGGATGGTATAATCTTGGACAGCGTGATAGTCTTGAATTTTAATTTTTTCAGATGCTTGTTCTAGAATCTGAGGCTCAGAATAGGTCGCCATTCCCCATTGTTCTTTTTTGTGAGGAAGTACCTTGAGTAAAGGCCCTTTCCCCACTGGGACAGGGGCACTTTTTCTTTTGCGTTTACCAGTAGGAGCTTCTTGACCTCCAGTTCCAGTAGGATTTTCTCTGTTGGAGTGGAGGGACGGAAATGTCTTTGTACTGTCAATTTTGGAAACATTTTGAAGTTAAAGTGAGGCCTTGGCTCACTACTTCCTGGCTCCACTTGTCCGTGGTGATGTTTTCCTACTCCTGAAAGAAATTAGCTAGCCTTCCCCCTACTGGCACTGCAGTTGCGACCTGGACACACACATCAGGGGTTCTGTTTATACTGAGCCCTGAAGGATGAAGCCTGATTAGATTTTTGGGGTGCTCTTAGTCCTCTGCCCCCGAAGTAACCTCTTGAGAGAAAGTAGTCATAGGACATGGGCATGGGGTAGTAGGGTCTTTTGTAGTGACCTCTACCCCGGCCTCCCCTTCCCTGAGGCCTTTAAGGCATAGAAGCCTTTTCCTTCTCTGTGTTTCTTTTGAAGGTGGTTTTATACTCCCGAACCTTTTTCATGTAAGCCTCAATTTTGTCCCCAAAGAGAGAGCTATTCTCACTTGGGAAATCCGCGGCCTTTGGCTGAGCATCGTGAGACAAATTAGTTGTCCTTACCCATGCAGTTCTCCTAAGGGAGATGGCATTGGCCATGGACCTGGAAGCAGCTTCATTATTGTCCATGGCCATGTGGTATTGGTATTTGATGGTCTCCAGGGCAGTTCTAGCACTGTCTGTTATGTCCTGGGCCTGATCCCCTGGTATTTACGCACACTAGGCCAGTACTGCATTCCAAAGGGCTTTCTGGTACTGGACTGCATGGGCCGTATATGCAGCCTGTCTCTGGATCAGGGAGGCTGTCATATAGATTTTCTTCTCCGTACAGTCCAGCCATCTGGAATCTTTATCTGGAGACTGGGGAGAGTGAGGGATCCTGGCCTTGTCACAAGCAGCTGCCTGGCTCACCACCTCCTGGTCAGGGTGTGTATAGAGGTACTCAGCATTACGTGTATCCAGCTAATACTTTATATCTATTTTCTTGCCCACCCCCATGACAAATGTGGAGGACTGAAGAAGTTTGCAAGTTGTCCTCTTTAGTGCCCTGTGCACTGGTAAGAGCAGCCTTTTTGTGGGGTTCATCCTGATCATGTCCAAGTGGTCAGCCTCCTCTCCTTCCTCACCTGTCTGTGGAGTGAGAAGAGCCAGAGTATTCACAATCTTCCACACAAAGGCATAGTGAGATGGATAATCCTCCTGCTCCTGAGGAAGGGATCCAAAGTCCTGACAGGGAGAACCATCTAATTCTATGGTTACTCCCTCATCCTCAGGGTTCTCGTAGCACAAATCGTCACCCCTGTCCCCTGGAGCGGGGGGGGGGGCAGAGGCTGAGGGGAACTGTTAAGGCCATCATGTCTCCAATGGCTTGAAAAGCCTGGAAGAATTGTAAAACCCTTGCCATGTCCCCTTTCGAGGGCCCTGGTTCACTGGCATCTCTTTTTGCTGTTCAGCAAGAGGGACAGTGACCTTTTTGCTATTCTGCTTATGTGTGTCCACTGGTGTCTCCTTTTGCCTTTCGGCAGGAGGGACAGTGTCTTTCATCACTTTGATCTGTATGTTCTCCACTGATGTCTTGTTTTGCCTTTCAGCAGGAGGGGCAGTGTCTTTTTATATGGTGTATTTTAAACTGTCCGCTGGCGTCCCCTTTTGCCTACAGCAGAAGGGGCAGCAGTATGTTTCAGTTTCTGCTTCTTCTTAGAAGGGACATACTGACCTGCGGAGGGTCCCTAGAGGTGTTGACCTGTGAAGGACCTTCTCCAGCATCCTGAGGTAACAGAGGAGTAGAGAAAGAGAAGACATTATACCAACACAATCACCACAAACAATATGTAATTGGTTAAACAGTCTGTTGCAATGCACAATAAAACTGCTAACTCTGACAGGATTTCCCCCAACCCAAAATGACTGATTAAATAAGCAGCAAAAGGGGAAAAAAAAAAAAGAGAGATGATGTTGCTGACATGAATGCGGGTCTCGGAAGCGGGAACCCCTGAGGAGACTTGTGGTGCTGAGGGGCGCTAAGAGTGGAAAAAACCTGATTCACAATTATTTACTTAAAAATCAAAATTAGCAATATGTAACAGCAAACCAAGCTTCCTGTAAAATGGGCTGAAAGTGCTGTGAAGAAATGCCAGACTCAGGAGCGGGATCTGCTGGGGAGAGATCACAAGTAGTGAAGTTCAAAAAAAGTAATATTTTACTTTAAAAACAATAAATAAAACCCATGAGGGCAAAAGAAAATGACAGGAACGCAGTAGCGTTAATGGTAGCGAATTGCTGAAGATAGCTCTTTCGGGGCGACTTGCTTCTTTGGGTGGGAAGAAAGCTCTGACGTTAGGCTGCGGTTGGCAGTGACACCTAGAGGGCAGCACTTCAAAAGACATTCTAAATTCCAAACCTCGTGTTCTGCGGCAGTTTCATCTATTGGGCTCACTGCACTAGTAAGCATAATGAGGGATTCCTATGGCTTGAAACATTTTTTATAATTTGTAAAGCCTGTTGGTCCTGCTTTCTTTTTCCTCGGTCTAATTATACATGCCAGTCACTGAAGATCTATCGGAAAAACTGAGCAGAGTCCCATGAAAATGTGTAAACTAGAACCTGTATAGCCAAAAATAGGTTCTGAAGTACAGAAAGTGGGGAAAAAACTCAAAATGTCATTCCTTTTACCAGGAACCATTTAAGTGACAATAAAAACTATTAGAGAAATGTAATCAGCAGTTGTGACTAAAAAGAGAAAAGTTTTGCAGTCTGGTTCCCTCAGGGCAGGAACCCCAATGAATGAAATGAAACCAGCTGGTAAAAACCTTAAAGAAAGTGGTTTATATCTCCTGCCATGCCGGTGACTCGTGTTCGATGGGAAATGTGGGTTGCTGGGGGTCTGCCGGGGAGGGAGAGGATCGAGTGTCCAGAGGACTGCTTTCCTCTCTCGGGGAAGGTGGCTTGGCATTCCTGCTGAATGACTGCCCCTGGGAGGAGGCCCAAGGGTAGTGCAGGACTGAGGGCGCCAGCAAAGGGAAGGTGTTGCGGGACTTCTGCAGCGTGTCCCTCCATGTGCGTACGCTGATGTGTGTGCCCCAGCAATGGGGAACCAGGAGAAAAATGGAAAACGGGCTACTGGCAGGCTACATGATGCCCCAATCAGGATGGATTGGAGCCCTCATACAGAGAGAGCCAAAGCTTTGCCTGCCAGCCCCCCATAGGAGAAAAAGCTATATAGCAACAAAAAAGTGGTTTCTAACAGAAATTTAAGCAAATAAAGCAATTTAACCCTTGGGCTGCTGACAGAAATAAAATATAACAACTGGGAGCAATTTTTGCAATGGGCTCAGCCAGTTATTATTTGCCATAATAACTGCCCATTTAATAAAGCAAACATGTTCCGCATTCACACTGAGTGCGACCCTGTTCTCAAAGCCGTGCAGCTGCTCTCAGCGACAATTCACACTATGGCTGTGAGAAACTTTCCCTTCATACAAAAAAACAAACAAAAAAAAACTGTCTCCAGTGTTGGCTGCTGGAACGTCTCTGTTAGTGCCTGGAAAGTAGCAAGAGCAGGGAGTTTTCCATACTTTTCTGCCCTGTCCACCCTGCTCAGGAGTTTACATCATTACGGTAACATGTTGGAAAGGGTGGAAGAGATGGGAGCTGCCTTTTCGGAATGGACACTGCCACAAGCCACACATGTGGCTCCTTACAAAGGCCTTATCAGCTGGGAGGGTTAAAGACTGTGAGGTGCTACTGCCCAGCCAGTAAGACTCTCTAATTTGCTGTTGGTAACCTGGGGGAGAGATAAGAGGGGACCCCCTTATACCTCATTTGCATGCTATTAATAAACTGAACTGGCACCCTTTTCACATCACAGAAATCTGGTTGGAAAAAATTGCTCCCCAGATAATATAAAAAATAAGGCACTGTGCGGTGTGGTTACTGGAATTTAATGCACACCCTCAGGGTGGGATGCTTTTATTAACCCTCGAGCTTCGCTCTCGGGGTTTATGTAGCATCCCACCCTTTGGGTGTGCATTACATTCTCGTAATGCACTCCCCCCCCCCCCAATGCATTATTCTCTAAGTATTGGAATTCTGGGCTGAAATATCAGTCTGCTTCACAGCAAAGGTTAAATGCAATTCCCTAAAGGAGGGACCCTCTGTACACTGAAGTATTCTCTGGTTCTGAAACCAGAGAAACCACTAAAATATACAAAATACACTCAATAAATCCTAACTAATGCAGAGTTACCAAAGAACAGATACATACTGAATAATACTCAAACTTTCTTAAAACAATAAAATCACATGGAGACCATAAATGATGCAGCTAACTTTGGGTCTGTTGCTCTCTTCAGGTAAAAAAAAACAAATCTGAGGTAACTGCCTGGAGTGGAGCATGACACCAGTGCAGAGTTTGCACCTACATCCCAAATTTTGTAATTTGCATAATGTTCTATCTCCAGGGCATTTCTCTGTGCTGCAAAGAAATGCTAAAGTGTAAACACAAAGTGAGGGATTCTGGGGGTTAGAACAGTAAAAAACCAGACCAACAAGTCCGGCTACAACAGCTTAACCATGCAAGTTCACCTGGTCCTGTAGGACCATCTGGTCCATTTTTTTGGTTTATATCCAGTCTGGGGCTCAGATTTTACCAAGTCACTCTCCCAGACACAGGATTCTATGCTGTTGTACCACAGTAGTGACACAGTTACAGTGGCACAACAGCATTCTGACATCACTGCTGTGGTACAACAGCATCTAAAAGTGTATGGATTTTCATACACAACACTGAACATCATACTACAAGTATTAATGAAAATGCGAACAGACACATGGTAGATACATACATAATCAAGGAGAAACTTCTGTAATCAGATGGATAGGTTAGTCTATATAGTTATACTTTGACTACTTGTTGACTATGAATTTTGTCCTTTGAATTTCATTTTATGCACTGTATGTGTGTTGTCTTTTGCTGTTTTCAATAAAATAAATAAAAAAAAATTGATGAAAATGCATCGTCAAGTTGATCCTTTGTCCAATCCCTGTACACTCCATCATGTGGGTACACAATTCTTTGGAGCAGTGGAGATGTGTTGGCAACCATTAACAAGATGAATACAATTCTGACCAACACAACCTTACCATTTTATTTATTATTTATTGAAATGTTTCACCAGGAAGAGGTATCTTTTTATTTTCTTCTTTATTCCTGGGTATTCACTTTATTGTTTGTCAATCCATTACTTCACCCATTCTGGGGGATGGGTCCTTGGTCTTCCAAACTTGGATTGGTATTAAAAAATTCAAACCGATATGTGCCAAAGTGTGCTTGTGATATTCCCATAGAACTCCACCCAATTCAGCCGAAGTTCCTCATAATTACTGATCTTCTTTGAGGCAATCTCTTGCAGCAGGTCTTAACACACGGAATTACAGCCACAGACATCATTTCCTCAGGATGACTTCTCAGCAGTCAACCCTGGGACCTCCCTCCAGCACTACCACGTGGTGTCTACCTGGCAGGTATAAAAGGGCAAGGTCCCAGCTACTACTCAAGTTTTCAACCATGGCCTACATGCAACAAGTCCTCCTTTGGAAATCTGCTTACCAGTCATCGACTAAGAGTTCTACCGAAAACATGATAGGTCCTCTAGGCCTCAGCACAGGAGTGCTCAGCCCCCAGATAAGGAATCCAAGAAATTGTTATGGGAAAAGGGGGTTTTGCCTCAGCCACCTTGTCTCTACATATACTTAATTACATGGGACGCCTCCTGAAATATCAGGAGGAAATCCTAAAGGCCTCCCGGGTGACAGTCCAGTCCCTCTCAGCAGGTTCTGTCCAGGAGGAGCCGATGGTCAAAATGTCTACTGCGACAGCTGTATGCCGCCACCTGCTAAGGGCCACTTATGATGCTGTTGACACTATGGTTCATACGTCCCCTGCAGGAGTGTGTCAGGATTTTCACAGGATGTACAGCAATCTATAACTTTCAACCTGAAGGTCTTCGTCTGGTCATGGGACTAAATACTCTACCCACGGCCGTTGAGGGCAGGTTTTCCCTGCATCTGTAAGGGTAGCAAGCTATCTCCTCCGACCAGTAGCTCTTGCAATTGATCACAACAGGGCACACACTAGAGTTCACAGACATACCTCTTCCTTTGTCACTCAGGGTCTCTCACTACCCCCCAGACCAAGCATTGGTCTTACAGACCGAGATAGATGCTTTGCTCTCAAAAAGGCCATCGATCCAGTTCCCCTTCCTCAGAAGGGTGCGGAATTTTACTCCCACTTTTTCCTGATTCCCAAATGGACGGGGGATTTAAGCCCCATTTTGGATCTGAGGTGCCTCAACCTCTACATCACTTACCAAAAAAAGACTGGTAGAGCAATGGACTGGTTAAGGTAAAATTCTGAGATCACCTTAGGCAGAAACTTTCTATTAGTTCTGAACTCAATCTTGTCCCTGTGAGGAATAATATTACAGGGCTCTGTACAGAGGGCCTGTAGCTCTGAAATCCTCCTTGCAGAAGTAATGGCCACCAAGAAGACAGTTTTCCAAGTCACATATTTGAGATGGCCTGTTGCCATGGGCTCAAGGGGGGGTTCCAAGAGCTTGGCAATACAGAGATTCAGGCTCCAAGGATAGACAGGTTCTCTGACCAGAGGTTGAAGGTGTAGAAGGCCCTTGAAAAAACTGTTTGAACACTGGGAGAGAGTAAACGGATTTAGCCTTTCCAACAGAAAGATGAGCGGAAATTGCAGCCAAGTGTAGCCTCAGAGCTGAGGACCTCAAGCCTGAGGCCTGTAAGTGGACTAAATAATCCAGGAAGGTAGAAACAGAGGCTGAAAGGGGATCCAGTTTCTTGCCCTTACACCAGACAGAAAATCTCTTCCATTTGGTTGTGTAACTCTTTTTTGTATTAGGCCTTCTGGCCATTCTCAGAATTTTCAAGACCTGATCAGAATACTGAGAATCAGAGAACTGTAACTCCCCAAAAGCCAGGCTTTGAAGTGAAGAGACTTGAGGTCTGGATACATCACTCCTGAGTGGGGAAGAGTCAGGATTGAGTAGGTCTCAGGGAGTCGTATGGGTCTGCTGCACAAGAGGATACCAGAGGGGCAGAGGGGTTGAGGACTGAGCTCCCCTCCGGTTTAGTCCGGGGGGGGCCCAGATTCTCAGTTCTGAACAGGTGTGTAACCTAGGAGTGGTGCTTGATGATGGTCTGACCCTTTATCATCAGGTGACGGCAGTCATCAAGCTGGCCTTTTACCATCTTAGAAACATTGCTAGGATTAAGCACCTTGTTCCATCCAGCGACCTACCTGTTTTGGTGCATGCCTTTGTGACACTGTGCCTTGATTACTGCAACTCCCTTTACTTAGGGCTTCCTGGGGTTGATATCCGCCGCTTGCAGCTAGTGTAGAACGCGACAGCACGTTTGTTGACTTGGGTATCTAGAAGAACTCACATTACCCCTGTGCTGCATGGTCTGCACTGGCTGTCTATTCAGTGGCTGATCACCTTTAAGGTAGGTCTACTGACTTACAAAGCCCTACACGGACAGGGCCCCGATTACTTGAAAGAGCTCCTGGTCCCTTACACCCCTCTGCGACAGCTCCTCTTGGCTGATGAGGGGTTGCTGGAGATTCAGAGGTTAAGTTTAAAGTCATCTGGTGCGCGTGCTTTTGGTTTTGTGGCATCTACCCTCTGGAATTCTCTGCCACGTCAGCTTCAGGAGTGCAGGAAGGTGGGGTGTTTCAAGTAGGCTCTTAAAGACTTTTTTGTGGGGGAAAGTCTATTCTGGATTTTATTGTATTTTGTTTTTATCATGAATGTACAGCGCTTTGATACACGAAAGGTGCTATAACAAATAAATTTTATTATTATTACTATACCAGGCTTGTCTCGGCCAATCTGGCGCTACCAGGATCATATGTGCTGGTTGAAGCCTGAGTTTCAGAAGGACCCTGAATATCAAAGGAAAGTCCTATAGGAACTTCCCCATCCAGTCCAGTAGCAGGGCATCCATCGGAAGGGTTCCTAGATCTGGAGGCCTGCAACAATAAAGAGGGAGATGGAAGCTGAAGGGGGAAGCAAACAGATCTATTTCTGGAGTGCCCCACCTTCTGAATACTGTGGTCAACCCCTGCTTGTTGAGGAACCATTCGCTGTGACCCTGGCTGATGCAGCTGAGTATGTCTGCCATGGTGTTGTCCTTTCCTGGTAGGTGGATGGCCAAAAGAGACACGTTCAGGGAGTAGGCCAGAGTCCAAATCTTCAGAGCCTCTGTGCAGAGGACACTCAACCTCGTACCACCCTGCTTGTTTAGGCAGAACATAGCAGTGGTGTTGTCTGTTCTGATTTGCACAGTGTGGCTCTTGATCCGAGGAGCAAAGGCCTTTAGTGCTAAGAGAACAGTCCTGAGTTCAAAAAGGTTCATGTGGAACTGGGACTCCCTTGGGGACCACGACCCACTGTCCAAAGCACTGTAAAAGTGAGGGCCCCATCCCAAAAGAGAGGCATCTTTGTGGGAGGGGAGGCATGGAAGGGGACACTTACTGATAAGTTTGTGGTGTCCTTCCACCAAAACAGACTTTGGAGCAGAGGCCTTGAGACTGGTACCAGTTTTGAGAGGGAATTGTCCTTTTGGGATCAGTGAGACCATAGATGATGCTGAATGTCCCTCATTCTGAATCTGACATTTGTACCACTGCTGTCATGCATGCCGTGTGTCCCATGAGTTTTAGAAAATACCTTGCTGGCATGGGCTGGCCCAGTAGAAAGGAGTTTGCTACAGAGAGGAAATTTTGAACCCTTTCTGGGGGCAGAAATACCCTGCTCCTTTGAGTGTCCAACAGTGTTCCTATAAAAGTTAGGAGCTGTATCTGGCCCGGTGACGCAGAGGGTTGAGGCGCTGGATGCCACACCTCGCACCATGCTGGCGCCCCGGGTTCGGGAACGAGCTCGGGCCGTCGGGAGTGGAGAGGATAGAGCGTCCAGAGGATTGCTCTCCTCTCCTGGGGAGGGTGGGTGGATGACTCACCAGCATCATCGACCCCCAGCGGAGGCTGGGAGTGCATCTGCCAGGGGACCACGCTGGCACAGGGAGGAGCCACGGTGGACGTCCGCGGGAAGGGTGCAAGAGCATGCCCGGTTGCACTGGACTTCACTGCACATCCGGGCTCCTGGGGGGAACAAACACAGGAAAACTCCCGTTGGCTGGGAGGAAGACGCTGCCTGCCCCCACCTCCAGTACCAGACCCTGCCCACTGGGACCTCATCTCACCAATCACTTCTGCCTGAAGAGCATTGGAAGAAAGTGCAGAGGAGCAGAAAGCGGCTCCACGGGTGTGCCACAGGTGAAGGGAGACCGAGGTACAGCTGGGAGGAGAACAGGCAGGTCGACCGATGGGGCCTCACCAGCAATGACGGAAGGGAAAAATAATTGTAAAAAAAGTTAGGAGCCGAGTTGGCTCTATGTGAGATTTCTTTGGGTTTGTTAGGAACCCCAGGGACTGTAGGGTTTTCTGTGTTAGATATAGAAAGTCTTGCACCTGTTCTGGAAACTTTCCCACAATAAGCCAGTCATCCGGATAGGGGTAGACTGAGACCCCTTGTTTTCTGAGATGAGCATCTACTACCGCTAGGCACTTTGTGAATACCCTGGGTGCCGAGGAGAGGCCAAAGGGCATTGTTGCAAACTAGTAATGTCCTGAGAGAAGTTTGAACCTCAGGAACTTTCTGTGGGACTGTCTTATAGGTATATGAAAGTAGGTGTCCTTTAAGTCCAGGGATGCTAGCCAGTCTCACTGCTGAAGGGACCGAATGACCATGTTCAGAGTGACCACTTTGAATTTTGGTTTCAGAAGATGTTTGTTCAGGAATCTGAGATCCAAAATAGGTTGCCACTCCCCATTTTTCTTTTGTGTGAGGAAGTACCTGGAGTAGAGGCCCTTACCTCTTTGCAGAAAAGGTACTTTCTCCACTGCATTTAGTGCCAGCAGATTCTTGACCTCTAGCTCCAAGAGATGCATTTCTGATGGGGAGAGGCGCCTTGAAGGAGTATTTCTTTTTAAGACTGGCCTCTTTTTAAACTGCAGGGGCAGGCCCTTTTCCACTACCTCCAGGACCCAAGCATCTGTTGTGATAAGGGTCCAGGACTGGAGGTAGTGGGAGAGCCTTCCCCCTACCGGTAAAGGGGAGGCGACTTGGACAGAGAAGTCAGAGCTTAGCCTGAGTGGCAAGGGCCTGAGCAGTGGCTGGCTTTCTCTGGCCCCTCCTGCCCCTTCCACGGTAGAATCCTCTTGTTTGAGAGAAATCAAACTGGGGAAGAGGATGGGGAAGAAAGGTTTGGGAAAGTATCCCCGTCCTCTTCCAGGCCTAGGCTGGGCCTTTTGGGGAACAGTCCTCTGTTTGGCAGAGTTGCTCTGGCAAGTCGTTTTAAACTTGCCCACCTTCTGCATGTACTCCTCATGGCCCAGGTGTGCAGATAGAAACTCTGTGCCAGTCCTGGCAAGCTGATACTGTCTGTCAATGCGCTTATCAACCCCTGACAAAGAAAAAGAGGTTTGAAGCAGTTTCATAGTATTCCTCCTAAAGGCTTTATATACAGGGGGTACCAGCATTTTAGGAGGAGGGAGACCTTTCATGTCTCTGTAATTCTCATCCTCTGGATTGGACTCTTGACAAGGGAGGCCCAGAGTGTCAATCATCTGACGTTAAAAAGTCACCATAGAAGAGTTGTCTTCCTGATCTGGGGGAGCACCAAAATTAGGATCAGTGGACAAATCTGGCTCCAGGGGGTTATTATCAGGGACATCATCTGGAGCATCATAAAAATCCTCCTCATCTTCTCCTTCACATGGCCCCACTTCAAAAAGGGGCACAGAGGGGTGCAAACCCATATCTTTAGGGCACTAAAAACATGCCAAGACCTCAGCCGAGGGCAGACCCTGAGGAACTTGAGGGAGACAGTCAGGTGTATGGTTAATTTTTTCTTTATACTTATCACCACCTGCCTGTTCGCCCTTGCTGTATCTGGGAGTGACAGGCGGCAGTTTCTGTTTATAAGATTTTTATTTTTGGTGCCACTTCATGCGTGGCAGAATCAAGCTTCCTTTTATTTGCGGATACTTCATCAGTACCCTTATTTCTATTTTTAAAAGAAGCTTCATCAGCCCCCTTGGAAGCTTTATTTTTAGCAGACACTTCATCAGTGCCAGATTTTGATTTTTTTCCTTTATGAAACCCTTCATCAGAGTCCTTCTTAGGCCCCATCCACACTACACTGCTCAGACCCCATAACGGATAGAAACCGTTACAACCGGGGAGCGGTGCAGTGTGTCCACACTGCCGTGGTGTCCGTTACGGGACCGGCACCACCAGTCCACACTTCAGGGGCAGGCGGCGGTACCGTGGCACCTGATCCCCACAATGCAGCTCGCGCTGCACTGAGGACCAATTAAACACGTCCACACTTCGTGATGGCGATTGCGAGGGCATAACCGGTTCGTAACCGTTGTTGAAACCACCTCCTATGTGGTTTCAACAACGGTTACTAAAATGCCTTCTGTAACGTTACATCGGTAAACGCAAATCGTTGCGGTAACGGTTTAGGCACTCTGTAATGTTACAGAGGGGTAGTGTGGACAGGGCCTTAGACTTAGAGGATGAGGATGCTTCATTAGCACCCCTGCTGTTATTTTTTAAAGGCCCCTCATTGATAAGCCTGGGTCTTAGTTTTGGAACTGAATTAGAAGACCCCTCTACAGCCTTCTCTCTACGTCCTTTGCTCTATTTCTTTATGTTTTAGTGTCTAAATTTAGAGCAAAGTCCACAGTAATGTTCTGGACCTAAACACCTTAAGCACAGGTTGTAGGTATCAGTTTTAGCCAAAATCCTGTTACACTCAACACAATTTTTAAAACCTATAGGTCCGGTACTCTTTTGGGGTTTTCTGACCTGCATATTTTTCAGAAAGCCTTAAAGAATGCTGTAAAAGTGATTTGTTGGTATCCAAATTCGTTTGGTTCCCTCACGGTACAGAACCACGAATTCTGAGGTAAAAGGAAGAAAAGAAGTGTTCAAAAACGTGGTTCCTGCTTAAAAAAGGGAACTGCAATGTAAAATAGATACATAGACAGTGTCAGCAGATAAGTGCCTATGGCCCACCCAGTCTGCCCATTTGAGCTCGTAAGTTCAGTTTATGTTTTCCTAGAAGTCTGTTGCCCTTACCCCTGACCTCCAGAATTCCTTTATGTCTATCCCATGCATTCTTAAATCCCGTGATTGTTTCAGCCCCCATCACTTCCTCTGGCAGGGTGTTCCACTTGTCCACCACCCATTCTGTGAAGAAATTCTTCCTCATGTTTCCTCTGAATCGTCCTCCCTCCAACTTCATCCCATGCCCTCTAGTCCTGGTACATCTTTTTCGCTTAAAAATAGTGTATTCCTGCACCCTGTTCCTCCCTGTAAGATACTTGTATGTCTCTATCATATCCCTCTCTCCCTCCTCTCCTCCAGGAGTACATGTTCAGTTCCTTCAACCTGTCTTCATAGGACTTGTGATGCAATCCATGCACCATCTTTGTTGCCCTCCTCTGAACCTTCTCTACCCTGTCTATGTCCTTACATGGTATGGTCTCCAGAACTGTACACTGTACTCCAGGTGGGCTTCACTAGTGTCTTGTATAGCGGAATTATGACCTCCCTTTTCCTGCTGGTGATGCCTCTGCCTATACATCCCAGCATCCTATTTGCTTTACCTGCTGCCTTGTCACACTGTTTCCCTACCTGAGGTCATCAGAGATGATAACCCCAAGATCCCTTTCCTGCTTGGTGCATGCTATATCCTCACCCCCAACTGATATATTGTGTCAGGGTTTTGTGCTCCATATGCATTATCTTGCACTTCCTTGCATTGAATTTCAACTGCCAAACCCTGACCATTCTTCACGTTCTGCAGGTCCCTTCTCATTCTATCTACACCCTCTGGTGTGTCTACTCTGTTACAGAGCTTTGTGTCATCAGCAAACAGTGAAATTCTGCCTTCTAGGTCCTGCGCAATGTCACTGATGAAGATGTTGAATAGGACCGGTCCAGCACTGATCCTTGTGGTACCCACTGGTCACTCTTCCCTCTGTGGAGTGACAGCCATTTACCACCACCCTCTGTGTCCTGCCACCCAGCTAGTTACCTACCCACCACACTACTGTCCTGCCACACCCATATTCCCCAGTTTGTGTAATAGTCTTCTATGTGGCAGGGTGTCAAGGCCTTGCTGAAGTCCAGACAGGCCATGTCCACTGCCCTCCCTGATCCACCTCCCTAGTCACACAGTCAAAAATTCAAGCGAGGTTGGTCTGACATGACCTACCCTGGTGAAACCATGCTGCCTTGGGTCCTGTAGTCCATTGACAACCAGATGTTCCACCAATCTCTCCTTCAGTAGTGCTCCCATGATCTTCCCCACTACCGAGGTAAGGCTGACTGGTCTGTAGTTCCCTGCTTCCTCTTTGTTCCCACTTTTGTATAAGGGGACTACATCTGCTGTCCTCCAGTCTTTGGGTACCTCCCTGTTTCCAGTGATCGGCTAAACAGGATAGCCAGAGGTTCAGCCACCACCTCTCTTAGTTCTTAAGGACCCTGGGTGCACCCCATCTGGCCCCATTGCTTTATCAACTCTTATTACTTCCAGTTCCTTCAGGACCCTTTCTCGTGTAAAGGGACTTGTGTCCATTTCTGCACCATTGTCACCCCTTGTACTCCCTTCAGACCCATTACCCTCCTCTTCCTCAGTAAAGACTGAGCAGAAATACCTGTTCAATATGTCAGCTTTATTGTCGAAATACCTTACTCATGATTAAAATAAAGTAAAATAAGTTAATGGGAACTGCGGAAAGGAGCAGACAGTAGCGGTAAAACTCAGTGAAAAACAGTTCGGCACATAAAAATATATAAAAAACTAACAGTTTTACCAAACAAGTTTCAGGAAAGAGTTTACTGGCCAAAAGAGTGGGAACACCTCAGAGTCAGTGTTGCTCAGTCAGCGGAGAAAACATTCTGGAGGTTCCTCTGTTGGCTCCCCCTCAGCACACCTCAAGCTCTCTCCTGATTGGCTATGCTAATTAATATTAGCATAAACACACCTCCAGAGCAGTCCTAACTGGTTGGCTGACTGCATGTTACTGATGCTAAAGGACCCTGGGGTGAGAATTTTGGAATGTGGTGGTGATGCACAACTTCGGAAATGTGGCAGTGCTGCACAATTTCTGAATGTGGTGGTGATGCATAACCTCGGAATATGGCAGTGACGCACAACTTCAGAATGTGGTGGTGATGGAGAACTTCGGAATGTGGCGGTGTCGAACAACCTCGGAATGTGATGGTGACGCACAATTTTAGAATGTGGCTGGGACACTCAATTCTGGAATATGGTGGTGAAGCACAATTTCAGAATCTGGCGGTGACTCACAATTTCGAAATGTGGCAGTGATGCACACTTTCAGAATGTGGTGGTGACGCACAATTTCAGAATGTGGCGGTGATGGACAGTTTCAGAGTGTGGCAGTGAAGCACAATTTTGGAATGTGGCAGTGCCGCACAACTTCAGAGTGTAGCGGTGACACACAATTTCGGAATGCGGCAGTGACACACAACTTTGGAATGTAGCGGGGACACACAACTTTGGAATGTGGCTTGGACGCACAACTTTGGAATGTGGCTGTGACGCACAACCTCGGAATGTGGTGATGACACAATTTCGGAATGTGGCAGTGGCGTTCAATTTCAGAATGTGGCAGTGATGCACAATTTAAGAATCTGGTGGTGATGCACCAATTTCAGAATGTGGCGAGGACACAGAATTTCAGAATGTGGTGGTGATGCACAACTTCGGAATGTGACAGTGACGCACAATTTCAGAATGTGGCAGTGATACAGTATTGAAATGTAGCGGTGACGCACAGTTTCAGAATGTCGCGGTGACACAGTTTCAGAATGTGGCAGTGACGCACAGTTTTGGAACGTGGCAGCGATGCACAGATTTGGAAAGTGGCAGTGATGCTCAGTTTTGCAATGTGGCAGTGACGCACAGTTTCAGAATGTGGTAGTGATTCACAGTTCTGGAACAGAATGGTGGCAGCTTCAGAATGTGGCACTGAAACACAGCTTTGGAACGTGGTGTGGATGTACAGTTTTGGAATAATGCTGGGATGCCCAATGCTGGATTGTGGTGGGGATGTGATGCACAATTTTGAAATGTGGTGGGAGTGTACAGTTCTGAAATGTGGTAAAGACAAGCAGTTTCAAAATAAAATGGTGTGTCCTGTCACATTCCGACAGTATATAATACAACCTTAATGTATTCCAGAATTGCCAGTCCCGGCTAAATTCCTGGACGTGTGTCCCTTTCACATTCTGAGACTGAGTGTCTTACTACCCTGGGATATGGCGCATTCCTGCCACATGCCGAAACTGCATGTCCCCCCCCCCGAACACACACACACTTTGACATTCTCTACTTTTGTTCAGTGCTTCATTCCAAAACCACCTCCTGATGCATTCTAAAGTACAGTACCATACATCTGAACAATCTGGAAATGCAAGAACTGCAGGCAACCCTGTGTCAGTTGTGTTTATTTAAATGATTACTACAGCTACAGTTTCTATAACTTTGAAGAAATAGGTCCCACAAGGTTGGTAACAGGGAGGACTCGCCTGCGAGCTGTAGTTGTGACATCATCAGTGGCTCTTCACTGAAACTGGTTTTTTTTTTTTTTTTTTTTAAACAGAGAGTGAAAAATAGCTCATAACTTTAAAACGAAGTAATGTAGAAACCTAATTTTTGGTATGAGATTTATTGGGGGTAGGCTGATTCTAATTCTGCACTGTTGTACTTTTGACCAGACTCCCTGTAAAAGTAGAGTGTGGGGTCACTTTAAATCTTAACAGATTTACTTCATTCAGTGTTTGCTATCTATATCAACAGCCTGGACATAGGCATTAAGGAAGCAAGCATTCATCCGTTTGCTGACGACACAGTGCTCTACATAAGCCGTGAATCTCCTGAAGCTGCCTGTGGCGACCTGCAAACCGACTAACATCCTGCAGCACCAGCTCCTCAGTAAAAGACTACTACTTAACACCAAGAAAACCAAGACAATGCTATTCTCACCAAATGGCCAGGGGGCATATTCTGCCACTACTGGTCCATTACCTTCTATCTTCACCTTACTAGGTGAACGTCTTGAATACATACCGAAATTTAAGTATTTAGGTGTCTGGATAGACAATAAACTCTCCTTTGTGGAAAATATAGAAGAACTGCTGAAAAGGCTGAGGCAGAGGCTTGGACTCTTCTTCAGAATAAATCACCTCCTGACTGCAGAGGCTAAAAAACAGCTTGTCCAATCCACGTTCCTCTCAGTAATTGACTATGCTGACTTCGTATAAATATGGCCAGTGCCCAGCCTCACACCTTGCTAAATTGGATGTACTGTATCACAGAGCTCTGAGATTTATAACAGGCCTCCCCTTTTCCACCCACCACTGTTCACTATATGCAGCTGTAGGTTGGCCCTCCCTTCAACACAGGTGGTATAGAAATGCAGCCCTCTGGACGCTCCGAGCCATCGTCAACAAACTCCCGCAATACATTGCTGACTGTCTCCCACTAAGCCTGATTGGGAATTATGCCTTGAGAAGTCACTCGCTGGTTTCCCTGAAAGTACCTAGGGTCGGTACCTGCTTTGGAACAGCAGCCATAAGCTTTGTCCTGCCCACGCTTTGGAATAGGATACAGAAATCACTGAGACTTAGCTCCCCTGTTAGTCTTGCTATTGTTCAAGACCCTGTATACCAAAATATTTGTGGAGCTCTGTAACTGTTTCCACCATTCCTAGTTGGACAGCTGACATTTCCGCTCAATCTAAGTCCTTCCTGTTCAAACTAAGTGTTCCCTTACCAAGATTACTCACCCCCCCAGTCCACCCGGTACTACCGGTTCACCTCAGTCCATTCCAGTCCCACCGGTACTACGTACTCACTGCAACACACCCATCGCCCACTCTTATGCCCGGATACCACCTGCTTAATATCCCAGAATCTTTCTGCCAGCGTCCATGCCTCCTACGCGTGCACTTTTCCATATCCCAGGGACTCCTTTACAGGCTAGGAACATGTTATTGATAGATAGGATTATAAAGGCATCTCTGTATATATTATTTACCTTTATTTCTACACTGTATATATTTTGTTATATACGTCTTGCTACTGCTGTTTTATATATATTTTACTTGTACTCTATTCTGTACCCTCGTCCTTGCAAACTGCAGGTCCACCTTGCAAATGAGGTTGCTCAATGGTGATCGCCTGGGTAAATAAACATTTTGATTGATTTAGATTTGTCACAGCATTTCCATATAGGTCTTCACCCCTTCATATTCCCTTTTCAAATATTTTTCTTTGTTCACGTTATCTGAAAATACATTTCAATGTTTTTCTTTCATTTATTCTCTCTAAGGGAACAATATGTGCTTGTGTTAGTGCATGAGCCATTATCAAGTTACTAAGGACAAGTAATCAAAAACGTACAGGTGTTTCACTGCGTCATTTACTCTTCATTATGATTTAAACATTTCTCTTCATTTGAATAAACTTTTTTGGTATATAATGTGTTTCTTGAGGCATTTGTTTTTTTACCTGCCTGCTCTGTTGTCTTTCCACCTGGTGTTCCCTTGATGGCGTTGCTGTGTTGTATTTAGTTGCCTAGCAACTAACACGCATCACAATCTAGCACGAGACCTCCAGGACACACGTCACCTGAGGGGACGGACTAGCAGACTCAAGAGGGAAAGAAGAGCACAATTTTTACTGTGACAGCCAGAGCAACGCCATTAAGGGAACACCCAGTAGAAAGACAACAGTAGGTAAAAAAGAAAATGCCTCAAGAAACACATATATACCTGAGTATTATACTAATAATTACTATAGGTGGCAAATGGATTAAAACAAACTAAAATACTTTTTTAGAAATACCTGATGAACCGAAAAATGTTAAGACAATCTGTTTGACAAAGCAAGAGAAATGTACACAGAAAGATAATATTGTATGAGGAAAGTTCTTTAAGACATGTTGTAAAGTGATGAACAGCCAGCAAAGAAGTTTATTCAAATGAAGTGAAATGTTTAAATCATAACGAAAAGTGCATGATGTAGTGAAAAACCTGTGTGTTTTTGATTACTTGTGTTTAGTAACTTGATAAGGCTCATGCACTAAAACAAGTACATACTGTTCCTTTAGAACAAATGAAAGAAAAAAGTTTACATGTATTTTCAGATAAAGTGAACAAAGAAAACGATTTGAAAAGGTAATATGTAGGTAAGGCTCCAGAAAAGATTTTTTTGGGTGGGTACTTGTCCTTATTTTGAAAGTGAGGTGAGTGAAACCAAATTCAGATGCGTACAAATGCCTGGACAGAGTGGAGTGAGAAATACATTTTTAAAGACAATGTATTTTTTTCTGTATAAGAATTGATAAAATGCTGAAGGGTTGAAGTCATCAAAACATATATGAAAATGCTATGATGAATCTAAATGTACTTTCAGAGAAAAATGCTTCTTTATAGCGGTTGAAAGTTGAAAAACCTATGACGCAGTGAAAACAGAAATAAAACAATAAGGCTGTGAAGTATTTCTGTGCTCGACCAGACAAGGGGTTAGTCAGGCTATTTTACAGCAGTCACAAAATTATTTTTGAACACTTACTGGTGGCAGCGGCACTGGAGTTCATTATAACGTAAAAAGAAAAATACCTACTTACAAAAAAGCAAAGAAATTATAAGTGTTTAAGGCATAATGTCTATGTTTTTAGGGGGCCAGATAAAAGGTTAAAGAAAGAAAGATGTCTAAAAGAAACTGATTTAAACATATGAGAAGCTAACTACAATAATGCAATTTTTCTTGATCCAAGAGAAATTATTAAAATGATATAGTGAAACCAATAATAGATATACATTGCATGTAAACAATTATTTATTTTTGAATTACAGAATGAAAAAAGCCCTTGGAAAAAGCTCCACGTGACGGAGCGAAACATCAGGGAATGTTTAATAAAGTATTTTGAAACAACAGAACATTGAATGAAGTAAATCTGTTAAGATTTAAAGTAACCCCACACTCTACTTTTAAGGATATACAGTCTGCACCTCAGGACGCAATATAAATCAGCCATTTCCCATGGACACCTTCTTAAAGAATTGATTCAGTCACTGCCTACAAGTATCTGGGCATCTGGCTTGACAGCTGACTCAACTTCTCGATCCACATAGATTATATCCATTCCAAAGTCTGCCCAAAGCTTGGTGCTACGTACAGAAACAAAGATGCCCTCTCATTTCCAATACACCATGACCTGCTCTCCAAAACTATCCTCCCCGTTAAAGATTATGCTGACATTGTCTATGGGTTTGCTCCCTCCACCTCCCTCTTCAGGTTGGACTCCCTTTTCAACACCTTCTACCACTTTGCTACAAATGCTCTCTTTCGCACTCATCACTGTATCTTTTATTTCTCTCTCTCTCTCTCAATGCCACCAGCTCCATGCTTCCACACTTATCTCCAAATATTGGTTTGGGACTCTCACCCCCTACCTCTCTTTCCTCCTCTCTCCCTCTTCCCTTTCCTCCTACCAGCTTTGCTCCAGAGACCCTCGCACCGTCTCACTTCCCCATCCCCACTCTAACTCAGGGTAGACAACCTTCTCTTACTGCCTCCCCCACATCTGGAACTCTCTCCCTAGCTCCCTCCATCTATCTCCCTCTCTATTCACCCTAAAACATGCCCTTTCCCAATCTCTTCCTACACATTCACCCCAATCCTGCTCGCTCTTTTTGCACACTCCCCTTCACTTTCCCCTCTCCCCATACTCCTGCCTAACCATACCTCCTCCCTCTCCCTTGCTTTTGCTTACTAAATCACCTTTTTCACCTCCACCCTCCCTCCTCCTGGGAATGTGCATCACATATCGGCATTGCTCTTAGTACTTGTAGCTATGTCAGGATACCTATTTAACTCTTTGTATTATAAACACTCTTTGTAAACAGCAACTCGTCATATTAATGCTATTAACTTGTGCACTTTGTTTACCATGTTTTTACACTGTTATCATATCACCTTGTATACCATGTTCTCCTCTTTCCCCTCTTCCCGGGTCACACATAAAATGAGCCTCAGCTCAGTGTGCCTCTCCTGGTTACCAAACGTTAAATAAATAATGATGGGAAATTGGGCTGAAAAAGATGGGTTCCTTTTCACAAATTCTTGGGCGCCTGGTACACTGAGGTCATACGAGTCATCCCTTAGGGTATTTCATGAATTTTTGGGCAGGCCCAGCTCCCGGTAAGTTGGCGGATACCAGTTTGGCAGGTAATACAATTCATTATGCTGCTAGCGGAGGATGGGATGGCACAGTCCACGGCAGCCACCCATCTGGCAGCCATTTCAATGGTCAGCAACCTGAGGGGCACAGAGGATCCATGAAAAGACAAGGTGGTTAAAGCAATGATGAAGGGATGGGCCAGACTGAGAGGGAGAGTACAGGATAAGAGGCAGCCTATAACCATTAGTTTATTGAGGAAAGTGATTGGAGCTCTAATCTGTGTTCCATAGCATATGAAGGCTAAGCTATTTGCCCCCACATTCAATTTGCTATTCTTTGGGGCATTCAGGATTATTGAGGTGGCTACCAGGGCAGCATCAGATCAGGATGCAGAATGGACAGTGCAGATGAGGGAAGAAGGGTTGAGCATACACATTAAAAGATCCAATGGTGAACGGGGGCATGGGTGCAGATAGCCAAAGGCACCGAGAAGCTGCTGAGCGCACTGAGGGTGGTGCAGGGATTGCTAGAGGTCAGGCCAGGGGAAGAGGAGGTACTCCTAATGCATGGTAATGGGATGCCAGTAACTAGATATCAAGTAGCAACAGCAATGAAGAAGGCAATAGAAGTCATGGATTTGAACCCAGCTGAGTTCAATACACATTCATTCAGAATAGGGACAGCATTGGAGGCAGCCATGAAGCCATGCCAGGTATTTCAGGCAGAGACATTCACAGCATCAGTAGGTGGGCCTCTGGCAGATGAAAAAATTACTCACCGCAGTAATCTTCTTTCTTCCAAGGGGTACTTTAACATTAGTAACTTTTTTGCACTTAGCTGGCTAGGTGCAACTGCCCTGGAGGTGTGCCTTTCAGAGATATTTAAATGAGCATAGGGCCAAGTCAATCAAAAGATAGGAGGCGGTGTGAGCTGACAGCTGTTGAATGCTTCAGAATTTTTTCAAGGAAAAACGAGGGCAAATGCCCCGAAAAAGAATCAACAGGATTCAAAAAACATGCAAACGTCCACAAAAGTGGAAACAGAAATAACAGCAACATGAGCTAAAAACTCATCAATAAGAAACTCCAAATTTGGTAAAAGGTGACATAAGAGACCTTCTCCGACAGGTGAACCGGGGAGGAAGGGTGGGAGCTTACTGATGCTAAAGGACTCCCTGGACGAAAAAAGATTACTGTGGTAATTTTTTCTTCCTACCCCAGGAGTCCTTTAGCATCAGTAACTTTTTTGCAGACTATCTAGCAATACCAAGTGGAAGGCGGGCAGAGAACCTACTTAGGAAAGAGGCTCTGCAGAACTACCCTGCAAAATCTGGCAACAGATCTGGTCTGCACATCCAAACTGTAGTGTTTCACAAAGGTGTGTACAGATTTCGAGGTAGCTGCTTTGCAGACATCCAGTAGGGGAATGTCCCTTGCTGCTGTAAGCGAAGCTGCAGTGCCCCTGGTGGAATGGGCCCTGAGCCCCACTGGAGGTTGTTGACCAGCTTTCTCATAGCAGAATCCAATATAAGAGACCAACCAACGAGAAATAGTTCTCTTGGTAGTTGGTCGTCCTCTGCCTACATCCCCATAGGTGAGGAACAACTAAATGGAAGAGCCTCCGGACTGTCTAGTATGCTCTAGATTGTGACAGATGGCTCTTTTGACATCCAAACTGTGGAGCTTTTGCTCGCCTGGAGTGGATGGCTCAGTAAAGAAAGACAGGCAGAGTAATGGACTGGTTCAAGTGAAACTCTGAAACCACCTTTGGCAGAAATTTCCTATTTGTCCTGAGCTCAGCTTTATCATTGTGAGGGATGATGTAATTCGGCTCAGTGCACAGGGCCTGTAGCTCTGAAATCCTTCTGGCAGACGTAATGGCTACCAGAAGACGGTCTTCCAAGTTACAAACTTGATGTGGGCTGTGGACATAGGCTCGAAAGGTGGATTCATGAGCCCATCTATGCAAAGGTTCAGGCTCCAAAGAGGAACAGGTTCCCTGGTTGGAGGCTGGAGGTGCAAGAGGCCTTTGAAAAACTGTTTAAAAATGTTGTGGAAAAAACTAATTTCTTCTTTCCCACCGAAAGGTAGGCTGAAATTGCTGCCAGATGTAGTTTGAGTGAAGATGGTTTCAAGCCTGACATCTGCAGGTGTACCAGGTAGTCTAGCAGCTGAGGGTCTGAAACTGATAGGGGTTCGACCTTTTCGCTCTTGCACCAAAACCTTTTAAATTTGGCTGCATGTGTCTTCTTAGTGTTCGTTTTTTTAGCCATCCTCAGTATCTTAATGACCTGTTCAGAGTACTGTGAGGATGGAAACTAACTCCTCAAGAACCAGGCCTTGAGGTGAAGAGAGTGTATGTCTGGGTACTGCACTCCCGTCTGAGGAAGGGTCAGCAGGGAGCGAGTCGGAGGCAGGCGAATGGGCCTATTGCAGGACACTGAGAAAAGGAGAGGGTACCAGGCTTGCCTGGGCCAGTCCGGAGCCACTAGGATCATCGATGCAGGCTGCTGTCTGAGTTTCAGCAAAACCCTGAATATCAGGGGAAAGGGAGGAAATGCGTATAGGAACCTCCCTGACCAGTCCAGGATCAAGGCGTCCAGAGGAAGTGTTCCTGGAACTGGGGGCCTGTAGAACACTGCAGTGGTGTTGTCCGTTTGAATTTGAACCTCCTGCCCTTCTATGCTGGGAGCGAAAGCTACGGTACTCTCCTAAGGGCTTTAAAATAAAGGTTCCAGCAAGCCAAGTCAAGCCTCCTACCTGTGCCTCTCAGCGTGCCTGCTGTTTCCAGTCGTGATGAGCTCTAGCCCTACCGAACGAGACGTGTTCGGCTCCCCACTGCCCCCACCACCACCCTTGGTCGGCTCTCCCTTTTATAGGCAGATGGTGATCACGTGGGTCTGGGGTCTGGCAATAACCTATCAGCCCACTTCTCCATCTGCAGGTTATCATCCCCAACCACTAGTGGCCGCACTCCCACCTTACCCATACTCTTTCCCCCTCAGCTGCCTTTCTCATCTGATATCTTCTGTAGTGTTTCCCTCCCTCCTAGGCCAACAAATCTTCCTCCCTTTATCACTGCTGCCACCCAGTGGCTCAACTTGTAAATATCCTCATCTTCGGTCTTTTTTTCTGCTCTCACTCTCTCTGACCCCTCTCACCTCTCCTGCCCTGTGACCCATCCTTTCTCTCTCATCCCCTGCCCTCCTACTCTGCTCATCCTCCTTTCCCTTGCTTGGCCCGCCTATCATCCTTTGCCTGTGCCTCCCCGGCCGACCCCTGCCATACTTCCCCTTACCAGGCAGGGCCTATTATTATTTTATTACTATTATTTTCTCTTTTCTTCCTCTGCTCATCTCCCCATGACTTCTCATCCCCCTTCCCCCCTGTCCTCCCAGGGGTATGGTCAATCTCTCAAGCCAGCTGGTAATCCAACCCCCCGCCACTCTCCCCTGCTTGGCTCTCCACAGGGGCTAAAAGTACTTATAGCAAATGTTCGCAGTCTATTAGCCAACCTGGCTGAACTGACTGCCCTGGTAGATCCTCTACCACCCTGACATCTAGGTATATCGGAAACTTGGTTGAAAACCCCAGATCCCAGGACGCCGTGATCTCCTCCTGGGGTATAGCCATCAGGCATGACCGCATCGGGTCACAAATGGGGCGGTGGAGTGCTACTCTACTACAAAGCGACCTTGATGTGTCCTCCTTGATCTCCCTCCTAACCCCCAGTGAGTACCTACATGCCCTCCTCCTACTTGGGCATACGAAGAAATTGCACTTGATATGTACCTACAATCCCCCCAAGGGTGGTCTGCAAGGGCTCTCCTCCCTTCTCCACAGTACCAGTGGCATAGTGGGGTCAAACGACGTCCTAGTCATAGGCGATTTCAATCTAGACTGGCTGGGTCCCAACCACAAGTTGTATGAACCTCTGCTCTCCGGCCATGCCGTGAGCCAGGTCATCACTGAGCCTACCAGGCCCTCTACCCGGGGGAATAAAGGGTCGCTAATCGATTGGATCCTGACTAACCGACCTGACAGGCTCACTTCCTCAGGGGTCCTCCCGGATGCCATCTCCGACCACTCACCCACTTTCTGCACGTGGGGCTTTTCACAGACTAAAACTCCCAGCAAAGTGATCACGATGAGGGACTACTCTAATCTAAATACTCATCACTTCCTCTCAGACCTCTCACTTGTTGACTGGTCAGGGTTCACCACACTAGATGACCCAGCACGGGCCCTAGATGAATTCCTTACCAAATTCATCCCCGTGCAGAACAAACACGCCCCCCTCACTAGGAGGCGAGTAAAAGGCGCCGTCAACAAATGGCTTCACAGTGGCCTCTTCTCCCTAATGAAATCTAGGGACAAATGCTGGGCGACCTACAAGGCCACCCAAAGCAGGTCTGATCTCCTTGCCTACAGGACCACAAGAAACATCTGCAAAAAAGCCATCCGCTCTGCTAAAAGCGAATACTGCCAATCCGCCTTGCTCTCCTCAGCCACTAACCCAAGGAGTTTCTGGCAAAATATCAGAAGCACTGTTGGTGGGTCTGCCAGAGTGCAAGTCTCTGACCTACTAATTGATGAGGTCAGCTGTAACAATCCCCTCACCATCTCCAATACCTTTAACTCCTTGTTCTCCGAACCTCCGGCCCCTCCTCCCCTGTGCACTGCCTGAAAGCCCCCTGACTCCCTACCTCCGTCCTCCACTCTTCCTCCAACAAGTGTCTGCTCATGAGACCCAGAATCTCCTTGCCAACCTATCCCCTCACAGTGGGGCAGGTCATGACTGCCTCGAGCCTAAACTGCTCAGGCTAGGGGCCCATCTTCTTGCTAGGCCTCTCACGCACATTTTCAATTCCTCACTCAGGTCTGGGCTAATCCCAGATATCTGGAAGGTGGCTAAGGTGGTCCCAGTCCTAAAACAAGGCAACCCCAAGGACCCCAGAACTATCGTCCTATTGCGATACTGTCTGCTGCCTCCAAGATCCTTGAGAAAATCGTGGCCTCCCAGCTATCCCTCTACACTCAGAACCATAATCTCCTCTCACCGGCTCAACACGGATTCAGAAAAGGGCACAGCATGTCCACTGCCCTTGCTGTTGTCACCTCGACTATCAGAACTGCTGCTGACCAGGGGAACCTCACTGGCGCCATCTTCGTGGATCTCTCCAAAGCGTTTGACAAAGTTGACCACTCTCTTCTCTGCTCCACCCTCCGATCCATTGGTTTCTCCCCCCCTGCCCACGTGTGGTTCCTCAACTATCTCTCTGGCAGACAGCAGTACACCAACTTCAATCGTACCCACTCCTCCCCCTCTCCGGTCCACTGTGGGTTCCCCCAGGGTTCCGTCCTTGGTCCCACCCTCTTCTCCCTCTTCATCAACGAACTTCCGTCCACCGCCATCCACGGTCGCACCACTCTATACGCGGATGACCTGGTCATTTTGACCTGTGCCCGTGACATTGCCATCATAAACTCCCAGCTGAATGCGGACTTCCATCGCATTCAAACCTGGCTAGTGGATCACAGACTCACCATTAACCTCAAAAAAACACAAGCTATGCTGTTTGGCTCACAGCATAAGATAAAGTCCTGCCCTTCCCCCCTCCAAATTCTTGATACTGATGGCTCTCCCCTACAGACTGTGGCCTCAATCAAGTACCTGGGTGTCACTCTGGACCCGCAGCTCGATCTCACCCTGCAAATTCGTAACGTCTGCAGGGCTACAAATTATAAGCTCGGCCTTGCCTACAAAGCTAAAAACTGCCTAACCCCGGCAGCTCGTTTGGCGCCTGCCAGAGGGATCCTCCTCCCTACTCTCTGCTACGGGCTGGTTACCTTTGCCCCCGTACCCCCATCCAGCCTTCAGAAATGGGACACCGCCTACAATAACATCTGCCGCTTCGCCCTTCACTCACCGTTGTGACCTCTACTCCCAACTGGAGTGGCTCCCTCCAGAAAAGCAACGCACCTTCGTTCTTGGTAATTTCATTGACAACATTATAAGATCGGCCACTCCCTCCGCCCTCATCCACCCCCTAAATCCTGGCCCCCCCATCCTATCAGCTGAGATCAAGAGAGGCCCTCAATCGGATTGTCCCTAGAACTCGCTCTCTCATGGGGAACCGAGCCTTCTCCTCCTTCACCCCAAAACTCTGGAACTCGTTCCCAGTCCTTACCTGGTCCAGTCCGCCCCCTCACATCCTCGCTTCAAATCCTCGCTCTGGCACTTCCTGTACCCCTCCTCCGCTTGCCCCTGTACCTCCTAGTTTCACCCTACCGTCTCATGTACCATGAGCTCCCAGGGTCCCACTGCACCGAACCCCCTCCGAACACAGTTCAGACCCTTCACCCTTCTCCATCCTCTCCCCTCACTCCTCCCTCCCCAAATTTTTGGCCTCACTGACCCTTCACCCCTCTCCATCCTCTCCCCTCACTCCTCCCTCCCCCACTTGGCCTCACCCGTTTCCACCCAGCCCCTCCCCCATCCCCACCCGCTTTCCCCTCCCATGCACTTACTCTGATAGCACTAACTTAGCTCATTAAGTGTACCTAATTTCGCATTTTTTCACTTAGCTCTACTCCATAATAGTGTGCACCCGTGTCCCCCAACCTCTACTCTAATTGCTGCCTTGCTTCCTCTTTCCATCAGGTTATGTCTGTTGTTTTATTGCTTGCTACTGTTATACTTTACTGTTAGCTGCCTATCCATTACCTATTAATCCTGTTTTTGCTCAACTGTATGTAATTGTCTCCTGTATGCTACTGCCCATGTAACCCTCCCGCGTCGCACCTGAAAATAGGTACTTGGTTGTCTAGTGTGCCCTACCCAGTTAAGTAAAACAAATAAATAAATAATTCCTTAAAAGTATGCACCTATGGGTTCTATAAGAGGCATCTAGTATAAAACGAGCTAACCTACAAAAAACTAAGTCCACTTTATCTATATATTTTCCAATAGTCCCTCCATAGAGCAAATCACCATAGTCAATCACTGGGAGTAAAAGAGAATTTACCACACTCAAACGAATTTCTCTAGTCATAAACTTTTTATACTTACATAAGGCACACAATTTTCTATTTGTATTTTTTTTATAAGGGACTCAATATAAACATCCCAGCCCAGACACGGATCTAACCAAACACCCAAATATTTATACGAGTCTACCTGCTAAATGGCAATACCATCCTTAGTACTGATTTCCAAATATAAATTTTGTTTTTTATTATTTTTAAACAAAAGTGACTGTTTTATTGGCATTTAAAATTAGATGATTCATCTTTAGAAAATCCTGTATTTCATCAAAAACCAATTGTAGCCTCATATTAATCAATGCTAAAGCATCTCCCTCTACGTATAATATGGTGTCATCTGCGTACATATGACATCAGGCAACTGTTGATGTAATTTTAAATGCATTCATGTAAATATTGAATAACAGAGGCCCCAATATCGAGCCCTGTGGTAAGCCATTTTTCACCTCTTAATACCTTAGATTTATGAGAACCCACTTCTACAAATTGGCTACGGCCCGTCAAGTAGGAAGAGAACCACTTTACTGATTGAGGGGACAAGCCAATCCCGCTGAGTCTGTGGTGGATATATCTGTGGTGATCACCTTTGTGGGAAGAGGAGCTTGAAAGGGAACACCTGCCTGCAAATCTGCAGGGTTCTTCCACCACAGCAAGTTTTGGAGGAACTGCTCTGACACAGGTATCAACTTTGAAAATATGTTGCTTCTCTGAGATCAGTGAGCTCTGAAGTAGACTTGCAGGAGTCTCATCCCGTTCCTGACCCCTGGGACTACTGCAGTCATAGAGGCCATATGTCCTAGAAGTTTGAGGAAATGTCTAGCTGGTCTTGGTTGTCCCTGGGTGAAAGAATCTGCCACTGAAAGGAAACTCTGAATTCTTTCCTGCGGGTGGAAAGCATATCCCTTCTGAGTGTCCAGCTGGGCCCCTATGAAGGTGAGCAGATGGGTGGGTTCCGGGTGAGATTTCTTTAGATTTACCAGGAAATCCAGAGACTCCAGAGTGCGTTCTATGAGGGAAAAAGATTCCTTGACCTGGCAAGGAGACTTTGCTACTATGAGCAAGTCATCCAGATGGGGGTAGAGAGCGACACCCAGTCTCCTGAGATGTGCTGCTACCAGTGCGAGATGCTTGGTAAAGACTCTTGGTGCCGAGGACAGGCTGAAGGGCACTGCAGTGAACTGATGGTGACCCAAAGGAAGCTTGAACCTGAGAAACTTCCTGTGAGATATCCTTATGGGTACGTGGAAGTAGGCGTCCTTTAAGCCGAGGGAGGCTAGCCAGTTTCCCTGCTATAAGGACTGTATGACCAGTGACACAGTGACCATTTTGAATTTGGGTTTTTTCAGATGTTTGTTTAAATATCTAAGATTGGGAGGCAGTATAGCGCAGTGGTTTAAGGCTCTGAGCTGCAAATCTGGAGACCTGGGTTTGAATCCCACAGACCCCACTTGCATACTGTGTGACCCTGAGCAAGTCACTTAACTTCCCTGTGCTCCCAGGCTGCACCTGTAAACAAGCTTTCAGCTTAGTGTGTCTCACCTGGTTAAACAATTGGAAAAAAAAAAAAAAGATAGGTCGACACTCCCCCGTTTTCTTTTGTGTCAGAAAATACCTGGAGTAGAGGCCCTTCTCGTGGTGGGGACCCTCTCCACTGCTTGTAAAGCCAGAAGGTTTTGTGAGAGAGTCTGCCTCCAACTGGAAACGGGGAGGCGACATGGACACTCACATCCCAGACTGAGAGGCAGATGGCTGGGTAGAGGTGTCTCTTCTCTGGCCCCTTCTGCCCCTGCCTCTGAAAGACCCCTGTACTGGCTAAAGTCAGATTGGGGATAGGGATTGTAAGGCCTGGGAACAAAACTTCTGCCCCTACCACCCCTGGGACGGGATCTCTGAGGGGTGGCGGGTTTAGGCTTGGACGAGTGGCTCTGGCAGGAGGCCTTGTACTCATCGACTTTTTTCATGTAGTCAGTGGTTCTGTAATCAAACAATATATTTTGATCACAGGGAAAATTCATGGCCTTGTTCTGAGTGTCTGTGGTCAGACTGGTTGTTCTAAGCCAGGCGAAGCGTGTCAGAAAGATGGCATGGGCCATCGCTCTAGAGGCTGCATCATTGTCATCTGCCATGTGGAACTGGTATGTAGTAGCTTCCAGGGCAGTTTTTGACGTATCCACCAGCTCCTGCACTAGAAAATCTGATCCATTGCAGGCGATAGTCTGGACAGATTTCCAAAGGGCTTTCTGATATTTGGCTGTGAATGCCATGTAAGAAGAAAGCCTGAGAAGCAGGGAAGCTGTGGCATACATTTTATTTGCTATAAAGTCAATTTTCTTGGAATCCTTGTCAGAAAGAGAGGGTGACAAGGAGATTCCAGCTTTCTCACAAGCTGCCTGCTGCACTGTACTTTTGTGGCTAGGGTGTGCAGACAGGAACTCGGTACCATTTTTAGACAATTTATATTTTCTCTCAAGCCGCTTATCAACCCCTGATACTGAAGTGGGGTGCTGAAACACCTTCATGGTATTTTTTTATAAATGCATTATAGATAGGAACAACCAGGGACTTTGAGGATGAAAGACCCTTCAACTCCCTATAATCTTCATCTTCATCCTGGTTGGGCTCCTGCGTAGGGAGGTCCAGGGTATCCAGCAAATTTTGTATAAATGTAAACACAGAAGGATCCTCTGGGTCACCCGGGGGATCCCCAAGGTGAGGGTCTGGGGACTCCTGGGGCTCAAGGCCCTCAAAATCCATGTCAGGGGCATCATAAAATTGATCATCAGCGTCACTCTCGCAGCTTACAGAAGAGAGAATTGTAGAAGAGTGCTTGCCACTTTTGCAAAAGTACTGGACTTTAGGAGACCTGACTTTGTCAAAATGGGTGAGTGCCTAAGGAATGCACTAGCAAATGAGCAGGAAGGAGGGGTGGAAGAACAATGGGGAATAATAAAAACTGCCATCACAGAGGTAACAAGCCTTTGTGTGAAGCAAATTAACAAAACGAAACGATGTAAGAAACCACTATGGTTCTCAAAGAAAGTGGCAGTGAAGGTTCAAGAGAAAAAGAAAGCTTTCAGGAAGTACAAGGAATCACAGAAGGAGCAGGACAGAGAACTGTATCAGTTAAAGCAAAAGGAAGCTGGGAAGGCAGTCAGAACAGCAAAGGCCCAAACCGAGGAAAAGATAGCCAACTCAGTTAAGAAGGGGGATAAAACCTTTTATAGGTACATCAGGGAGCGAAGGAAGACCAAGGGAGGGCTAGTGAGGCTTAATAAAGAGGAGGGAGGGTGGGCAGAGGGTGACTGTGAAAAGGCAGAGATACTAAACAAATATTTTGCTCAGTATTTACAAAGGAAGTGGGGAGGTACCAAAACAAACAGTAGAAACACTCTGGATACAGAAGTTGATACCAGCCCATTTATAGAAAAAGGGTTCTGAAAGAACTCTTAAAACTGAAGGTGGACAAAGCAATGGGGCCTGATGGGATTCAACCCAGAATTCTAAAAGAACTAAGGGTAGAACTAGTGACACCACTGACTACCCTCTTTAACAAATCATGGGAGGATGGGGTGGTACCCGAGGACTGGAGAAGGGCAGATGCGATTCCCCTTCACAAAAGTGGGAGCAAGGCAGAAGCAGAAAACTACAGACCTGTTAGTTTAACCTCAGTGGTAGGGAAAATGATGGAATCACTTCTGAAGGAAAGAATTGTTGAGTATCTAGACGCCAGAGGGGCTCAGGACCCAAGGCAGCATGGATTCACAGCGGGAAGGTCATGCCAGACAAATCTAATTAATTTCTTTGACTGGGTGACCAAAGTAGTAGATCAGAGAGGGGCTGTGGACATGGCCTACCTAGACTTTAGCAAGGCATTTGACACAGTCCCACACAAAAGATCAATATACAAGTTAGCCAGCCTGGGAGTGGGTCCCAAGATGACAGCCTGGGTAAAGAATTGGCTGGAGAATAGGACACAGAGGTAATAGTAAATGAAGTCCACTCTGAAGAAAGGGGGTTACTAGTGGGTACTGCAGGGTTCAGTATTAGGACGGTCCTCTTCAATGTCTTTATAAGCGACATTGCAGAGGGACTGGAAAGAAAAGTGTCTCTTTGCAGATGACACAAAGATCTGCAACAGAGTTGATGCACAAGGTGGGGTGGAAAGGACGAGAAGGGATTTGGCAAGGTTGGAGGAATGGTCAAATGTGTGGCAGCTTAGATTCAGTGCTAAGAAGTGCAAGGTAATGCACCTGGGAACAAAAACCCAGGGAAGAGTACACAATGGGGGGTGAGATACTAACAACAACAAAAATGGAAAGGGACCTGGGGGTAGTCATATCAGATGACCTAAAGGTGGGCAAGCAATGCGAGAGGGCAGCAAGGAGGGCTGGGGGGATACTGGGATGCACAGGGAGAGGCATCACCAGTAGAAAACAGGAAGTTATTATCCCTCTGTACAGACAGTTGGTGAGACCCCATCTGGAGTACTGCGTGCAGTTCTGGAGACCCAACCTCCGCAAGGACATAGACAGGATGGAGGCTGTCCAGAGGACGGCAACTAAAATGGTGCAGAGTCTGCACCGGAAGACATATGAAGAGAGACTTAAGGAGCTGAATATGTATAGCCTTGAGGAAAGGAGGGAGAGGGGGGACATGATAGAAACTTTCAAGTATCTCAAGGGAATCAACAAAGTCCAAGAGGGTAGCATCTTTCAAAAAGAGTGTGCAAGAACAAGGGGCACTAATTGAAGATAGAGGCGGCTCAGAGGTAATTTAAGAAAGTATTTTTCACAGACAGGGTTGTGGATGCATGGAACGGCCTTCCGGAGGAGGTTGTGGAGTCAAAAACAGTGGTGGAATTCAAGCATGCATGGGACAGTCATAAGGCAATTCTAGGGGGTGGGGGTAGGAAGAAGTAGGCTATTGGTTAACTAGAATCTGCAGCTTATCCAGTAGGTAGGGAAATGGGCAGACCGGGTGGGCCAAGTGGTCCTTATCTGCTGTCAAAGTCTATGTTTCTATCTTTTGAAGGGTCTGAAACAGTTGCCATGCTTTTTCCATATCCTGCACTGACGGAAGAACCTGCACAGTTTGTAAGTGCTTTGTTTTTTTGTGAATGCTTTAAGTTGCCTGTTGTGTCATTATTGGCTTTCCCAGGAGCAACGGGAGCATATCTGTCCTGACAGAGTTTCTTTTTAGCCACTTCATCAGAGGCTTGATCAAGTTTCCTTTTTTCATCACTCTTTATTATTTTTGAATTTGTGAGGAACTTCATCTTTGGAAGCTTTTTTTTTGGCTAGGATCTGGAGGGTTCCTCAGCACCTCTGCTTTTGGTATTAGTACTTTTGAATGGCCCCTTGTCGGAAGCCTTTGATTTATCCTCAGCCATAATAATCAAAGGTTTGTCTGCTATGTTTGCCAATTTAAGCAAAGCAAACCAGTTCTGGACCTTTGAACTGAGTGCAGGTTTCTGTGAAAATGCCACCTGCCCCAGTTAATAAACTCTGTTTATTACTAGTGCCTTTTTTTGGGGGGGTTGTAAAACTGGGATGTATACCAGTGCCAATCTTAATAGAAACCCAGTAATACTCAACTGTGCACATGTGGCTATTGGACCCTTACGGACAGTCCTGACACAGATGATACCAAGGTCCAGTAATATAACAAAAAAGGTTTCCTCGTAATTGCCAATCTACAGAGAAAACCCCCAGGCACTATTTAAATTTGAAATCTACTGCAGGTGCCTCACGGTAAACCCCACAAGGTCTGCGGTAATAAACATGGCAACTGTCCCTAATTCAATGGTTCCCACAAGAATTTGCCTCACAAATGAAGGAAATTGTTGAAAATAAGCACCTGTGATAAAATTAGGCCTTAAAGTAAATAGTCGCAGTAAAAACAAAGCCAAATAGTGCTGTCGTGCTAAAATAAAAAATTCGAGCAGCACTAATGAAAAAGTAAAACTTTCACTCAGCACACTAAAGGAAATAATTTATGAGGAAAACGTTACCCAGATAAGCACTAGGAAGCTGTCAACAAGGAACGTTGGGAGACACCTCAGAGGCAATATTGCTCAGCCCAGCGGAGAAAAAATTCTGAAGCATTCAACAGCTGTCACTCAACTGACACTCCCCTCCTGTCTTTCGATTGGCTTGGCCCTACGCTCATTTAAATATCTCTTAGAGGCACACCTCCGGGGTAGTTGCACCTAGCCAGCTAAGTGCAAAAAAGTTACTGATGCTAAAGGACTCCTGGGGTAAGAAACAAGACATACATATGTTCACTGCAGCACAACTGACTGTTCCTTTCTCTTGGCAAGGGCACTACATGGGAAGTGTGGGTGTGTGGACACTCTTTCACATATTGAGCAGAAAGAAGAGTGGCAGTGAGACCAGGAGGATGGCAGTTAGGCTTGGATGTTGACAGAGGGAGAGTGTACTGGTTTGGGCTAAGGGACATGCACTGGGCACAGCTGCTACCCCAGCTGTGGCATCTGGGGAAGAATGGGGCAAGGTCGGTCAGTCTAGTGATAAACTTGGGAGGAAATGACTCTGCACAGATATGGGAGGGTGTAAATGTGCTCTTCTCGGCTATAATCACCAGGTGCATTTGGAGGAATGAAAGCAACTCAAAAGCATTGGACCTGGTGAGAAAGATCATGAAAAGGTGTGCAAAACCACTGGCTCAAATCGGGAATTTCATGGTGGCGTCACATCCGGAGATATCAGTAGACTGCTCGGGGTGGTACAAGCCAAATGGGGTGTACTTATGTTGGCACAGACATCTTCAACATGCAGACAGGTGAGGCCGTGGGTAAGAAGGAGGTGGAGAAGGCCACCTTCCATAGCAAGCAGGAGATGGACTGATGGCCAAATGGGGGAGGGGGGTCTGGGGGCGACAGGGACGTATTGGAAATGTGTAGGGGTAGCCCACTGGGGGAGGGCATGGTGCAGTGACCCTGGTGCAGGGTAGCCTGGTGCAGGGTAGCCTGCGGAGAGCATGGCCCAATTTACACTGAGCATGCGGGCGTGACCAGATGTACATCATGCATGCCTTGGTCAAGGGATTGGGGGCATGACCCGATTTACATTAGATGGGCCCTGAGCCAGGCAACAGGGAGTGAAAGGCCCTGGTTTATATCAGGCCTAGGTAACAGGAGGCATGACCTAATTTACATTAGGCATGCAGCCAGGAATGATAAAGATGGGGACAAATGGGCAGTGGGCTCCAGGGAAGGGAAGATGGATGTTCAGATGTCATGTTAAAGCTGACAATTCAAAGGCTGCAAATATGTTTGACAATCAGAATTTAGAGTTGTAAAGTGAGGCTGTCTGAATTTAATTAATGCCATGGGCAACCACTAACAACAATTTGTCAAATTGTTGGGGAAGGGGGGTGGGGAGTAGCTGACAATGGAGCCTGCCGCTCACGGCGGGCCAAATGCTCATGGAATGATCCCACACGGGGTAAGCTCGATAGCAAGCAGAAGCAGACCCAACCCTCTCCCCGAAGCTCTGAGTGAGATCCAAGACAGTAGCTTGACTGCCAATGGCACCAAAACAGACTAAGATGGGGAGGGGCAATGGTAGTAGTAAACTTTTATTCATAAACCATGAAAGGGAATTAACTCAATTGAGCAAAGCTCATTTACAATGAGATCCCAGATAGGCAGGTAGCAATAGAAAATGCCAGAACTGGGAGGGGGGAGAGAGACAGCAAGGAGTAAAGGGATTGGCCGGGAGGGTGTATTTAGGACAGCTAGAACAGAGGGAGAGCCTCTTGGTTCCAGCTGATTTTTCAAGACTCACATCCACCACCCACTAAGGAGAGAAAGAGGGTCCAAAACAAAGAGAGGGCTAAGGGTTTTGCGGGGTCCAGGGACCTAAGGAAATACTGTGACCCAGATGTAGGGGTAGCCTGCTGAAGGAGAGCATGGTGACTGTTAAGTGAAAGCTACGGTCGTGTATTTTGATTAATGGCTGTTGGACTGCTGACTGCTTGCTTTAAAATCGACGGCAAGTTTTATTTGACACTGTCGTTATTTTTTGTACCGGTAGTTCTGAGTCTATCATACCGGTGCTTTTAATGCCACAATTATTTGCCAGCAGTTGGAGTTTTTGAGTGGATTGTCAGGAGAACTGCTGGAGCTGGGCCACAGTGGAGGTAGCTATCTGGGAGACGCTGCCCAATAGTCTTTGGAACAGCTGGGGGATTACTCGATTGGAGTCGAAGAGTGCCTGGTGTGACAAAGGAACAACCGGAAGTGGAAGGAGCAGCGAGTCTGACAGGAATATATGGGCTGCTTTTCATGGACTGGGTAGAAGCTGAGCTGTTTTTGGCGGAGAGGGATCGCCATTGCATTCTGGAGGATTGGTCCGGAGCCTGGAGTTGGAGACTGTGGTCCTGAGGCTAGGTTCTTTTTTGAAGATTTGACGGCTTTTGCTTTTGGACTGCTGCATCGTTGGTGCCGGATTTCTGGAGCGAGTGAGCCATGAAAATTTTGGTCTGAACCCAGGGTGGTGCATCTTGGGGGACGACAGGGGGTTAGTTTCTTTAAATCCTGGCCTGACCCCAGGGTGGTTTACTGGGCCAGTTGAATGAGCTGGGAGATTGAGGTGGTACTGTCGGACAGGCCCCAGTGTGCCCGTGGTCTCTGCGCTTTGCGAAGGGCAGGCTGGAGAGCCTGTTCGCGTGGATCCAGTTGCTGGTCGACTTCCTCAGTGGCATCTTGGGGGACGACCGGGGGGAGAATCTCTGTTTGGCTGGTGGCTTGAGCTCGCCTTTAAATGGCTGGGATTAATCTTCGAGAATTTTAACTGCAGCAAAGGTCTGTTTCATTAACTTGTAACTTACGGACTTTGTCTGAACACTATCCAGGTCAGATTGTTCTTTTTTTTCTTCTCCCCCCTGTATATTTTGGTGAAGCAGTGAGAGTGCTTCGTTTTTTGTATTCAAGATCAAATTGTGTGACTGTTTACTTTGCCTATGTGAGAGACAGGCTTGAGACTAATACCTCAGGGGTGAGAGCTCTGAGGGTTTCTTCTATTATTTTCAGTTTTTAGTGGTGTACAGGTGGAAGGAAACTGAGACTTTGTGTCCAAACTGTTATAAAATTCCTTTGGAGGAAATAAAATCTGCCTAGACTACTCAAGATCCTTTCTTGATAAAAATAGGTAGTGGGGCTGTTAAGACATTTTCGTGGGTTTGATAGTATTAATCAAATTGGTTGATTAATAGCTGTTTTAAATATTTGGTAGCATGTGTTGGGACCGGGCTTCCGTGGGCAGGCACTACTCCCCCTCTAGGCTGAGGGAACTAGCCCTTTCGAGAAGCCCCGTTGCTACAGGGTATATAGGCATTGCTCAGGTGCTAGGGATTGCACGGAGGAGGCGGAGGGTTCCCTCGGCCACGAGGGGGAGCGGAGTTGGCGGATTAGTGGTGGAGGTCGGAGAGCTTCAACGAAATGGGTCCAGGATGGGGGTGTGATGCCTGGTTCCCACAACCAAGGGTTCCACTGAGAGTGGGCAAATGGCCCACTCCTCCAAGGCCTCTCATCCAACCCGGGCAGTGTTATACAATGCCAGGTCTATAAAAAACAAGACAGCAATTATTGCTGATCTTGTTGAGTCATCTGACCTGGCTTGCATTACCGAGACCTGGCTGAACGAGAATGCTGGTCCCATATTGGAGTCAGCAGTTCCAGCCGGGTACTTGGTAATACATCGCCCGAGGTTGGATCGAAGGGCCCGGGGGGGGTGTCGCTATTTGTTTTAAATCGGAATTGGGCCTTGTGGAGGTTCCAGTGGTGTCCCCTAGATCCTTTGGGTGTATCATGGGAGTAGGTGTGGGTAGCAGACTCTTACTCGTCTACCGTCCACCCGGTGACGAGAACGTGTTTCTGCAGGAAGTTGCAGACTTGTTGACTTGGTGATGGAGCCCTCCAGGTGGTTGGTCCTGCTTCACACAGGTTGTTACTGCTGCCACCCATATTCAGGGTCACTCTTTGGATCTGGTGTTCACCCTGGGGATGGAGATCATGGAACTGGTGGTGGAACCAGTTGGGTGGTCTGACCATCACTCCATAATTCAGTTTTTTGCGACCCCTTGGCCAGGACCTGCTCCTTTGGAGATGGTCAGTACCCTTTTGAGGGGAGTTACCCCTGGGGGTCTGATGGCGGTACTGGACCTATCGAGTTGGCCTATGGAGTGCATGGAACTAGATGCCATAGTAGTGCACTATAATAATATGGTGCTGAGGGCACTGGATTCCATAGCACCTCTCCGTGTTCACCCCCTCTCCCTTCACCCTCGGTTTGACGGGATACTGAGGGAGTTGAGGACAGTGGGGCAAAGATTGGAAAGCTGTTGGCGGAAAACCGGCCTGGAAGATAATAGGCTTAGATTGATAGACCATTACGTGAACTATCAATCAGAAATCTCCTGTAAGAAGGCAGAGTTCCTGTCCAGGGAGATAGCTGCATCAAGAAATCGACCAGCTCAGCTCTTCCGGACCGTGGACAGACTGTGCAATCCAGCCTGTCTGCAGAGTCGAAGAGCTTTTTCACAAATACAGTGCGATGAATTTGCTCGATTTTTTGAGGATAAGGTGTCATCGATCAGGTCGGAGATCCACAGTACACGTTCTAATGAATGTTGCAGGGATCGATGTGGGGTTACAGGCCCTAGGTCTACCTGGACAGATTTTGACCGGCCAGCGATAATGGAGATCATGAAGATTGTCCAGGGCTTGTGACTGACTTGCTGTAGTTTGGATCCTGGTCCTACGCGCCTCCTTGTGGGGTGCATGGATATGATCAGACCAGTCCTTGCTGAGATAGTCTGGTGCTCTTTGGACCAAGGGGTGTTTCCGGAGTCCTTGAAAGAGGCTGTTGTGACACCCCTTTTGAAGAAATCTTCCCTTGACCCAGACTGTCTTGCTAACTACAGACCAATCTCTAACCTGCCCTTTTTGGGCAAGGTTATTGAGAAAGTAGTCGCGCTGCAGCTCGATGACTTTCTTACCACCCATGTGGTCTATGATCCTCTCCAGTCCAGTTTCAGGAAGAGGCATAGTACAGAGACGGCGTTGGTACAGGTACTTAATAATCTCCTAATAGCAAGAGATCGGGAAGAGCTGTTCGATCTTGGTCTTCCTTGATCTCTCTCTGCAGCGTTTGATACGGTGGACCATGGGATGTTGCTAGATTGCCTGCAGCTATTCTGTGGACTGTCGGGGACAGTCCTCAGATGGTTCCACTCTTTCCTTACAGGCAGAAGTCAGAGGGTAGTTTCAGGAATTTTTTCCTCTGCTTCCTTTGCCCTGTACTGTGGGGTGCCGCAGGGCTCTGTGCTTTCCCTCATGTTGTTCACGGTGTATATGCTGCTGTCGGGAGACATTATAAGGCGTTATGAGCTGCGTTTCCACTGCTATGCAGATGATACTCAGCTCTATATGTGCTTTGTACCCGAACAGAATGACACATTATCGGTCTTTAACAACTGCCTCACTGAGATCCAGGACTGGATGAGTGCTAACTGGTTGAAACTGAATCCGGATAAGACTGAGGTGTTGGTTCTGGACCCGGGTCATCATGCAGAGAAGCGGACTCTTGGGTCTCCCTCTGGCCTTGTACTAGGGGGCAACCAGTTGAGACCTTCTGAATAGGTGCGGAATCTGGGCATAATTCTTGACAGCGGGCTAACACTGAAGGCACAGGTGTTGGCCGCTGTCAAGTCTTCCTTTTACCATCTGAGGAATATCACTCGGATAAAACACCTTGTTCCACACGATGACCTTCCTGTGTTGGTCCACGCCTTTGTTTCCTTGCGTCCAGATTACTGTAATGCTGTATATCTAGGGTTGCCGGGAATGGATCTCCGTCGCCTACAGCTGGTGCAGAATGCTGCAGCCAGATTGTTGACTGGGTTACCAAGAACTTGTCACATCACACCTGTGCTGCGTGAACTGCACTGGCTGCCGGTGCGGTGGAGAATCACTTTCAAGGTCGCATTGCGGACCTATAAGACCCTACACCAGGGGTCTGCAACCTTTTAAGGATTGGGAGCCGCATGACCAGTCGGATCACCAGAGAGCCATATGAGCGTATGCATAGCAGAGGTCCTTCGTAGTGCATAATTTAGCTTAAACTCATCCAACAATGCTATTTGAATAAAGCATATGTTAATCAATTGGAACACTGCACAAAAAAGCCACACTGGATAGTTTCCTCTCCAGATCTTCCCTAAGAGAATCAAAGGAGTTTTAGCCATGATTTTGTAGTTGAAAAAGCAAATAGTAACTGAAAATGAATTCCTAATATGAGCTTCAGGTAGATCTCTTGGAGCCACTGAAAGAGTCCCACTCTGTGGGCCTCTGTTCTCTGGTGCAACCTTCCTGTGTCTCGGCATAGGTAGGAGTGAGCCTGGCCACCCCTACCACACATATTTTTGGTATATATAGAATGTTTGGTTGGGACATGCCCTGGAATTAATATTTTTTGGAAACTTTTGCTGCAAATCACTTGAAACATTCATCCAACCCTGCTGATGAAATCAAAAGCACCCCAGTCTTCTAGAAAGGCTATGTTCTCATCTATGATTTTTTTTCTTTGTTGGGTGTGCCAGCTTATCATAAAATGTCTGGCTGATTCACAGCATCAGTGCCACCTTAATATCGGCAAAGCTTTGTTTAACTCGCTTAAAGGAACACTGCCAACTTACTCAAGCCTCAAAGTGTCCCAAGTTTAAAATGCACAATTTATGATTGTTCACATTATATTCAGACTGTTATGCAGCTGGTAGTTTGATTCACATCCCTTTTTTCTTTTAAAAAGTGAAAAACTAACTGCCCACCATACCGGCGTTACCACACCAAAACATGTTTGTTTACATTTCTTGACCACATCACACTGCATCTTTCTTGGACTCTGGAACACCCCCAAGACAATCTAGTCACTGAATACGCAGCGTGAGTAGAGGAGACTATTGTATCATGAGTGGCTGCACTGTTTGAGGGTGTTTCTAATGTTCAGGAAATGTGCACTAAGAGTAGCTCAGTGATATGAAGCAAAACAAAGCTGGGCATAGCTATACATTACCATGCATTTCAGTTCTAACAAGCAATGAGGTAGATAAAACAACCAGCAACATAAATGAATTTTAGAGAAAATAAGCAATCATAAAAGGTGTATTTTTACCTAAAATAATACAAAAGAGGTTGATAATATCCCTTTAATATTTCTTGCAGTTGTATGACCTTGCATGACTTGATTCAGTCCTCCTTCCATCTCCACAGCCTTGTATCCTGCCTGAGGAACAACTTCCTTTCTAATGATCTGAATGCCACATAGCATCCTGATATAACTGTGGTTGTACCCCTCACCCCACCTAGATCCCAATTTATGTGAGGCTATCACAATACAGTACATAACGTGCTCAGCACCTGTTAAGAGATAGAGAAGGATGAAAAAATAACTGGCTGGACCATCCTGTGTATCTGAGGGTAGGAGTCCATCTGTCCCTCCCACTTGGGGCACTGATGTCTTAGTCAGGCATGGGTGGCCAGGCATGGACATCTACCAAGCCCAGCCTGCTATACGTAAAAACAAATGGCATGTCTGCTGCCTTTGCATTCAGTGTCAAGCACTGCAAGCCCTGCTAACATCTCGCAACATTTCCTGAACTGCAAATCTCTGCCAACATGATCCCTCCCCTTTGGTTACCAGAGAGCATTTGTGCAGTCGTGAGGCATCCAGAGCTGATCGTTACTAGGTTTGCCACTTGATGTGCAATACTCTGGGCTTTGGCACCAACCTTGTTAAACACCTTAGTAAGCAGTAGCACTATGATGTCATCAGGCAGCCCTTCCATTAACCCTTGAAAGCTTTCTCCCTCACATCCCACTGGCTGATGTCAGTAATGCAAATGATAGTATCAATACTGGCCTGTAATATAGCGGACACGGCAGTGCCAATAGCCTCTCATAAGTAATTATGCTCGACTTCCTCATATTGTCCCGGCATCAAGAAAATTCTACTTTTCGAAGAGGGTGGTGGATAACTGGAACACACTCCTAGAGGAGGTGGTGGGAGCAGGGACTGTAGGGGGATTCAAGGAAGCATGGGATGGGGTCTCTGGCATCGGGGGGGCGGTAGGAAATTGCAAAGTTCCAGCAGCTTATTAGGCACACTGGGCAGACTGGGTGGGCCTGGCGGTCCTTTTCTGCCTACACATTTCTATGTTTCTATCAAGGATATCAGTGTGTATGTGAGATTGCATATTCAGTGCGTGACCTCCACAGACAATTCCAAAATACTTTATTGTGGAGCAAAGTAGCAGAAATACTGAAAAGCATAAAGTTGGACATTTGAGAGTTAAGGAGATACAGAGCCGCATGAACACAGGCAAAGAGCCGCACGCGGCTCCCGAGCCGCACGTTGCAGACCTTTGCCCTACACGGTCAGTGAGCAGGCTACCTGCAAGATCTTCTTCGACGTTACCGCCCTCTTCGCTCACTCCGCTGATGAGGGATTGCTAGAGATTCCCAGGGTTCGTTTTCAGTCATCTGGGGGCCAGAGCTTTTCCTTTTATGGCCCCAACCCTGTGGAATTCTCTACCTTGTCAGATTAGAAAGTGTCCGTCCACGGAGTCATTTAAGGAGTCTCTGAAAAGTTATCTGTTTGAATAAGTTTACTGCTATTTTCATTGTTTTTATGCTGTTATTATGTTTGATGTTATTTTGATATGTAATTGCGCTTTGATATGTAAAAAAGCACATTATAAATAAATTTTGATTTGATGGTGCAGTGTAGCCCATGGAGAAAAAGACAGCGTATGGCCAGATTGTAAACTGGGCATGCAGGTGGGCCCTGGGCTGGCCAAGGAGTGACAGGACCCGATTTACATCAGGCCTGAGTAACTGGATGCGTGACCCAATTTACACTGGGCACATAGCCAGAGATAAGAAATAAAGACAGGGATGAATGGACAGTGGGCTCCAGGGTGGGGAATATGGTGTATAGATGCAATGATAAAATTGACAAATTAAAGGCTGTAATTAAATGTTTGACAGTCAGAATGTAAGAGTTGTAAAGCGAGGCTATTTGAGTGCAGTAAAGCCATAGGCAACAACAGTTTGTCAAGTTGTTCTGTAGGGGGAGGAGTCACTGCCAACGGTGTAGAATACCAATTGTACGTGGCGCATCAATACTACTTATAGCAGACCATGAATATTTTATAAAACCTTGCAAAACCGTAATAAAATAAGTTTGCTATTAAAAATAGTTTAAATAATAGCTATTTATAGTTTGTTTATATTAGTGTTCAATTTTAAGTTCATTCAAGTTCCCGCGATTAAAAAAAAACAAAAAAAAAAACACATTCTTCAGACATCGGATGTCCCACAAAATTTACTTTTCACATCTCGGCATATTTAACTCAGTACGTTTGAACACATGAACGAAGAAAATACGTAGGACGGTTTCAAAACAATTTAAATACGATCATCGCATTATTTTAAAATGATTCGCTTCCCCGAATCTTAACTTTTTTTAAATGTGTTCAATAACTTTTTTTTGGTCGTTTATATGTCTATTCTGAGTTATCAGAAACGCTGTATTTAAACAGTTGTAAGAGTTCAATTACAAAAAAAAAAAAACGTTTATGTCCAGAGTTTAATCCTCTTTGGCCTTAGCGTAGCAGCGACGGGAGATTATCACTCACTTATTTGCGCCCTCAGGCTTTTTCAAACTCTCCTTACAAACGTTTAAGAATTTTAGCAATTAATTCCTTTCTCTCGTTAATTCAGTCGTGTTGCATTTTAAATTGTTGAAATAAGCTCCTAGACCGTTATTTGCTCCTCTCCTGGCCTGAGCTCAGCAGAAGGCGATATCGTCCCTTCCGCATTTTCCTACAGCTCTCGGGCAGTGACGTGACGTACTGACGGCGGGCCAGTCCCGGAGAACTGGCCGCTTTTTGTCAGCTCGGAGCTCGGCCCCTCCCTCCCTCCGCCCCGCGGAAAGCACTATGAGCTTGGCCCACAACTGAGCGCGGGGCGAGCTGTTTGGCCTGGCACCTTCCAAGATAAGCGGCAGAAACCAAGCGGATATTGAACCGGTAAGCGAGCGCGTTCGATTTCAAAATAAAGCTAACGTTCTAGTGGAACTATCGGCCGTTTCCAGGCTTGAAAAGGGTTCGCCGTGTAGGCCGAGGTCTGCCGCCCGAGTCCAGGCCGCAAGGAGGCCGCAGGTAGGCCTCAGTGGAACAGGGACGGAACAAGGAGGGGGAGCCTTTATATCTGCGATTTGTCTGGCTAAAAATACGTATATAAAAAAAATATTTGGAGCGGCTGCTGTTTTACAAATTCCCATTTCAAACTGCATTAGCGAACATGAACCGTGTTACAAAATTAGATATTTGTTTATAATCAGTGGATTATAATAGAGGCACGAAGAAATCAAAATGGCGACGTCAACATTTTTTTTTTAAACAAAAGCTGGAGGAGGAGATTAGCGGCCATTTTGATTCCGTTGTGTCAATGGTGCTCTTAATAATTATGGTCCGATTCTGCGGTTTATGAAGCTTTAGGTTTAATGGGCACGTGAAACTATACATGCAGTGTTCGGAGTTTATAATAAAGTGAAGTACACTTTTACAACTGAGGGCTATTTGCAATTTTTATCTACTAGTTTCCCTTCCCGTTACATCTGTGCGCCACCCAGCCTCACCGGAAAGGATAAAAATCGCGCCGACCCCGCCATGCAGAGCACAGGAGGGGCTGACAGGAACGTTGGAATTAAATATTCGTCAGCATCGTAATTTTAATATTACGTTTTGGAAGTCGACAAATTACACAAATCATGCTGAAGTTTAACGTTTAGGTTAGGTCATTTACGTGATCAGGGTATTCAGATAGCAACGTGTGATGTTATGTGACAGTTTGGATTCTCGGGTTGGAAAAACATCAGCTGCCTCAAAAACTGAAAACATTTGGACACACTTCAGTTTTGTATTAACATATATATAATCATTATTCGTGAGATTACTTGCACAAACTCAGTATTTTTGTTCTTTGAGAGTTGGACTTCTATTACTAGTTTCTCACCTGGGCCAGAGAGTTAAAAGTTAGGGCTGGTGCTAACAGGTTTTAGCTGGTGCCATATGGGGTTGTGCCTGTTTCTGGGGTGGGGTCTATAGTACGGGGCACATGTGGAGGCTAAACTCTTTAGTGCCCATGTGCGGATGTGATGCATCCATGCAAATGAGGGATCTTTTGCACATATGGGTGCAGCTGCAGTTTCAAAGGTTCGCGGCCACAATAACCACCTAAAGCAGTGCTGTTTACCTCTTCTAGAAACCTAGTCTTAACTGGGCACTGAGCCTGCACCCCACCCAACTAGTGGCAGGATCGCTGTACTGCAGCTGCTTGCCCCAAACTGCCCTCATGCCGGTGAGGACGCAGGCCTTGGTGTCCAGTGGCACCCCCTCCAAGTCACCCGTTCTATATATGGTAGTATATTCTTGGTGCTCAATGTCACCCTCAGCCCCAATCACCCATCCCGTGAATAAGCGCCTTTCCTGGCCCCCCGTTCACCCATACTGTTGAATGTACTTTGTTCCCTGGTGTCTAGTGGTGCCCTCTTTCACCTTTTCCATATATGGTAATCGTACCTTGGTGTCTAGTGGCACCCTCCCATCACTTGTCGCATACTGTATACTCCTTTCCCTGGTGTCTAATGGCACCTCCCCACCCCCTCAATCTCCTGTTTAGTAGAATATACTCCTTTCCTTAGTGTCTAGTAGCACCCCCCCACCCTTCGATTGCCCAGCCCACGTACCCTGTACTATCCCTGGTGTCCAGTGGTAACCTTGCTCCAAGTTCCTGAATGCCGGTCACCACACGGACTGGCGAGCAGTGGCGGTCCAGTGGCAACCCACCACCAGCCATCCAACCTCCTCCTTACCACTGAGTCCCTAGATATGCATGACACCCTATATGGCAGCCAGCACTGTCCTCCTGTTACCTCCTTGGCCAGCTGCTGCATGAACAGACAGTGGGCGTGCAAACGCATGCTCACTGTCAGCTGATATGGTGGCTGGCCGAGGAGGTGAGGGGATGGCTGTGCCATTCACCTACACTGGATTCATACACATCTCCGGACTTGCTGGTAAGAGGAGGTTGGATGGATGGTGTTCGGAGAGGGGGCGACGAATTGCCACTGTTATCCAATCCATGCGTTGAGTGGCATTCGGGAGAGGGTGCAGGTAGGGGTATCACTGGGCACCAGGGATAGTATAGGGTACATAGGCCTGGTTGGGGGGGGGCGTAGACACCAGGGAAGGGAGTATATCTGGAGGTCGGTACGGGGCAACAGACTTTTAGGAAAACATAAAGTGAACTTACAAGCTCAAATGGGCAGACTGGGTGGGCCATAGATCCTTATCTGACGACAGTGTCTATGTATCTATGTATTGTACTGTACATGTGATTGGGAGATGGGGGGGGGGTGCCACTAGACACCAGAAAAAATTATTATAGTCTATGCGACAGGTGATTCAGTTCAATTTTTATTTAACTAGAAATGCACCATTGAGTGAACTCACTTACAAAGTGGTCCTGGGTGAACATATCACAGTAGTACAAGGCATCATAACAAATCATACGTTTTACAAAACCATAACAAGTTAAAAGAGAAGTCCACCCAGAATGTGCAAAAACATGTTATGTAGAGTGTTTTGATATGTATGTTAAGTTCTAGTGTGTCCTTCCCTCTGTCTGCTATTAGGAGTTTTTCCTAAATTAGCCTGCTAGCTGTATGGTAGTTTTATGACCCCTGGGATCTCCATCACAAATAGGTTTATTGGCTTTCTTTCTCCTACGATGCACCCTGGTTCATGTGACAGTGATGTAGCTATGCCCCTAGATTTAGCAGGGTCTGTCACAGCTCAGCCACAAAGATAATACTTCTTTCAGAGAAGAAGTTACATTGCTACATTTTGGGTGAGTGTAATCATTATTATTTTTTGATATTAGGACCTTGTCCTGCTATGTTACAACCTATAAGGTGATGTTCAATTTTTGCTACTTAGTACTGGTGCAAAACCTGAAAGTGACTGAGAGGAATAGAGTAAACAGTGACATGATTCTCACACACACACAGCAAAGCATAGCAGGACAAGATACTAATATCAAAAAATAATAATGATTACACTCACCCAAAATCTAGCAGTTTGTCTTCTCTGGGGAAGTATTTTCTCTGTGGCTGAGCTGTGACAGACCCAGTAACAAGACACTGGCTTCCTGCAGGGGCGATTAGACCTCACACCAAAGGGCACTCTAGGAAGACTAGAGGCAATAAAAGAAACCAGAATGGCAACCTCCAAGGACAATAAAACAGGGAAAGTTAGAAAAAAAATCTCTCACAGCCAGAGGAAGAGAAAATGCTGGGAACTGGTTAGAACACAGAAAAAAAGACTACTACATATCTTTTTTCTGATTTTAACATGGAGTTTTCCTTTAAAGGGAAACAGTGGAAAATGTACAGCTTTACCCAGGCGCTACAAAAATGCCTGATTATTGCTTTCAGATAGTAACATTTTTTTAACAAATTATTCAGATTTTTTAGTGACTTAAACAGTGGCCTTCAACTTTCATTTTCTATTGCTGGCAGCCACCATTTCATGAGTAGCAGAGAGCTTCCTGAGCTCAGTTTATGCTAATATGTCCTGCCAACCAATAGCTGAGGTGAAACAGGCACATTAGCATACAGTGAGCTCAGGAAGCTCACTGCTGCTCATGAAATGGCTGCTGCCAGCAACAGGAAGTGGAAGTTGTGGGTAGCTGTTCTAAATCATTAAATAAAGTTGCTACTGTTTGAAAGCACTAATTGAGAGTTTCTGCAGTGTCTGAGGAAAGCTTTGTTTTTTCCATTGTTTCCCTTTAAAAGAATGTTGTAGGGAAAAAAAAGCATTCCTACAGACATTTTCAAAACCATGGGCGCTCTAGGAGGGAACAGAGAAAGAGATACAAAGGTAGCACACTACATGGGTAGAATACACATTATGACAGGCTACTGCACGGCTGAAGTGTAGGGTTGGAACAGGAGTGTGTAGTGGGATCGGGGACTATAGGAGGGAGGGACAACGTTAACATGCACCAAAAGGGCAAAAGTTCATAGCATCATAGTAAAAGCCAACAGAATAGGCCCCATGGTCTATCGTGTCTGCTCGGAAGCTAACCCCCTACTGGGAGCTGCTCCACCCCAGCTCCAGAGGGCCCTCCCTGGCCTCAGCTTCCCCTGTACCTGTCCAACCCTTCTTGAATCCTTCCACTGTGGTCTTTTCCACCAGACTCCCGGGCAGTGCATTCCATGGTTCCACGGCCCTCTCTCTGAAGAAGTGTCTCCTGTGCCCCCCCCTTCCAGTTTCCAGTCGTGCCCCTGGTAGTTTCCCCTTTCTTAAGCCTGAACACTTCCCTGGCTCCGCCCTTATTTAATCCTCTTTACATACTTGAAAGTCTCTATCATGTCCCCCCTCTCCTCCAATGTGTACAGATTGAGTTCATCCAGTCACTCCTCATAGGTCGTACCCTCCATGCCCTGTATCATCCTGGTTGCCCTCCTCTGGACCCTCTGCTGCAGCGCTGTGTTCCTCTTTAAGATGGGGTCTTCAGAACTGCACACAGTACTCAAGATGCGGCCTAACCAGGGCTTTATACAGAGGGAGGATCACCTCCCTCCTCCTGGAGGTAATCCCCCATGTTATGCAGCCCAGTATCCTATTTGCTTTTGCTGTCGCTGTTCGACAGTTCTCTGTGTTATTCATTTTGCTGTCCACCACTATCCCTAAATCCCTCTAGCCCGATGTGACTTGCAGTGTGGTCCCCCCCCCCCCCAGGGTGTATGCATGTCCTGGGGTTCTGACTCCAAGATGCAGCACCCTACATTTCCTTGCCTTGAACTTCAACCCCCACTTCCTTGCCCACCCCCCAGAATTGACCCCTCTTTCCTTTGCCAGTGGGTCCAAATTGATGCACCTACTCTATAACAGTATCTAAAGAAAGGGAATGTAAACTGTTCAAAATCTGCCACTGATTATGTTTTGACCCACTACGTTCCTCTTTAGACTCATATTTTTTACACTAGTGGGTCCAGTTCGACCCATGTTTTAACTCTCCCAGCGCTGTCACTGGGATCCGGGAGCGTAGAGAGGAATGACACTAAGTAGGCGGGGAGCGACTAGCTTCAAGGGAAGATGGGTTAAGTGCTGAATGGTAGCAGACTGTTACAAGGATGGGCGAGTGCTGGAGGAAGTGAAATGGGTGCTACTAGTTGTAGGATAGGCTAAGGGAAGCAGTTACACGTTTCTGTAAGTGACTGACACAACAGGATCTTAAATATGTGCAGTCCCGCCATAGATGTAAGCTTTAAAGAATTCTGGAGAGTGTTTCATATGGTACGGATGCTATGGCTTGGAGAGGAGGCACCAAATCTAGTTTGTATTCTGGGTATATCAAGCAATATGTAAGAATGCCTTCTGAGCCAGTAAGCACCCGGGGTGCATTTGAAGAGGTCGGTGATGTAGAGAGGGAGCTTGTTAGTGATGGTTCTATACGCCCAAAGGTAGGCATTTCTCAATCTCCTATTGTTGAGAGAGAGCCATCCTAGCTGTGCATAGAGATGGCAGTGATGTGTGTTGAATGGGGTGCCGGTAATAAATGTTAAGGCTCTGTGGTGCAGTGTGTCCAACTTGGCTAGGGTGGTTGTTGGACAGTGACTATAAATGAAGTTAGCATAGTCAGTAAGCGGAAGGGGGCCTGCCGGTGCCGCAGAGGGCTGAGGCGCTAGCGCCTTACCTCAAACCATGCCACTGACCTGGGTTTAGGAATGGACTCAGGATGCCGGGGGATGGCAGGGGAAGGAGAGAATTGAGCGTCCATGAGACTGCTCTCCTCTCCTGGGGTGCGATGCAGCATGGTGTCACTATGCAGCGGCCTCTGGTGGAGACCAGGAGCACTGCAAGGTGGCGCACTGAGAGGGAGTAAACCAAAAAAAAAAAAACGGAAACAGCTCCACGCTCAGCACGATGATGGCTGCCTGGCTCTCTGATGCCACCGATGCCCATAGCGAGCTGTGCTCACCTCAGCAGCACCCCAGGGCCAAGTGTTGTGCTGGTCTCCCCTCTGGCGCCTTCTCCCTTGGAGGAAGGGGACCCATCCAGCAAAGGATTATGCCGGGTTACCCTGGGGGTGGCTGCTATGTGAGGTTGGGGGCTCAAGGGGACAGGTGGGTAGGAGCAGGCCTTGGCAGCCTGAAGGAGTGGCAGATGTGGTAGCACGTAGGAGAAGGATAAAAAGATAATACAAAAGAAAAAAATAGTGGGAGGAATGTGGTCTGCACCAAATGAATTCTGACCTTAAGTGTAAGCAGCTTTCTAATTCTGAAGAAAAGGCCTTTGATTGAGGGGGTTGGGGTGCCACTAGACATCTGGGAGGGGAGTATAGCCTATGGGGTAGGGGGTGCCACTAGACACCATGGAAAGGAGCATATTGTATGGGATGGGTGATGGGGTGGGGGGGATGCCAGTAGACATCAGGGATACGATTACCATACATGGGATGGGTGATGAGGGGGTGGGAACGTGCCAGTAGATACCAGGGAAAGGAGTATATTGTACGGGACAGGTGATTGGGAGGTGCCATTAGACAACAGGGAAAGGAGTACATTGTATGGGACAAGGTGATTGGGGGTGGTGGTGGTGCCACCTGACACCGAGGATATGATTACCATACATGAGATGGGTGATTGTGTGGGTGCCACTAGATGCCAGGGAAAGGAGTATATTCTGTGGGACATATACTCAGAGGGGGTGCCACTAGACATCAGGGAAAGGAGTATATGGTATAGAATGGGTGATTGGGAGTGGGGGGGGGGTGCCACTAGACACCAGAGAAAGGAATATATTTACGGGGGTGGGGAGGTGCCACTAGACACCAGGGGAAAGAGTATATTGTACGGGATGGGTGATCGGTGTGGGGAGGTGCCACTAGACATCAGGGAGGGGAGTATAGGTAGTCTGAGGTTGGGGGGAAGATTGCCTGGGGATGAATTGTGCAGGGTGCCAAATCCGATTCATGCTGAATCTGTCTCCTTCCAGCTTCATAGCATGTTCCCTTGTTCTAGAGCACTTTTTTCTCCAAAAACTACCCCCCTTCATCTTTACCTTATTAATCCTGTAAGTTATTTAAATAGCTGCTGACACCACTGGGAAATCTTCGGAAATCATAATACTTGGAAACAATTAAACATGTTCTTCATTTATTTTCTATAGTTTTTTCCTTTGTTTTATTTATTACTGAGGGAGTGCCCATGAAGTAGGATCTTTTATTCCTTAGAATTCATCTGCCCCTACAGCATATTTCCTACTTAAAATCATAATGCTTTGTTGTGACATCACGGGCTGTTACCATGGGAATAACTCTGATGTCACAAGCAGTGTATTAAAGCATCAGGTTGGGAAGAAACAATGGGAGCTGGTGAACCTTTGAGTATCAGCTATCCTGTTTTCATTCACATGACCTTAGTAATAAATAGTGGAGATAAGAAATACAGAGCTTGTGAGACATATAAGCTGCTTTGTGTCCAAATATTATGCTTCTCAAAGTTCTCTTGGAGGCATCAGTGGCTCTTTAAAGTTTTCTGTCATATTCCTCCTTCCCATCTCTCCTCCATCATGTGCATATTTGAGCTTTTTTAGCCTTTTCTCATAGGGTGTTTGATGTAGACCCTGCACCATTTTGGTAGCCGTCTTCTGGACCGCCTCCACTCTATCTATATCTTTCCTGAGATGTCTCCAGGACTGGACACAGTACTCAAAGTGGGGTCTTACCAGTGATCTATATGGGGCAACACCACCCCCTCTTCCTGCTGGTGATACCCCTACCTGTGCACTCTGGCATCCCAGTAGCCTCCCGACTGCCTTGTCACACTTCCAGGGATCGGGATTGGGGGGGAGCTGGTACAGGTTGGGGCATCAAAACATGGAAAGCCATGTGTACAGATGCCCAGAGCCTGGGTGACAAGATCCCAGACCTAGTACCCTTGATGGTGGAGGAAGACCTAGACATTGTCGCAGTCACTGAAACATGGTACACAGGAAACCATGACTGGGAAGTTACCATACCAGAGTACACAATATTCAAGAGAGACAGGGAGGGCAAAAAGGGGAGGGGTGGCTATGTACATCAGAGAGGGGATCAAGGCAGCAGAGTTAGGGGGGAGACTGGAAGGGGAAGAGGCACTATGGGTCACATTAGAGACAGGAAATGGCACCACCATCCACGCTGGAGTTGTCTACAGACCTCCAGCACAGGGGGAAGAAATAGAAAGGGTATTAGTGGAAACCTTACACAAAATGGCAGAGAAAGGGGAGATGCTGCTGGTGGGGGACCTAAACATGCCAGATGTTAAGTGGAACACATGTGCAGCAGCCACTACCAGGAGCAGAGACATCTTGGATGCCCTGGAAGGAGCGTGCCTCAGACAGTTGGTGAAGGAGCCCACACAGGAGGGAGCAATACTAGACCTGGTTCTTACAAATAGTGACAGAATAACGGATCTGCCAGTGGGCAGCCATTTAGGGTCCAGTGTTCACCATACAGTGTTGTTTAAGGTGAAGACAGTAGTAGAGTCAAGGCTGCCACTCAAAAGTAAAGTCCTGGACTTCAAGTGGGCAGACTTTGCAAAAATGAGGGAACACCTCTGGAGAATCTTGGCGAGGGAGGGAGGGAGAAACAGTGGGAGAAACTTAAAGGAGTCATAGCAGAGACAGCAGGCCTCTGTGTAAATCTAGTAAACAAAGCAAAAGGAAACGAAAAAATAAAAACACTATGGTTTTCAAAATAAATGGCAGGGGAGGTTGGGGGAAAAAGGTGTTCAGAAAGTACAAGGAAACGCAGAGGGAGGGAGACAGGGAACTGTATTGGGCAAAGCAGAAGGAGGTGGGGAAGGCAGGTGTGCAAAAGTGCAAACTGTAGAAAGGTAGCAAAATCAGTAAAAGAAGGTGACAAAACTGTCTTCAGGTATATCAGAGAAAGGAAAAAGACCAATGGAGGGATTGTGGAGGTTGAATGGGGGGTGGGGGGGGGAGTGAGGACAGTGTGCAGAGGGGACCTAGAAAAAGAAATTCTAAACAAATACTTCTGCTCAGTATTTACAAAGGAAAGGACCAAAATTAGGGGGGAGGAACACATATGGGGGTGGGGAGGTGGACACCAGTCCATTCACATAGGAGAGAGTCCTAAAGGAACTCTCAAAACTAAAAGTGGAGAAGGCAATGGGACCGGATGGGATGCATCCCAGAATACTGAAAGAACTCAGGGAGGTAATGGGGCACCACTGACGGCCCTATTTAACAAATCACTAGAGGACGGAGTGGTGCCAGAGGTCTGGAGGAGGGCGAATGTGGTACCACTACACAAAAGTGGGAGCAAGGTGGAGGCTGGAAATTGCATACCGGTCATCTTGACCTTGGTGCTGGGGAAAATCATGGAATCCATGTTAAAGGAAAGGATTGTGGCATACCTGGAGGCTAGTGGGGCACAATACCTGAGGCAACATGGATTCACAGCAGGAGATCTTGTCAAACAAATTTGATATATTCTTTGACTGGGTAACTGGGGTGGTGGACATGGCCTACCTAGATTCTAGCAAGGCATTTGACACCGTCCCACACAGGAGGCTAGTAAACAAGTTGCGCAGTCTGGGAGTAGATCCCAGGGTGGAACACTGAGTCTGAAATTGGCCGAACAACAGGACACAGAGGGTGCTGGTAAATGGAGTTCAATCCCAGAAGAGGGAGTGACAAGTGGGGTGCCACAGGGCTCGGTTCTGGGGCTGGTCCTCTTCAGTGTCTGCATTGGTGACATTGTGAAGGGGCTAGAAGGGAAGGTAAGCCTCTTTGCGGATGACATCAAGATCTGCAGTGGGGTAGACGCTCCAGACGGGGTGGGAAAAAATGAGAGACCTGGGCAAATTGGAGGAGTGGTCAAGAGTGTGGCAGTTTAAATTCAATACAAAAAAAGTGCAAAGTCATGCACTTGGGCCACAGGAATCCTGGAGAGGAATACAAAATGGGGGGATACTGACAACAAAAAAACTGGAAATGGACCTGGGGTAAACATAACGGATGACCTGAAGGTGGCCAAGCAGTGTGAAAAGGCAGTGGGGAGAGACGGAGGGATGCTGGGATGCATAGGGAGGGGCATCACCAGTAGAAAACAGGAGATAGGGATGCTGCTGTACAGACAGTCAGGCCACATCTGGAGTACTGTGTTCAGTTCTGGAGACCGCATCTCCAGAAGGACAGTGACATGTCGGCGGTCTAGAGAAGGGCAACAAAAATGGTGAAAGGAGTACAGCAGAAAACCTATCTGGAAAGACTGAAAGACCTCAGTTATTTATTTAGTGTTTGTTTATCGGGTAAGGTGTCATAGCCACAAAATATGACTATTTTCAGACGCAGCCTGGGAGGTTACAATACAAAATTGGCAGACAAAACAGATAGGTATAGTTCAGAGGTAATCAACCATACAAGGAAAAATCTACTCAATGTTCTGTGACGTAAACAGTATTGCTAATATGACAGAGACAATGGCAGAAAAATACACAATAGTACAAAACATACAATCATAGTGCAGTAGAGTTTTAACACATAATCCATTGTAAGTGCTACATATAACAGTAACAAGAGGTCAGGACAAAATTGAAAGATTTTGAGAGCTGAGGAAGGGGATGTCAAGCACCCTGTTGGGGTTTAAAACAGCAACATAGGGCATGTTTGACGAGGAGAGTGTGATGCATCTTTTTAAAAGCAATATGGCTAGGTGCAGAGTGAACATCAAGAGGTAGGAATTCTAATATTTTGGGGCCAGACAGGAGAAAGCTGAGGTTCCTTTTAGGGTTCTACACCTAGGGGTGTATAGTAGAGAAAGTCCAGTAGAGCAGAGGCCATAGGTGGGGGACAGAGGCACCAGCATGCCTGCAAGAGAGGTAGGTAGATTAGTTCTAATGATGTCCAGCAGAGTACCAAGGGCAAAGAGTAGACTGGCAGATGGAGAAGGCCACCTAAGGTCTGCATATAGCAAGCAATGGTGCTTCAAATGTGGGGATGCCGAGGCAAACAAGAGATACTATTGTACGTTGTATCCCACTTACTTAGGAAGGTTTTCTAAGCATCTATGTAGGTGACAGCACCATACGCAAGGGATGGAAGTACAGTGCCTTCAGAAAGTATTCACCCCCCCTTGGATTTTGTCACATTTTGTTGTGTTACTAGCAGAATTTGTAATGCATTGAAATGATTTCTTCCCCCTTGATTCACACAGCATACTCAACAATTTAAAGGGGCAAAAATATTTTTATTGTGTAACAAAAATTTATGAAACATTAAAAACTGAAATATTTTGTTTACTTAAGTATTCACCCCCCTGAGGCAATACTTTGTAGAAGCGCCTTTGGCAGCAATTACAGCTTTGAGTCTTCTTGGGTATGTCTGTATCAGCTTTGCACATCTGGATTTGGGGATTTTCACCCATTCTTCCTTGCAGATTTGCTCAAGGTCTGTCAAGTTGGATGGGGAGCATCGGTGAACCGCAACCTTTAAATCTTTCCACAGATTCTCAATGGGATTCAAGTCAGGGCTTTGGCTGGGCCACTCAAGGACATTCACCTTCATGTTCTGAAGCCACTCCAGTGTTGCTTTGGCTGTATGCTTGGGGTCGTTGTCCTGTTGGAATGTAAATCTTTGTCCCAGTCCAAGGTCTATTGCAGACTGATGCAGGTTCTCCTCAAGGATGTGCCTGTATTTGGCTCCATTCATCGTTCACTCTATCCTGACAAGTGCCTCGGTCCCTGCCGCTGAAAAGCATCCCCATAACATGACGCTGCCACCACCATGCTTCATGGTAGGGATGGTGTTACACTGGTGCTGAGCTGTGTTTGGTTTGCGCCAGGCATAGCGCTTTGCATTCAGGCCAAAGAGTTAAATTTTTGTTTCATCAGACCAGAGAATCTTTTGCCACATGGTCTCAGAGTCTGCCACGTGCCTTCTTACAAACTCCAGGCATGCTATTATGTGGCCTTTTCTCAGGAGTGGCTTCCGTCTAGCCACTTTCCCATAGAGGCTACATCTGTGAAGTGCTGCAGAGATTATTTTCCTCTGGACAGGTTCTCCCATCTCAGCCATGGAACTCTGTAGTTCTGTCAGGGTGGTGATTGGGTTCTTGGTCACTTCCCTGACCAAGGTCCTTCTTGCCCGGTTGCTCAGTTTCGGAGGACGGCCTGCTCTAGGAAGCGTCTGGGTGGTTCCGTAATCTTTCCATTTCCTAATGATGGACTTGACTATGCTCCTGGGAACTTGCAACACCCTAGAGATGTTTTTATAACCCTCCCCAGATCTGTGCCTCCTCACAATCCTATCACGGAGTTCTACGGACAGCTCCTTGGTCTTCATGGTAGAGTTTCTGCTCTGACATGCACTGTCAACAGTGGGACCTTATATAGACAGGTGTATTTCCTCTGAAATCATGTCAACCATTTGAACTGACCACAGGTGGACTCCATTCAAGTTTTAGAGTGATCTCACAAGGAAATTGGGTGCACCTGAGCTCAATTTGGAGTGCTATAGCAAAGGGGGTGAATACTTATCAAATCAAGGCATTTCAGGTTTTTATTTTAAATTACACGTACAAAAAATTCCAGAAGTTTCATTCCACTTTGACATTATAGAGTAATTTGTGTAGACACGTGACAAAAAAAATCCCATATAAATGTATTTTTAATTTGAGTTTGCAACATCACTAAATGTGACAAAATCCAAGGGGGGTGAATACTTTCTGAAGGCACTGTAGGATACCCCTAGAAATAGCCAGTCTAGCTGAGGGGTAAGCATCCGACTAGTCCTGTAAGCTATTCCGAGTTTGGAGTTTACTGACTTGCAGGTGTTGATGATGTGTCGCTCAAAGTTGAGAGTTTCATCAAGCAGGACACCTGAATACTTGAATGAGGTTACTTTCGTAAAGGGGGAGCCATTTGCACAGGAGACGTTGAAAAGGTTGTAGTTTGTTCTAAGTTTGGTTGCAGTTCCGAAGAGCATGCCCTGAGTTTTACTTATGTTTAGGACAAGCCTTCTGTTGTGGATCCATTCTTGCATTATGAGAAATGCAGATGTTAGTCGATTATTTCTTCTGTGTTTGCAGAGGAGGTATAGAGCACCAGATCATCTGCATACAAGACTGAGCACAAGGGGGTGTTAGAAGATATGCCATTTATAAAAATGGAGACGAGAAGAGGCCCCAAGATGGAGCCTTGAGGAACACCAACATTGATAGGTGCAGAATCTGACACTGCACAGTTAAATTTTACCTGTTGTCTTCTATTGCTTAAGTAGCTCTGGAACCAGTTTGTGGCTTGCTCCAAGAAACCGGTGAAGCTAAGGCAGTCAAGCAGAAGAGGGTGATCTACAAGATCAAATGCCTTTGAGAAGTCAGTGAACACTGCACCAGTCCTGAGACCGTGATCCATAGCAGTAAGGGCATCATTTGTAAATTGTATCAGAGCAGTAGAGGTGCTATACCCCTTGCGGAAACCATGTTGGGCAGGTGATAGGAGGGTATATTTAGAGAGGAACTCTGTGACCTGTATAACCACTAATTTCTTGAGTATTTTGTTTAGTACTGACAGAATGGCTATGGGGCTATAATTAACTATATCCTTCTTGTCACCTTTGTTAAAGACTGGGGAGACTTTTGCCAATTTCCGTATGTCCGGAATATGACCATGGCAGAGATACAGTATAAAGATTTTAGCCAATGGGGCCACAATAAAAGGAGTAGCCAGCTTCAGGAGTTTAGGCTCTAGGTAGTCTGAGCCTACACTAGTACTGTCAGAGATTGAGTTTAGTAGTTTTAGCACTATCAGCATTTGGAATAGCCTTAAAATAGAAGGGTGCATGTATGGACACATTTTGTGTGAGTAACGGGCGTCAGGATGCGATTTGCTGTGACAGAGGCAGTGTATTTGGTGAGATCAGTAAAGTGTTTGTTGAAAGAATTTGCAATGGTGGTGGGGTCATTACAGGGTATACCATTGAGAACCATATCATTCATGTGTTGAGACTGGTTTGAGCCCAGGAAGGATTTTACATGTGTTCAGAATTTCTTCGGGTCCCCAGCAGCTTCCAGCAATAGACCTTTGCAGTATGAGCTTTTGGCAAGCCTGATTTGTTTTTTGCACATATTGCGCTGCTTTCTGTAAGTGTCATGTTCACTTTGCTGACCCAAGCTTTTGTAGCGGTTCCAACTTTTGTCACGTGCCCGGAAGACGAGAAGTTCCCTGTGCAGCCACCTAGTCTGTTTGGCCCTAATGGGTTGATTCAGTTTAGGTGTGTGTATGTATGTCCTGGAGGAATGAGGATATAGAAAGAAAGAGATTAAGAGCAGATTCAGTGTCTTTGGACTGGATAATAGGGATCCAATTTACAGAAGAGATATCGTGTAGAAAGCTTGCTTGATCAAATGAGGAAAAATCCCGGAAGGTGATGTAGTGTGGCGAGGGGGCTGGAATCACCAATGTTCCCCATATGGAAAACACAGGGGAATGGTCACTTATAGAATCAGGACATGCATCTCAGGCGGTAATTCTATCAGGTCGATTTGTGAGTATTCAGTCTATAAGTGTTCCAGCAGCAGGTGACTGGGTCAACCTGGTGGGATCTTCAGTTACCTGGTGCATATTAAAATTCATGTACCAGACACTCGAGATATCAGTGTGCTTTTATTTTTCCCCAGCCAATTTAGGTTCAGGTCGCCAAGAATAATAAGTTCATTTTGGCCAGCTGCAAAAGTAGAGTACTCAAGTAGTTTGGTGCATCCTAGTTGACCTGCTTTAGGAGGATTGTAGGCACATATTAAGTGAATCTTTTTGGTTCCAAGTAGAAGCAGGGTATATAAAAACTCGCAGTTAGAGGCAACCGAACATTGCATTAAGGACATATTCAGGTGGTTTTTGAAATGGAGCGCAACTCCATCTCCCCTTTTTCCAGATGGTCTGTCTCCTTGAAATAGGGAATAGTTAGGAAGAGAGCAGGAAGAGTCGGGTGTAGAGGGCTTTAGCCAAGTTTCAGTCAGGCAGAGAATATTAGGTTCATATATGGATGTCCATGCCTCAAGTTCAGGAAAGTTACAGAGAGGGCTTCTGATGTTTGTGTGCTATATGAAGGCCTTTCATATTTAACCAGTACATATTCGGAGAGGCAGTGAGTGACTGGAGGCCAGGGTTTGTTTCGTTGCCCCCAGATAATAACAAAGCTGGGAGCACAAGATGATATAGTTTCCATGGGAAAAGAGGTGGTACCAGTAGCATGTTCTGACAGAGGCATTTAGAGGTAAAGTCAACAGCGAAGTATAAGAGATGCCTAGTGAGTAATAGAGGAGTCACGTCATGTTGCTTGATCTGTGACACAAGTAGGTTAAGTTAAATAATGTGGAGGTCAGTTTAGCACTGCTGGGAGAGCAAGGTCTAGCAGTGACAAGAGCCAGTTTAAAAAAAAAAAAAAAAAATCAAGGCTCAGTGTCAGCAGGGGCAGTATTCTTCCAGCCATAGCTATCATGGAAAAATGTGTGCACAGAGGCGAGTAGCAGGGCTCTGCAAAGAAACACCACAAAAGATGTATCAAATAATGTCATGTACTTCTAGCTGGAGAAAAACTTGAGAGCAAATGTGCAACCCTGTAGTTGAGATTGCTTTAAAAAGGGGTGGTAAGAAAGTGGGTCAAGTCGGGTATTGAAGGCAGGTAGGCCAGTAGCCATAAGAATGTGCAGCAGTGGAGTGACCAGTCAGCCGCTAGGCTGAGGAAAGGGGTGGAGCAAGGGTCTATTTAATACTGTGAGGAGGTGGGGTGGGCGAAAAAAGTCAGTCCAGAACACAGTACAGAAAGAGATTTCTCCGAGTTCAGGAAGCGCCAGGAGTTGGAAAATCAGCCGAGGAGCAGAAACTGCCAATCAGTGCCTGGCTCTTCCACTTGGCATCCAGTCAAAACAGCGGTATTCAAAACCACGCGTATCGGAGGTCCAGTGTGTACCTGAATCTGTCCGGTGGTCAGTTGGGTGGTCTGTTAGCTGCGGCTGGCTCGGAGAGTGAAGGGCCCGGAGCAGCAGCAGCTTGGGAAGCCCGCTGATGGGCTGTCTGTGGAACAAGAGGGGAAAGACAGAGCATTTTAAATACAGCTATAGAGTACAATAGCAAGCTCAGTTTTTGGCAGGCAATGGGGAACGACCAAGCACGAGGTAAAGAGGTGGCAAATATAGGGCAATTATTTAGAGTTAGAAGAGGAGTTAACAGGGAGGGGGGGTTCTGTGCTTTGGTGCCGGGATGTCTGAGGAGGACAACAGCAGCAGCAGGAAGGGAGTGTTAAGAGGAGGGTTTGTAGGTAAGGCAGAGAAGAAATTAAGCTGTTTAGAGAGACAGCATTGCAAGTGGGGAGGATAAATTAATAATTAGCAGAGTGACCAGTGTAGGACAGGAGACAGGGTTCGGCATTAGAGGCAGAAATGGAAAAATGCAGCAATCTTACTCAGTAGCTAGGTCTAAGCAGTCAAACATCAGCTACTAAACAATATAGTTTGTCCAGCACTAGTCTCACAGCAGCAAGTAACACCGAGAGGCTAGAGTAGAGGCTTGTAATAGACTAGCTAAACTGGTGGGTAAAGTAAGACCAATTGATGCGTAACATAAATAATTACATTTACAAAAATTTAGTCCAGAACACAGCACAGCACAGAAAGAGATTTCCCCAAGATCAGGAAGCGCCAGGAGTTTGAAAATCAGCCGAGGAGCAGAAACTGCCAGTTAGTGCCTTGCTCCTCCACTGGGCATCCAGTCAAAATAGCGGCATTCAAAACCATGAGTTTCGGAGATCCGGTGTATGCCTGAATCTGTCCGGGGTTCAGTCGGGCGGTCTGTTAGCTGCGGCCGGCTCGGAGAGTGCCAGGGTCGCAGCAGCAGCTTGGGAAGCCCGCAGATGGGCTGTCTGAATCTGCCCGGGTTTCAGTCTGGCGGTCTGTTAGCTGCGGCTGGTTTGGAGGATTCCAGAGCCGCAACAGCAGCTTGGGAAGCCTGCAGATGGGCTGTCTGAATCTGTCCGGGGGTCAGTGGGGCAGTCTGTTAGCTGCAGCCGGCTCGGAGAGTGCCGGGGCCGTAGCTGCAGCTTGGGAACCCCGCAGATGGGCTGTATATCCTGGAGGAAAGGAGGGGATATGATAGACATTCAGGCACCTCAGGGGGAATCAACAATATCCAGGAGGGCAGCATCTTTCAAAAAAAAAGAGATGTGCAAGAACAAGGGATCACAATATGAGGCGGGGGGAGACTGTGGTAATGTGAGGAAGTATTTCTTTCACAGAAAGGGTGGTGGATGCATGGAACAGGCTCCCGGCAGAGGTTGTAGAGGCTAAAATGATTGAGTTTAAGAATGCATGGGATAGACCGAAGGCAACCCTGGTGATAGGAAAGAGTGTGTAAGCTGCTGATCATTTAGGATATGGAGTTTTAAGTAGGTAGCAAAATGGGCAGACTGGGTGGGCCAGGCGGTCCTTATCTGCTATCAGAATCTATGTTTCTTTGTTTTCTGGCTACCTTCAGGTCGTCCGATATCATTACCCCATGTTTCTTTCCTGCTTGGTTATTTATCAGTATCACCCCTTCCCGTCCCCATTATTTTGTTCTTCGTCTCTGGGTTTCTATAGTCAAGTGCATTATTTTGCACTTTTTTGCATTAAAACCCAGCTGCCTTTGTCACTCTGTGCAGCTTTCTTGATGCTGCCTCCTATATTCTAGACCCATTTTGTTCTCCTTTTTATGTTTGCTTGCACGCATGTGCAAGAAACATAGTGCCATCATCTGAGTTTTCCAGAGGTGTGTCAGCCTCTTCCAGTTCAGTCAGTATATTTGCAGGCGCGGTCGCAGAGCACCAATCACTGATCCAGCTGTCTATGACAGCAGGGAGAATGCAGTGCCATATAGTTGAAAGGGAGGCTCCGCTTGGTGGCCAGGCTCCCCCACCTGCAGCCTAGGGCACTGCCACCTGCGTGCTCATCGCCTTCCCTCCCCTCCACACTGTACGGCCGACGGGGTGCCCAACCCGCCGGCTCCATGCCCCAAGATCCAGGTGCCACGCTGGGAGCCCACCCCAGCGTGGCAAAATGATTAATGGCGGAGGGGTGCCCAATCCCACGTCGGCTCCACTGTTCTCCCCACCCCCATGCTATCGCCAGCGGGGTGCCCAATCCCCATCGGCTTCACTGTCTCCCCAGTACAGGGTGCCACGCTGAGGAGCCACCCCAGCGTGGCAACAGGTCTACCATAGCCCGGCAGGGGTGCCCAATCCCCGTCGGCTCCACGCCCCCAGCCGTCCTTCTGCCACGCTGGAGCCCACCCCAGCGTGGCAAACGTCCCCGCATCGCCTTTTTAAATAAAAAAAAAAAAACCCTGTAAAGAAAAAACTGTCCCTCTCAGTCTCCATGCACCCCCACAACCCACACCCACTCGCACCCTGCCTCCCACCCCCCCTACTTCCCATACTTATCTCCGAGTCCGGCGCGACGATCTTGGTGGACCGGGAACACGTCTGCACTCTTCAAAGCCGACCGCAAACTGAGGAAATGCCGGTAAGCTGTATAATGGGATAGATAGGGTTTTTCAACTTTGTTGCATATCTCAGGCATTTTTTGGAATTTTTGTACCAAATTTTCAACATGGGGTTTTTGGGACCCCTCCTCATGAATTCTTGCACTGTCATGGCGTTACTCGGGCCTGAAGGGTGATTTCGCAGCCACTGTGCAAAATCACCTTTCCGGAACGATTAATGAAACGACACTGCCAGTGTTCATAAGGTGGGCTCTCAAAAAGCCTATTTTGAAAATTTGGTGGAAAAATTCCTTATATTGACTCTTTTATGAGCGTGCATTGCGCAGTTCCTACGCACGCTCGTAAGTTCACGAATTTTCAATATTTTCACTCCAGATTTTCAACATTGCCATTTTACCACACCTTCTTATGAGCAGTACAGGTGACGGACTGCAGGGTTGTAAACCTAAAAGGGAACTGGTTGATCCAAGATTCATAATTTGGGAAATGAGTTTTTGCTGATGTCACATTATTTAATATACCTCCTGATAGGACATCATGTTTGTATTTTTTTTATTCTAAAAGGAAGAGCTAGATGACTCACAGAAGGGGTATGGAGACATGGTTTAAACTAATACTTGGGTCTGAACTGATTGTCATATCATTTTGGTACTCTAGAGAGACACAGTTCTCTAATTTAACTGCACTTCCAGAGGTAATGCCTCAGACAGCAAAGGTCTTAATGTATTGTGGTAGGAGTTTTGTTTTGTAATCTTCCCTTGTTCTTTTAGGTGATTGTGGGTTCTTTGATATATTGTTCTGTGTTTACATTTTTTTTATGTTCATCATCTTTTAGTAAAGTACCTTTTCTTTGAAAGATTGCCTGAGTGTCTGCCAGTTCTTTTTCCTTTTTTTTTTTTTTTGCATGTGACATATAGATGGTTAAGTCTAACAATTGGTCAACAGTTTGATGGTGTTACTGAGCTTGAGTAAAAAGGTAAGAATATACCTAAGGTCTCTTAGAGAGTTTTAAGGGTTCATTTTGGAAGCCTGGCTTGGTGCCCCTGGCGGAAGATTGTACCGCAATCCCCAAAGAGGGTGCGTATCTGAGCCTGTACATTGGGTACGCTTGCATAAGGTTCACAGTTTGAATCCCCCCCAGAACTTGAGCTCAAGGTGATTCGGACCCAAAAGCAGACAGTAGGGTTACCCTGTCTGTTACCTGTTCACACTATTGCGCTCTGAGGTTGGCATTGTGGGGGCAGAGGGCCTGACCTGTGGAGTGCGTGTGTAACAATGACCATGTCCCATATATCCAGATTTGCCTCCGCCATGATGGCTTCTAGGTCTGGGATCTTATTTCCTAGGCGTCTAGCATTAGGACTCATGGCCTTCTAGATTTTGTTAGTTCTTTGCTTGTCATTTTCCCCTTTTTCCTTTTGTTTCCCTTTCCTCCTTCTTCTGACTGCTTCTTTTCCCCCCCTCCCTCTTTTGTGAACCCTCTACTTCCTTGATTAACTCGTACCATGATGGAACTCTCTCCCATCAGGAACTTCTTACTCTGTATCTCAGCCGGGGGGGGGGGGCAGTTTCTTTTTCCCTTTTTTCTCCACCCCCTCCCCCACTAGTTTAACTGTTGAAGTAACATTCTAACCTGCCCACTGAGAATTGGGGTTCCTCTCCCAGATGGATGCAGGCCATCACCTCTGTACAGCCTGTCATCCTCCCAGGAGGGCACCAGTCCCTGATGTAACCATACTCCTTCTCTTTGCACCATTCGTTCAACCATGGGTTGAAAACCTTGGTGCGGAGCTTTCTCTCCTCCCCCGTCATAGACCGGCAGCACCTCTGCAAAAGTTATAGAGCATGCTACCTCTCTAAGAGTACCTCCCAGTTCTCTAAACTCCCCCTGCACTGTTCCTGCCCCGTCGATAGCCAGGTCATTTGTCCCCAGGTAGACAATGACATCCAGCTTCCTCCCTTCCTACTTCCCTAGCGATCTGTAGGATATGCCTCCTATCCCTCCGGGCTGTGGGGCCGTGTAGGCACCTGACTCTCTTCTCAGCCCCCTTTCCTATTCCCAGCTCTTTCCCCTGCCAGTTGAGCCCCCCACTGGAAGTTGTTCTTCTTTCTCTGGAGTCCTCTTACATCCTCCTTGGGGTCTACAGTTGGGAGGGTCCCCACATCTTCCCTGGCCGCTACCATGGGTGCTTCCTCAAAGCAGCCCCCCTTCGCCAGAGTGGTGTAGGAATTTTGTAGTGGTACTGGTTGCGGTTGAGGAATGTACCTGCCCCCCAACTTCCTGATCCCTCCACCCCACCCTTCTTGAGCCCACTGTAGCCAGTCGCTCCTCCAATCTGGCATCCTTTGGGGTATCTGTGTCAGGCTTGGTAGCCCCTAGGTGATAGAAAAGGTCACCTGACTCCTAGTTAACGCAACTTGGAGTCTAGTGACGCCCTTCTGACTCATAGCCAACATAGCCTCAAGTCTAGAGACCCTGGCCAAGATATTCAAAAGTCCTGAAATGTGCGGCGCATCTAGATGCGCTGCCCAAATAAATGGGCCGGTGCAAAAAAACAGATATATTCAAACAAGATGCGTGATCCAACAGATCACACATCCTGTCTGAATATAGCCACTGCTACGGGCGGTGCAAATGGCAGCAGTCGATGCACAGTGCATCCCTGGGGATGGGCCGAATACCAGGAATGGGGATGCGGCGGTCCCAAATTCCTAATATTCAGCCCGAATATGCAATTGGAGCCTTCAGGCGTGCAAGGCACAATAGGGCCATTTGCATGCCCATTATGGCCTCATTTGCGTACATTAACGTGGCTGCAACAGACAAGTTACGCTGGGCCAGTCTGATCCCCGTAGAGCCATTGTAATGGCCACAATATGGTCCATAGTGTAGGGTCCCCTGTCCTTATTGTAGGGTCCCCCCACCTCATCCCCTGTTCGATCCATAATTGCAATGTAAATAACATTTGTCCATGGTGTAGGGACCCCCCTACCCTGAACTTGTGCTATTCATAATCCCCGTTCGCAACAGTTTCCATAGTGTAGTGGCCCCTCCACCAGTGTTCCCACCAGGTCCACACAGGGGGTGCAGCGTACCCACTTTCCAGATATTTCAGGGGTGCAAATTGTGTACAGAGGGTACACTGCACCATTTGCAGAACATTAGTGGAGGTTCGTATTTGTTTTTATGGGGTATGCTGCACAGCACAGCAGCAATCACTGCCTCAACATAATGCACAACAGCAGGTTTTTGACAGCCACAGCAACTCAGAAACACAAACTTAGTCTTCTGCTCTTCTTCTTATCTATTCAGCAGTACTAGTGTGTATTTCTCCCTGAACTTGTTCTTAATGGTTAACTAACCTGGGCTGCCACAAATAAATATCTGAGCTATTAACCATTTGAATTACAGTCCGTAACTGTAAAGTCAAATGATGAAGGAAGGGATCCATTTGTTCATTCAATTTAATTCATTTGTAGCTAATAATGTACCTGAATAAAAAAGTGATGCTAAAAACTGAATTTGCATTGTTTCATTTTTTTTTATAGTACCAGTAGCACTAGCATATAGAGATTAGAACTCAAAGATGTCAGTTTAGTTTACTTTTAACTACTATGACACAGTTTTTTTTTGTGTGCAGCTGCAAGTGTGGTAGTGAACTGCAGTTACTGACTACACACACAGACTGCAGGACGAAGGCAGAGTAGTGACTACTAAATAGCCTCTGCTGCCAGAGCCTTGCTTGTATTGTGTCAACAACAACAGTAAAGCAGTGCTGTATATAGGCAGTGCAGCAGAGGTTAGTAGAAGACGTAGAAGTACTGTGATAGTCTACTCTGCACATTTTTACAGTAGTATTGTTTGTCAAAAGCTATTGGGGCGTGGAGTCTTTGGAGGATGGCATGGGAAAGCAGGACAGGATCCGTCACCCGACCAACCAACAGCACCGTGGGGGCAGGGGCCAGCTGTGGTGACATATGCCTGCCATGGATTCCACTGAACAACTCCGACTCAGACCAAGGAGTTTCTGTAGAAACCGGGCCCGTTAGTTCCAGCAGCACACAGCAGAGCAGCACTAATTAGTGTTAGGGGATGGTCGCTCGCTGCAACAGATTGTGCACTGCTGAGGGAGATGGATCAGATGCTATGCCCCATCGTAGGAGTCTCGGAGAGATGACAGACTGAGGACTCGTTCGGGACTTGGAGCACCCAAATCACTTCACAGATCAGCCAAGCTGGTGAGTGGAGGGGGGGGGGGCAAGCATAGCAGCCATTTGGAATTGGTTCCCAAACTTCACAGTCCTACTAAACATGAAATGTGACCCCGGTGACCTTGGCTTGCTACTCGCCATTCAGGCTTCTCTCAGTTCAGTCAGCACAGCAGGAACAGCCCCATGCAAACAAATGAGAAGGTGATTGGATTCATTTCGGGAGGTGGCAGGAACATTAAACGAGCTAGGCCTGAAGCTGCTGAGCTGAGAGAAACTAGGAGGAGGAGGATGATGGACCTAGATGATGCAGGCATCATCGATGTACTTACTACTCAAGGTAAGCGATCGGGTGAGGCCATGGGGCACAGTGGGTTGGGTGTGTGGCTGGCACTGTAGGGCTGATGATCAGATCAGTCACTGTAACAAGGGAGGGACTGCCAAATGCCATCATCATTGCCGGGCCTCAGTGAGCTGACGATTTCTGATGGTGGAGAAGAGGAAGACGGACAGTAGTCTTGATGAGGCTGGGCGTGCTCAAGGGGCAGCAGGTGCAGCCATGGTTGGAGACTGGGAGGGATAGCCAGATCCAGGTCAGGGAATCTGGGGCTGGAGACAGAAGATGTATGACTGGCAGGGACTAGGGAAGGAACACGGTCGCCGACAGCATATGGCAAGGAAAACCACAACTTCTAAGGCCAGTAATCTAGTTCACTAGTCACTCGATCCACACAGGATTTTTTTTTTTTTTTTTACACTTTCTGTATTTAGACTAATTCTACGATGGCTCCTAATGTGGGGAGAAAAAAAATGGCACAGTCTGCACGTAAAGCGGCTCCCATGCCCACATACACAAAACTCAGTAAGGCTTCTTTACGTGCAGCTGTACCATCTACACACATAGATGTATGTGAAGTTTGTATTTCTTATGTGATTCACGTACAGCTATGCGTGAATGGGAACCCTGTCTCCCACCCTGGTAGGAAGGACCCCCTCCCGCACCACCTGTACCGGCGACTGGCACAGCCCTTCGCTCACCATCATGGCCAGCCGCTGACTGAACAGTCCAGGAACAATACTGTTCAGAATACGCACTCATTGGTTGAGCGCGTATTCTGTACAGTGACATTCCTGAACTGCTCGATTGGCGGCTGGCTGTGTCGTGGCGGGAGGAAGCCAACCTCGCCCATCACGAATAGATTGTGGTGAGGAAGTCCTATCTACCAGTGTGAGAGGATAAAGGGGCCACTGCACTGTGGAAACTGTTGCAAGCAGGGGATTATGGATTGCATGGGGTTGGGGTGGGGGTCCCTAAATTACGGAAAAATGTTATTTGCATTGCAATTATGGATCGGATGAGGGAAGGGGTGGGGGGTCTCTACATTACGAAATTCTCTATTAGAATTGCAGTTATAGTATGAACTGGGGAGTGGGTGGGGCTCCCTACATTATGGACTCATTTTTTATTCACATTGCAATTATGGATCGAGCAGGGAAGTGGTGGGGTCCACCCACTGTGGACACCCGAGATTTCAGGTTCTATATTGGCACTGGGGAAAGGGGCTGGGGGGCATGCAACTGGGCTGCGGGGCAGGCAGGCTGCTGTGTGCAGTACCACAGCCTGCCTGTGGGTGGCCAGCAGTTAGGCATGCTTTTTCCTTGCCTAACTTTGTGCTGCCCATCTCCTGCACTTGGGCAGCCCATCTCTTCTGAATATCCCATTGTGTTGGATATTCATGGGCACGCCCCCTCAACTTGGGCCACATACATTAACTTTGGGCCATGGCCCGTCTCGATTTGGGCAGCCCATCTCCCTCCTTTGAATATGGGAGTTTGGAGCATTGCGGCTCATCTCCGTTTGCTCCAGAGATGCGCCGCCCATCTCTTTTGAAAATGTGGGCCCCTGTACTTACACTACCATGTGTATGTCACAGATACAGGTATGCTGTAAACAGCAATCGCTACACTTCCTGTCCACCTTTCTCAGAGCCCCATAAGACTAAGCTATACATAGTATACATTACCAATACATAATCCTATATTTACACTATTCTAGGTATGTCAGATACAGGTATGCTATAAACAACAGCCACTCACAGATACAGGCATGCTATAAACACAGTTACTACACATGAACTATTTATTTATTTATTGAAATGGTTTCACCAGGTAAGGCACACTGAGCAAAAAGATGCTCATCTCCCGGTGCGACCTGGGGTGGGAGTGGGAGTGGGGTACAGTGGGTGATACTTGCGCAGGTTATCAGAAGTTACATATAACAAGGATACAGTAGACTGACAGATGTACAAGTTACAATAATACAGTAGACTGAGGTTTCTGTTGTACAGTTACAGAGGTAGAGTTTTGGATATGTAGTTGCAAGGATACAGAGGTAGAGTTATGGTTATACAGTTGCAAGATGAACAGGGAAGTACTTCTGCTTCTTCTTCACTATAGAGAAAGACAGACCAGCGCCACAAGGGAACGAGGTGGGGACCGGTAATGAGGGGAGTCTTGGACGGTATCATTCGAGCTGATGAGGTACTTAAGGACCTTAGCACCATGAAGGTGGAAAGATCCCCAGGGCTAGGTGGCTTGTGCCCAAGGATCCTAAGGAAAATGGCTGATCCCCTGGCAGGCCTGTTTAGCACTGCTGGAGTCAGGAATCATGCCTCAGGGTTGGAGAACTGCACTCTCTATAAAAGTGGGCCAAAGCATGAAGCAGGGAAGTACAGGCTGGTCAACCTGGCTTCTGTAGTGGGAAAGCAGATGGAGACCATCCTGAACGAGAGATTGGTGAGCTTTCTTAAGGATAATGAGCTCCACAACATGAGGCAGCATGGGTTTGTGTAGGGGAGGTCCTTGCAGACTAACCTAATTGACTTTTCTAGGAGCGTGGATATGTTGTTCATCCACACTCTTTGGCATGTCCCTTTCCCCATTAAATCTGGCCAGAAGTCTTCAAACTAGCTTCTCCCACCCACTCGGGTGACAAATACCTCAGCTCCACCCCATGACGCCAGAGCTTCCTTTCCGCTGGAAGATTCAGGTTCCCTCGTTCTACTTCTGCAGTATCGTAGGCCCTGGATACTAATCGCCGGTTTTCACCTCAATTTCTTTCTTTGAAACTCTTACGAGTTTACAATTCCAATCAGAGTGCATCAGACAAGGAGGACAAGTCGTCCTCTGGGTTCGGCCGGTGTCCCTGCAGACAGAAAATGTTGCGCACTGATCCCCACCTCCCGTGTGTTTATTGTTTGGGTGTCATGCATGACACCTTTTCGTGCACCATCTGCTTGGTCTTCCATCCCAACATTCTGGATGACCGCAAGGCGTGCCTTAAGCTGGGGAGCCTGAAGCTTCGCAATCCACCGGTGAAATTGAAGGAGGCAAGGTGGGTGGTTTCCGCGGCCATGGGATCCGCCGAGCAGCTCGACCAGATGGCGGCATTTGAAGAAGAAGCTGCCCAAGCCTTGGCCAGCCTAGGTTTTTTCATGCCGCTAAACCTTGGCTCTGCCTTCACAGAATGCTTTCGGGAGCTGTGCCAGTCTATCCCCACCAGGGGTGAGGCGTCCTCGGGCATGCACTCCTCCCGTCCTAGAAAACGGGACAAGGACCCTAAGTCGTCTTCTCAGAGAAGACGTTCCTGGGACCGAGAGAAGCCTGAATCCCACGACTTTGTAGTCTTGACTTCGGTCGAGATCGCTTCCTCGACCGCCAGCTTCTCAGACCTTCTGTCAGGCCAAGGCATCGAGGCCGAGGAAATGGCCGAACCAGCCAAGATATTTCTTAATCCAATCGAGCCGTTGTCGCCGACCCCGGTCGACGACTCATTGGAGAGGACAACTATCCTTTCCTTCCCTGATGAGATCCAGCCCTCGGGTATCCCGATTGAGGGACAGGAGCCAGAACCTTGGTTTTCACCGACTCCGGCTTCTCGTGATCCAACAAGCCGACCCCGTCGGTCTCGATCGAGGACCAGGACCCCTTTGGTCGAAAAACCGAAAAAGGGTCACAAACACTTTTGGAAGAGGCATCGCCACCGATCCTCATCCTCCTCGGACGAGGAGAGACTTCGATGGAAGCTCCGTCGGTGTTATGAGGACCTTATGTGGCAACAGCTGATTCTGACCGGTCATAAGCCGGCTCTGCCGGCTACACCGGCCATTACTTGGCCTCAGCCTCTTAGGCCGACGCCGACCCCTCCGGAACCGAAGACTTTGGTTCTTTCTCCGGTAGGACCGGCGTGCATTCCTGTTCAGCCTGTTCCGGTTTCCCCACCAGTTTTGGTGGAGCCACAGCCTAAGCATCCTCGGGGAGGAGCTCCCCTGAAAGAGGACTGGACAGATACGGGCCTGCCCCATCGTCTGTCCATCACTGTTGTCCCCGATCGCCATCAGCATATTGAAGGGGACATAAGCGGGAGACCCTTATATCCAGACTCTTCGGACTCGGATACCACTGGTCTACACTCATGCCCAGATGATGAGTTGTCAGTGAAAGGCTTGGAGGAAGATCCTTCCTCTTTCCAGGGCATCCTCTGCCTTATTTCAGAGTCAACTGGTATGCCCTCGGAGCCTATCCAAAAGAAGGCGGAATATTATCTCATGGATAGCCTTAAGAGGGGGGATACCTCGACAGAGGCCTTCCCAGTGGCCGAAGCCATTGTTGGCCCGGCTCTTGAGCTATGGCAGCGCCCTGCCTCTTGCTCGGCCCCGTCTGCCCGCATGGCTCACAAATACACTGTACCCATGGGGTTCTTGGCGGGTTTCAGAGCGTCCCTCGGCCGAGAGCCTTGTGACTGCTTCTGTGTTTAAACGCACAGGTAGCTCAGTGGATACTGACTGTCCTCCGGATAAGGAGTCCAAGAATATGGACCATTCTACCCAGAATGTGTATGCGGCCTCATCCTTGGGCCTTCGTCAGGCCTGCTTGGCAGTGATCATGGCACACTTCTCTCATGCCCTCTTGGGGTCACTAGATGAAGTCCTCCCTCATCTCCCAGCAGACATGCAGACCACGGTTAAGCAGGTCCATGATCAGGGCTGTGCTGTTGCAAAACAGCAGCTCCAGACGGCCTTGGATATTGGAGATTCCTGTGCCCGCTCACTAGCAGCCGCAGTGGCCACTCGCCGCAGGGCCTGGCTGAGGTTATCCTCTTTCACGGTGGATACTCTGCACAAGTTAGCTGACGTGCCCTTCCTTGGCACAGATCTCTTCAGTCCGGGAGTGGCAGGTCACCTCCAGCGCATAGAGCAGTCCAATGCCATCTTGGATGCCACTTCTGCAAAGGGTTCTTCGGGCAAGAACCAGCAGAAGCGCAAGAAGAAGCCCTTTTGGCACTCTTCTCCTGTGGTTAGACAGTTGTACTTCCAGGGAGGTCAGCAGCAACAGCAGGCTCAAGCTGGACGCCCTAGGCCCAAGCAGGATCCACAACAGCCCCGCAAAGGAGGTCGAGGTGCTGGTCGAGGAGCCTCCTCCTCTAATCCTGCTCAGTGACTGGTCAGGGGTGGCCACCCCTACACCCGTCACGCCAGTTCTGGGTCCTCCCGCCCGTGGGGGGGCCGGCTCAGCTACTTTCTTTCTGCCTGGTCTGGTATCACTTCGGACAGGTGGATCCTGGAAGTGGTCGGTCGGGGACTGCCTCTAGAATTCGAGCAGTACCCTCCCTGTCGAGCCTGTGCCCCTCGGGAGGAAAGGATCTCAGTTTGCACTCAGTCGGCCCTTTGGGACGACATTGCTCAGCTCCTCTGCAAGGAGGCGGTAGCTCCAGTGCCGGATCCTCCTACAGACCCAGGCTTCATGTCCAGGTACTTCCTGGTGCTCAAGCGGATGGGGGGTTGGTGCCCCATCCTAGATCTCCACGACCTGAATCAATATCTCAGGTCTTGCGCCTTCCGGATGGTTACTCTTAATCAGATCATACCACCTCTGGAGCAAAACATGTGGTTTTGTTCACTGGATCTACAGGATGTGTTTTTCCACGTCCCAATCTGTCCGTCCCACCAGCGGTTCCTCCGCTTCAGGGTGGAAGGGACCCTGTACGAGTTCCAAGCCATGCCGTTCGGCCTGTCATCGGCCCCTCAGGTCTTCACCAAGAGCATCGCAGTGGTGGCGGCCCATCTACGGCGTCAAGGGGTTCGGATATACCCCTACCTCGATGATTGGCTCCTGGCGGGTTCCTCCCTGCAGGAGGTGGAGAGGTCAAGGGACCTGGCCCTCCGAATCTGTTCCTAGTTAGGCCTCCTGATCAACGAGGCCAAGTCGGAACTCGTGCTCTCTCAGGTGATGGGGTTTATTGGTGCAGAGCTCGACTCTCGTCAAGCCAGAGCTCTGCTCCCGGCGGACAGGGCGGAGGTTCTTTCCTCCTTTGCCCAGTCATTTCTGGTTGGGCAGTTGCGCCCTGCCCGGGACTTTCTGCGCCTTCTGGGTTACATGGTGGCGTGCACCTCAGTGGTCCGTTGGGCCAGATTGCACATGCGTTCCCTCCAGTGGGAGCTGGCCGCTCAGTGGACTCAGCGTCGGGGTCATTTTGACCAGCTGGTCACTGTCACTGAGAAGATGTGGGACGCTCTCCAATGGTGGACCGTCCCAGGTCGTCTGCAGGAAGGGATCCCGTTTGCCCATCCCGAGTCGATGGCCGTTCTCACAACTGATGCCTCTCTCATGGGCTGGGGAGCCCACATGGGGGACAACAGAGCCCACTGGTTCTGGACCCCCGAGAAGTCCCGATGTCACATCAGCATGCTGGAGCTCAGAGCAGTCAGACAGGCACAGTCAGCTTTCGCTCCTCAGCTCCGGGGTCAAGTGGTTCAAGTCCAGACAGACAATACCACGACCATGTACTACCTCAACAAACAGGGCGGCACGCACTCCCGTCTGCTATGCAAGGAGGCGCTCCGGATCTGGACCCTCGTCAGCCGGTGTGAGGTGATCTCCTTGCCATCCATGTGGCAGGAGTCTCGAACCAATTGGCGGATGCTCTCAGCCGCATAGGTCAGACATCCCACGAGTGGTCTCTCTATCCAGATGTAGCTTACAATCTGTTCTCCCGTTGGGGCAAACCGTTGGTTAACCTGTTTGCCTCCAGGGAGAACACCAATCTGAGGCTGTACCATGCCCGCCCTCTCTGCAGGGCTCGCTGCAGTGGGATGCTGGCTCGAGGCCGTGGACCCCAGGCCTCCTCTATGCCTTCCCTCCATTTCCCTTGATCCGCAAGGTGTTACTCAGGGTGAGGAGGGACAAGGCGAAGGTGATCCTGGTAGCCCCAGATTGGTCCCGCCGGTTCTTGTATCCAGATCTCCTCAGCCTCCGCTGCAGGCCCCCGGAGCGGCTTTGTACATGCCCGGACCTGGAATCATTGAACCAGGGGAAGGTATTCCATCCGGACCTTCAATCCCTGCACCTCACAGCCTGGTACCTGAGTGGCTAGCGTTCCAGGCTCTGGGTCTTTCCGAGGATGTCTACACAGTTGTGCAGGCATCTCGTAAGGAATTGACCAGGAAATGTTATGCCTTCAAATGGAAAATGTTTTCCATTTGGTGTCAGGGTAAGAGTCTGGACTCCTTATCCTGCTCTGTGGCTAACATTTTAGACTACCTTTGGTCTCTCTCCAAAGGGGGTCTACGGTCATCGACCCTTATTGTGCACCTGGCAGCCATTTCCGTTTACCGGGCATGGGCCGGTCAGTTGACATTGGCACAGGAGACAGTGGTCGGGTGCTTTTTCAAAGGCCTGGATCACTTATCCCCTCCGGTGCGTGAACCTCCACCTCCGTGGGATCTTTTGCTGGTTTTGGCAAAGCTCATGGGCAAGCCATTCGAACCCATGCACAAGTGTGAGCTCTCTCACTTGTCGTGGAAGACTGCCTTCATAGTGGCTATCGCGTCAGCCAGAAGGGCAGGGGAGCTCCAGGCGCTTTTGGTGGACTTCCCTTATCTGGTCTTTCACAGGGACAAAGTTGTCCTGTGCCCCCATCTGAAATTCCTTCTGAAGGTGGTGTCGGAGTTTCACCTTAACCAGGTGTTGACTCTGCTGGTATATTACCCTAGCTACACCTCGGACACAGAGTACAGGCTCCATACCCTGGACCTTAGATGTGCTCTCTCCTACTACAAGGAGAGGATGGCGGAAATTCGGGAAGAGGTTTGCCAGCTGTTTGTCACCTACGCTGAAGCCGCTTCTGGCAGACCTGCAGCCAAGCGGACCATTGCAAGATGGATTACATCATGCATAGGTCTGTGCTATGGTTAGCAGGCGAGCCTCCCAGAGGGATAAGAGCTCGTGTACCCGCCATACTGCTGCTTGAGTGGCTGCTTCCAGGGACATCCCTATCCAGGAAATCTGTCAGGCTGCTACCTGGAAGTCAGCAAACACCTTCATTACCCATTACCACATTGACCTTGAGTCACGTCGGGATGCTGGTTTTGGGGCCTCTGTTCTCCAGTCTCTGTTTCCTAAGTAGGGGTGTGCACCTTGCCTCCCTCCTGGAGAACTGCTAGGAGTGTGCCAAAGAGTGTGGATAAACAACATATCCACGCTCCTAGAAAAACACGTTACTCACTTACAACAGTAGTTCTAGGAGTGGTATATGTTGTTCATCCACACGCACCCACCCGACCTCCCTGGCTTTAGGTGCATCACCTTGCTTCCAGCGGGCTAAGGTCTGGCTTCATGAAGTGGAGCCGAGGTATTTACTACCCGGGTGGGTGGGAGGAGCCAGCTTGAAGACTTCCGGACAGATTTAAAGGGGAAAGGGACATGCCAAAGAGTGTGGATGAACAACATATAGCACTCCTAGAACTACTGTTACAGGTGAGTAACCTGTTTTTTTTCCACTGGGTCACCAGGACCATGGACAAGGGCCAAGCAGTTAATGTCCTATATCTAGACGTCAGCAAGGCCTTCGACTCTGTACCTTACAGGAGACTGATCAGGAAGCTAGAAGACCTGGGAGTGGGCGCTAAGCTTGTTGGGTTGGTCAGAAGTTGGCTGCAGGACAAAAGCCAAAAGGTGGTTGTTTTTGGGGGGGGTGGGATTCTCAGAAGCTATGTCTGTGACCAGTGGGGTCCCACAGGGCTCTGTGCTTGGTCCGATGTTGTTTAGCATATTCATAAGTGACATCACGGATGGGATCAAGGGTAAGATCCGCCTGTTTGTGGATGACGCAAGCTTCTGTGGCAGGGTGGTTATGGAGGAGTGGGAAGACAGGAACTTGGGAAGACATGGCTAGGCTAGAGAAGTGGTCTGGAATTTGGCAACTGGGGTTCGACTCAAAAATAAAAAAAAAAAAATGTAAAGTTGCGTCATTGTAGTTGAAGAACCCAGGGACCAGATACTGGTTGGGTGGTGTGCAGGTTACTAGGTCAGAGGAAGAAAAGGACTTGGCTGTGATTATCATGAGTGACCTGAAGCACTCTGCATGCTACAGGAAAGCTGCAGCCAAAGTAAATTGGATGCTGGGATGCATAGTCAGGGAAATTAACCAGCAGGAAGGTGGCGATCATTCTGCCACTGTACTGGTCTCTAGTGAGACTGTGCCTAGAGTATAATGGGCAGTAGTAATGCGTTTGTCTTAAGAAGGATATCAAATTACTAGAAATGGTCCAGAGAAAGGCAGCCAGGATGATCCTGAGCCAGCAAGGCAACACCTACGAGGAGAGGTGCAGGGGGCTCAACATGTACTCTCTTGAGGACATAAGGGAGAGGGGGAACATGACTGATACCTTCAAGTACCTTAAAGGTATAATCAGTGTGAGTAGTGAGGGCCTCTTCGGCCATAATAGAAACAAGACCTCTAGGGGTAACAGCCTAAAACTGGTGGTGGTGGTGGTGAGGTTCAAGAGAGAGATAAGGAGGCACTTTTTCACTAAGATGGGGTGATTTAAGTGGAATGAGTTGCCAAAGGAGGTGGTATGCTTACAAATGGTGTACAGCTTCAAGAGAGATTCAGACAGGGTAAGGGGGAAGTTGCAGGTAGAAGGGTAAATACAGGGGTTGGGGGTATTTGAAAGGGGGAAATGAGGAGGGTGCAGTTCCCTCTTTTCTTTGTAAATGTCATGGGAACTACACACTCTAGCACACTAGATAGACCATAAGGATTTTATCCACTGGCACATTTATATGTTTGAGAAGGTAGGGGAAGACAAGGTCATAGTGGCCAGGAAGTGAGATGCAACAACCATCAACTAATTAGCACAGCAGCAATGTTTAGTGACTAGTTGGCTAACATTGGTAAAAACAGCTCAGATGCCGAGAAACACAACAGTTAAAAATGTGAATTACAATTAAAGGTATACCCAGATAGGGTGCAGCTAGGACACCAAGATATTGAATCAAATTAACAGTGCTAGCATGTTAAGCAGGCAGGATAATTGATGCAGACAAGTGTCTGAAATGCAGGTGTGGATCCACGAGTTCAGTTAGTAAGTGTAGCAGTGAGAAGATACCTAGATATAAGGCAATTTAAAAAAAAAATGCTAACAGATTAATTTGCGGACAAATGCAGTCCTTGTGTCCCAGATGCAGGTGTTGGGCTGGCAAGAGTTCTGTTAGCAACAGTAGCAGTGGGAGAGCGACATTTGTAGTTCAAGTTTAGATGGAGGTAGACTTGGTGGTGGCAGTCTTTGGGGGGCAGCGTGGCTGGTCGACTGCTGTTTCCAGGACAGGCTGTCCTGGGTGGGTTCCCTTCAGTGTTAATTCAGTTATTTGTAACTTAAGACCGATCAGGTGAAAAATCCAGAAAAAGAACGTGGAGACCGACCACTCCTCAGAGAGTCTCAATTCAGGTAGTTTTATAACAGCTAGTGCCAAGCAAATACCCTCATCACAAGCCCAATGTTTCGCCACTGTGGGCTTCTTCAGGGAAGAGCATCTAGGCTCTGAAGTCTGTTGTAGAGTTCATACTTCAACTTGTCAATTTGTGTTCTTTTATTAAACATTTTATGTCTATAATACGTTGTTTATTCTCCTGTAAATCATTGATATAGTTCTCCTTTTGGTGTCAGCATGTGAACATGGCAGTCTGAAGGTGTAAGTTTATTATGTAAGTATAGTTTACATAAGAATTGTGAATTTTATAATAGACTTCAGAGCCTAGATCCTTTTCCCTGAAGAAACTCAGAGTGGCGAAATGTTGGGCTTGTGATGTGAGTCTTTGCTTTTGGCACTAGCTGTGATACGAACTTCTTGAAGAAGAATCTTTGAGCAGTGGCTGGTCTCTATGTTCTTGTTCTGGTCAACTGCTGTCTCATGACTGACTCCAGGCAGACTCCACAAGGTGATGCCCTTTGCACTGTGGCCCTTAGCGCAGAGGACCTCAGTGCAGAGCACTGCTTGGTAGGAAGCAGTAGCTGAGGGAAGGATGGCCCAAGTGGTGATTAGTTATAGCAGAGCCTTGGATGCGTGGCTTCATTAGAGGAGATCCCTGACTGGATGGTCCTAGCATACAGGCAGAGCCGCTTAGGGAAGGCTTGCATGGCTGGCGAGACAATGTTTTCTGAGTGGTGGTATGAAGTGGGTGAAGGTTTGGGAGGACCCTTGTGAGCCAGGTAGTGAGTGGAAGTTCAGCTTTGAAAAGACCACACAGGTAGCACTCCATTTATCCTCATTGGAACAAAAGCAGCACCCAAGGGAAGGATGTTTGAGGTGGTGATTGGTTACTGCAGTGTCCTGGAGGTGTGGCTTTGGAGGAGAGCCCTGACTAGATGGCTATAGGATGCAGGTAGAGCCACTATGGGAAGGCTTGCGGGACTGGCAAGGTAGCAGTGTGGAACGGGGGAAGGGTGAAGCTGTTGTAGGACCTTCATGACCCCGGGGGCCGGGTAGTGAGTAGAGATTCAGCTCTGAAAAGAACACACAGGTAACAGTCCATTTATTCCTCATTGGAACAATAGTAGCAGCCAAGGAAAGGATGGCTAAGGTGGTGTTTGGTTACAGCAGAGCCCTGGAGGCGTGGCTTCATCAGAGGAGATCCCTGATTGGACGAATGTAAAATGCAGGCAGATCCACTTGGGTAAGGCTTGCAGGGCTGGTGGCAGCATGCAGTGAGGGGAGGGTGAAACTGTAGGAGGACCCTCATGCCCCAGGAGCCAGGTAGTGGGTGGAGGTTCAGCTCTGGAAAGAGCTGCACTTGATTTTACTGATCAGAGAACAATGACACTGGAGGTTCAGATAGCGACTGCCAAAGGGAAAAACACAGTAAGGGTATGGGCTTTTAAAAGGCAGATTTCAACAGGTTGAGGGACCTGTTGGAAAGAAGTACGTGGAGAATAGGACATGTAGAAGGGGTAGAAGAAAAATGGGAAGAATTTATAATGAGCAACGACTGAGGTGGTCAGTGCTCCAGATAATGCTGGCAGGTAGGAGTAATTTACTAACCAGTTTTAAAATATAATGAGTAAAAAAATTGGGATGCATAGGAGTGCTGTAAATCTGGAAAAAAACTGCTTTTGAATTGCCAGTTCTGTTATGAAGCACTATACTTTGGAGTGTAGAGTATTTACAAATGTTGGGTGAGCACTGGTACTCATTAAAAACATTTTCTGAAGCGTATTTCCTAAAATGAGATTAGTAAAATAGATTGGTACTCCCCTTATCTGGAGCCCTGGATGTGTAGAAAGCTCAAATGGGAAGGTGTCTGGGGGCAGTGGTCCAGTGTGGTTCATGGCTGAAGTAAAGACTGTAGTAAGAGCCAGATGGAGGGCATTCCTGAAGTACAAACAAAGCCAAAGTTTGGAGCATAGAGAGAAGTACCTACAGGTAACAGAGGTAACCAGCAGGAAGGTGAGAGGAGACCAAGGCTGAGACAGAACTCGGGCTTGCAGTGTGAGTGACTCAAGGGCAAAAGGTATTTTACAGGTACACCCAGGAGCAATGAAAGTTTAAAGAGCCATTGTGAGGTTGAAGAGTGATGGATAGGACGAGAGGGACAAAAGGATAGAGATGCTGAACAAATATTTTTGTTCAGTCTTTACTAAAAAGAAGAGGCCACTACCAGAATACAGGGTTAAGACTGGAGGACAGGAAAGCAAGTGCTCTGGTAACATGACGAAAATAACAAGGAATAGGGTGTCAGAAAGGCTTAGAGTTGCAAGTAGATAAATCTTAGGGCCCTTACGGCTTGTACCCAAGAATGCTTAAGGAAGGTATCGGAGGTGATAACAGGGACTGTTTGCAGACATATTCAGCTGCTCGCTGGACATGGGGGTGGTCCCTAGGGCTGGAGGACAGCGGACATAGTCCCACTATACAGGAGTGGAGGAAAGGATGAGCCAGGGAATTACAGACTACTTAGCTTAACATCTAAAGTGGGAAAGCTTAATGAAGTCAATACTAAACGAGGAACTAGTGGACGTCCTGGAGGGGAATGGTCTGCCGAACCCCAGACAAAATGGGTTTACAAGAGGAAGGTGTTACTAGACAGATCTGGTTAACTTCTTCGACTTTGTGACCAAGGCAGCCGATAACGAACATGCAGTCGATGTAGTGTACTTGGATTTCAGCAAGGCCATTGACTTGATCCCCCATAGGAGGCTGGTCAGAAAGTCGAGAGACATGGGAGTAGAGAGACTTTGGTAGAGAACTGGCTGAGGGGAAGAACACAAAGGGAAGTAGTAAATGGGGCATTTTTAGAGGTAAAGGACGTAACAAGTGGAGTACCTTAGGGGTTGTTAGTGGGCCCGGCTCTTTTTAATGTGTTTATTTGTAACATAGGGGAAGACATCAAGGATAAAATCTGCTTGGCAGAGGACACCAAGATCTGCGCAAGGGTGGACACAGATGGAGGGATAAAGGAACTCAGATGCTGGGATGCATAGGAAGAGAGGTCAGCATAAGCCAGGAGTGAATCCTCCTACTGTACAGATCACTGGTGCAACTGCATCTGCAATGCCGCGCAGTCTACTGGAGTCCACACCTGAGGAAAAAACAACAGTGTGGAAGCAGTACAGGACAGGGCAACCAGGATGGTCCATGAACTGAGACAAGACATATGAGAGAGGCTACAGGACTTGAAAATGTACACCCTTGAAAAAAGGAAGATAGGTGACATGATTGAAACATACAAGTATCTACATGGGATTAAATAGTGAGGATGCCAAGGTACTTTACTCCATGAGCTCAGATATTGGGATAAGGGAGAACTCGCTGAAACTTGCAGAGGGTAGATTCAAAAGGGACGTCCGCAAGCACTTTTTCACTGAAAAAGTGGTCAAGTGGGACAAGCTGCTAGAGGAAATGGTACAGGCCAAATCAGTGAGCAGCTTCAAACAGTGGTGGGACAGACATATTTTTATTTTTTACAATTTGTGGCTAGGAAAGGCGCACTTAAGCTAAGGCTTGTTTCCAGTTGCATCCTGGCAGCACAGGGAACTTAAGTGACTTGCATATAATCACACAGTAGTATGCAAGTGGTGACTGTGGGATATAAACCCTGTTCTCCACTATGCTGTACTGCCTCCAATAATATGGGGTTGGTTAGAAAAGGGGTGTCAGAAACAAAGTGGGTGGAGATGGCCACTAAGGCCAATGCAGAGTAGTTATGGTCATTTTTCGGCCTGCATTATTTTATTTCTCTGAAAACACTGCACCTGAGTGCTTGGCTCTTGAAGAGCTAGAATTTATTGGATTAAACCTTTCTGACAAAAGTCTTAGAGGTTTTTAAGTGTCCAGAAAACCAGCAAAAAGGAAAGCATATTCTTCTAAATTAAGATTTCAGTCTGGTTTGCCTCCCCAGATAAGGACTCCAGAAAATCACTGCCTCCGTGAGTCTTTATCATGTCTTGCCTTTCATTTTTGGCCTCCGGCAAGTACATGTCTAGTGCCCTGCGCCCATCCTCGTAGGATCTGCCCTGTTGGCCCTGAACCACTTTGGTTACCCTATCACCATCTCCAGCCTGTCTTTGTCTTTCCTTAGGTGGGGACTCCAGAACTGGGCACAGTACTCCAGATGGAGCCTCTTTTCTCCTGCTATCGAAGTCTCTCCCAGTACACTCCCAACATTTTGGTCGCTTTGCTCTAGAACTTCTTGTGTTGCCTACGGGGAATTCAAAAATGCATGGGATAGGCATTGGGCAACCCGACTGATCGGAAAGAGGTAAAAGTCGGAGATCAGGTAGGGTCTGTGGTTTCTGCAGCAGGTTAAAAAAATATATATATATGGGCAGACTGGGTGGACCCTAGCGGTCCTTATCTGCCGTCAGATTCTATGTTTCTATGTACCTAGATTGTTTTAGGGGGTCACTTATCCCAGGTCCTGTTCCTCAGAAGTAATGCCCAACTTAACTGCTGTCATTCAGTATTCTGTCCTGGAATTCTTGTTCACTAAGTGCATCACCTTCCACTTTTTGGGATTGAATTTCAACTGCCAAACCTTTGATCACCTGTCTGACTTTTGCAGATCCCCTCTATATCCCCCTTACCCTTTCCTCACCGCCGTGCCACAGAGCTGAGTGTCCTCTGGGAAGAGATACATCTTGCTTTGTATTCTTCTTCTATGTCATTGATGAATTTATTGAAAAGGACTGGTTCCAGGCCAGACCCTAGCTGCACCCCATTGGTGACCTCCCTTTCCCCCAACTTGACCACCACCCTCTGTTGTGTCTCTTCTCCCCCCCCCCCACCAGCCAACTTCCACACATCTAACTAGGTCCTTTGCTGCGTCTAGATCCTCTTAACTACTTCGGCAGCCTTCTACGTAGATCCACTGCCTCTTTTCTAGTCGGGCCCCAGTGTGGAGGAATAAGTCTGGGAGCTTGCTAAGGATCAAGCAGTCCATCAGGAGAGCTGGAGGCTAATGGATGGGCTGAAAAAGGACCAAGGCCTACCCCTGAAAAGATGCAAACAAACTGTAGTAAGTTGTTAAAAAAAAAAAAAAAAAAAGCTCAACATTGTGCACAAGCACGTGGCTTCCATGCATAGCAGCATAGTGCCTCTGATCAGAAAAACCATGCTGTTTTTTACATATTGGCTGTTAGACTCCATGTCAGAACATTTACTTGCAGGTCTGCAGGTTAGATAATCACATGTGAACTTTGCTGTAGTTTGTCTTTCATGCGCTGTTGGCAGGCTATAGTTAGGATGTCATCCAAAGTAAGTCTGCAATTCCATGACTGGGGGGGACCGATGTGCCAAATAGTTTGTACATTAATTTAAAAAAAAAAAAAGATAATGTCGACTGCTGTTTATGATAAGTGATTATAAAAGATGGCCAGAAGTACAGATACATTACATAATTAGAGAAACCCAGGTGCACCTATTTTATTTCTTTTTTTTTTTCAATGTCCAACTTCAAAATGCCACATATTTTTCTCTTCAGAATGTGACATGCAAAACAGTATGCTCCACTACTTCTGTTGCAGACTTTTTTAGTTGTTTTTCAGTAAAATTATTTTAAGTTTTATGTGGTGTGTGCAACAGTGGTATCCCAGCAAATTACTTTTATGTTAACGTGTTCCCCAAAGTTTCAGCAGCGTATCCAGCTTTGAGTGTGGGATTTTCTTTTGGGATGGAGTGTTAAACATGCTGCAGGACTCTGGTGAGAAAAGGGCGTATCAATTTTTCTTTGTAACCTAAACAGTTGTGTGGTGTCCATTGTTACACATGCAACACTGTCATATCCACTGATACACGCACAGTGTTGTTTGGTGTCCACTGTTACAAGCACAACGTTGAAGGTACTTTTTCTCAAGTCTCTGATATGGAGTTATTCCACAACATGGTTCCTTTTTGACTCCTGGGTCAGTGTCTTGAAATGCTTAGTAAAATGAAGAAATTGTTGTTTTCTTTCAACTTAAACAGTGTGCAATGCTGTGGCGTCCACTATTACACGTGCAACTTGTGTTTTTTTTTTCTCTCAAATCATTGTTGGGGAATCATCTCATAATCCAGTCCCTCTTTCAGTTTTGGGTCACAGTGTCTTGACAAGCTTATCAAAACTGATCCATTGTGGATTTAGAAAATTGACCATCATTTCACAGTTCAGTAACCCCTTTTCATGGACAAGTTGGCACCAGCTTTGAATCTGTCAGTGGTCTGAAAAGATGTAGCCCAAGAAACCCCATTGGAACTTGTGAGGAACATTAGTTTGAGATACCTCATATGATATACTGCCTTTCTGTTAGCCACCGTCTTGGCTCAGCATGTATGAGGAGATATGCACCTTTGCATTTCTGAGAAGGAACAATGCCATTATTTGTCAGGAGCAGCTATCGACCGTCCACATCTCTCAAAAGAACAGTTATTGGAAAGGGAACTGGGATTCTTAGTGTGGGTAACTAACCGTATTTTGTGGGATATAATTGTAGACCAAGTTATTTTTTTTTTTAGATATTTTACAGCACTGTTTCATACCCTTCTAGGTACAGTGACTAATGAAAATCAATGACCATGGATGAAGAGGTAGTGGGGATTCACCTGCAGCCACAGGACGCAAAGGCAATTTTTAGTACAACAGGTAACAAAAATACAGGATGTCTCAGCAGCGTTTTGGCATTATAAGTATACCTTTAACAGAGCAATTAAATGGGCACCTCAGTTTTATTACCTGCCTTCATAGCCTGTGAAAACAAGGAAGATTTTCTCCAGGGGAAATTACGATTTTAGTAACATGATTAAAACCACTTTGAAAACATATTTTCATAACAAAGAAATGCGTTTCCAGTATATCAGTGCATTCCAAGTGAACACCGATCAGTACAGCAGAACAACAGTTTTTAAGACGAATACCCAGAAAGTGTTTTTTTGGTTAATCTTTTTATTGAAAAAATTAAACACTGCATATATGCATTTTTTGACAGTGCCTGCAAGGTGGCACACAGTACAGAAAAAAAAAAAAAAGCATGGGTCTATCTCTAGGTTGTGAGGATACAGTATTCAATATAGAGCAATAGTTCTCAGACTTTGTCACAGTGAGACTCCCCAAATCCATGGAAAAGATTTTGAGCCTCCCCAAAAATTGAAATAATCTTGGGCCTCCCCAAAGAAAAATGACATAGTGTACTTTGCGCAGTACACCATGAATAAATTGAAACCCCTCTGAGTACTTGGCTCACATTCAATTCTTTGTCTTATACTGACTTGGAACTTTTGAAAAAGACCTCCTGAGCTCAAAGGTGTTATCTGAATAACAAATAAATAAAATAAACAAATATTATTATTCAGCTGATTGTACCCCCCCCCCACAGGCCAACCTACTTGCTCTGCTATTTTCATTCTTGAACCATTGTCCATTGTTACCCCTTGTTGCAGTACCTTCATGGGTCAGACTACTTCCCCTGTTTCCTCTCTATATGAAATAACCTTCGTACATATTTTGCCTCTTCCCCTCTTTCTCTGCTCCTAAGCAACATCTTGGGGATCACTTTACTCCTTCCTGCTGTTGCTCTTAGCACTTCTGTCCTCAGCCCTTGTATTTGGGCTGTTTTGCCATCTGTTTACAAATTGATCAATTACCACCACTCATTAATTTAATTTATTGTTCATATTTATTTGCACTATTGCTCATTGTATATTTCTTGATTGTTTTGCAGTTACCTTTTGAAATGTATTCACTCCCTACCCTTCCCCGGGTTCACCTAAAATGAGCCTTGGCTCAGTCACCTTCCCTTGTCACTTATTAGTAAATAAATACATAAAATTCACCTACTATTATTATCCTCTTTCAGTTTGCTCCATCTCTTCACACAAAATATATAAAACCTAAAATTTAAATACAGTACTTTTTCAGACTTGCTTGAGCCTCCCCTGGAACAGGTTGGGGCCTCCCCAGGGAGGCTGGCCTCACCATTTGAGAAGCCCTGATATAGAGTAAAACATGTGGAAGTACAATGGAGATATCCAGAGTATCTGACAACAGTGTGTGCTTTATTGCATGTGATGTATGATGTAACACTCATTGTATCAGGGTCACACCCGTGTGATTCCCTGAAGTGTGACTATATATCCTATCCCTTACAAGAAATAAAATAACAGAAGATGTGTAACTTTTTTCATTTTGGTTATGTCGCTATAAAGAGATTAACAATCTGGAACATCATCTTAAAAGAACATAGTCACATTGAATTTGACTGCAGATAAAGACCGCTTGTCCCACCTAGTCTGCCCATGTTCCCTACTTACTGCCACACCATAGACCCTACTTGATCTGTGACTTGACCCCCTTTCTTTGCTTCTAAGGTTCCCTTATACCTATCCCATGCCTTCTGGGCAAGATTATGGAGGCACTCCTTAAGGAAAGGATAGTGCAACACCTGGACTCCATAGGAGCACAGGATCCAAGACAGCATGGGTTTACAACAGGAAGGTCCTGTCAAACTAATCACATAGATTTGACTGGGCAACCAGAGTGGTGGACCAAGGGGGTGCAGTTGATGTCACCTACCTTGACTTCAACAAAGCTTTGGATACTGTTCCACATAGAAGATTGATTAATAAGCTAGGTAGGCTCGGGGTGGGTCAAAAGTTGGTCAACTGGGTGGCAAACTGGTTGCCAGGCAGAAAACAGAGAGTGGTAGCAAACAGTATACAGTCAGAAGAGATGCAAATCACAAGTGGGGTGCCTCAGGGATCAGTCCTGGGGCCAGTCCTCTTCAATATCTTCATCAATGACATTGCAGATGGGGTAAGGTTTGTCTGTTTGCAGATGACACCAAGATCTGCAACAGAGTAGATGATCCAGATGGGGTGGGTAGAATGAGAAGAGATCTGGATAAACTGGCAAAATGGTCTGAAGAGTGGCAACTGGGGTTTAATGCAAGAAGTGCAAGATCATGCACATAGGGAAGAGAAACCCTGAAGCCATCTATAGGTTGGGAGGGGAGTTGCTGGCAATCCCAAGGGAAGAAAGAGACTTGGGCATCATCATCATCACAGATGACCTGAAATCATCCAGACAGACAACTAAAGCAGTAGGTAAGGCTAGAGGGATGTTGGGGTATATTAGTAGGGGTATCACAAGTCGTAAGAGGGAGGTAATAATCTCTCTTTACAAGACACTGGTTAGGCCATACCTCTCAACCTCTTGCCTCATAAATCAGGGACAAGGTTTAAAATAAGCAGGGACAAAGACCCAGAATCAGGGACACATCTTAAAAATTGGTACTATTCCCTAGAAAGCTGACAGAATAAGGGTATTAGTGTAAGATGCATTTTCTGAAGAAGAACAGGTCTAACTTTAATGTTTGACATTATTTTGTGCTTACATTCCCCACTGTTCTTTCACAAAAACACAAACTTGATGAGGGACAGAGGAAAATTTCGAGGCAAAATCGGGGATGTCCCTGAAAATCTGGGACAGTTGAGAGGTATGGGTTAGGCCCCATCTGGAGTACTGCGTGCAGTACTGAAGACCGCACCTGCACAAGGACATTAACAAAATGGAGGCAGTCCAGAGAAGGGCAACCACAATGGTGCAGGGACTGCATCAGAAAACATATGAGGACAGATTCAAACAACATGAAGTCTTGCTATATTATGACAATTGCAGTATGACCGCAGGTTAGAACTGCTCCGGAGGTGAAATAGTTAACTTTCCATGCAGGCATGGAACTTGAGCGTGATTCGGTTGAAAACTCTGTCTGTTGCGCTTCAAGGTAAACTGTCAGATTCTTTACTCCGCCTCACTGAACAGTCGCTCCGAATTTCTCCTTCTGCTCGGTTCATTTTGTCGGTTTAAAAGTATTATTTTTGGTTTTAGCTGAAATTAAACCGCAACCGGTCGGTTCAAGCTCTGTCTGTGGTAATGTAAGTAATAGATAGGTTTTACATTAGTTTTCTGTGTGGAACTTGTAATTTGTTATCGGTTCGGTTTGAACCGATCAGGTTATGTTAAATCTACTAGCCCTTTTTAGAAGTGCGGTTCCGGTTCTTATCTGTTCTAAAGCGGATTTCATTACGGTTTTCCGACCCGTGACACGTTTAGGGAACCGATAAAAAGTGTCTTGTACTTGGTGGATTGCCATAAGCGGGCAAGTTGGTTAGGCTGGCATTATGTCTGAGAACAAAGAAAAACCGGACCCACTGGGTTTCAACACTGTAGTGTTTGTGGGAAGCTTTGCTAAGGCTGACCCACACACCACATGTCTATTGTCTGAGGTTTGACCACCTCAATTCAGACTGCCAGATTTGTCACAATTCCTGCTGCCACCATAGATAAGAGAGTTGGTAGGCTCCAGGAAAGGGAGGCCAAAAAGTCCATGACCGGATGCCAGCCCGTTCGGTACCAACCGAACCGAGGGAGTGCCTCTGACCAGGGCGATACTTCCTCGGCAAACGAAGAGCTGGTTCTGAGGAGCCGTTCCATCAAAAGGGCTAGAAAGTCAGCTAGTTTAGAGCCAAAGTTCTCTCCCCAACTGCTGAGAAATAGCTAAAGCAATTAAAATTGTCCAGTCTCTCTCCGGTTCCAACCGAACCGACACCTTCTGGTAAGCGCTCGTCTGCTGTTCCACCGGGTTCAAGATTATGATTTGAGGATTTTTGTGAACATGGGGGAGGAGGAATATGAGGAGTGAATATGGTTTTGAAGATCTGGATATGCCCATTGATCCGGACATCTCTCCAGATAGACCCCTAGGGTTTCTCCTCCAAGACTTTCTGAGTCCCTTCTCATTTCATGTTTTATAAAAGTTGCTGAAACTCTCCAGCTCCCTGTTGAGGAAGCTGTTGATGACCAGGAGGAGCCAGACTATGTAGAAATGATAGATATTCCAGAGTCTAGGAGACTGTCTATTCCTTTGCATAAATCTTTTGAAACAGACAGTAAAAGTTTTAAAACTCCTCACACTATACCTCCTGTGGATAAAAGGATGGACAAGAGGTATACCTTATCAGGCTCGACACTGATTTCCTCACTAGCAATGCAGCCATGTGGGGGGTAGTGCAGGCTGCAGCCTGTGACAAGGCTAATATTCCTAGCTTCACACCCCTGAGAAGGACTCCAGGAAGATTGATGCTATGGCAAAGAAACAGTACATGGCAGCATCTTTGGGGCTCAGACAAGCAAATTATATGGCTTATGCTGCTAGGTACCAGAAATCCAGATGGGATACTGTGCTGGCCCTAGCAAAACAAGTCCCTGACCAGCTTGCCAGGGAGCTGGAACAGGTGGCTGTGGATGGTATTGAGGGCATCCAAGGTGCAATTTCATGCTGCAGTGGACTCTAATGATGTTTCATCAAGAGTCATGGCTATATCTGTGGCCATGCAGGATGGCTTGGCTCAGATGTACTACCCTGTCTCAGGACACCCAGTCCAAGGCCATGGATTTTCCTGTTGTGGGAAAGTCTCTGTTTGGGGAGCAAACAGAGAATTACATGAAGAAAATGGATGAATATAGGACCACCTATAGGAGTGCACAGGCCAAGGAAAGGCAGGCCACTCCTCAAAAGCAGCTTCCTAGAGGCAGGGGCAGGCCTTTTCATAGGCCTTTTTACCAAACCCAAGCTTCCTCCTCCTCCGCCTATGCTCAGAGGGGGTTCTTTAGAGGAAGAGGCAGACGGGGTACAAGCAGGTCTGCTTCCACCCCTCAGCCCAAAGCCCCTGCCAAACAGGCACCCTGATGGGATTGCCAGGGTCGATTCTCCTCTACCTGTAGGGGCAGGCTGGCTTACTTTGTCCAGGACTGGAAGTCTTTAACATCAGACAAATGGGTCCTGGAAGTAGTAAGCCAGGGACTGGTTCTCAGTTTCAAAAAATTTCCAAAGCTGAGAACCAGATCTTTTCCACCTGCAACTCCATCAGAGGCTCTTGCATTAGAGGCAGAGGTCTCTACCCTCCTGGCTCTCAGAGCTGTAGAAAGGGTTCCTCCCCTACACCAGGGCAAAGGTTTGTACTCCAGGTACTTCCTTACCCCAAAAAAGACAGGAGAATGGCGGCCCATCCTGGATCTCAGATATTTAAACAAGCACCTTTTAAAGCCAAAGTTCAAAATGGTGACTCTGGGAATTATCCTACCCTCTCTAAGGCCAGGGGACTAGCTAGCTTCCCTGGACCTCAAGGATGCCTACTTCCATATTCCCATCCGAGGCTCCCATGAAAGTACCTCAGGTTCGAGCTGCCCTCAGGCCACTACCAGTTCAGAGCAATGCCCTTCAGCCTCACTTCTGCCCCAAGGTATTTACCAAATGTCTGGCAGTAGCAGTTGCCTACCTAAGAAGGCAAAGATTGCCATCTTTCCTTACCTGGACGATTGGCTCATAGTAGGCCAGTCCCAGACCAGGTCAAATTACATCTCCAGATAACGCAGCAACTGCTTACCTCTCTAGGTTTCCTTCTGAATCTCTAAAGTCGGTTCTGGAGCCTGTCCAGCTTCTTACCTTCATAGGCGCAGAACTGAACACACAGGAAGCCAGGGCTTTCCTTCCCTAGACAGGGCAAGACCCTGGTCTCCTGGCCTCCTCATTTACCCTGCAGGTCTCCCGGCCAGCAAGGCATTTTCTGCAGCTCCTAGGGTACATGGCTGCTTCCACAGCGGTTGTGCAGGGAGCAAGATTTCAGATGAGGGACATCCAGTTCCATTTGAGAGCCTTTTGGTCTCAAAGAAAAGATCCTCTTACCAAGTTGATCCCAGTAACTCGAACCCTGATCCAAGCCCTACAGTGGTGGCAGGATCAGACCAACCTGAGACCAGGGGCTCCTTTTGTCCTCAGTCTCATTCTCTAATCCTTACTACAGATGCGTCCCTCTTGGGCTGGGGAGCTCACATGGGCGACCTCACCACCCAGGGTCTGTGGTCTCCCCAGGAATCCCTGCTCCACATCAACCTGTTGGAGCTCAGAGCTATTTTTCTAGCACTTCAAGTTTTTTCCAAATCTGTTCAGAACAAGAGTATTCAGGTCAGAACAGACAACACCACTACAATGTGGTACATCAACAAGCAAGGGGGCACTCGGTCTCTGACCTTGTGCACCGAGCGATAGATTGTAGTCTCTAGCTTGCTCCCCTGAACACCTCTCTTAAGGCAGTTCACCTCCCAGGCAAGGACAATGTCCGGGCAGATGCTCTCAGCAGGATTTCCCAGGGCCACCACGAATGGTCACTGGATCCCCTGGTCTTGGGAGTAGTATTTGCCAGATGGGGCACCCCGCAAATAGATCTTTTTGCAGCCCCAGACAATCACCAGCTTCCTCTTTTTTGCTGCAGACCCCCAGTGTTGGGCTCTCTCCCGCTGGATGCCTTTGCCCTCAATTGGGAGGGGAAGTTTCTCCATGCCTTTCCCCCCTTTCCTCTCCTGTTCAAAGTGCTAGTCAAAATCGGATCCCAATCCTGCAAAGTCATTCTGATAGCTCCGGATTGGGCCAGACAGCCCTGGTATCCACTCCTGCTGTCCTTAGCAGTCCATCCTCCCCTGTGCCTTCCCAAGAATCACAATCTGTTAACCTGTGCCCAGGAAGGGTCTGGTACCCGAATCTCAAATCTCTCAATCTCAAGGCTTGGCTCTTGAAGAGTTAGTTGCTGATTTACACCTTTCCCAAGGTGTAATGGATATATTGAAGGCCTCAAGGAAGCCTTCCACCAGGGCTACCCACAATTCCAAATGGAAAAGGTTTTTCCATGTATTGTTTGGAAAAGCATATTTCCCCAGTCTCTGCTGATCTACCCACAGTCCTGGATTATATGGTCCACCTGAATTCTTTGGGGCTGAGACCAGCTACCCTCAAGGTGCACTTGGCAGCTGTGTCTGCTTTTATTTCAGCAGGTAAATCCTCTTCTCTTTCAGCTCATCCCGTATTTTCCAAGTTTTTTAAGGGGTTGTTGCACACCAACCCTCCATTCAGAGATCCTGCCCCTGCCTGGGATCTTAATGTTTGCATTGCTCAGCTTATGCAACCCCCTTTCGAGCCCTTGTCTTCAGCTGAGCTCAAGTACTTGACTTGGAAAACTGTGTTTCTGGTAGCCATCCACCTCTGCCAGGCATAGAAGTGAATTACAAGCGTTGTCAGTGGAGCAGGAGTTTATCTCTTTCACAGAGATAAGGTGGTCCTTCGGACTAACAGAAAGTTCCTGCCTAAGGTGGTTTCAGATTTCCACCTTAATCAATCTGTTTCTCTTCCAGTGTACTTTACTGACCCTCCTCCTCGGGGAGAGGAGGCTGCACAACCTAGATGTGAAGAAGGCCCTTAGTTACTACATAGCGTACCAAGGGTCATAGGTTTGACTCCCTCCAACTGTTCCTTACCTTTGGCGAAGTTGGGAAAGGGAAGCCAGCCACTAAAATATCCATTGCCAGGTGGATTGTCTCTTGTATCCAATTCTGCTACGAGAAGTTGGGTAAAGTTCCTCCCTCAGGCCTGTGGGTTCACTCTACCAGAGGTACAGCTGCTTCTCTGGCTGCTGCCAGAGACATTCCTATTCTAGAAATATGTCAGCAGCTACCTGGAAACAGTTCACACTTTTACCAAGCATTACTCCTTGGACATCCAGGCTAGGAGTGATGCCGATTTCTTGCAACCCGTGCTTCGAGCCTATTTCCTAATGGGTTCTGTCCCTCCTCCATGGGGGTACTGCTGTGTAGTCTACAATTGTCATAATATAGCAAGACTTCATGTTGTTTGAAGAAAAAATTACTCGCCTTAGTAATGTTGTTTCTTCTAATGGAGTCTTGCTATATTATGACGTCCCTCCCTCCCTGCCTGCCCCTCTCAGAACCTCTGTTTTGGGATGTGGGTAGGCAGTACAGGGTTGCCACTTTTTTGATGCCCACCTTGTTGTTTTCACCTACCTTTTTTGGGTGAATTGGTGTTGTGTTTTTGCATTTTTGGGGTCTCCTGACTTGAGTCTTTGTTTTAGACCAAAAAATGAGTGTTTATGTTAATAGCCAGTTGGCTAGTGTAGGTTTACAGCTTCCACACAGAACCTTAGGGAGTTTTAGCTCGTAAAGATCTGACGGTTTACCTTTGAAGCACAACAGACAGAGTTTTCAACTGAGCTCGCGCTCTAAGTTCCATGCCTGTGTGGAAAGTTAACTATTTCACCTCCGGAGCAGTTCTAACCTGCGGTCATACTGCAATTGTCATAATATAGCAAGACTCCATTAGAAGAAACAACATTACTAAGGTGAGTAATTTTTTTTTAACGGAGCTCAATATGTATACCCTAGAGCAAAGGAGGGAGAGAGGTGATATGATCGAAACATTCAAACAACTTAAGGGAATTAACAAGGTGAAAGAGTCCAACATGTTTCAATATGTGAAAAATAGCTGGCCAAGAGGGACACAGCATGAGATTAGAGGGAGGCCGATTAAGGGGTAATGTGAGGAAGTTCTTTTTCACAGAAAGGGTGGTAGATGCATGGAACGGCCTACCTCAGGAAGTGGTGAATATGAATGCAGTGCAGGGCTTCAAACCAGCGTGGGATAGGTATAAGGGAGCAATACAGATGAATATCAATAGATAGGCCATTGACAGAGTACAGGCCTATGGCACATTCATAAGGTAGAAAAAAATGGGCAGACTGGATGGGTCCTGCGGTCCTTATCTGCCATCAACGTCTGTGTTTCTATATTCTTAAATGTCATTTACAGTTTTTGCTCCCACCACCTCCTCAGGGAGGCTGTTCCAGGCATCCACCACCCTTTCTGTGAAGTAGTGTCTCTTTACATTTCCTCTGATTCTACCCCATCCATCTTCATTGCATGACCCTTTGTTCTTGTGCTTCCCACTTGAACCTTATTTATACCCTTGCCTTGGTATAATATTGATATGCTGAAACTGCAGATTTAGTTGATTAATACAATTACATTAAATACTAGATACGTTTTATATTGAAAACAATTACAAAAACTACATTGATACAGTTTACCAAGCTATATCGTTTTAATCACTAAATGATATCAGACTAGGAAAGGAAAGGGGAAATTGTTTAACCAGTAAAGGCACACTAAGCCAGAGCTTGTTTCCAGGTATGACCTGGGAGCACAAGGAAGTTAAGTGACTTGCTCAGTTTACACAGTATGCAAGTGGGGGCTGATGGGATTCAGACCCAGGTCTCCAGGTTTGCAGCCCAGTGCTCTTAACTATAGAAACATAGACAATGATGGCAGAAAAAGACCAGAGGTCCATCCAGTCTACCCAAGTTTCCTATAATCCCTGGTACCTACTAACCCTCCCCATCCTCTCTCTTTTCTCCTACTTGGTCCTGTTGCCCTCAGTAACCACTGTTCCTTTCATTGTGTCCCAGCCCTGCTTAAATCCCCTGACTGTTTTCGCACTCACCACTTCAGCCGGCATACTGTTACAAGGTTCCACTGTTCTTTTCGTAAAGTAGTACTTCCTCAGATCTCTCCTGAACCTACCTCCTGTTAAATTTCCATTCATGTCCACGTGACTGCGAATTGGTATTCAGGCTAAATAGTTCCCCGCCGTTCACTTTGTTAGTTCCTTTAAGGAACTTGAAAGTCTATGTCACATCTCCCCTTTCCCTTCTGGTTTCCATTGATTACATATTTAGTGCCTTGAGGTGCTTCTTATAGAATCTGCCCCTGGTTCAGTGGGGCTGTCAAGGGGATGAAGACTATGGGTTGGACGTTAGAGCATTGCTGGCAGAGGACCCGGTCCGTGGAGGTCAGACTGGCCCTGAGAAATCATTATAATGTTTATCGGGGGCAATCAACTGTAAGAAGGCAGAATTCCTGTCAAGGGAGATTGCTGCTGGGAAGAACAGAACCTGGTCAGCTATTTCGGACTGTGGACAGACTGTTACATCCAGTCTGCCTACAACCGAAAAAAGCATTTTGAACCGCATTGTGTGAGACGTTTGCTCTGTTCTTCTCAGATAGAGTGTCCTCCATTTGGGCTGGGATCTCACCATTGGGACAAAATGTGTCCCGCAATGGTCAGCCTGGTTCGAACAGAGGCATTTCTATGGTTTGGGGGGAGTTTCGGCCGGTTGAGGTGGCTGAGGTAGTGGAGGTGATTTCAAAGCTGCAGCCCACATGCTGTGAACTGGACCTTGGCCCGACCCGTCTCCTAGTGGGAGGGGTGGGGTTCATTGGCCCAGTGTTTGCTGGGATTGTCCAGTGCTCACTCTCAGAGGGGTGCTTCCCTGATGTCTAGAAGGAGGTGCTGGTGAGGCCCCTTCTGAAGAAAGCATTGCTTGACCCTGATGTCCTGGCAAATTATAGACCTGTCTCCAACCTCCCATTTTTAGGGAAGCTTGTTGAGAAGATAGTGGCGCTGCAGCTGACGGCGCACCTCATGGCCTTTGACATCTATGAGCCGTTCCAGTACGGTTTCAGAGCGAGGCATAGCACAGAGACAGCATTAATTTCGTTGCATAATGACCTCCTCAGGGCGAAGGATAGAGGAGAACGGTCCATTCTCATCCTGCTTGATCTCTCTTCAGCATCTGACACCGTGGACGACATTGTGCTATTGGATCACCTGAGAGTGTAGTGTGGGCTCACTAGAATGGTCATCAAATGGTTTGAGTCCTATCTCTCAGACAGGAGGCAAAGAGTAGTGGTGGGGAATTTTTCCTCCTCCTCCTCGATGCCACTGTCATTTGGAGTACCGCAAGGCTTGATCCTCTCACACCTGAAAGTATATTGTGGACTCACTGGAACAGTCATAAAATGGTTTGAGTCCTATCTCTCAGACAGGAAGCAAAGAGTAGTGATGGGGAATTTCTCCTCCTCGATGCCACTGTCATGCGGAGTACCTCAAGGCTCAAGGCTCGATCCTCTCACCATCATTGTTGGCGGTGTACGTGCTGCCCCTGGGAGAGCTCATTAGACTATACAGTCTGGTTTTCACTGCTATGCAGATGATACCCAGCTGTATTTGCCATTTGCCACTGTAGCTGGAAATGCCATTGAAGTGCTTAATAGATGTCTGGCCGAGATTCAGGACTGGATGTCCTCGAATTGGCTGAGACTGAATCCCGACAAGATGGAAGTACTAGGCCGGCTCCGTGGCGCTGAGCGAAGGGGTTTGCTCGTCACGCTGGTGACCCGGGTTCACGCCTTAGCCCGGGTACCAGGAGCGGAGAGCGGCAAGGGAGGTGTTCCATGTCCATTGGACACGCCCCTGGGGGTTACCATGGGCGGATTGGTGGCTTGGGGACATGCTGTCGACATGCCCATGGCACGCCCGCCCCAGGATTACCCCTGCATGCTTACGCAAGGCCGAGAACTGGGGTAGCTGGGCACAGAAAATGGAAAATTATGCCCCGTCCGACCAGATGATGAACACCTTGGCCTCTTCCACCCAAAGCCCTGGAGCCAGCCTGGATCCAGCCCGCAACACATGGGATGTGATGTTGGCCGTAAGGCCATCCGCCCGGAAGAGGGACCCTCCCAGCATAGGGATATGCCGGGCTACCCAAGGTAGGCTGCAATTGGGGCTGGGAGAAGGTGGCAGGAGGTCGGAGGGTGGCAAGAAGTCGCAGGCGCCCCAAAGGAGTGGCCAGTCGGGGTGTGGGAGGTGCATATAAAAAAAATATATATATATGGAAGTACTAGTGGTAGAGCCTGGTCGACAGCGTGATGGGGAGGCCTCCGAAGTGGTAAGGTTTGGTTCTGAGATCCACACCATTGGTAGCCTCTTCAGGGTGAAGCATTTTGGCGTAATTTTTGATGACAGATTGACTCCGGAAGTCCAGGTGTCATCTGTCATCAAGAGTGGGTTTTATCATCTCAGGGATGTCGCCTGAATTAGATCCCTGATTCTGCCCGAAGACTTGCCATCACTGCTGCACGCCTTTGTGACCTCCAGGCTGGACTACTGTGACGCTCTGTACCTCGGGGGCAATAGAGGGACCCTCTGCCGGCTGCAGCTAGTGCAGAATGCGGTGGCCAGGCTGCTGGTGGACCTACCAAGGTCCTGCCATGTGACCTCGGTCCTACAGGATCTGCATTGGCTGCCTGTCAAGTGGAGGATTCTCTTCAAGGTGGGCTTGCTCAGCCATAAGTCCGTATATGGACTGGGCACTGGCTATCTGTCTGACCTCCTTACTCCAGCCATCCCGGTACATTTCCTCTGCTCCTCCACCAAGGGCTTCCTGGCGATTCCGAGGGCCAGGCTGAAAACCTCGGGGGATCATTCCTTCGAGGTGGCCGGCCCGAACCTCTGGAATTTGCTGCCAAGATCCTTGAGGGAGGCCAAAGAGGTGGAGGTGTTCAAAGGGGGCCTGAAGACCTATCTTTTTAATAAAGCTTTTCAAGATAATTTTTAACTTGGATTGTATAGATTTGTTTTTAGTAATTAATATGATTTATAATATCATGTCTGTACCCTGCTGTGAATTGTAATGGTGCCCATAGCCTCTGGGATTGGGTGCCGCAATATAAATAAAGCCTTACTTTACTTACTGCCCTGCTGGCCTTGCATCATTTTTATGTTTGCTTGCACGCATGTGCAAGAAACATAGTGCCATCATCCGAGTTTTCGGAGGTGAGGCACCCGTCTTCCAATTCAGAATTCAGTCAGTGTGTTTGCAGATGCGGCCGCAGTTCTCCAATGAACGCTGCAGCTGTCTATGACAGCAGTTGAAAATGCAGTGGCCGTACATTTGAAAGGGAGAGCTACGCTTCAGTGAGCAGCGATAAGATATCGCATGCTCATGCGCGCTCCCCCGACACCCACACGCACGCATACTGTGTGCTCGTGCTCCCCCCCACGCACACACTGTATAGCTGACGGGGTGCCCAATCCCCCATTGGCTGTGCTGCGCTCCCCCCCCCCCAACAGAGTTCCAGATGCCACGCTGGAGCCCACCCCAGCATGGCAACGAGATCGTATTGCCGACAGAGGGTGCCCAATCTCCCGTCTGCCCCACTGCCCCCCCAAGAGACTACAGGGTGCCACGCTGGGAACCCCCAGCATGGCAACAGATCGTATGGCCGGGGTGCCTAATCCCCATCGGATCCACGGCCCCCAAACAGTTTTTCCAGCTGCCACGCTTGGGAGCCCACTCCAGCGTGGCACAAGTCCCGCGCTGTTCAAGTTTAAAAAAAAAAAAAAAACCTGAAAGAAGAAAACCTTCCTCACTGACTGTCCTGACCCAATCTCCCCTCACCCTCTGCGCACCCTGCCTCCCCACACCCCCTCCTCACTCCATACTTCCCTCCGGAGCTTGGCACGACGATCTTCGGTGGACTGGGAACACGTCTGCACTCTTCAAAGTCGACCACGAACTGAGGAAATGCCGGTAAGCTGTATAATGTAATAAATAGGGTTTTCAAACAACGTGAAGTCTTGCTGTATTCTGACATATGCAGTGATCACCAACCTTTGAACTGCCCCGGAGAACAAAGAGTTAACTTTCCATGCAGGGCATGGAACGCTGAGCTCGAGCTCGTTTGAAGCCTCTGTCTGCTGTTGTTTAAACTCCAACCGTCAGATTCTTTACTCCACCTCACTGAACAGTCGTTCCGGAGAGTTCTCTTTCGCTCGGTTCAAAAAAAGTCGGTTAAAGTGTCGTTTTTACGCTCGGTTTCTACCGAATTTCTGCTTCTAAACCTGTTGGTTTAAGTCTCTGTCTGTGGTACTGTGAGTACTAGATAGGTTTTTCTTTATTAGTTTCTGTATGAACTTGTAAACATTGGATCGGTTAGGTTTGAACCGATCGGAACTGTAAAAAAAAAAAAAAAAAAAAAAAAAAAACTTCTGTCTTTATTAGAGTGTGGTAACAGGTCCGTATCGGTTCTAAAAAAAACGGATTTCATTACGTTTTTTTCCAAGACCCGTAACATGGTCAGGAACCGATAGGGGTGTCTTGCCTGGCAGATTGCCGAAAAAACGGTAAGTTTTGGTTAGGATTGGCCATGTCTGAGAAACCCAAGACGAAAACCGGGCCCACTGGGTTTCAACACTGTAGTATGTGTGTGGGGAAGCCTTTGCTAAGGCTGATCCCCACACCACCTGTGTTTATTGTCTGGAGTTTGACCACCTCAGTTCAGACTGCCAAATTTGTAAACGTTTCCCCAAAGCTACCCTGGATAAGAGAGTAGGTAGACTGAGGAAAGCGAGGCCGAGAAGTCCGCTGACCCGGATGGCCAGCCCGATTCGGTTCCGACCGAACCAGAGGGAGTGCCCTCTGACCAGGGCGAAACTTCTTTGGCCAAAAGGAGAACCGATTCTGAGGAGTCGGTTCCGGTTAAAAGAAAGAGAAGGGATAAATCATCCGGTTCGGATCCACAAGTTCTTTCTCTGACCGCTGATGAGATAGCCAAAGCGATAAGGATAGTTCAGTCGCTAACTTCGGTTCCGGATGAACCGGCACCATCTGGCAGGGGCTCGGTTCGGTCGGTTTCCCTGGTTCCGGATTATACTTTAGAAGAATTTTATGAACTGGAGGAGGGAGAATATGAAGATAATGAGGATGATGGTGATTATGAATGTCTGGATGTGCCTACTGACCCGGACATCTCCCCAGACAGACCTTCAGGTGTTTCTCCTCCTAGGCTTTCTGAGTCCCCTTCCCACTTTATGTTTTACAAGAAAGTGGCTGAAACCCTCCAGCTTCCTATGGAAGAAGCAGTAGAGGATCAGGAGGAGCCTGATTTTGTTGAGATGATGGACATCCCAGAGTCCAGGAGATTGTCTATTCAAACAACATGAAGTCTTGCTATATTATGACAATTGCAGTTTGTCCCACCATTAGAACTGCTCCGGAGGTGAAAGAGTTAACTCCCATTCTAAGAATGGAACTAGAGCACGAGCTCGGTTAGAGAAGCTCTGTCTGGGTTATTTCAAACCCAAACTGTCAGATTCTTTACTCCGCCTCACTGAACAGTCGCTCCGGAGATTTCTCCTACTGCTCGGTTCATTTCTCGGTTTAAACAGTGTTTTCTCGGTTCAAATCAACCGAGAATATTATTATTTTAACCGCAAAACCGATCGGTTCAAGCTCTGTCTGTGGTATCGTAAGTAATTTCAGTTTAATTTCTGTGTGGAACTTGTAAATGTTATCGGTTCGATTTTGAACCTATCAGCTTGCTTTAAAACTTGAAGTTACAAAAATTAGAGGTTTTAGAGTGCGGTTCCCGGTTCTTATCGGTTCTAAAAAAGACGGAATTCATTACGGTTTTCCAAGACCTATATATGCAGTTGGAACCGATAAGGTGTCTTGCCTGGCACTGCCGTTAAAAGGGCAGTTTTTGGTTAGGCTGGCATTATGTCTGAGAAACCCAAAGAAAAACCGGGCCCACTGGGTTTCAACACTGTGATGCTTGTGGGGAAGTCTTTGCCAAGGCTGACCCACACACACATGTGTATATTGTCTGGGGTTTGACCACGTTAATTCAGACTGCCAGATTTGTAAAAATTTCCTGCAGCCACCCTGGATAAGAGGTTGGCAGAGCTCAGGGCGAGGCCAAAAAGTCCGTGACCCGGATGGCCAGCCGGTTCGGTGCCAACCGAACCGGAGGGAGTGCCCTCTGACCAGGGCGAGACTTCCTCGGCCAAACGCAAAGCTGGCTCAGATGAGCCAGTTCCAGTAAAGAAAACAAGAAAATCAGCAGGTGTGGAGCCCAAAATTCCTTCTCCAACTGCCGCAGAGATAGCAAGAGCTATTCAGATTGTCCAGTCACTTTCTCCGGTTCCGTCCGAACCGCCACTATCTGGTAAAAGGTCGGTTCCACCGGTTCAGGAATATAATGTTGAGTTTTATGAACCAGAGGAGGGGGAGGATGATTATGAACAGTATGAATGTGACTTGGAGGGTCTGGGTGTGCCCATTGAACCGGACATCTCCCCAGACAGACCTTTAGAATCTCCCCCTATGCTTTCTGAGTCCCCCTCTCACTTTATGTTTTACAAAAAAGTTGCTGAAACCCTCCAGCTCCTATTGGAGGAAGCTGTGGATGAGCAAGAGGAACCTGATTTTGTAGAAATGATGGATATACCAGAGTCTAGGAGATTGTCTATTCCTTTGCATAAATCATTTAGGAAACAAACAATAAAAATTTTAAAAACTCCTAATTCAAACAACATGAAGTCTTGCTATATTATAGACATTAGCAGTTTGATCCAGCTCTAGAACTGCCCCGGAGTGCAATGGTTAAAACCATTCCAAAATAGAATTTTGGCTCGAGATCAGCTCTATCTGTGTCATTTCAAACTTGTACTGTCAGATTCTTTACTCCACCTCAGTGAACAGTCGCTCCGGAGATTTCTCCTTCTGCTCGGTTCATTTCTCGGTTTAAAAAGTGTTTTCTGGTTGGATTTAACGAGAATAGTTTTATTTAACCGCAAAACCGTTCGGTTCAAGCTCTATCTGTGGTAACCGTAAGTAAATGAAGGTTTTGTCTGTGTGGAACTTGTAAGTTATCGGTTTTGGTTTTGAACCGATCAGTGGGTTTAAAACTCATTTAAAACTAAAAGTTACTATTTTAGAGTGCGGTTCCGGTTCTTATCGGTTCTAAAAAGCGGATTTATTACGTTTTTCCAATACCCGTGACAGTTGGAACACGATAAGGGTGTCTTGCCTAGCACTGCCGTTAAAAGCACGTTTTTGGTTAGGCTGGCATAATGTCTGAGAAACCCAAAGAAAAACCGGCCCACTGGGTTTCAACACTGTGATGTTTGTGGGGAAGTCTTTGCCAAGGCTGACCCACACACCACATGCGTTTATTGTCTGGGGTTTGACTACCTCCAGTCAGACTGCCAGGTATGTAAGAATTTCCCTGCAGCCACCCTGGAAAAAGATTGGACAGGCTAGGGAACGAGAGCAAAAGTCCGCTGACCGGATGGCCAGCCCGGTTCGGTGCCAACCGAATAAAGGAGTGCCTCTGACCAGGCCAGACTTCCTCGGCAAAAGAAAAGCTGGTTCTGAGGAACCAATTCCAGTAAAGAAAACAAGAAAATCAGCAGGTCTGGAGTCCAAAATTCCTTCTCCAACTGCTGCAGAGATAGCAAAAGCCATACAAATTGTCCAGTCACTGTCTCAGGGTCCGTCCGAACCACCACTATCTGGTAAAGGTCGGTTCGCCTGGTCCCAGTGGTTCAGGATTATGATATTGAGGAATTTTATAGAAGGAGGGAGGAGGATTATGAACAGTATGAATGTGGCTGGGAAGGTCTGGGTGTGCCCATTGAACGGACATCTCCCCAGACAGACCTTTAGAGTCTCCCCTATGCTGTCTGAGTCCCCATCTCATTTTATGTTTTATAAAAAAGTTTCTGAAACCCTCCAGCTTCCTTTAGAAGAGGCTGTGGATGAGCAAGAGGAGCCTGATTTTGTAGAAATGATGGATATTCCAGAGTCTATGAGATTGTCTATTCCTTTACATAAGTCTTTTAGGAAACAAACAATTAAAATTTTAAAAGCTCCTAATTCTGTGCTTCCTGTAGATAAAAAGATGGACAGAAGGTATACATTGTCAGGCCCTGATACAGAATTCCTTTCTCAGCAATGCAGTCATGTTGGGGTAGTTCAGGCTGCTGCCTGTGATAAAGCTAATATTCCCTTGGCTTCACATCCTCCTGACAAGGATTCCAGGAAGATTGATGCCATGGCAAAAAAACAGTATATGGCAGCCTCTCTGGGACTCAGGCAAGCAAATTATAGGGCTTATGTAGCTAGGTATCAGAAATCTAGATGGGATACTGTTATGCAATTGGCCAAGCAGGCCCATGGCCAGCTGGCTAGTGAACTAGAACAGGTGGCTGCTGATGGCATTGAAGCCTCTAAGGTTCAGTTTCATGCTGCTGTGGATGTTAATGATGTTTCCTCTAGGGTCATGGCCACATCTGTAGCTTTTCGTAGGTTGGCCTGGCTCAGGTGTACTAGTTTGTCACAGGATACCCAGACTAAGGCTATGGATTTTCCTGTGGTGGGAAATTCTCTGTTTGGAGAGCAGACAGAGAATTACATGAAGAAGATGGATGAATATAGGACTAAGGAGCGGCAAGCCACTCCTCAAAGGCATGCCCCCAGGGGTAGGGGTAGGCCTTTTCACAGGCCTTTCTACCAGACACAGGCTTCCTCTGCCTATGCTCAGAGGGGCTTCTTCAGAGGCAGGGGCAGACGAGGGGTGGGCAGACCTGCTCACACCCCAGCCTAAAGCTCCTGAAACAGGCACCCTGATGGGGTGCCCAGGGCCATTCTTCTGTACCAGAGGGGGGCAGGCTGGCTTACTCAGTCAGAATTGGGCTTCTTTAACCTCAGTCAAGTGGGTTCTGGAAGTAGTAAGCCAGTGGTCTGGTTCTCAGCTTCAAAAGTTTCCCAAGTTGAGAGGCAGACTTTTTCTACCTGCAAGTGCTTCAGAGACCCTCGCTCTGGAAACAGAGGTCTCATCCCTGTTAGCTCTCAGAGCAGTAGAAAGGGTTCCTCCCCTGCATCAGAGCAGGGGTCTGTATTCCAGATAAAGTTCAAAATGGTAACTCTGGCAATGATTTTACCTTCCCTAAGGCCAGGGACTGGCTAGCCTCCCTGGACCTCAAGGATGCCTATTTCCATGTCCTAATCAGAAGATCCCATCGAAAGTACCTCAGATTCGAACTGCCCTCAGGTCATTACCAGTTCAGAGCAATGCCCTTTGGCCTTACCTCCGCTCAAGGGTATTCACAAAGTGTCTAGCAGTGGCAGTGGCCCACTTAAGGAGGCAGAGGATTGCTGTTTTCCTATCTAGACAACTGGCTCATTGTAGGCCAGTCCCAGAACAGGTAAAATCTCACCGCAGGTCACCCAGCAGCTTCTCACCTCCCTGGGTTTTCTGCTAAACCTACCAAAGTCGGTTCTGGAACCAGTCCAGGTACTCACCCTTTATAGGGGCAGAATTGGACACAAAGCTAGCCAGAGCCTTTCTTCCCCCAGAAAGGGTAAGGAATTTAGTGGCTCTGGCCTCTTCCTTCACTCTGCAGGTCTCTCGACCAGCAAGACACTTTCTGTAGCTCCTGGGGCACATGGCTGCATCCACAGCTGTTGTGCAGGGAGCCAGATTTCAGATGAGAGACATTCAGTTTCACTTGAGAACCTTTTGGTCTCAGAGAAGAGACCCCCTTTCCAAGTTGGTCCCAGTGACGAACCTTGATCCTAGCTCTCCAGTGGTGGAAGGATCAGAGCAATTTAAGAGGGGTCCCCCTTCATTCGCCTTCTCACGACTTGACTCTCACTACAGATGCTTCCCTTCTGGGTTGGGGCCACATGGGCGACCTTTCCCACTCAGGAGTTTGGTCCCCAGGAATCTCTGCTCCACATCAATTTGCTGGAACTCAGAGCTGCCTTTTTAGCTCTTCAAGCTTTTTCTGCATCTGTCCCACACAAGGTGATACAAGTCAGAACAGACAACACCACAACAATGTGGTACATCAACAAGCGGGGCACTTGGTCTTGGCCTTGTGCACCGATGCAATGAAGTTGTGGTCTCTGGTCTATTCCCTAGACACTTCCTCATAGCAGTTCATCTTCCAGGAAGGACAATGTCTCAGCGGATGCCCTCAGCAGGATTTCCCAGGGCCATCACGAATGGTCCCTGGATCCTCAATGCTGGGATAGTTTTGCCAGGTGGGGCATCCTCAGATAGATCTTTTGCAGCCCCAGACAATCACAAACTTCCTCTGTTCTGTTGCAGGCCTCCAGTGCTGGGCTCAGTTCCCCTGGATGCCCTTCTTCTGGATTGGGAGGGGAAGTTCCTCTATGCTCCCCTTTCCTTTCCTATTCAAAGTACTAGTCAAAATCAGATCTCAGCCTTGCAGGGTGATTCTGATTGCCCCGGATTGGGCCAGGCAGCCCTGGTACCCACTCCTTCTGTCTCTGACAGTCCATCTTCCCCTGTGCCTCCCCAGGAATCACAATCTGTTGACTTGTGCCCAGGGAAGGGTTTGGTATCCGGACCTCAAATCCCTCAACCTCAAGGCCTGGCTCTTGAGGAGTTAGAGTTGCTGATTTACACCTCTCAGGGTGTTCTTGAGATCCTAAAGGCTTCCAGAAAGCCTTCCACTAGGCTACTTATAGTTCTAAATGGAAAAGGTTTTCCATTTGGGTGCTGGGAAAATATTTCCCCAGAATCTGCTGAATTGCCCATTTGTTAGATTACATGGTACATCTTAATTCCTTGGGACTCAGAACAGCTACCCTGAGAGTTCATTTGGCAGCTGTGTCTGCTTTTGTGTCAACAGGAAAGTCATCCCCTTTCCTCTCATCCTGTGTTTTCCAAGTTTTTTAAGGGATTACTCCATACTAATCCTCCCTTTCGGGAACCGGCCCCTGCTTGGGACCTTAATGTTTGCATTGCCCAGTTAATGCAACCCCTTTTGAACCTCTCTGTCTTCTGCAGAGCTTAAGTACCTAACTTGGAAAACTGTTTTTCTAGTGGCTATCACTTCTGCCAGATGCATAAGTGAATTGCAAGCCTTGTCAGTGGAGACTGACTTATTTCTTTCCACAGGGATAAGGTAGTCCTTAGGACTAATAGGAAGTTTTTCCTAAGGTGGTTTCAGATTTCCATCTTAATCAATCTATCTCCCTTCCAGTATTTTTCACTGATCACTCCTCTTGGGTGAGAGGAGGTTGCACAGCCTGGATGTTAAGAGGCTCTTAGTTATTATATAGAGGCGTCACCAAAGGTCACAGGTTCAATCCTCCAATTTTCCTTACCTATGGTGAAGTTGGGAAAGGCAAACTTGCCACTAAAGAGATCAATAGCCAGGTGGATTGTCTCTTGTATCCAATTTTGTTATCAGAAAGTGGGCAGGCCCCCCCTCGGTTTGAGGGCTCATTCTACCAGGGGTACAGCTGCGTCTCTAGCTGCTGCCAGAGATATCCCTTTATTAGAGATTTGCCAGGCTGCTACTTGGAAAATGGTGACACACTTTTACTAAGCATTACTCCCTGGATGTCCAGGCCAGGAGAGATGCTACGCTTTAGCACAGCTGTTCTTCAGAGCCTATTCCTAAGTAGGTTCTGCCCCTCCTCCATGGAGGTACTGCTGTGTATTCTGCTAATGTCTATAATATAGCAAGACTTCATTTTGTTTGAAGAAAAAATTACTCACCTTAGTAATGTTGTTTCTTCTAATGGAGTCTTGCTATATTATAAACGTCCAACCTGCCCTCTCAGAACCTCTACTTGGTGGGTGCGGGCAACTTAGCGTGGGCACTACTTATGTCCTGTTAGCATTTTGTCCCCTTTGGGACTTTGGGGGTGTGTATGTGCACGCTGTGTGTGTTTATTATACTTATGTTCCATTTTCATATTATTAGAATGGTGTTAGTATTTCTGGTCCCTGACTTGAGTCTTGGGTGTTGGGACCATCAATGGTTGTTATTATTTAGGTAGCCATTTGGCTAGTGTAGGTTACAGCTTCCACACAGACCTTAGTGAGTTTGGCTCAGTAAGATCTGACAGTTCAAGTTTGAAATGACACAGATAGAGCTGCTCTGCCAAAATTCTATTTTGGAATGGTTTTAACCATTGCACTCCGGGGCAGTTCTAGAGCTGGATCAAACTGCTAATGTCTATAATATAGCAAGACTCCATTAGAAGAAACAACATTACTAAGGTGAGTAATTTTTTCTTCTGTGCCTCCTGTGGATAAAAAGATGGACAGGAGATACACACTGTCAGGTCTTGACACAGAATTCCTTTCACAGCAATGCAGTCATGTTGGGGTGGTTCAGGCTGCAGCCTGTGATAAAGCTAATATTCCCCTGGCTTCACATCCTCCTGACAAGAATTCCAGGAAGATTGATGCCATGGCTAAAACAATACATGGCAGCGTCCTTGGGACTCAGGCAAGCAAATTACATGGCTTATGTAGCAAGGTATCAAAAATCTAGATGGGACACTGTCATGGCTTTGGCCAAACAGGCCTCTGGGCAGCTTGCTAATGAGCTGGAACAGGTGGCTGCTGATGGCATTGAGGCATCCAAGATGCAGTTTCATGCTGCTGTGGATTTTAATGATGTATCCTCTAGAGTCATGGCTACGTCTGTAGCTTTTCGTAGGTTGGCCTGGCTCAGGTGTACTAGCTTGTCACAGGATACCCAGACTAAGGCTATGGATTTTCCTGTGGTGGGAAATTCTCTGTTTGGGAGCAGACAGAGAATTATATGAAGAAAATGGATGAATATAGGACTACCTATAAGAGTGCCCAAGCCAAGGAGCGGCAAGCCACTCCTCAGAGGCAGACCCCCAGGGGTAGGGGTAGGCCTTTTCACAGGCCTTTTTACCAAACCCAGGCCTCCTCTGCTTATGCTCAGAGGGGCTTCTTCAGAGGCAGAGGCAGACGGGGTGTGGGCAGGCCTGCTCCCACCTCTCAGCCTAAAGCACCTGCCAAACAGACACCCTGATGGGGTGCCCAGGGCCGATTCTCCTTTACCCGTAGGGGGCAGGTTGGCTTACTTCATTCAGAACTGGGTGTCTCTAACTCAGACAAGTGGGTCCTGGAAGTAGTAAGCCAGGGACTGGTTCTCAGCTTCAAAAAATTTCCCAAGATGAGAACCAGATCCTTTCCACCTGCAAATCCATCAGAGGCCCTTGCCCTAGAGGCAGAGGTTTCTTCCCTCTTGGCTCTCAGAGCCATAGAAAGGGTTCCTACCCTACACAGGGGCAAAGGATTGTACTCCAGGTACTTCCTAAATCCCAAAAAGACAGGAGAATGGCGGCCTATCCTGGATCTGAGATATCTAAACAAGCACCTTTTAAAACCAAAATTCAAAATGGTGACTCTGGGAATAATTCTGCCCTCTCTAAGGCCAGGAGACTGGCTTGCCTCCTTAGACCTCAAAGACGCCTATTTTCACATTCCCATCAGGTGCTTCCACAGAAAGTACCTCGGGTTCGAGTTGCCCTCAGTCCACTATCAATTCAGAGCAGTGCCCTTTGGTTTAACATCAGCCCCAAGGGTGTTCACAAAGTGCCTGGCAGTAGTGGTTGCTTTCCTAAGGAGAAAAAAGATCTCCATCTTTCTGTACCTGGACGACTGGCTCATAGTGGGTCAGTCTCCACACCAAGTCAAGTCACATCTTCAGATAACTCAGCAACTGCTCACTTCCTTAGGGTTCCTCCTAAACCTTCCAAAGTCAGTTCTGGAGCCAGTAGAGCTCCTCACCTTTATAGGGGCAGAGCTGGATACAATAAGAGCAAAGGCCTTCCTTTCCCTGGACAGGGCAAGGACACTAATAGAACTGGCCTCTTCTTTCACCTTTCAGGTGTCTCGACCAGCAAGGCACTTCTTGCAGCTCCTGGGCCACATGGCAGCCTCTGGCAGTGGTCAAGGGGCAAGATTTCAGATGAGGGACATTCAGTTCCATTTGAGAGCCTTCTGGTCCCAAAGAAAGGATTCCCTTACCAAACTAGTCCCAGTGACTCGAACCCTGATCCAGACTTTGCAGTGGTGGCATGATCAGGACAATTTAAGGCAGGGAGTTCCTTTTGTCACTCACTCATTCACTAATCCTCACTACAGACGCCTCCCTCTTGGGCTGGGGAGCCCATGTGGGGGATCTTACCACCCAAGGGCTGTGGTCACCTTAAGAATCTCTGCTTCACATCAGTCTCTTAGAACTCAGAGCAGTGTTTCTGGCACTGCAAACTTTCAAGTCTGTTCAGAACAAAGTAGTCCAGATCAGAACAGACAATACCACCACTATGTGGTACATCAACAAGAAGGGGCACTCGGTCTGGCCTTGTGCACAGAACAATGAAGTTGTGGTCTCTGGCCTATTCCTGCAAACTTCTCTGACAGCAGTTCACCTCCCAGGCAAGGACAATGTCCTAGCAGATGCTCTCAGCAGGATATCTCGGGGCCACCATGAATGGTCCCTAGATCCCCTAATTTTAAAAGTGATTTTCTCCAGATGGGGCACTCCACAGATGGATCTTTTTGCAGCCTCAGACAATCACCAACTTCCTCTCTTTTGCTGCAGACCCCCAGTCTTGGGCTCAGTCCCCCTGGTTGCTTTGGTTCTCAATTGGAAAGGGAAGTTCCTGTATGCTTTCCCCGGTTTCCCTCTCCTGTTCAAGGTGCTAGTCAAGATCAGGTCTCAACCGTGCAAAGTGATTCTAATCGCTCCAGACTGGGCCAGATAGCCCTGGTATCCACTGTTGCTGTCCTTAGCAGTCCACCTTCCCCTGTCTCTTCCCAGGAATTACAACCTGTTGACATCCTCTCAGGGAAGGATTTGATACCCGAATCTCAAGTCTCTAAATCTCAAGGCCTGGCTCTTGAAGAGTTAGAGTTTGCTGATCTGCACCTCTCTCAAGGTGTTCGGGATATTCTTAGGGCTTCTCGAAAGCCTTCCTCCAGAAAGACTTACAACTCCAAATGGAAAAGGTTCACTATTTGGTGCTCTGGTAAGCATATTTCTCCAGAATCTGCCGGGTTGCCTACAGTCCTGGACTATATGGTTCATCTCAGTGGCTTGGGACTCAGACCAGCTATACTCAAAGTACATTTGGCAGCTGTTTCTGCTTTTCTGTCAGTAGGCAAGCCCTCTTCTCTATCAGCCCATCCTGTATTTTGCAAATTCTTCAAGTGAATGTTTCACACCAATCCTCCCTTCAGGGACCCTGCTCCTGCTTGGGACCTTAATGTTTGCATTGCTCAGCTTATGCAACCCCGCTTTGAGCCTTTGTCCTCTGCAGAGCTTAAGTACTTGACTTGGAAAACTGTGTGTTTGGTAGCCATTACCTCTGCCAGGTGCATCAGTGAATTGCAAGCCCTGTCAGTGGAGCCTGATTTCATCTCTTTCCATAGAGATAAAGTGGTCCTCAGAAGTAACAGGAAGTTTTTGCCTAAGGTGGTTTCAGATTTCCACCTTAATCAGTCTGTCTCTCCCTGTTTTCTTCACTAACCATTCCTCCTCTGGAGAGAGAAGGTTGCACAGCCTGGACGTAAAAAGAGCCCTTAGCTACTACATAGAGTGCACCAAGGGTCACAGGTTTGAGTCCCCCAAGTTGTTCCTAACTTATGGGGAGGTTGGTAAGGGCAAACCTGCCACTAAAAGATCTATTGCCAGGTGGATTGTCTCTTGTATACAATTCTGCCTTGAGAAATTGGGTAGAACCCCACCCTCAGGCCTGAGGGCTCACTCTACTAGAGGTACAGCTGCTTCCCTGGCTGCTGCCACGGATATTCATATCTTAGAAATCTGTCAAGCAGCCAGCTGGAAAACAGTCCATACATTCACCAAGCATTACTCTCTGGATATCCAGGCTAGGAGTGATCCTCGGTTTGGCACAGCAGTACTTCAGAGCCTATTCCCAAAGTAGGTTCTGTCCCTCCTCCTTGGAGTTACTGCTTGGTAGTCTGCAATAGTCAGAATACAGCAAGACTTGATGTTGTTTGAAGAAAAAATTACTCACCTTAGTAATGTTGTTTCTTCTAGTGAATCTTGCTGTATTCTGACCTCCCCTCGCCTCCCCTCTCAGAACCTTCTTTTTGGGATGTGGGTGGGCAGGAGCAGTGTTGGCACCTAGAGGTGCCCCTTTTCTCTCACCCTCCTTTATTTTGGGTGTGTGTTGTGTTTTTGGTTTTTTGGGTTTCCTGACTTGAGTCTTTGCTTTGAAACCAAAAAAAACTTTTTTTTAATCAAATTTAGTTGCCAGTTGGCTAGTGTGAGTTTACAGTTTCCACACAGAATGCCCAAAGAGTGTAGCTCATAAAGATCTGACGGTTAGAGTTTAAACAACAGCAGACAGATGCTTCAGCCGAGCTCGAGCTCAGCGTTCCATGCCCTGCATGGAAAGTTAACTCTTTGTTCTCCCGGGCAGTTCAAAGGTTGGTGATCACTGCATATGTCCGAATACAGCAAGACTCCACTAGAAGAAACAACACTACTAAGGTGAGTAATTTTTTTCTTTTCAACTTTAGTGCATATCTCGGGCATTGTGGGGAATTTTTTCACCAAATTTTCAACATGGGGATTTTGGGACCCCACCTCATGAATTGTGTCACTGCCATGGCATTAATTGGCCCTGAAAGGTGATTTCTTGGTCACCGTGCGGAACCACCTTTCGGGACTGATTTATGAAACGACATTGTCACAGTTCATGAGATAGGTCCCCAAAAACCCTATGTTGAAAATTTGGTGAAAAAATTTTCACCAAAATGACTGTTTTACGAGCGTGCGTTGCGCTGTTCTTACACACACTCATAAGTTCGCGAATTTTCAGTATATTCACTCGAGATTTTCAACATTGACATTTTACCATACCTTCTTATGAGCAGTACAGCTGTCATTTTTCACATCTCGGCCAAAACTTGTTTCCGCCCATGTAGCGTACAATAGCGCAGTTAGTGTGCAAAATCAATGTTCGGGACAGATTAAGAAAATCACAGTGACACTGTTCATGAGCAGAGGTGTTAAAATGGCTATGTTAAAAATTTGGTGAAATACGACCATAAAGTGACTGTGTTACGAGCGACCATTGCGCAGTTTCCATGCACCCTCGTAACTTCATGGATTCTAATATTTTCAGTCCAGATTTTCACCACTGGCATTTTTCCACTTCTTTATGAACAGTACAGCTGTAATTTTTCACACCATGGCGAAATGTGTTTTGCACTTCCAGCGCAGAAATGCGTGGTTGCTGTAGGAAATCACTGTTCGGGACAGATTAAGAAAATCACAGTGACACTGTTCACGAGCGGAGGTTACAAAATCCCTGTGTTGACAATCTGCTGTAAGAAATCCCCAAACTAATTGCATTACGGGTGTGCAGTGTGCATTTTCTGCGCACGCTCGTGACTTCACCAGTTTTTTTTATATTTTCACTGCAGAATTTCAACATTACCATTTTGTGCCCCTCCTCATGAATAGTACAGCTGTCATTTTTCACATCCAGTTCGAAATGTGTTTTTGCACCTGTGATGCCAAATGGCGTATTCGCTGTGCGAAATCAGCTTTCGGCTAACAAACTGATATTGCCACTGTTCATAAGGTGGGGGTCACAAAAAACCATGTTGAAAATTTGGAGTGAAAATGCCAACAAATGCCTGAGGCGTTAGGGTTTCCGACTATAACTCCTCAACTTGTTGAGATTGAGAGGCATCAGGGGTATGACTCTGGATTCTTGCCTGTAATGCTCATACCATTCCACACCCTGCAGCCAGTGAGAGGCATCGAGGTGTGCCTTGGACTCTTCGGCCCCAGAGTTCACCCTACTCTCCTATACAGGACCCATCTCACCGTATTTCCTGATGGAATGGGATGAGCATAAGGGCCAAAGACCCCAAGGCACACCGTGACACTTGTCAGTGTGTGCAGGGTAGGTTGTGGTGAAATGGCATGGCCGTTATGCCTGATGACCCAAAGGCACACCCCAATGCCTTTCAGTCTCTGCAGGGGGGTGGTGGGGTTAGCTTCAGTTCAATACTTCACTGCCATTTCTGTTATGCAGCTGCCTAACTCCTACACTACCAATGCCAATGCTAGCAAGTAAACATTAGGCATTGGCAAATGCTTGATCTTACTTAGAGAGAGCTCTTGCAGTAGGTAATTACATATAGGACTGATGCCGGCCGGTGGCAGGAGCCCACGGAAAAATTTCTAGCCGGCAGTCCCTGGCGAGGGACCGCCCCCACGTCAGGTGACTGGCGTCATGCGATGTCGGTATAAAGGGGCGGTCCCGGATGCCCACCTTCCAATTCTTTCCCGCCGTCAGCTTGTGCAGCACCTCGCGGTGAAGTTCTATCGCTCAGTCCTGTTACTTCGTCAGTTTTTCCGAAAAGTTTCAGTATTTTGTATTTTATATTTTATATTTTCTAATCGTCAGGTGAACGTCGGTATATGTTGTCCCCTTCCAAAAATAACTGCGACTCGTGCGGCGCCCAACTGCCTCACAAAGACAATCACTCCCTCTGCCTTTTCTGTTTAGGCCCCGGCCAGCGAGTCAGAAGTGTCCACACTGCCTTCATTTCCAACGCGCCACCGCAGATGGACGCCAGCAGTCTCGCGCCCATCTCCTTAAGAAGAAGATGTCGCGATGGAGAAGGAGTTGAAGAAACTTCGGCAGCGTCGACCTCCCTGAAGGGCTCAAGACGGGACAAGGAAGGCACCAGGAAGGCCTCCTCCTCTGCGACTCCGGCGGGGTAGCGGGTAAGGTAACATCCCTCGAGGGATCGCCCGGCCGACAGCCTCCAAGGCTTTGGAGGAGCGTCAGCCACTTCGTCGGGTTCGGCATTCGAAACCTGCGGGTACCTCCGGGCAAAGGAGGCTCCAGCCCCGCCGCCGCAGGCTTGCGGCCTACTGTGCGGGCGCCTCCCATAAGCGGACGTCGGCTCCTCCGACGTCCGCCGGGAGAAGGCCACTAAGACGCCCGACCCTTCGGGGCGGTGCACGGCAGTGTCCCCATCGGACCAGGCCTCTTCTCATGCTTGGCCCGTCTCCGACAAGGGACCCCCGAAGTCGGATGCCGGCTCCTCCGGCATCCGCCGGGTATCAGCCCCTAAGTCACACGTCGGCTCCTCCGACATGCGCCGAGCCTCGGAGCCTATGGCAGACCCTGCCTCGTCTGTCGTACCAGGTTCCCCGCAGCCTTCGCTGCCGTCAGGGGAGCCAAGTCCCCTGCCCGACCTCGGGGATTTTCTTCTCCGTCCCCGGACGAGCTTGGGATCCTGGGCTACCCGTCCGATCCTCTTCCTGAGCGGATCTGGCGTCGGCTCCCCCCCTAGCAGCTCTACCCGCTGACCCCAGCGCCTGCTCCGACACCGGCCCCGCTGACGCCGGCGGGGGATATTCCTCTTCCATCGGGCCCTCCACCCCACGAGCCTATCACGGTTGGTCTGCCCGTGGAGTACCCGGCTGGGCAGTCTGCTCCGGCAGCTCCTCCAGTGCCTGGGGATCTACCGTCCTATCAGACGCCGGTTTTCCCAGGTCCACAGTATCCTGCGCCGCAATACCCGGCGCCGACTCCACCGATGCCGCAGTACCCGACGCCGCAGTACCTTGCTCCGGTATTCCCCCAGCCGAGTTATGGATACTCTCCCTATGGATTTCATCCATATAACTATCCTCCTCCTCCTCCTCCTCCTCCTCCTCCTCCTCCTCCTCTTCCTCCACTGCCCCCTAGGCCGCCGGTGGGTCTCCAGGAGACTCTGGCCTCCTGGTGGGCTGAGGCCAAGGCTCAGCTCACCAAGGAAGTCGAGAGCCGTCTTAGGGCGACGGTGCCACCACCGGCTCCCGTACGCCCCAGACGGCACACTCCCACTCCGCCTCCGGATTCCCGGGCTTTGCCCTCGGGATCCAGAGAGGGGCAGGACACGCATCCAGGGATCCCCGCTAAGGAACCCGTTCCTCCCCCTAGATGAGCTAGGGAGTCTTACTCTGCTTCAAATTCCTCTTCTTCTCTCTTGGACTCCTCGGAGGCCTCTGATGGGTGTTCCGAGAAAGACGACGAGCTGCGCTCTCCGTCCAAACCCCGGCCGAGGACTCCTCCGAAGTATCCTTCCTTCACGGAGTTGCTCAGGAAGATCAGGAAGTCCATCAGTGGTGTTCCCTTAGAGCCAGATCCTCAGCGGGTTAAACTACACGAACATCTGGACTTGCCTTACGGCTCCTACTCTAGTGCCACCCCCGCATTGAGCCTCACGCCCACCTTGTTTCCACTATTTGGAAACAACCGTCAGACTTTAGCCCACTTCCTCAGAGTCTAACAGGCTATACCAGGCTCCGGAGGTGTAGACTTTTAGACTCACCCCCGTGCAGCAGACTTGGTTGTGATTAGGCGCTGGTCCAGCACACCCAAAACTGTTGAGCTCATCTCCCCGGATAAGGAATCTAGCCTTCTGGATCAGTATGGAAGGAAGATCATGCTTCTTCCACACTGGGAATCAGGACCCTAATTATGTAGCACATATGGGGGATTACCAGAAGGATGTCCTTACCCAGGCGGAATCCGAATTGACTCCTTGCCTGACTCTCAAGTCAAGCAGGAGTAGCCGACCTAGTCCGTTCTGCTGTTCGGCCAGTCGTCATATTCTGAGGGCGACCTACGATGCAGTGGACACCGCAGGAGGCAGTGCTCTCGTTCGCCGTAAGTCTTGGCGTCATGCATAGCTCCATGTGTCGATCTGGTCCCGGAGGTGCAGTCAGCAATTCAAGAAGCACCTTTCAGAGGTTCTGTGCTTTTCGCTGGTGATGTCAAGGACATCATCACTGACTTTCAGGAGGCAGGGGGCCGCCCGTCTGTTGATTCTGTCCCCATCCCCTAATGCGATCCCTTTTGCATGACGCGGCGGCCTCAGCGAAACCTCAGGGAAGGGGCCACTAAGCGTTGGGCCCCACGGCTGCCAGGCCCCGCCGCCCAAAAAAGCAACGGGTGCCCCAGCTGCGGCGCTGCCTCACACCACCTGACTCCTTCCCTCTCCCGCCGCCTCCGGATGTCCCGGAGGAACCGGTAGGAGGGAGGTTCTCCCTCCACCTTCCGGTTTGGGAGAGGATAACATCGGATTCATGGGTGCTTCAGATCATAGCAGAGGGGCACTCCATAGAGTTTCTGCAGAAACCTCCACGTCACCCCCCTCTGAACTCCTTTTAACCAAGGGATCATGTGCCTTTGGTCAGGGAAGAAATCGCTGCTCTCCTTGCGAAGCAGGCCATATGCCTGTCCCCCCTCACCTCCACGGGACGGGTTACTATTCCCATTTCTTCCTCGTACCAAAGAAGACGGGAGATCTCAGACCCATTCTCGATCTCAGCTTCCTGAACCTATATGTGGAATACAAGAGGTTCAGGATGCTCGCCCTTCAAACCCTCTTGCCCCTGCTTCGGCTGGGCCAGTGGCTTTGTGCATTGGATATGCAGGATGCGTACCTGCAGATCCCCATTTGCCCTTCGCACCGAAAGTACCTCAGGTCTGCATTCCAAGGGGACCACTACCAATTCCGGGCGCTCCCTTTTGGTCTTTCCTCGGCTCCCCGAGTTTTTACCAAATGCCTGGCGGTGGTAGCGGCCCACATGCGTACTTTGGAAGTTCAGGTTTTTCCCCTTCCTGGACGACTGGCTCCTGGCGGCCCCATCCAGGGAGGAACTCTGGCATTTTCTCTCCCTCACCCAGCAGGTTTTCACTGGCCTGGGTATCACCATCAACCATTCCAAGTCTCACCTGGATCCTTCACAGAGGCTCCATTTCATTGGGGCAATCCTCGACACGACAATGTGCAGGGCCTTCCTGCCTCCGGACAGGGGGGCCTCCCTCCAGTCCCAGATTTCCCTCCTATCGGAACACAGGAGGGTTCCGGCGAGGTTGGTGCTCCGTCTACTGGGGCTTATGGCGGCGGCCATTCCGACGGTTCCGCGCGTGCGCCTCCACATGAGAATCTCTCAGTGGACTCTCTGATCTCAGTGGGATCAGCGTGTAGGCGACCTAGATCATCTGGTTCTGATCTTCTACCCGATGGTAAGAGACTTGCAATGGTGGATGGTTTGAGAGAACCTATTCGGGGGTCCCTTTTTCATCCTCCCGATCAGACTCTGACCACGGGAGCATCAGGTGAAGGTTGAGCCCATCTGGGTCCTCACGAACCAGGGCCTATGGTCAAAGTTGGAGTTAGTTCTCCACATCAGCGTGCTCGAGCTTTGAGCAGTGCTTTATACTGTCCAGGCCCTTCACCAGTACATCCTTCCGGTCACCTGGCTGTCCAAGCGGACAGCGTGTGCGTGGTGTGGTACATCAACAAGCAGGGAGGGACTCGGTCTACCGCTGTGCGGGAAGCGATGAGGGTTTGGGGAATGAGCAGCAGCTTCCTAACCTTCACCTCCATGCGATCCATGTGTTCGAGATGCGACAATGTCTGGCAGACAGACTAAGTCGCTCGTCTGCTCTTCCACACGAGTGGGAATTGGACGAAAAAGTTCTAGAAAGCATCTTCCAGATTTGGGGGACTCCTCAGATAGACCTGTTCGCCTCCTCCCAAAATGCAAAGCTTCCAATCTTTGCTTGCTCGCTCCAGAGCGAGGCGCTTTCTGGAGCGACGCTCTATCTCTAAGCTGGAAGGACAGATTTGTCTATGCTTTTCCCCCCAATTCCTCTGGTCCCTTGTGTGCTGCAGAAGCTTGCTTTGGAAGGAGCGAGAATGATTCTGATCGCTCCTTTCTGGCCCAAGCAAATTTGGTTCTCTGTTCTACAACAATACTCAGAGGTTCCTCCTCTTCCTCTTCCTTTATCTCCAGGATTGCTGACCCAGGATCAGGGGACCTTGGTTCATCCGGGTCTCAAGTCCCTTCAACTTCATGCATGGCTCCTGCAGACCTAGCTCAATCTCGTTTTGGCATTTCCTCTAAGGTGACCGAGATTCTTGTGGAGGCTAGAAAACCCTCCACTAGGTCCACCTATGCCATGAAATGGGAAAGTTTTTCCATCTGGGCTGCGTCCAGGAACGTGGAGCCCTTTTCCTGTCCTGTGACCTTTCTACTTAAGTACATGCGTCATCTTTTCGACCTGGGTCTCAGTCACTCCTCTTTGAAAGTCCATATTAGCGGCTATTTCAGCCTACCATGTCCCTTTCACTGATAGGGCATTTGCCCAGCTGGAGGTATCCAAAAACTTTCCTCAGAGGGGTCCTTCATCTCAGGCCCCCTATCCGGACTCCAGCTCCCCCTTGGGACTTAAACTCTGTCCTTGAGAAACTTACTCTTCCTCCCTTTGAGCCTGCGGCTTCTGCAGCCTTGAAGTTTTTATCGTGGAAGACTCTCTTCTTGGTGACCATTACTTCTGCTCGCAGAATTTCCGAGCTCCCGGCCCTAATGTGCAAAATCCCTTATCTGATTTTCCACAAAGAACGAGTAGCTCTTCGCACAAATCCTAAGTTTCTCCCGAAGGTGGTACCGGATTCTACCTTGAATCAGTCTATTGAATTACCTGCCTTCTTCACGCAGTACTCCAATCAAGGAGAATACCTGCTCCATACCGTGGATGTTCACAGGATTCTAAGATACTACACTGATAGGACGATGGACCTCAGAAAGACTGATCAGTTGTTCATCTCTTTTGCTCACAAAAGAGAAGGCAATGCTGTCTCTAAGCAATGCCTATCAAAATGGTTGGCCCATTGCATCACTTTCTGTTATGACAAGTACAACAAGACCCTACCGGGTCAAGTAAGAGGTCACTCCACTCGTGGAGTAGCAGCCTCTGCGGCTTGTTTCAAGAACGTGTCTGCGGCAGACATCTGTGCTGCCGCCACTTGGACTTCCGTCCATACCTTTACTAAACATTACAGTTTGGACATTGCCTCTCGCCGTAGAGCAGGCTTCGGGGTTAGCTGTCTTGCAAGGCCTCCTTTCTTGAGGCTTGTAAGGTTTTCCTTGCTACTTCTTGGAGTAGTACCTCCTCCCGGTGCCTTTTCCTTTGTTCCAGACTGCTTGGGATTCTGTCCTGTATGTAATTACCTACTGCAAGAGCCCTCTCGAAGTAAGATAGTTCAGTTACATAAGAACTTACCGTAACAGTAGATCTTCGAGAGAGGCTCTTGCAGTAGGTAATACCTTCCCGCCCTCCTTCCCCCTAGGCTTTTTCAGCTCCTTTTCCATCGATTGAAATATCTGCTTCTCTCTCGTCCGGGCCTTCCGGGCCTGTGGCGGGAAAGAACTGGAAGGTGGGTGTCCGGGACCGCCCCTTTATACCAACGTCGCATGACGCTGGTCACCTGACGTGGGGGTGGTCCCTCGCCAGGGACTGCTGGCTAGAAATTTTTCCGTGGGGTCCTGCCGCCGGCCGGCATCAGTCCTATATGTAAATTACCTACTGCAAGAGCCTCTCTCGAAGATCTACTGTTACAGTAAGTTCTTACGTAACTGAACTTTCTTACTCTGTTCTGCACTGTCTCCAACCAATCCTTATCCTTTCTGAGGTCAGGACTTCACAACTGGGTGCAGTACTCTAGGTGAGGCCTCAACAGGGATCTGTAGAGAGGAAGTATTACCTCTTCCCTTGTGCCATCAGTGCCCCTCCCGATACATCCCAGCATTCTGTTAGCCTTGGTATTGGCCTTGTTGCGCTGACTCAATTGCATAAGTGAGCTGCTAATAACTCCCAGATCCCGTTCCTCAGCTGTAGTGCTATTCAGTTCAATTCAACTTTATTTATATAGCGCTGTTCTCATTGCTACTCATTACGCTGTACCTCAGATTAAAAACATTTAAAATACAAAACATAAACTACATATAAAATCCTTTTAGCATACTAAAGGCTAAGCATAGTCTTGGAAGGCTTGTCTGAATAACTAGCTTTTAAGCTCCCATTTAAACTGTTCCACTGTCATACTTTCTCTGATATCACGAGGTAGAGTTTTCCAGAGGGTTGGGGCTGCATAAGCAAAAGAACGCATGCCAGATGTTTGTAAGCGGACCCTTGGAACCTCCAGCAATCCCTCGTCGGTGGAGCGGAGCAGGCGGGAAGGGTGGTAAGGACGCAGGAGGTCTTGCAGCTAGCCAGGCCCCTGCCTGTGTAGGGCCTTATAGGTCAGCAAACTGACCTTAAAGGAGATCCGCCACCTAACTGGCAGCCAGTGCAGATAGCGGAGCACAGGTGTAATATGACAGGACCTAGGCAGGACAGTCAACAACCTGGCCACCGCATTCTGTACTAGCTGCATGCGATGGAGTTCTAGCCCAAAATCCCTAGGTATATAGGGCATTGCAGTAATCAAGGCGAGAGATCATGAAAGCATGGACCAGGGTTGGTAGATCACCAGGGAGGGGGATCAGATGGTTGATCCTGGTGATGTTCCTCAGATGGTAAAACAAGTTTTTTTTTTTTTTTGGGGGTGCTGACGGAGAGCTCTGGTCTCCCCCTCAGAGGGACTCGTTCTCTGACACAACACTCGGGTAATCATGGATCCAGTCGGTTCCCAGTTTTGTGCTGCTTTGTCCCTGGGCCCACGACCGTGCAATGGGCGGACCGGCTGTCTCCGCCTCCGCGGAGGTAGCCTAGCGCCCTGGATGTGGGCCCTTCCCCATGCTTGGCAGCATGCCTGTGCTGGGACGACCAGCCACTGCTGGGTGTCAGTTCGTGCGCTGGCACGACTTCCGAGGAAGGAGAGCTGCTCACGGATGCTGAATCGCCTTGCCCCGCCCGAATTCCCGAGCAACTCCGGGAGTGTGTCTTGAATGGTAAACGAGGTTTTATCGCGGGCTGACACCTACCATTTAAGCATCAGCCAATCATCCAAGACAACGTCAAGATTTTTTACTCGATCCGAGGTGAGTAACTGGGAGTCTCCGAGCCGTAGCCCAGAGGCCTGACTAGATTGTCCCCTCACCCCCTGATGACCAGATTCCAACACCAGTATTTCAGTCTTGTCTGGATTCAACTTCAACCAGTTGGCCCTCATCCAGTCTTGAATCTCAGTAAGGCAGCTGTTGAACACTGAAACTGACTCCTGCTGTTTGGGCGTAAAACACAGGTATAGCCGAGTATCATCTGCATAACAGTGAAAACATACCGTCTTATAATGTCGCTTAGCAGTAGCATTTACACCGTGAACAACATGGGGACAAGATAGAGCTCTGCGGTACCCCACATTATGGGCAGGGATGCTGAGAAAAAATTCCCTGACACCACCCTGTGTGACCTGTCAGTGAGGAAAGATTTAAACCAGTTGAGGACTGTACCCACCAGTCCATAACAGACTGCAGGCATTCGATCAGAACCCCATGGTCCACGGTGTCAAAGGCTGCCGAGAGATCAAGGAGAATCAAGATGGTATGACTCTTCCGATCCCTTGCCTCCAGGAGATCATCACCTGAACCAGGGCAGTCTTGGTGCTATGTCTTTTCCTGAAATCAGACTGGAGAGGACTGTAGATGTCGTGAGCTGTTAAATGGGTTTCCAGTTGAACGGCCACCACCTTCTCAATAACCTTACCCGCGCAAAGGATAGGTTAGAGATAGGTCTGTAGTTTGCCAGGCAGTCTGGGTCCAGTGAAGATTTTTTCAGGAGTGGTCTTACAACCGCCTCCTTCAGGGGTTCCGGAAAAAAACCCTGTCGCTAAGAAACCCTGGATTATCCTGGCTAGGACCAGGCCAATGACATCAGCGCACCCCACTAGGAGGCTTATTAGTCCCGGATCCACTCTACAGCAGGTTGGTCGTAACCCCTGGATGACCCTCATAACATCCACGACAGCCATCTGGTCGAAGTCGGACCAGACAGACTGAATGCCCATGATCTCAGGCCCGTCAAGGCAAAGCTCGTTAGAGGATGCTGACTAGATTTCTGATCTGATAGATGCAGTCTTATCAGCAAAAAAACAGAGCAAACTCATCACATCTAGGGTGTGGAAAGGCTCCTGCAAACTGAAGACCTGTTGGATTGCACAGCCTATCAACAGTATGAAAGAGCTGAGCTGCTCTGTCCGTTGCCACAGCAATCTCCTTGGACAGGAACTCTTCCTTTTTACAGGGGATTGCTGGTTGATAGTCCCAGTAATGGGCCATCAATCTAAGTCTGACCTCATCCTGACTGGTCCTCTACCAGCAATGCTCCAGCCTTCGACCCCTCCTCCTCATCTCCCTGACAGTCCCATCAAACCAGTGGGACCTCTGGTGTGAGATGAGGGATCAAACATGGACAGGTGCGATAGAGTCGAGGGCCTCGGTGACAACCCTATTACAGGTCAGTACCATTTCCCCCGGCTCCTCGCACACACTTATCAAACCTGATAGGTCCAGCACTGCCATTAGACCTTGTGGG